>JALXJV020000022.1:17281685-18481685 GCA_024633595.2 Lepomis macrochirus | reverse complement strand
TGTTAACATATAGACTAATATGTTGTTTAAGTGTGTTCTTACACTGATACAGTCATGCCCTGTGAGGGATGTACAACCGCGTATGTGCAGAAATAAAAAGTGAGAGTACGAGCTCCCCGTTCTGGTTGAAGCACCAACGATGAGTGTGTGTGTGTGTGTGTGTGTGTGTGTGTGTGTGTGTTTATTTCTCCGTTAAGTAAGCTGGTATTCCTACCTTAACAATGACAGCACCAACACAAACCCTGCCTATTATGTAAAGTTAAAAAAACTTGTTGGATGAGCCTTCCCCCTTCAATGCCCGGAGCTCAGTTGGCATTGGTTACTTAACCCTTCCAGTTTTTACCAGTTCTCCAAATTAAAAAAATTATTGACATGTAATGTTCTTTGTTTACAATTGACTTTTTTTGGAAAGAGTAAAATCAGTGCAATATTTTTTAGTCTTTAACCATGTAGTTTTATCTCATATTTTGTCCCCCCTTTCCCCAAGACCTCTGGCCCAGAGTGTGTGCTTTCTAGTGCAAGGGATTAGACTGAAGCCTGGTTATAAATCTTCAACTGCTCTGATTTAGTAATCATGACTCCTGCAGTCCTCTGACAACTGTGATTTGTTGATTTAATCAATCTTCTCCTCGTAGACAAACAGGAAGATATGAGCGGTTTTATGCTCTGCACCCCTGTGCAGTCAGGATCTCCTCTCTGTATGTTTCAGTAACTCTAATTTAAGAATCTTCGTAATGTTCTTGTGATAAAAGTTATTTTCTCAAGGTTCTAAATAATATGTGATTATTTATTAATTTGTCAGATGTATTTTTTAATGCTTGTATTTGCCATATTTTTGTGCACCTGACTGTTATATAATACAGTATAAGGGGGTAAATTGATGCTAAGGTAAATATTTTTCTATAGGTGGTTTTCATACGTAACACTTTAGATGTTTTTACAGACAAACTCTAGTGGTCGATCTTTGTTGACTGCTAACTTGACGATTGATGTTTTCAAGCTTTAATCAGTGAATGCATTCATAATTTTGTTTTTAGATATAATAAGCACATTAGAATTACATTTATTTGGTTTTAAATTTATTCTGTTTTAAATTGTTTTTGGATTGGCTTTTGGACATCCTCCTGTTTTCTAGTGTTAATAAATATTTGTTTAACAGTTACTCGGCCAAATAGATTCTGAGTGAGATTTAATAAACAGTGATTGGGTGTTAAAGACCTTCCACGTCCTGGTTTTTCAGTTCAGAACTGAAGCAGGTTGGCTGGTATCCAGCCGCAGAATTGATGGAACACCTAGATCCAGAGTCCCATCACACCACGGCTCATCCCAGTCTCACATTCCAGTGAATTAATATCCCGACTGCCCTTTCAATTCCTATTTGCTTATTGATCGTAGATTTTCATCAGTCTTAAGTATTGAAGTATTGCAGGGAGGGGGGCCATGAATCTTATGCCAAATCGCACAGCAAGCCATAAGTTAGAGCCAAAAATAGGGGCTTCTTTCCCAGTGAAAGCCCAGCCTTAACCTGTCAGGCTGGGTCTAGCATTGTAAATCCAGGCCTGAAGCCTGTAATAAATATGTGGGGATTGGAGTGATGGCCTTAATACCACCAAACTGACCTGCAGGTTAATCACGATGTGCTGTTTAAGCAGACTTGCACCAATAAGAACGCACCTAAAAACACCCACACACCTCTGTCACACACTGTTTCTTGCATGTTTGTCACAGGTAGATGCTTTCACACACAATGCGCTACAGTGGCGTGAATGAATGCAAAATGATTGGGTTGCGCATGAGGTTCATATTCAATTTGCAGGTTGTTTAGTGGGCTGTTTTTGTTTGTTTGTTTTTTTGCTTTTTCTTCTCTCTGGAAAAGTTGTGTCAGGAATAATAGGTCATATATATATATATATATATATATATATATATATATATATATATATATATATATATATATATATATATGACCTATTTTCTGCCTAGAAAAATATATATATATATAAATGGCTGTTTAGTTTATTGCCTGAACCCCTGAAAGGTAGGCGGGTACTAGGCTAAGCACAAACTCTATGGCTTGTCTCCTGCAGTAACAGCCTCCTCTGTTCTCTTAAACTGTACTGTAAAGCTGCTCACCTCTATATATATATGCACATATACATATATATATATATATATATATATATATATATATATATATATATATATATATATATATATATATATATATATATTATATATATTTATCTTTTGTGCATGTAATAGGTTTGCAAGATTAAAAAGCCCAAACTCCACCCCAACAGGAGTTACCATCTCCCACAGAAAACACTGCTCCTGAACTACCTGAAGACAACTCAATTGTAGTGCAGCGTTTACATCTGTAACCTATCTGCGTCACTATATAACACCTGTCATAATGCTTGCCTAGTGGCTAGGTAGCACGCCCTCTGAAACACTGATGGAGGAACACACTGAGCTGCAACACACACAGTGACAAGACATTCATCCGCTGCCTCTCATTACCCTCACTCTCCCTACAGAACAATAGATAGCAGTAGACAGCTAAAACGTTACACATGAAATATACATTTGTTACAAATTAATAATGAATCCAGTCTAAGTTGTGAAGCTGGTTCAGGTTGTTCGGTTGATTCACAAATCCACAGTGATCCGCAAACACAGATTTTACACTTTAATTCTGAGCATTGCACAGAATTTGTGTACATGTCTTGAAACTAGTGTTTATTTTTTCAGCCATTTTAAAATTTAGTCTTGGTCTTAGTCCTGCATGGTGGTGCAGTGGTTAGCACTGTCGCCTCAAAGCAAGAAGGTCGTGGGTCGTGGGCAAGAAGGTCGAACCCCGGTTGCCCCGGCCTTTCTGTGTCCCCCGTGTCCGCGTGGGTTCTCTCCGGGTGCTCTGGCTTCCTCCCACCATCCAACGACATGCAGGCTAGGTTAATTGTCTGTCTATGTGTGGCTCTGCGATGGACTGGCAACCTGTCCACGGTCAGCTGGGATAGGCTCCAGCCCCCACGCGACCCTGTACGCAGGATAAGCGGTTGACGATGGATGGAATAATAATAATTTTTACCATCATATATAGCCATTTTGGTTCAATTACACTTCATACAATAGCTGGGGCTGTTGTATGAAATATCACAAATCATGCTTTTAGGGTACCTGATATCTAAGCACCTCTTTCTCCGTAGCATGCTGTGTGCATCACCAGAGTTTGCATCCTCCACAGTAATGTTTTCCTCACGCACCAGGTGTCACCCCGTTCGGCCAGCCTTCAAAGCACAGGAAGAAAAAAAGCTGAATGAACACTGTTCAAGTGAAAATTTAGAGGGAGAAATATGGCCTGTAATATTTTTGTCTCCTCATTATACTGACAAAAAGAAAAAAGAAACTCACAAATGTGCATTTACAATGATATTGACTTTGATTTACCGTCATACATCTGGCTTCTGTCAGTCTCTGAGGCTCTGAGGCTGTGTCCCAGTTTTTACTGGGAGGCTGCTGACACCAGTTCTGTTGCCAGCACACCCGGCTCCAGTTCTGGTGCCCATTCCAGACTCAGTCAGCTAATGAGTTAGCTGCATGGTCAACTGAGCTAACTAGCTAACGACAGCCAGCAGCAGTTATGACCTGATATGTGATATGCTGCCCCCCATTTTGTTATGTATAAATTAGACAGGAGGCGAGTATTCTCTTTTCTAGCACATTGTATCTTGTGTCTGTGTCTCTGTATAAAGTGTCTGTCGGGTTGCTATGTTGCTAGAGAATCCATATCTTAATTTAAAATTTGAAATGTGTCTAACTGGCTGCCTATCCCTGACATGTTCATAAATCACTGTAAAATAAAATTAAATGTTATTTCTTTTGGTTGAATTAAAATCATTAGTAGTTAGTGTACTTAGATGCATGCTGAACACAATGTCTTAAACTGCACTGACAGCACATGCAAAACGGGTCATCCATGTGTGCAGACTTTTGCCATTATTCCATTATCTGGAATGAATATGCTGACTGGACATGCATAATACATGAGAAAATGGGTGCTATTGTAGTGCATGTTTCTCAGTGGCAGTCCCCTCTGCCTCTCCATGTAGTCAAAACAGACACTTATATGCACTAAAAGGGACATCATAACACTGGAGGCCCCATGGCCCTCGATGCAATGCTAAGAAGGAAGGAAGGAGGGTGGAAAACGAAAGAGGAGGAAAAACTCAGAAGCCTAGAGCTGCAACTCATTATTGTTGGCCTCCATGCCTCTCCCGTCCTCTCCACTGTCAGTCAGCCTCTAGCCCTTTTGCTAGCATCTTCCTCTCTCTCCCAATGGGTTCCCACCAGTCAGTGGATCTGCCCTGGTTGCTGGCACTAAGCGCTAATTACACCGTCTATCTCACCACACTGACAGCCATGGCCGAGAAGATCTCTGCTCCCTTGTTTGCTAATCCACAGCTGGGGAAACAACACTTCAATGAATCTTCTCCGCCAACTGATGAGCTTAATTTGACATATAGCAGCATACAACAGTTGATGGGAATTCTTACACCACAACAAACCGTAATTCTACAGAATGGCATGCATTCAGACTCTTTTTGTCATCCATATGTACTGTAGATACTGCAAATGATTTGATGTAGTGTCCTGCATGGTATGTATAATGTGAGTGATGCAAGGCAGAAATCCTGCAAGTACATGAGGGATCATGCGGTCAGTTCACATGCACACTGTATGTGTTCCATGTTGCATAACACTGCCAAATGAGCATCAAGTTGCAGATGTCTGAAGAAACTCAGGGTAGAAACACAGCTGGTAAAAAGATCTTGAAACATTTACAATGTAATCCACTTTCCTATCCCTTCTTCAGATGGTAAACTCCCACAATCCTGTTACTTTAAGCCTTCTTTTCCAACCTGAGGCTGCAGGTTGCCAAGCTTATTGTCTGTTAGACTCATATACCCACTATGTAACCTAGAAGGAACCATGAGAAGCGCCTGTTTGACTGCGGTTACTCATGTGGGTTACCATGTTGATCACATATTGGTTATGCTATTTCACTCCTTTCCATCAAAAGGATAATGACTCGGCTACAAACAAACCAAAGCAACAACAGTGTTGTTGTCCAGTCAGTTAACCCAAGGTTTTAAAACACATGTCATAGTTTTTTGTGCTATTTCAGTGAAGAAAATGTCTGCTTTTGACCGTTAATAAAAAATGTGTTTCTGTTTTCCCTAATAATGTCACTAAAATATGTGATTTGATCTTTGGATTACACAGTTAACCACATAGAGTGGTTAACTTCAGTTCATCATTTCAAAAACACACATTATTCACACATATATATATATACATATTACAGGATATATCTATATCAAAATATACATACTGTATACATTCAGGTTCTATTTCAATATCCAGCAAACATGTAGCATCATTTGCAGTTATTTAGAGTTGTGTTTCTGGCCACCTGGCAAAAGTAATTCCCTTATAGCTCTTAGTAGTTTTGGTCTCAATTCCAAAAAATCTGGCTATTTTGCTGTTAGATTCTACACTATATTAACCAGCTACCCTGTAATTTAGTATGGCTGTGTCCAAAGTCCCCACTCATTACTACTCGCTGCTCATGCAATACAAGCTCACTCGCATTATTAAAACAACACTTTCGGACACTACTCCGATCGTTATTTTGGTGCCATTAATTACGCCATTGCAGTCGGACAATCAGTTTTTTTATCAGTGCAATGCATGATGGTAAATGTGGCTTGGTTAGTGACCATCGGTTGTATGCTACTTTTCAAAATGCATTCTGGGATACATTGAGTGGACTATATAGGGTATAATAATTATCACTATACATTCGGACAGCACTACAAAAGGGCGAGCTCACTATATAGTTCACTATAAATTGAGTAGTGGGTGAGTTTGGACAAAGCCTATGTTTGTTGTTTGGCGCTGGGCAGTTAGTGTACAGTGGACTGATCAAATATATTTTGCTGAAAACAGCAAGAGATAAGTACTACAAGACTGAATTAGACCAAAACAATGAGCTCAGAGACACAAACATAACATTGTAGAGTTGAGGGGAACTGCAGAGACATCTGAAAATGCTCTGTTGATTCAACACTGAGAATGACACCTTTCATGTTACATATAATACTTTCTTCAATTGTTAATATATTTTTTGTACATAGGTTGGAGAGAACTGTCCATCTGATAAGGATCTGGAGAACCACTGTAGACAATGGACATGTACAAGTTCTAATTTTCAGAAAAGCCTATTGACATTTCTCCCACTAATGCCATCAGTGTTTTCTGGTTGTCATGTTGACCTGCTACCCTTTTCCCAACCCCTGACCCCTGACACCTGCCAAGGGAAAGCCAATCAAAGAAGCTATAATGAGATTTGGCATCTACCATATGTGCTATTATGTCTGTAAACACAATTGTTTAAGAGGAGCTTGACCACAATATGCCCTGCAACAACTTATGTTATTCCTTCATGTGAATCCAAATTCAGTCATTTTAAAGGTCTTCCAATGACAATTTCGCAAACTTGCAAAACTTAAAATGTTTGATTGAGATAAAGTAAGATAATACCATGAACAGTAGCTCTGGTGTATGATGGTTCCAGTGCCTTTGTTCGCTTTAATTCTCTTGCAATACATTTTGTGTGGTTACAGCACATTGAAAGCTGAGGGTGTGACAAGCAGTCACCTCACCATTTCTGTGACAAACTGTGTGTGTGTGTGTGTGTGTGTGTGTGTGTGTGTGTGTGTGTGTGTGTGTGTGTGTGTGTGTGTGTGTGTGAGAATTATATGTTATTTACATATCACTTCCCCTGGAGGGTAGCTCTTCAGTGAGATATACAGTACCATCACTGTGACAGGAGTTGCTGATCTCCAAATGGGGACAAGATAAATGCATGTGTCATTCACTACCACACGGGATCCCTTCTTCATATGCCAGAGGACGGAAATTAGAAACAGTCGGGCCGTTACAGTGGACACAGCACAACAGAGGTTAAATAGTGGGGGATACTGGAAGCTATTTAAAGCTCTAACCCTTAAAGCATCAATATGTAACATTTGTGTTTTTTAGGATTTGGCGTGCAATGGTAATACAATGCGGTAAATAATGACTAGCAAGTGGTAGAAAAGTCACATAAAGTTGCTTGAAACTTTGGTGGCAACCCAGAGGAAAATGTTATTGCTCAGTGGTTGCTGTTCTACAGCTCAGGAGAGAAAAATTGTGATTTTCATTTCAATCTCACTTTAGTTTCAATGTTGTCCGACCTGGTTCTCATATGTTGCTCCTAAAATTTAGCAGCAGGAGTCAAAACTGAGACTTGAGGGAGATATCTTGCTTAGTCTCCCTAATAGCTCATTTTTTGGCCTTAGGAGAAGAAAAAGAGAA
Organism: Lepomis macrochirus; assembly: GCA_024633595.2. NCBI lineage: Eukaryota > Metazoa > Chordata > Actinopteri > Centrarchiformes > Centrarchidae > Lepomis > Lepomis macrochirus. The sequence continues at coordinate 18,474,266 of JALXJV020000022.1, read as the reverse complement.
GCCCTGAGCAGGATTTATACCCAGGATGTTCTATTCTAAGGGCAACAACTCACCACTGCAACATCCTGTTACACATTAAACTAATGATTGTCTGTAACTATAATAAAATATTCCTTTGATGAAAAGTAGAAACATCATATTTAGCAGAAAAGTCCTCTCAAGTAAAGGTATTTACATATTCCATAGTGAATGTACTTAATGTCAAACGTAAAAGTGCTTATTCTGTATGACATAGTCTCTCAGTTCTTGCAGGCTTTTAGTCCTTATTATTTTTTTCACTGACAAAATATTTCTTTTTCTTCTTCTCAGTAACTTAACTACAGAGATCAGATAAACAGCAAGTACAATATAGGATTTGAAATGTAGGGGAGTAAAAGTATAAAGCCCCCAAAAATGAAAATACTGAAGTGCAAGAACATTTACACAAGTAAAGTATTTTCCACCCCCAAGTTGGTTCACTAAGACAAAACTGAAACATATTTGGAGCTTTTTTCCGTTCCACATTCAGGAGACCTAAATTATACGTATTTAGAGATCTCTTGTTTTAATCAGAGTAAAGCTGATGATACACAGAGCAACTTTTAGAACAATCTTGCAGGGCAACGTTGTCGTTAGTGGTAATAAATAAAGATTACTACCGTAATACTCTTACCCCACCACTCCGCCACCAGCCCCGCACCGCCTCTACCCATTTAAAACATAGTCGGACTTGCCACTACCAAGATTGCCCAGCAACATTGCTCAGAAAGTTGCCCCGTGTATCATCAGCTTAAGACACAGGTGAGTGGTTGCTTCTCCTGAGAGAAAACTGAGACATATTTGAGGAGATCCTAAGAGTCATAGCTGAGTTTTCTTTGAGCACTTTCTCTGATTTCACATGGTCTCATGTTCAAGAGACACAAAGTAGACTTATTTAAGCTCATTTAGAGATCTCTTGTTTTGATCAGAGTAAGACTTAAATTAGATGATGCTTCTCCTGGCTTGAATTTAAGATGTAGGAGGAAAAAAGTCTATTGTCTCACCTTAGTATTAAAAGTAGCTCATTTGTGTCTAGGAGAAATGAAAGACACAACTATGAGATTCTTGGATTTTGCTTTCCTCTGAGAAGCTAGCCAACTAAGCTAGACAGCAACTGGCGCAAGAGCACTTACAGTAACATTACCATTGTCTGAGTGTGTTATCTTCTAAGTTTTCTAATATCAACACTAGATGTAAGCTTCTGTCTGTGAAAACTGTGGCTGATTTTGACTGAGTCAACCACTTTGCTAACAGATATAAACTTCAAGCAAGTGTAACATCACAAGACACAGAAAGCCAGCTAATAAGTTATTACTTGCTCTTCTCCAAGCCTCTTGCTCAGCCACTCTCTCTTTTTCTCTTCCTTGTTTCCTCCATCGTCTTCTTCTGTCTCTTTGCAGCCTCTGCCATGATATCCATAGTGAGAATACTGAGCCAGCTTCTTCCAAAGAACATAGTACGTTCTATACTCTTTGTTCTATACTCTCTTATAGCTTGCTTGCGGAAGAGTCTTGTTGATGTGACATGCCTTAAAGAATAACGCTATTGTCGCAAAAGGTTTCCTGCCCGGGACTCTATGCTACATAGCGCGATACCAGGCTCTCTGGGCCCAGATTGTCAATGACTAGACACCATTCTCCCTGGTTCAAGTCAATGTACCATCACCATAATTTTGAAACTGTTATTTTAAGATAAAATTACTACATAGCACTGTGTTTAAACAGTTGCTGACCTGTACTCTATGTTACAATCATAGGTTACAATGCAACAACTGTGGAAAAGATCAGTTTGGGTCAGCTCCATCTCCAAAGCCAAGGTGATGTAAAAGAACCCGAGTCCTGTCTAAGTGAAGCCCTGCTGACTGGTGACCTTTGTGTCTTTTCCAATTTATCATGCTGTACAGTGTGTGTTGTGTGTGTATGTGTGTGTGTGTGTGTATATATGTCTGTGATAAAGAATGCTTGTTTGCGTGCCAGTTGGTGCATTTTGATGTGCATGTGCAAGTGAGGCACTTTGAAGGATCTGTCTTTGTCGTTGTGTTGCGTGAATGAGCAATCTGTCCTGCTCATATTCAGCCAAGCATATCCAGCCCTGGCCACAGCCCTGCCTGTGGTGACAGGAAAGCCGTGGCAGTTTAAATCAGTTGACATTGCTTTGGCAGTAGGGAGTGCTTGTGCCGAGGATATATCTCTGTTTTCTGCCATTTGCAGCAATAAGAGTAGCAGTATCCCTGATAGACACCAATCCAGGTATAGACTAGAAGGTAAAAGGAGCAGAGAAAAAAACAATCCACCGAGGATAGTAACACAGCTAACAATAAAAAACAAAGATCAAGGCAGTGATGATTCATCTAATAGTTTTTAGCAATACTGCTGTATAATTTGAAGGTTCACTGCAGTGCATCCTAAATGAGAGTACCTAAAATGACAAGCTTTGATAGAATAACACACTTTTAAATGAATTGAGTCAGTGATAAAACACGATCAAATGAAGTAATCACTTGAAGGAATAGTTCAATATTTTTGGAAATATTCCTTTTTACTCCCTGCCACTTTCTAGCCTCCTTACAGCTTTTCAAATAAACTTCAATTTTACATAAACAATTTTGCATGCTTGTCTGTGAGTTAGACAAAAAGTAAACACAGAAATGATCTCCCTTTGTTTGGAATAAAACCCAGGCGGAAAAATACCACAATATCCCTGTAAATTCCTTTCATCAAGTAACTGTCATCCTTTGGTTGTTCTAATTGCCATCTGTCAATCAAATTCTGTGGCCCATTCATCATTCTGACTCAGCTGAATCAAATAACTGCAAGAATGCATTATTAAACAACAAGTATTTATGGTAGTTCAGTAAAAGACACAGGTAAGTTAGGAAAATTACTTTTTTTAGCTAAAATATGTATGAGGCAGCTCCACAGATCACAGCTCCCATAGCAAACAAATCTATCAATGCGTGCAATGACGAAATAACAGCGACCATCTTTCCAACATCTGGGGAATGCATAGGTGCAAGAGTCACCTCAGGGGGAGATTAGTGGTGTTCCTGTCTCCCACAGGGATAACAGTGGTGTATACAGCACAGTACAACAGATAACAGAGCTCAGACAGACAGTTGGATGTGTTTATCAGTACCAGAGGTGTTCCCTAAGGCTCCATTTTAATGCCAGCCTTACTCTGCATATTTATATGGCTGGCTTTGGACAGTAGCCAACTCATTTCTTCTCCTTCTTCCGTTTTTTTCATCTCCATTCTTTCCACTTTACTTGCTCTCCTCCTCCTCCTTTCCATTCTTCTTTTTCTTCTACATCTCCTACCTGCCCCATCTCCTTTCATCTCCTGCCTTTTCTCTCCCCTCCTTCTTTCCTAATGCTACATGCTACGGTGTACCAATCATTCTTTGTGTGTGTGTGTGTGTGTGTGTGTGTGTGTGTGTGTGTGACAAGCATATCCCTCTAGACTGATTTACTATGCCGTGGGGGAGACAAAGGTGCAGGAAATGGAGGTCAGAACTCATCGTTAGTGGCCAATGAATTCTTAATTAGGGCAACAAATGGTGCAGTGCCTCCAGTGTGGCTGGAGCGCTCCCAAAGCACCAGAGATCGGAGGCCAGTCACCTACACTCCCCGTTAGCTGATTATGTGCTGGACTGCGGAAAACATGGGTAATTATTACACTTTGTGATCACACACATACATGCATGTACTGATGTGTCTAATGTGACAACTAAAGAAAATTTAAACAGATTTCAGATTTAAAATACAGGGATTAAATCCTTCTCCTGCTTCTTATGTATGTCATGATTGGTTGGCTTATGATTGTTTTACGATTGAAGGCACAGAGTAAAAAGAAAGGCCCGTTATAATGCCAAGATAATGTGGGAATACAGCTGACTATTTATGTACATATTATGAGGACACAAGAATGCTGTTATTTTAAAGTCCCAAAAGATTTTTTAAATTTCTCATGCCTTCATGTAATTGAAACAGTAATATACCCTTTCTAAAAAGGGTCATCCAAGAGCAGCAATGAGAAGCAGCTTCTCTCCATTTCCCTTCTTTATAATGTAGGTCATGGTTAGTATGTGTGTGAGTTAGCTGTAATTTTACTTAGTACTGTTTAATTATAATTTCCATGGTCCCTCTCAGGGTGCACACAAAATGAAAGTTATAATGCCATTATAGCAGCGTATGACATGTTTTACAATTTTCTGGCTTCTATGCTTTTTTGTGATCACAAAGCTTGGCTTGAAAGAAGACCTTATTAAAGTTTGCAGGATTATCTATATCCCCATTGTCTTCAGTTTGGGACATTGTCACTGGCCTGATTTGGAAAATATTTCCGATTCCATGTTTCTACCTCCGAGGTTATGCAATAAACTTTGATTTAAGTCAGTACTTGTCTAATTAGCAACCCCACTTCTGCCTGCTTGTTTTGCCATATACTGTGAAGACCAGGCAGTATATAATCTTGGGTGTAAAGGAATAATAAACCTGGTTGTATCCACAGTTGCCCTCCTCCAGTACACATGTTATTTTCACCTGTTCTTACCCTCCTTTTTTAATCTCCCTTCCATCCATTTCTTTCTCCCTCCCATCTGTCTTCTCATTCTAATGCGGCACATCAAACGTCCCCAGCCTGACTGTGTGCTGACAGGCAGACCAATGACAAGTTCCCAGGCCATTCTGAGGAGAGCCGAGCCTCCCTTCATGAGGCCCTCGAAGAGACAATGTCACAGCGAATCCACTCTGGAGTCTGGATAGTCTGCCTTGTTCAGAGCACACAAGAAACAAACCATATGAGTTCTAGTTTGTGCATCAGTAATGTGTTAAAAAATATTATAGCCATCTATAATATATAGTATGCTATATTGATCTGTGGGGTTACCTTAAAACAAGCCCTGTTCATGACTTCCTTATCCACTTATCCTTCTCCAATATTTAGAACCCAGTCCTTGATGCTATCTAACAAAGTTCAAGGTTTAGGGTAACATTAGTGGCTCTGTACTGGTCTTTAATGTACCTGGAGAAGTTTACATGCCAGTAGCAAACGATACCTAAGATAGTGTTGATGTTCGACAGAAACACAAGTTAGTCTTCATTCTTGTCTTCTGTAACCTTAAAAGTGAAACCATATTGCTGGAAAATAAAAACAATTATGCAAGCTAAGCAGCCAAACTGGGTGATATTAACAGTCTGATCCTACATTTTTCTTTATCATACTTACAATGTTAGGTTCAGAAGCTACACTGCAACAAGAACAATGCTGTTTCTTCTATTTACTGGTCTGCTAGCTACGTTGATTATCAGCTGGTGAGGATGCTAACTTTTTGCTTGGGATTGTCAGCTTTAGACTGTCTTCCATAATATAATGTCGTATAGGTTATGTAGCTATCAAGTAGTGTTTTACCAGGAGATGATAATGTAAAGCACTTTCATGTTCACTTTCTTATAGTTAAAGTGCAGCCAAGCCAGAAATCATTATCTAGACCTCTCTGACTGAAAAGAAGGACAATTAAATGTCCAAACATTGTTGGTCAAAATCCCAAATAATTAAAAGAATCAGGAGTTTTATTGATAATAGAGGTAAGGTATTGCTCTCTTAATCTCACTCTGCAGATTGCTAGATTACCTCAGTTGACTGAGCCCAGGCATAGGTTAGAATAAAAGCAGCTCCCAGGAGCCTTTATGTAATTTCATCTCATGACAGTGAGAGTAGAAACTGGTTGGTTGTTTCCACTCGCTTTATTCTTTTCTGTTCTGAACAGCTGGTTTGATTGCATGTACATTTTGTATTTGTGTGTGTGTCTGTGTGTCTGTGTGTGTCTGTGAGTCATGTGACTTCTCTCCAAATCTATTATTGAGTGTTCTGCCACACTCTGACAAAGTCACAGCTGATTAATAAGTAAAGACAAGACCCCAGAGGTGGCGAGGAGCCCTGAGCAAATGACAAAGAAATAAATTCATTACAAACAGAATAAAATCTTCCAAACTTAAACTTTTCCTTTGGTGAGTTCTGGATTTCATTTGTCTCATTTGTCAGCATCTCAGTAGTGCTATCACTTTTGCCCTTTGGTGCGAGCTGCTCTGAAATCATCTGAACCAATCAATCTCACTTAACTTTCCTTAGAGCTTCTCTTTGTGTGCCCTAGGGACAGGGGTTGGGTGTGAGTGTGTGTGCATGTGTGGGGAGTGTGGCACTGAGAAGTTCACTCTACATCTCTAATATCTCTGCTTGTTTATGAAAGATGTAGGATTTAACATGAATATGTGACAAGCTACTGCTAAGAACACAGTGCTGTCCCACCTTATCTGATTATCTACACACTCACATACACACACACCTTCTGAAACGCGCACACACATTTGCTTACACACACAATGACACACAGACACGCATGAGGACACACAGGCACATATACAATATACACACAGTGATATACACACATGCACAGTGTCATCTTCAAAGGCACCCAGGGGCGACATGGCCGACGTGACAACAGCCCTAATGAGCTCGCCTGAGTGGGTGACCCTGTCGCCTGGCGAGAGGAGTGGTGTCGCCATGGAAATGCAGAGGCTGGGTCTGAGTCATGGCGTCTTGCAGGTGTGTTTGGAGGGGGATTAAAACACCTTATTTTGTTTCATGATTCCTACATTCACGCAAGGTACAATGTTAACATGGTAAGCTATTAGTGTGAGGGATTACCTTTTGTGACAACTCATTTGCACTTTAACTACAATTTTAGCTAAATTAGCTTGTGATATTTCTGCTCCTTTGCATATTACTATACCGCAACATGGCTTTAGCAGTCTGACTAAGTGGCTATTACTCCTGCCTGACAGGCCCAACCATGACACATTTGGGGGTTTGAGGTGTATAATGATGACTGTGTGCTCCCCAGTCTTTCATCATCTTTAGCAACAGAGAGAGAGAGTGAGAGAGAGACAGTGAGAATAAGATGGTGTGAAAACGAGAGAGAGACAGAAGCGAGAGGAATGCTGAGAGCTCCGGGGTCCTTAGTGTGCTCAGTGATGATATGCGGGGTAATGAACTTCCAGACTTTATGCATCAGAAGCGTGACGCGTTGCATCGCCTTCACTGTCAGCGATTTCTGCCCCATATCGGTGAGATGAGGCCCCCTATAATCTCCTTCCATCCACTCCATACCAGCTTTTGAGGCTCGCTCTTCCGACTTAAAGCCTGCATTTCATTTGTCAGCCTAATGGTGAAATTTGTAAGGAGTTTAAATTCACACTTCTCCTGGAGGTGTCATGTGGAGTTGTCAGTGGTGTCACTGGGGAAAGAAGCGAGTCTGCTGCTTGGTTTGAAAAGTAATCACTTTAAACTTGGACAAGTTTGAGCAGCTTAATAGAGGTACAGCTTTCGAGCATTCAGGGAGGCTGTGTATGTTTCAGTATACTGTATATAAACGATACAATTAATACAAATCAAATGTACTGGAATGCAAACAATACTTAAGTTTCCCACACAGGGATACTCTTGCATTATTAAAACATGTTATATTTGTAGTTTTGGCCATCTGTATTTGTTATGGTATTATACTGTAATAGCTGAGACCTGGGAACACAGCAAAAAGTAATGGAGCAAGTGTTCAGCCATGTTATCTATAACACTATATTTGGTGGTCCAAAGTGAAGTTGCTTGAGATGTTGTAATTAATATCAATGTCATAGTCAAAGGAAACCCATGCACATCAAAGTTCAACCCGGAAGCCTGTCTCTAAAGTGTGATGGATGTTTAACATACATTTTGAGTAATACTTTTACTTAAACTGGGGGTTTGTTAAAAAACTGTATGATTGTCTGACCGCTCGTGTTTCTTTCCCTGTCTAACTTCTTTTTAGCCATGTCATTGGCTTGCCACATTCCCAGGACTGATTTACTGACTACATTGTTGAAATTATTGATAGGAATGATCGCTAATCCTATGAAAATATGACCCAAATTCAGATTTATGCTTTCAATAAGAACAGCCACACTGATACAAAAAGGTACTGTAGGTACATGGACACAGACACTACTGTAGAAGCCTTTTTTCTTGGCTTGCAGTGGAGAGAAGCCGGAGCCTCTCATCACACATGAATAATTAAAACCGAAAGAATGCCTTTGCTTTTTTGCAGGGTCAGCGCACAATCAGTAGAAAAGGTCGAGACCAGGGACAATGTTTTGAAGGGGGGCAGGGAATGAAAACAAGCTGGTGCTGTGGTGCAAAGATGAAATAGAGGTGTGGTTTTGAGATTGGGTGACAAAGGGGGAGGGGGTGGAAAATATATGAGGGCTGAGAATGAGATGAAATGGACTTAGAGAGGGTGGATGCATCTTTGGGGTTATTAAAAAAAGGGATTGATATCTTGGTCTGTGTGATTGGACTGAGAAATCGATCATGACTGTAAGGGCGTTAGAAAAGACTTTCTGCTGTAGCATTACTACTACTGTGATGCTGTAGTCTTGTGGTTTCCAATCTTTTTTAGCTTCTGACTCCTCAAAACAAAGCAATACTGTATGTCATGGCTTATGACTAAATCATAATGAGTCATTTCCCCCCATTTGTTATTTGAATAATCTTGACCTGACCTGACCGCGACCTGAAAAGTTAAATTGACCTCTAACTAAGCCTTCCACTCATTAGTAACAGTTACCATGCCTGTTGAGCTTTCTATTCCAGTATAGGCAGTTTACAATGACAACAGTTTATCACTCTAAATGTAGATTAATGTACACATTTTTTAAACACGGGTCTTTAGTTTCACAAAAAAGCAGACTAAATCAGGCTTCTCATTTCTTGCTGGCATCCATCCTTTTTGCTGGCTAAAGTACTGTTTTATTAACCTTTATTTTGCCAAAAAAACATAATCCTTTTTTATTCCTACTATAGAAAATCATACTTTGACAAGTTACACACAGTTTACATTTAATATTATTTTTAAATTATTTTCATAAAAGTATGTTTGAGTTTTAAATGAAAAAGTGCTTTGAGAATAAAAACTAACTGATGTGGTTGGCAAACCTGACACTTTCAGGTAACAAGTTTCGTTGAATTTTAATTCCCAAAGCAAATAAGGACAGATCCAATATTGTTACTCTCAACTCTTATATAGTAGGATCAAAGTTACTATGCGCGGATTCTACAGAGCGTGGCTCTGCATCACCTTCTGGCTTTGGCGCAGTTTTGTTTCATCCTCTGCGCAGCTACAAATCCCTCCGGAAGCGTCAGCGTTTCACATTGTGCCCGACGCTGTTGACTTGTGCTTCGCAGCTCTCTGTGACCTGGTTTTGTTGTGTCCTCTGCACGGCTTCTGCCTGCTTGATTTAGCTGACCTGCTCAATGTTTTGTTGATGTGGTATTAGTCCTTGCTTTTTGTGCTTCCACCATGGGTAAGTAGCTAGTTAAATTGTAAATTCTTTTGGTCTGTTTTAATTGCACAATTACATTTACATTTAGCTGACGCTTTTATCCAAAGCGACTTACAGTTGCTATATATGTCAGAGGTTGCACGCCTCTGGAGCAACTAGGGGTTAAGAGGACACATAGGTAGATGGGTCACAGTGAACCCGGGTCTCTCACACCAAAGGCATAGTCTTACCCATTGCGCCATCACCACCCCATACACAATGTGTATTTATTTTGAAAATTGTCTGGCTTCTTCAGTTTCTGTGTCTGAGTTCCTGCCTGGTTGATCTGTTTTGTGTAGCTTGAGCAGACTGGAGTACCGCCTCTGGGACTGTTTTGAAACACTTCTGAAACGCGCTGCGGTGCATAGTGGAATCAAGAGCATTGTCTAGAATGGCCACAATTAGCGACAGCAGCCCGTGACGCAGCCGTGCCCTATGGAATCCAGCCATTTGCAGTTTATGTCCTAAATATGGAATTTTCCAACGTAACTTATAACCGTTAAAATGAATGCAGTTTGGTGGTCTTAAGGTTGGAAGAAAAACTGCGTTATGACTGCTGTAGTTAGTACGCTAGTTAGCAAGGCATGCTAATGTTAGCAGTTAAGCAATTTGTAAACCATTCATTCCAATTTTGCTCTGGTACTTTAAGTGTGGGAAAGGTAAACCTAAACTCTTTGGATGCCAAGTAACACTAATACTACAGCCCAACCACACCGCTTCAACATTTTGGAAATCCAAAGCTTGACAGGCCTGACGTGCCTAGTTACGGTTGCTATGTTATGATTGGAAACTCGCTGTATGGAGGCAGGGTTTAGCCAGTGGTAGAATCACAATATAAAAAAAAAAGTAAAGATTAGACGACTGTCTAAAAAAGTACAACTGTCTTCTCAGCTTCACTATTATGTTAATTATATCATGACCCCTAAAGTTTATCTTGCAACACCTTTCCCTGGCCCCAAGTTACGAAATACTTGTCCAGCCCATGCATAAAAAATCTTTTCACAACAAACTTCCATGTTTTTCTATAGGATTATATGAAAAGCCTTAATTCTCCTGTGTGTTCTATAATGGTTACCTACTAGCTTCTTAGCTGAGATGAACTTTTAGCCTTAGTTGCAATTACTGAAATTTTCCTCCCCAACAGAAAAACAGACTTTCACATGACCTCAGATTGGTACCAGTCCATGTGTCCATTCTGCCCACTCTAATCATCAATCTGCAGCCTGGTTCACCAGCCGCTGGCACCTGTCAGGATGAAAGACATGGATTAGAGACAGAGAGAGAGAACGTGAAAAGGTTGGGCATACAATACCAGCATCACGTGTCCCGTTGCTAGGGAGGTTGTGTGTGTGTGTTATCTGTGTGTGTGTGTGATGTAAGTCCAACACCCCTGTCAGGCCTAGCTGCAGGCACAATAGGACAGTATCCAGATTTGTGTGTGTGTGTGTGTGTGTTGTGTGTGTGTGTGTTTTTCTCCACACTCATGTGGGCTTATATGATTGCGTGTGAAGTTTAAGATAGCTTGTGCCTCTTCTGCTACGTTGTTTTGGAAAAGACTATCACTACGCATCATGCTCACCCATAGAATCAAACAGCCTTTCTCTTTCACACACACACACTCACACACCCATGTGCACACCGCTCATGCTTATCCCCTCCCTATTTCATGTCTAAAAATAGATCTTTTTCTCAATGATCTCTCTGCTTCTCAAAGCAGCATGCTATGAGACAGGCATGTACATTGAGTTAACTACAGCCTATCCTCTGAAGAGCACCCCCCCCCATTCATCCGGACACACATATATTCATGTGCACACACACACACACACACACACACACCCTCAGAACAGCCCATTCAGAGTGCAGATGGCAGAGAGTATGTATGAGACAAGAGACCCTCTGCACTCAGTTGGTTAACAGGGAATCGGGCTCATTGACATGCAGGCAGCGCTTCTCCTCCAGTCCAGGGGAGTAAACGTTACTCTGGAGTGAGCACACCACAGTCCACACTGAGGACAGTTAGCTCACAATCTATGATGGCCATATGTTAATTACACCATGACTTCCTATCACCCCTCGCTGCCCTTGGAGGGGATAATATTAAGCTTATAATTAACACACCACAATCAAGTCTAACAGACCAGTAGTAGTTGATTGGAGATTATGGATAAAGAGTGCCTGGTCTGGATATAGGCATGGATAAAGGTAGAGAAAGAAAGTTAGCTCCTCTGCTAACAAACAGGCTTTGATTATGATATCTAAATAAAATGCTTCAACTCCTTTTTTGTTCCAAACTTCTTCCTTGTGTTCATTCAGGCATCCACACAGCAATTATGCAAGAGCAGGTGGCCGTGAAATCAACTGGGGTCATGAATCACGGTAAAAATAAGGCTGGTGCTGTTATCAATTATCAATTGTCACCTCTGAAAAGACCTATGGATTTACTAGAAAGTGTTTGGCAATGTGAAGCATATGCATATGCGTTATTCAAAAACTATGAAAATATAAAAGATTCATACTATGGATTATGGGTGAGGTGGTATATTGTTTTATGATGTACATAAAATAACAAAAGTCCAATTTAGTTGCTTTTTCCTTTTATCAGACTATCAAAACAGTCCACACCTCTGTCCTACTCTCCATTGATTGAAAATGTAAAACCATGACAGTTCATTCTTGACCTTGGAAACAGCTGTTGACAAAACAATTTAAACTAAAGGTTATCTGAGAGTTTTTGACCACGTAATAATAATTGAATATTAAGTTTCAGATTTGCCTCAGAGTTAATTGTACAGGTCATGTTCATTGTGATAAAGAAATAATTTATCCAAATGGTATGTTATAGTTTTTATTTGGCTCTGGGCACAGATGTACGGTACAATACACAGTGTTTACAGACAGAAGTTGTTGATTTTGGTCACTCCATGGGATTTATTGTTAATTAATGAAGATATAAAATAACACTAGCCTTGTGCTTGACATCACCAAGTACAATGTACAGGAAATTATTAAACAATTCTACATTCATTCAATATGGGCCTCACAGCACAGGAACTCAAAAAACACTATAACAAGACAAAGAGGTGACGTCCTCATTATGCTCAACAGCATAACAGTGAGTTTTTGTGGCAGGTAAAGAGAAGGTCATTGTGGTGTGATTCCAGTCTGTTTGAGTCTAACAAGCAGACAGGATCATCCGGTGGGATTACTACAGCCGTGCAATCTCTTCAACATGTGCAGTGTGATCATGAGCGTTTCAGAGAAATGGGCTGATTAAAGGTACCTATCAGCAGTTGCCCTGGGATTGTACTTTCAAAGGCTTTCTCTTATAAATACCGATAGGAAAGACCTTTGACATTTCCCCACTTTTATGTTTACAAATAAATTCTCTTCAGTTAAACCTTGTCTTTTGTCACCTTTGTGTTGTGACTTATGAGCCGTGTCGAAACAAAGCACGCACAATAAAACACAAACCCTCCCTTACACTCATTGCTCAATTAGTCAGGCAATTCATGTACATGTCTTTTATATTGACTCACACCAACATGTTAATTAATAAAATTGTCATCCCTCATAAATTAGGATAATTTCTGGACTCTGTGTGTGTGTGTGTGTGTGTGTGTGTGTGTGTGTGTGTGTGTGTGTGTGTGTGTGTGTGTGTGTGTGTGTGTGTGTGTGTGTGCGCTCGCGCGCCTCTACAACTGAAGCAGCACGTGTGTCAGCAATAGCCTAGCTCTAACAAAGTACCATCTATCACCCTGCTCAGCCAGGCTTCAATAATAATTGGGTTAGAATAAATGGGCCATGATTTTAGAGCAGATAGGGGGAAAAAAAGAGGAGAGTTTGCCAGCCAAAACAAAGCCACATACAATTCAATAACCAGGCCCCACCCAGAGAGGCAAGAATCAGAGCGGTGAGGCACAGTGAGGCAGAGGCTGCAGACACAAAGCGGATTGATGTCCTGCCCCTGTACAGGGCCAGTTCTGAATAAAGATATAGCTGTTACTAAGGCAGGGAGGAAGCTGTGTCCCTGAGGCACTGAGAGAGAGTGACACAGCAGAACTCTGCAGCATTTCATCAGATAATAAATGATGGAATGCAATAAAGATGACATTTTATCATGGGATAGAGGTATATGCTGATGGTTCTTAATACAATTCACAGAAGGTGAATCAGTGGCTACACAGAGTGGTGCAAACAATGCATTTCAATAAAAATCATTGTGATGGCGTTAATAATGTTATAGAGATAACTTAAAGGAAGTAAACTTCTGTTTTGCTTTTCCAGGGGTTTCCCAAATCGATAGTCCATGGATAGAGAGTGTTGTATGCTCTATAGATTGTGAGGCCCATTTTGGCAAATCTGACATTTGTGATTTTGGTCTATATAAATAAAATATACTTATTGAACATATACAGTGTTATATAGATAGATTGAAAGAGCAGCAGTGGCCACATTCTGGCTAGCATAGCTGTGTAACTTCAGTATTATAGCAAACATTCAGTGCCAATGTTAGCTGCTGTAGTTAGAAGCATAAGTTACCTAACTACAGCACTCATTATGGATGCCGCTGCCGGCTCTGGAGACATTGCTATCTGATAGGTCCACAAGACCTGGCATTCATTTTGTGCACCATTCATAATTATCAAGGACGACATCATATAAATGTTATATATAATCTGTAAATAATCTACATTTAATTTAACATAATAATCTGTAAATAAATTGCATAATATTAATCTCTTTAGGAATTTGTGCATCTTTTAAAGTAATCAGATGACATTTATCCACAAGTAAGGAACGTGGCTTCAGTTAAACTATGGAACTATGTCAGTAATGGTTGCTACAATAACAGCATGTTCAACTGAAGCCAACTGCCAGCGGCAAAATAGATAGATTAGATTGAATGTTGTTATGGTCTGAATATAAATGTGTTATTTATGATATTTAGACAATGAAAGAAAAACATTGAGTAGAAAATTAATGTGGAGAAACATCAAATGCAGAAGCTTCCATACAGGGCACCAGGGCCTCACTGAATGGTTCGATGAGTATGAAAATGATGTGGCTCATGCAACGGCCTATAGAAGATTTTGGACCGAGATGTTGGATAACACTCGCCACCAACATCATCCAAAAAAACACAATAAGGGAATTTGTTTTGGGAGAATGGTGTTTTATTTATCCGATGGAGTCGCCGAGAATTGTAGAATCTTCATCTTTCAATCTATAATCACCCTCCTAAGACAGTTTTTTTTTCATTTCATTTGTCACCAATTTGTAAATGCCATGTGAATGAGGATGATTTCTTAAAGAGGTGGTATTATGCTTTTTGGCTTTTTCCCTTTCCTTTATTGAGTTATATGTCTTTTTTGTGCATGTAACAGGTTTGCAAAGTGAAAAAGCCCAAAGTCCAGGCCAAAGTGAGTTCCCATCTCCCATAGAAAGCTCTGCTCTGAACCGCTTGAAAACAATTCGTTTGTAGTCCAGCCCTTCACTTCCTTTACTTGTGACGTCACAATGAAAATGCGTCATAAAGCTTGCCAAGTGGCTGTCGGGGGTCAGGCACGCCCTCAAACCAAGCTAGTATGAGTGGAGGGTCTTTGGCTCGACTCGCCTTTGTTTGGTTTTACATTGTAGAAATGTTGTACCTGTACCTGCTTCCAGGTACTTTTTTTGTATCATCTTCGTCAAGTTTCCAAGCAAGCTGAGGGATACTAAAATGTAACGTGAAAACACGACAGACTTCTGATTTGTCAGAGAAAATATTCACTATTCACTGCATCATCATTGCGCCTGACAGAGGCCAGCAACAGAAAGTTTTATATTTTACAATTTTCGTGTGGCATTTCATCACTAAATCCACTTCTGAGAAGTTTTGAGGTGACAAATCAGCTGTGTAGATTTCCAATATTGACAGTTTTGCGAGAAGTGATGGTGGAACAAAAATGTGAGTATATGAGTTGAGGAGCTTCGCAAGTGGTGGCAGGGGGAAGCCTGTGCCAACCTGCAGGAAGAGCTGGCGAGGCCGGCCAGCTGCCCACAAAGAGCCCTCTGCTCCCGCCGTCACACAGACCGCTGTTGCTGCAGCGGAAAACACAGCTGGAAGTTTTTCATACCGCTTATCTGTCTTTACATTCAGAGTAATGTTGAAACATTTTAACTTAAAAAAGAGAAAGCTGTGTGGATCGCTGGTGTGAGTGTAGCATTGAACATTAAGTCGCGGCAGTTGTGTGTGGCATCACTATGACGACAAGCTACGTACTATCTCTGAGTACTATCTGCAATGGAAAACGTAGCAGGGCCAAGTAGAGTCGAGTCTGACGATCTGCACCATGGTAGAATTTTTCGGCAAGGCAGCATAGATCGTCAGAACACCAGCAACAGTTCAACGTTTAGTCCTAATGGTAAGATGTGGAACAATGATGTTGTGTGGTTGTGGACTGGTAATAACTTATACCATTTGCTAGGTTACGGTTGCAGTCTGAAGGGGCTTTGATTTGGATCACACTATCTTGTTTCTTATGACCCGCCCTTCTCTGTTTCTGATTGGCTAGTAGTCCTTACCTAGGAACTGCGCATGTGCAACTCCTAACAAATATTTTGTACAAGTAAGCTGCATCACTCTGTAGCTCAAGAGCAGACCGTACAACACATAGGGTGAAAAGAGGAGCGGCAGCAATGTGCAGTATGACAAAACATGGTGTCTTTTGAAAATTAAACCATGTAAACCTGTTCTGGTACAACCCCTAATTAAGATTTTGAACCTGAAAATGAGCACAATAACACCTCTTTAATATGCAAGACTCATATACTGAGGATACTGACACAACTTGTCATTGAGAGCTACACTTACTATATTTCAGACAAAGCAATACTTTCTGTGCCATCCTATTCTAGGTGATAATGACCAAATAAAATAAAATGATGTTCACTTGTAAACTTTTACAAATACGTGTATTAGTGAAGCCTATATCTTATGTAACAGATACCATATTATCTGTTCCATTTGGCAGAAAAGTCTCTCATGATGGAAAGCAGCAACTCTAAAGGGGAGAACAACTTTTTGCAATGAGGGCAGTAAATCCTCAATTTCATGTAGGAGAACAGGGGAAATGGGAGCAGGGAGAGTCTTTAGATGGGGATGAAAATTTAAAGTAAGACTCTCCAGAGAGGCCTGACAGGAGACACAGGGAACAAGCATGTCCATGGCACTATGTGTCGTGCATGGTAGCATACCCACACCCACATACAAACATACTGTGCATTCACACTCTTGTGACAATACGCTCTTCCCACTCGCCCTCTTATACTGTGTGAATGACAAGGTAGCAGTCAAGTCACTGTGTGAAATCTTTGGCAGACTCATCACACACACTCATGCTTGTACACAAACATGTGTGACTCACCTACAGATAACACTTAATGAATGCAGAAATGGAGACAGATAGAGACACACTGTATTACTGCAGATCATTCTCGAAAACAAAACAGGCAGATTCCACCTTCCTCCAGTGGGTTTGCATCGGGAAAGAGATTAACACTCCTCCTTTTTCAGAATCTTTTATTGCATGAAATAGAGTAGTGGCTCTGATACAGCGCAGCAATGTGTTGCATTGCCTAAAGTGGGGGTTTTGAAGTCACAGATAATCTGCTTTTGAAACAATGAGATAGTGTTGCTTTTCATTCGGCTCAGTTAAGCCTTGCTCCAAATGAGGAGAGGGAGATAGTGTGGATCAAACGTTTTTTTTGTATTTGAATCCCAAAATGTTACAGCTCTTTAAAGTCAAAACAGCTGCAAATTCTCCATCTATTGTGCTGACTTCTTTTGGAGATGATGGAATTTAGCATTTTGGACAAAAATAATCCTCATGAAGTACTGATCTGAAACATCAATGGGAAAAGAAGCCAGGCTCATTTTTCAACAGCTCAGTGTATTTTAGCTTAATCTGCACACTGGTTGTCTTTTGTAAGAAAATAACAAACTGCCAAGTACATAGAACATTAAGTGATTCCAAAGCACCTAAGTGAGTTTCAGTGGAGTTATGCTAGCCTGGTTATAGTCAAACTACACATCTCGCTCATCAAAGATAATGATGATAAGAGATATTATTTCCTTGAAGGCATTAATGGTTTTTTTAAAGAGAGCTTGGGAGAGAAGTTCAAAACAGCACTTGTTTCCCCACACACCTGATTAATCTCTACAGAAAGTGGGCATCATTATTGAATGATCTGTTTTGGGAAGTTACCAGAATTGCTGGGCTCAGCTCCACTATTCTGCTATCAGAAAGGTGGCAGAGGAACAACTTCAGTTAGATCACTTTATTGTTGATATTTCCATCACCCTAGTCCTTTCAGTTCATCTGATTTGTAACTCAACTAATATTATCATTCTGTATTTTCATAGTGTCATCACAGTTTTTCTGTCTTCTCTGCTTTTAAGAAATCTTTTGCATGTCTGTCAGTTCTGGAAGAGGATCCCTTCTGT
Organism: Lepomis macrochirus; assembly: GCA_024633595.2. Taxonomy (NCBI): domain Eukaryota; kingdom Metazoa; phylum Chordata; class Actinopteri; order Centrarchiformes; family Centrarchidae; genus Lepomis; species Lepomis macrochirus. Next base: position 18,456,347 of record JALXJV020000022.1, on the reverse strand, counting down.
TTTGCTTTTGCTGAGGTGTCTTTTATATCAAAATTGATAGTCTATGAAAAGAATAGAGTTTTTGGTGTTGGTTTGTATAAATAAAATGGACTTCTTGAGCATATACAATATATTGTAGCAGCAACATTCAGACTGAATTTTTATATTGACTGATACCTGACTGTAGTGAGTGAGTGTGTGAGAGAATGTAATGGATTGTGGTGTTATTGTAAATCATACAGAGCATATATTTCATATTGAAATCATGAATTACAAGAATATACAGACCATTGGGTGTGTTTGTAAAACATAGTATTTTTTCATCCAGTAATAAACGCCTGAACTGAACTCCTGAATCTGGGATGTAAACCTGCCTGAAAAAACATACTTTATGCATGGATGTAGTAGGTGTATGTATATTTAATTCCCTCAATGAATGTGCTTACCAATGAAAGAGAATTATTTATTAGGTCAGTTTAGTCCAATCCATATCTTGCATGTTAGTAATGGACAGCTTTTTATTATTTATTATTATTATTATTATCATTAACGGGGTTGTGATGCATGAACCTCACTCACGCTGTTATATGAAACATAAATTCTGATCCTTTTGTTGTCCTGCCTTTATTTGTATGGTAATGTTTGAGAAAGATACGTGAAAGTGAATGACATTTCTGTATTACAACGAATATCATCCATGCCGTGTAGAATACTAACTACTGTATTAGGAGGTGAGGGCAGAAAAGGACAAAGCAGGACGCTGCAGAGTGTGTCACAACACAGATCAAAACGTGTGTTTCTCATTGAAATTTTAGTCAGGAAAAAATTGCTTCAGGAAACAAACAACTCAACAATTCAAAGTGATTTGTATGTGGAAAGATCTTCAGGTATTAGTGTACACACATAGCTTGATGTTGCCCCTGGAGAACAGAGGAGAGGTTGGGGGTTAAAAAGAGAAAACAAACTGAATGAGGCCGAGAACACAGAGTCCTGAGCACACAAATTCATGTTTGCTAATGGAAACGGGCTGCTTCGTGGCCCTGCCACATTCAAAAGAGCACTGGACTGTCCACTGCTCTTTAATCTTCAGCAGGTGCGTTAACAGAAAACAGAGATGAGGACGGGGGAAACAAAGGTAACGTGGAAAAAATGCTTTAGAAAATGGAAACCATAGCAACTTACTGCTGGTATAAAGTGACTGCCTATTACACAATGCAGCTTAATTGGCAACCACTCAATCAAACAACAGTTTAGTTTTATCAGTGTAGTTCCACCGAGCCATTTTTAATAATGGCTAAGTCATCAGTCATTCAGGGTTTATTGAAAGTTGCAATAATCAATATTCTTGTAAAAAAATTGGATCAATGTTTAATGTACAAAGGGTCACCTATAACAAACCTTTATCAGCAAACTGTACAGTTCCCCTCAATAAAACTGAGCTTTGTGGCATCATTGTTTTGGTTTTCTGGCTTGCAGCTTTACTGTTTGGTTCACATTGTTCTCCTAGAATTATTTTTGGTAGCAGCAGGCAGCTGTTTTTTTAGAAAAAAATATCCTACCTGCTTGCAGACAGACAAAGTTAGCAAGTGAACATAGTGGAGCATTTATTTGCTGAAGAGCCAGATAGTTCCCTCAGGAGACCAAAAGAGAGCTGTTGCTTTGTATTTGATGGATGTGTGAGAAGGCAAATATTTGCTAAAATGCTCACCATATCAACTTAAAATAAATGTGTGTTGTGTTTATAGCTTCTTTCCGTTGAAGTGGCCGAAAAAAAGAAATCCGTTATTGACGGTGTGTTATGTGAATGAATGCACAAGTACTTTTGTGAAGATAGCAATGTTGACTGGCCCGTAAGGTAATTGTTTAGAATGTATATTGTATTGTTTATTGATTGCACTGACATATTCATTCATTGCATTAAATCCAGTACCACAGGGTTGGAGATGGATTGTCTGCCTGCTCTATGTCACCCGTAAGTGCAGTGTTTGTATGTCTGTGTGCACGCTTGCATGTTTGCGTAGTGTAGTATGTTTGCAGTCTGAATATAGCCTCTGGCATCTCTCAGAAGCAGCGTCGGGAACGATAGATGAGGACAGCACACTGGCCACAGCTGAGCTCTGGCACTGATGAGAAAACAAGTAATCAAAGAGACATGAAGAAGAGGAGACGTTCCAGATTTGTGATAGGAAGGAACTAACGAAGGATGGAAGGAGGGTATTCTGTGTTTTTTCACAGCCCTGTATTGCTTGGTCTATCCCACTTGCCGTCTGTGGTGGATGACAACCATGGTGTCTTACTAGACAGCTGCCAAGCTCCATGTGAGTGTGCTCCTACACTTCCTATATCACAGTGGTGGCAAAATATAGCAACTAATATTCCCGACTCTTCATCTTGAGTCAGCTAATGGAATGTGAGAAAGCAGGCCAGCAGCTTTCATTTCCCCCCGTAAACTGGCAGCCCAGTCACTGTATGGCATGGTAGCATCCTCACACATAAAACAACAAAGCTGAGGGTGTTAAAAGCCTTTGGAATGAGCTAAGGAGCTGCACACACTTCTATGGTCCTGTTGATGTCTATAGGTAATAACAGAGAGGTGTGGCCCATACACACTGTGCATTTTAGACTGTCAGGTAAAAAAAAAATTCATGTTGACATTTCAGCTGGCCGAGTGTGTTATGCCATCATATATGTGATATTAACAGGCCTAAAAATAGACCACTAGCAGTGCAGGTTATTTAAAGTGAGAAATGTAATGCGTATTGCAGTACAAGTAGAAAAGTATTCTTTAATGCTTTACAAATGAAGTAAAAAACTTCTCCAGATAGATGCTATAGCAGATGGAGAAAGCTTTCTGAAAATCACAGGTATAATCCCTGTAACAGCCTTTGATCTTGCAGCCAGACACATTAAATCCTCCTTATTCTGGGGTGCTGCAATGAAGCCTGACCCCTCTACCCCTAGTAGAGAATATTCAAATTAAAGTAAAACGTTGCTGCTCCTGAGCCAAGAAAATATTACAATAACTATCTGTTTATCAAAATTACTTTCCCATAGGCTACAATATAAAACAGAAAAGAAATGAATAGAAAATAGGTGAATGTGAAGGTGCGGACTCTCAGGCCTCAGGAGAGGTTTCCCTGATTGAAGACATCCATGAATCATCACTTATGGGGCCAAGCTGAAGTTTCGGTGTGTGCGTGTTTGTCTTTGAATCATCCAGTCCTTCCTGATGTCCATCTCTCTGGACATTCAGGACATCCAGATGTCTGTCAGCACCACCACACAACTTTTATCACAAACCCCCTCTCCCCTCCATTGTATCCTGTCACTTCAGAGCCGGAAGTGGGACATGTACACTGAGACATCAGGCATGGGAGATGGGAAACTGGTTGCCTGATTGGAGACATCAGTCCTGAGGGAACGCTCTCAGCCTTTTGACAGAAAAAATGACTGACAGTTAGTGTTTGCTCTGCTGGCAGACATGGGCACCCAGAGGTAGGTGAGTGGAGAGGGCCAGAATGGCAAAAGACGTGCCAGAACGGGGACAACAAACAAGGTCACGCAAACTGTGTCACCATCAAAGCTATAAAGGGGTAAAAGGGCTTTTGAGGTGATAGACATGCAGTTTTTAAAAGAATGGTATGGCCCATAGAGAATGTATGGACTAGATACACAGAAACTTTTTATTGTATTAAAGAGATTAAGAAACCTAGCTGTAGATAGTGAAAAAGCAAAGAAACACTGAAAAGCAGACTGTTCTCTGCATGGGTCTGGTTTATCTATCAACTTTGGTCAGATTTTTTTTTGTACTCATCGAGTTAATTGCTGAGATTTGTGAACATTAGCAACATCACTAAAACACAACAAACATCTAGGTTAACCAGGGAAAACTGTGCATTGCAAATACCGATCACAGTTTCCAGACCAACTTCCTGCTTCAGCTTTGACCTTACCACACGCCATGTGTGCACATAATTTTCTTGTGCAATGAGGGATTGTTACTGTAAAGGATTGGCCCAGTGGTGGAAGGAGAACACACAGAGGCTGATCGACCTTGTTATGTGTGAAAACCGTGTAATGTGTTGTTTTTCAACCGGTGATGCTAAAATTGTCTAAGTCACTGTTGCTAACAACAACAAGTGTTTTTTTATAGACTCTGCCTTTTCATTTAGGCATTCACACTGTCGTGATATTCTGTCTCTCTACACGTCAGCTGCAGCCGTGCTACTTAGACCATGCCGTATTTCTATAGCGTAGTGTTACAGTATAGCCTAATCTTTGTTTGTAAAATATGCTGCTCTGCTGCCAGTGGACTTGTCAATGTCTGTGATTGGTCATCTGCTGCTAACACGGCCTCTTTTATGTGAACGTGCTCACGGCTGGATTGGGAAACCCAGGGTTGACTTACCAAGTTGAAAACCAGCTTTGTGGTACTACTTATCCCGATCGTGATTGTTAGGGCTAGTTAAGCCAGATAACAAAAACATCTGGGTATGCTGAACTATGCTGTGGGGTACAGGCCCCTGGATAGCACAACTTAGCAACGCAAATAGGGCTACGGATCTATTGGTAGGAGGTGAAAAACTAAAGAGGATTTAAAACAAGATTGGTACCTCAAAGAAATGGGGTGTGATCCAATATAATGATGTGATCCTTGCACAACTTTTATAAACGACAAACAACACAATGCTGAGAACAATTACAAGGCTCAACTCTAAAAGTGTAAAGATGGGCATCTTCAGCCAGACATCTTCATGTTGGATAACATTGGCAGCTCAGCTCTGATGAATTATGCAGTTTAAGGATCATCCCAAATGTCTTTTGGGCATGTGGGCTTCTCTCTGTCCCCTATGTAGTTGTAAACACTGCATGATTTATCAAAGGCTAGAAACAGCTTGTATGACTGCTGCAGGTTCCTGCAGAGAATGGGAGCAACTTGCATTAAAGTGTTTGGCTGCTTCTAGCTAATGCTGGATGGCATAGGCTCCGTCTGCATGAGTGAGGTCATATCTCGAAACAAGGAAGCTGTGGTGAAGTCATGTCTGGCTAGCTGGAAGAGACAGCAGTCAGAGAGAAACCGCACATGTGGCCTCATCCACTGCTCCCTCGACTTCCTATTTTCTCTGCAAACCTTGTTCTTTCTCTCTTGCTTCTTTTACCCATTGAAATTTAATTTTACCCCCCATTTAGCCCTCCTTATATTTCCTTTGTCCTGGCCTTGTTCTGATTCACGGCACCCATGATGGGGCACAGAGGTGATGTAATACAGGTCTGCTCTCATGCATGTTTGAGCCGAAATTTCACACTCTATTTCAGTCATGTGAGAGGCCAGTGTGAAGCCGGGACTGACTGATTTCCGCATGTGCCTCTTGTCCTGTGCTGCCAATCTAGTGGAGTTGTGAGAAAATACTATATAATGCAAAGTAAAACTACATTTTGAACAACCTTCATGAAGGCTCACATAAATTGTGTTGCACAGATTATAATTCCACAATGATTACTGCATTTGGAAGACACTAAGCATATGGACACAGCTATAAATCTATAGTTCTTCTTTATCTTGCCATATATGCAGCGCAATCATTTACATACATTTGCATATATTAACTAATATAGTATGTTCAGTGCTGAAAATTATTCAGTGAATATGTTTTTTTTTATTTACAACAATTTTAATAGTTGATGCATCTTTGGAGTCATTTATCAAGCACACATTTACTCCTCAAATGTGAGGACTTGCCTCTGTTTTTAATTATTTTAAGACATTTGAAGATGCCACTTTGGGCTCCATGAAATTGTGATCACAATTTTCTGAAACATTCCACACTAAACAATTGATAACGATGAACGATAGTGATACGCTAAAAATGTTAAAATTAAAGAAAGGGAAAGATTAGCAGAAAAAAAAGTTTAGGATTACAGTTAGAGAGTAGGATTTTGAGAAAAGCAGAAAGATTTAGGTAGATTTGAATATTTGCATGTGTAATTGGATGTATGAATGTCGGTGTTTATGTACACCTCCTGGATAAAAAAAAGAGGGGAGCTCCAGTAATCCAGAGAGGAAGGGAGAGTGGTGATAATAGCACAGTCTTTGCCAGATGTGTGACGTCTCCCGAGGGGGAACCCTGGTGCACTGTGCTTCAGGATTAATCGTTTGAATAAAAGAAAACATAATTAAAACCTTCCCCCGTGCCCAGGCAATCAAACAGAGAGAGAAGGGGAAAGCCAGCTTTGATGTATAACCAATTCCAGCCCCCATCCCCTTATCCCCAAAAAATAAACAAACAACAACAACAACAACAACACACACAAACACACACTCCGACAAACGGACAACATGCCTTTAGCTTTTAGTCTAATAAGCTGAGATGACATACCATACATAAGCACAGACACTACAATTGGTGGCTCCTGTCTCTCAAATTCAGACTGTGTCAATTTTTCCTGTTTGGTATTACATCGGCCATGAGGCAGGATGGCAGCTGAAGTCTTGATTGTCACATGAGTCAGCTGTATCGTGGTGCGCTTGTTCAGTGTTTGCAAAGAATCATGGAGCATGGACTTGCTCATATATATTGTGTGGGTAATGTCCTTTTATATGTATTTCCAGAAAGTATTTCCTCAGTGGAGGGAAAAGGGAGGACAAGAGGGCAAGGAGAGCAATAAAGGAACACAATGAATGATAACTGCAGCTGTTGGACTGGAATTAGTTGTCTTTGGCAACTTCATCATGGTCTCAGTTGCTCCACTACACCACATTTGAAAAATGTCCAATTTACACAGCTTTTAAAAGCCTTAGAGGCCCTGTGAATCAGTGTCTTACTCATTGCAGTGGGGCTCTGCGTGAACAAGCTATCATCTGCCAAAATTTTAAATGCTGATTTTTTCACATGAGACTCTCTGTATTTGTGATGCCACTTATTTTGATGGACCAATCAGAATTTTATATTATATATACCGGAGAGAAACCCCTGTCAATCTAACCTAAAGATCAACCCAGGCCTACGCAGTACTGATGAAGACAGAAGTGTTCAGCACTTACTTATTTATAACTAAGGACGTTTTCAGGTTTCCATCTGTCCTGTTCTCATGAATGCAATATCTTAGGAACACATTGAGGGAATTTCTTCAGATTTGGCACAAAGGTCCATTTTGACTTTGTTGTCAAAGGTCAACAACACTGTGACCTCACAAAACACTTTTTTGACCAGACAATGAATTGTTGTCATGACTCACAGGTCAAGGTCAAAGACCTCAAATGGCCCTGACAAAGCCATATCAAGAATCATCATCAAGAATTGATGCCAAATCTGATGATCTTCACATAGACGTTTAATGGGATACAACAACAAAGTGGTTTTATTCAAAGGGATAAGCACTTTTTGGCCATTTTTCAACACCATAACTCAGGAAAGAAGTATGTCAGACACTGAATAGGTGACACTTTTATTGTGATCTCAAAATAGTTTTTAGCCATCATTTAAGAATTAATTGGGTGATTACAATGTCTACCTCATACATACAATTTTGTGAGATGTGTGTGTACTAAAAATGTTCACTCAAGCATAACAGATTACTATGTAAAATATTATTTAATAAGGATGGCTTCAGTTTGTGTGCCTTCTGGCTGTTTAAAAAGCTTCCTCTGCAATCTCGGTAATGACTTGGCAAGCTACAAACCAGCACTTGATATTCATGAGGCGATTCTATAGTCTTGTACAGCAACATGGGGAGTACACAGCGTCCTGTTCATGATGGCTGTGTGCATTTTAATTGTGTGTATATAAATGTGTGGGTGTGTGTGAGGGAGAGAGGGAGAGCACTGCTTTGTTTAAAGCATGGCTTGCACATGAGTAGAGCTTCTGCACAGAGGACATTCCCATTCTGCAGTGTGTGGTGCTGCAGGGGAGGACTGTGGGGGACAGCTGCTCGCTCAGGTCATGTGAACCCAAATCTCTGTTTGGAGGGAGACCAGCTTGTCTCCAGTTGTGCCTCCTAAGGCCATGGGAGAGCTCCCAGACCAGCCTGAGCCTGAGCAGCTCTCACTGGAGAGGCATAGCACCAAACCCCTTTTACATGCCAGTGTAAAGGAAACAAGAAAATATTAGAGAGAGAAACTGTGAGAAACTGGGAATAGTTTTTTAATCAGGGTGCATTCTTTGGATACCTGAAAGCTAATTTTTATTAGAAAGTATTAAAAAAAAATATGGTTCAACTTTTTTCCTAGGCTGCCATGACAAATATGTATTACAAATATGTATTACAAGTGAGGTAAGCTAATTTATTGTACTGCCAAATTTAAAAATGTACACATATATAACTAAATTCATTGGGAAGTAAAATGCAAATGCATGAATAATACAAAAATCATCATGATTCAGTGCATGTATAAACACATGATGTGAATACTGATAAATGAAGTTGGCATTAGTTCATGTGATCACCTAATTCTTCGGACAGGTGGCATTTGATCTACATCTACAAACTAAATCTCTCTCTCTCTCTCTCTCTCTCTCTCTCTCTCTCTCTCTCTCTCTCTCTCTCTCTCTCTCTCTCTCTCTCACTGTCTCTCATGGCAGTGATAAACCAGATGTCCAGTAAAAGGCAGTTCTGCGTTGTTAACTATTTGTTGAGTACCCTTATTACAATGTTACCCATACACACATTTCAAAGGCACAAGCTAATCTGGGATTATAATAAATATGTACATTGAGTTTCAATAAACCTCTTGATTTGAAGATTGTTACCTGATGTACAGTAAGAGGACAGTGATCACCGCAAGTTACAGTAAACAGAAAGAAGCGTTGATCTGAAAATGTTTTCCAAACAGTGTACTGCTATCAAGTCAACTATGAAACAGCTGGACATTTACCAAATTAAATCAGTAGAATGTGGTTTGCCAGCAGTAGAAGTAGTCTTTCAGCTTCTGTTTGGGTAGACACAATGTATGACATCTACAGGTTGGCAATTCAAGTTGATAATTAGTAGATACATTTTTTAAATGGTTTTCTTAAAAGGAAGTAGGAAAGCATGTTGTACAAATCAGCAGAAACGAGGTTCTTTGTATTACTGGACTAACCTGTGCAAAGTTACCATTTTTTCAAGATAATAGTGTTCTCCATAACACTTGCAGGTGTAGTGGACAGAAATGGAATTGTCTCACCTCACTGGCAGAAAATAAGGTATTAAGACTAAATGACTTGTAAAGACAGACATTTCTTGCAGTGGGAAAACATAAATCAGCTGACGTCAGGAGAAAGAGACCTTAAGCAGGTAGAGCCCATCTGTTTGCTGCTGGTGGTATTGATCCCAGAATACCATTAAGCAATTTCTTTTAAGGATTCCACTGCATCAGCACCCTGAAGCTACAATACCTTCCCCTGGCCTCGTGCAGGTCCTCAGTGGTCCTACCACCCCTGTAATGATTTTTGACCTGCCTCTTCAGTGATGGAACGTCACTATGGACATTTACTAAAGGAGTATAATTAAGTACAATATTGAGGAACTTGTATGTTACTTCACAAATTTTTATTTTATGCTACCTTTATTCCACCAGATTTCAGTTGCTTTTTACTTCACATTTTTCTGACAGATTTAGTTACTTTTAATCTTGAGAAGCTGCAGAGCTGCATTCTCTTTTCATTCAACTTACACTGTAAATTTCCAGCTAAACTGAGGCTCATTGTTTACTCTTTTATCTCTCTTTCTCATCTGCCATTCATCGGTCTTGTGCAGAGTTTTGCGTGTATGATTTGCTGCCGCCAACTGCATGCACGTAGCAGTTTCCTCGCTGGTCTATTTCAAGTAGCCGGCTGTTTAAAACCTATATAATATTTTTTGTGTGGTTCGTCAACGGTGATAAATTGTCCGAAAGTCCAGGCAACTTGGCACAACACCGGCTCCGTCTCTTCAGCAAGTGTTTCTCTTCTGCACCTACAAACACATGACGAGCCAGGGTTGGATTACACTTTTGAATTTATTCACGCACTTTAACAACATGTATTGAAAGTTTTTTTCCTTTTTACAACATTAAACATTGAAATGTATACTGTAATAGGCTGTATATTAACTTATTGCGAGAAAACTGGTAGATTTATGTAAAATCAGACGTTGAGCACCCCCATATCGCCAAAATGGCATGATCCTAGATTGACAGTGGAATCAGGTCACTATGCCTCTCCCCCGTAACCATTCTAACAGCAGTTAAATTTGTCTGGTTTCATGACCACTTGTTTTGTCAAATAACACTTTCTTGACATTGGTCACTTACAAATGTCATTTATGGATTTCTCTTAACGGTTATTATACAATATTTATGTCTTCCTTTCAATTTTAATCTCATCTATATTATTTGTTTTTTGCAGCTTCCAAATACAGCTTGTTAATTATGATATGAAATCATGACGTGTTACCTTTGGCTGGAAAGACAAGCTGGCATGAGAAAGCAGAGAATCATTAGCACAATCAACACTTGCTCTACACCAAAGCGCGGCTGTTATGATCTTGTCCAACCCACTATTGTGTGTATGTGTGTTTGTCTGTCTCTGAGTATCTGTTTCCTATCATAGGTCAACTAAATGTTGCATTCTGACACACACATTTGGAGTATTTGTGGTTCACAGCTGACGGGCAACTTTGGGATAGTGCTGCCATATGCAACATACTGCCAAGATGCACGCCAAGATCAGCGATTTCATTTAAAAGTTTTACGGCAAACTGACAGATGTAGGATGCTGGTTACTCTGAGTTTTGAATATGTGATGGGTTTAAACTCTTTAGTCATCTTTCAGCTGTCATAAGAGCTCACATTCACAGGCAGTAAAAGATGAAAAGGGATTTTTATTTAAAACACGCACAGATCCAATGGGATGGATTTGGAGTTATATTGCTATATATTTTTGCTCTGAGATGAGAGGGTCAGATGTGTTGTTCACGTGTTTTGTAATTTAAAAGAAAAGTCTGATAAACACAAGTCGACAGATAATCTACTGCACCGCCCTGGCTGAGTATTACATTCAGGAACTATACAAGCGCAGGGCAGCAATTTCATGGAGGCCTTATACGTCCATGGCCACCATGCACCCTCAGTTTGGCCTTATGCACCTCAAAAAATGACATGTCCCTTTGGCCTCAGTGGCCTTTATGCCACATCCAAAATGGCCCCACCTGATTTTGTTGTTTTCTTCTCTGTTTCTTTCAGTTCAGTTCAGTTTGCAGCTGAAGCAGGTGATAAAATAAGCAAGATTTGGGTTTGGCTAGCGGCCTATTTAGCAACATGTTCAACTTTTCATAAAATCACATGTCAAGTAGGAGATCATTGCACTATTATCTCAATCTGTCTATATTGTTTTTGGTTATAGCATGTATATGTGTTCTTTTACTGTGCCTGATCTTATTATTGTATAAGGAAGTACATCTTGAGCAATGTACAATCCTGAGTCAAATTCCTCATATGTGTACACATACCTGGCAAATACAACTGATTCTGAGGTCATGTGGTCAAGCGAGGGAAAAGGACCATGAGTATGGACAGATGTTTTGATTTGATATAAAAACTTTCTTAAATCATGAAGCCTACTTACTCTACTCTACATGTCTGTCGTTTATCAGTGTGTGACCTACACTGAAGACTGGAGTCTCTGTTAACAGTGACAAACAGACACAGTATACAGTACAGTGTATAGTACAGTACACATGCATGTCATGCACCATTTAGTATGATGCCATTACTGACCTTCTTCCAGAACCCTAATGTGTGACTTGCAGAAATTCCAGGCCTGAAGAGAAGAGACACCCAGCTCCCAGAATCAAGCATTTAAAAGGTGTACTTTCAAAACACTACACTGTGACAAACAACAAAGACAGAGATTAGCTGACATTTTTAGTTTCGACAGTTTTGTTCACCTTAGCTGACTTAGATAGTTTTTCTAGCTGAGGTTAATGGCCCAATATTTCATGATACAACATTCATTGAATTAGTTCTGTTTTACAGTGAATAGATCATTGTGCAGAATTTCTATATCAATGCATTTGGGTTGTGATTGTACACATTTGTTGCAACAGAAAACCTGTAGCCAGATTTACCTTGAACTCCCCACCTATACTATTTGTAATCTTCAACCCAACCATGGTGTTTCTAAATAGTACGCCATCAATGAAAGACTGAAAGTTAGTTCAAAGTGTAAACCCCATTGAGGTAGAGTAGATGATGAACAAACCAAGCAGCAGCAGGGTCAGTAAGTCCAACCCACCTTGCGTAATCTTACACCTGGGATTAAGAAACAACTGCATTCACCATCCAAGTGGTGATATTTGTTTCTTTGTTTCTCTTTCTCTTTGTTTGCATTTCATTACCAGCCTCTTTTTTTATAGCAGCAGCTCCCTCACTCATCTGGCAGCAAAGCAGAGTAGTTAAAAGGTGGTCCTTTTATTCTGCAGCCACAAATCATACAAAATGGGTATTATCTTCTATCCCTGTGTGCCACTCTAATACACTGTAGTGATTCATATTCTTCTCTGAGTGTGATTGCATTTCAGTGTGGGTAGCTGTAAATTAATATGTCTATACGTCCTCTCCCTTCGCGTCTCTTCCATCTTCCTAAGCACTCTGCTATTCTCTGCCTCCCGTATCAGTACAAGTCCAATTGGCCGGCGAACGCTTGTGTGTCCGATTAAGACTTGCCAGCCGCTGATTTTTATTGGCTGTGTAATGGTGCAGAACCTAAACATTTATCAGGGTTGATGGGTTTTGTGTAGTACAAGCTATTACAGAATGTGGGGGAGGAGAGTGGGCATGAAAAGTTCGAACAAGCAGTAGGTGTCAGAATGAACTGTCACCTCTGGAGGGAAATTAAAGATGTCACATGCAGGAAATTGTTTAAGGTTTGTTTTTTGCTGCATCATGACCCTGTCTGCTTTGCATTAATGACAAACTACTTTACCAGAGAAAGTTGTTGCACTACGGCGAAACGCTGAAGTATAGACCTCACAACAGAAAAATACTGAATGTGGATTAAATAATTAGTAAAAATGCAGCAGGGAAAATGATTTGGTCTTTTTCTCAAAGTTCGAACTTCACCCTAACTAACTCTATCTTAACCTGACCTACCTGGTTATTAAAAAGAGAAGGAACACAGGTTTTGGTGCATTGTGTCCTCACCCAGGTGCTGGCTGTCCCACTGTGAACCTCTGGTTGACAAATCTGTTTATAATCCCCTAATGTTCTTAATCCTGGGGTCACATTAAAAAATGGATGAGGAATTAATCTGCTGTCAGGTCTGTCAGGTATATTTTGTCAGTGCCAGTGCTTATTTTCAATCAAATCCTACTGTATGGGCCAATACGGCTCAACCACCAACGAGCCCAGCCAGCCAAATCCCTCTGTACAGACTCTGTCAAATGTTCTTTGTCCTTTTGTCCTTGTACTGTGAAGATCTCATTAAAGTAGTGAAGTTTTAAAACAAAACACCCAAATCACAGATCACATAACAAAACTTTGGTGTTCTGCTTCTTTGAACTGCGATGAAGCAGAGTGGTGAGGAGAGAGAAACCATTGTGGCTGGAGACAGAGAAAACTACTTTACAGCCAAAACTGAGTGGGTGCTTTTGCTCCCCTGGCAGAAGCCTGGTCACACTGTGCAAATGCGTAACTGCTTCCTCCTCCACATGTATGCTAACATAAAGTGTGTTTTGTTTCAATGTCTGCCATATCTGCCTATGCCATACTATGGCGTGCATATGTGCTGCAGTAACCAGACTAATTTCATTGCTTCTGGCTGAGTGGATCAAAAAGCCCCACATTCACTTATTTTTCTTCTTTTTTCTCTCCCCCTTTCATGCAGCAATCTGCACAAAAAGCAGAATTAAAGCAGTGCTCCCCGGAGCCAGCCTTCTCTTTTCAGATTGGTAAAAGAGGAGAAATCGGGAGGACATGCTTGTTTTGGGGGCAGAGGGATTGCAGGATTCACTCAGGTTAAAGTTCTGGTTTAATCTGTCACATTTTCTGAAAAGCTATGAAGAACAGACGCTGCTGCAAGAACTGTCATGTGTGTTCCTCTCCTTGAAATATTATTTCTATTGCTACATTCAGGTTGGTAATTGTAATTAAACAGAAATGTATTTATAAAATAAGTTACAAATAATTATGTCAAAAAACAAATAGACAGACAGACTTCAAGTAATCTGTACAGTCCCCTCCTGTTATGATTGATTTGATTGTATTTTGGAATCTGTTCAACTGTCCTCGTCTAACACCTTATTCCAGGGGAGTTGTCAGTGTGATGTAAGGAGGCTGCCATGATTGTTAATAAAGGTGTCAGCACCTCCATCACTCACCTCTGCCAGTCTGGCCTTGTCCCCCAAGAAAAAACACACTCCGGTCACGGTATATATCACATCTGTGATTTCCAAACCACTCCATATACTTTCTTTTTCCTCTCATGAGGAGGCACCCAAGAAGCAGCTAGATCTGCTTCTCCTCCTCCTCCTCCTCACCCACTACTCAGCCAGTCTAAAACTACCTAATCATCATTTAGACTTTCAACTCTTGTGTTTCAAAAATGAGGAATAGTTTATGATCTGCCAATATTTCATTTTGTTGAAGTTAGGACACAGAGTTAATTACAATAAAAGGTGCCGATAAAATTCCCATTAGATCAGGTGCCAATACTGACAAAAACTCTAATTGCGTGAAAATTGTGACCCATGACAGTTTGATGTAACATAAAAAATGTGAAAGAATAGCTATACTGCAACATGTACTCTTTCACTATTTTGAACCTGTACCAGTCAAATTTTGACTCATAACAAATCTTCCTCAGATGATACAGGGGACTCTTCCTACAGCAGCGAGAAACACAGAACTGGAACAGCCTGCCTGCTGACCTAAGAATATATTTTTGCATTCTGCTCATTTAAAAGTTCCTAACCTTTCTTCTTATTGCCTGCATGTAAATACTGAATATTTATATTGTTGTATTATGCCTGGTGTTTGTGTTTAATTATGTGAAGCTCTGTGCTTTTATGCATTCTGTGCTTTCTGTACAAGTTAAGATACATTTGCATAAAACATGAACAGATTTGTTTTCAGGATAAATTTTCCTGGCTATAGGAAAAGTAGACAAGAGTGTGCACTTGTCTGGTTGTAATGGAGAATTGAATTCAAAATAAAATAATCTTTAATCATACACCCTTACAAATGAATGTGTGCAGCATATGATCTTTTATAAGACATTTCTTTATCCTGAATGAAGGTGGTGGAGTTATGATGAGGTGGCTCACACTGCTCATAAAACAAGCAGTTTGTTTATAATCTAAGAGCTTTCCGCTCCCATAGTAAACACCCAGGGAGAAGGCCTGTCCTTTAATATCTGGGTGTCTCTAATATTAGTGTGTCTCTTCATCGATGACTCACATTAAGATGGGGATACATGTTTCTAAAAAATGTCATTCTGAGCACCTGCAATCACATGAAATTGGAGGTGTTCCTGCAGTGTTTTTTCTTGTAGTCCTAAAATAGCTTTTGTGTGCAGCCTTGATGTGTTCTGCTGCAGCTGTCAGGCTGGGAAAAGGCCAGCAGATAAATGCATAGATCCTTGAGATTGCTCGATTTCTATATCCAGTATGTTTGCATGGTCTTAGATGTGTAAATCTGAGCCAAGTCAGTCGTCATGCACATTTTACATACTGTTTGACAGCCAAATGCTCTCTGTGTGGCCTCTAACCTGGCTGTCGTGGTGACAAAAAATGCAGACATACAGGTACAGTGTAGTCTGTAAACTGAGCCCTCCAACACTCACATGATGTAAATGCACAACAGCATGCATAATTGCATTGGAACATACCCCAATAATTTTGCCATTTTGCTGGAGTCTGAAACCAGGTTGAATGCTGCAAGAAAATAAAACTACTAAAGCATCAACAATTATGGCAATTTTACAAACTGTACTGTATATGTACAGTAGACATTTTGGGGCCTTATGTATACATTTTCCTTTTTTGGTGAAGGTTGAATTATGATTTTCCTTTATTTCTGTGACACTGTCAAGTTAACACTGAACCCAAATGTTTTTTGTAATAGGGCACATGTAATAAGGAGTACATACCTAAAAAACAAACAGATGAGCAGGAGAAAAGGGGAGGGAGACAAAGATGCACACAGACGGGCACTGCATTGCATCAGAGAGAAGTTGACAAATGGCTCTTTTTTTTCTTTTTCTTTTTTCAAGTTCATGACTTGGAGAGACATCTTGGGTCCCTGCTGAGATGGAGATGGATGTGCCGGTGCTGCTGCTCTTCGATTTCTCCTGGCTTTGCAGAGTCACCCTGGCAGGGGAGTCATGAAGAGACCAGCCCATCCCAGATCACCTGCAATGGTCAGCTGCAAACATTTCATCTTATACCTCTCTTTTATTTCGGTCTCACTCCCTCTCCTTTGTGTAGGCATATTCTTGAGCACTTTCACTTTTTTCTCTTCTCAAATATCTTTTGTTCTCATTTTGACCTTCATGACAACCTTCCCCTCAGTTCTTACATCGTAAGGGATGAGCAGAGCAGCAGAAAGGGCAGCTCTCTCCGTAATCAGAATTATGATTAGCTTTTTGTCATTCCTGCAGAGTCACAAACTATAAGTTCACAGAGAGACACTAAAAATGTATAGCTTACCATAATTTGGATTTAATGCATGCCATGTAGACCAAAAGTTCCCTCAGGCTACTCTCTTATGGGGCATAAGTATTGATGTGTCTCCTGGAAGCAGCATCAGTATGGCAACACATTGCAGAGTGAGGAGATCCTGTATAAGGTGTGTCCTGCGGTTTATTTTTTTTGTAGTGAGTGGGTGGGGCTAACATCTTCACTGCACCAAGGAATCAGTCCAGGATTTATAAATACATGTGATAGGTCAATCAAAACAAGCTACAGCAGCAGACACAAAGTACTGCACCTCACACATTTCTGGTGTACATGAATCCCACTTTTATTCACCACAGAAAAAAATGATGTTTGTTTTTTTCCTGGTCTGTTTCGGTTACATTTAAAACCATTCTATGAAAAACTGTAGCACCAGAGCAGATTTCCATTGCCCATTCTTTGATAAAAATGTCAATTTGTGCTGTTTTTCAGTCTTGATCAGCTTTGATTGGGGAGAGACATTTACTTGTAGATAAAAAAGACTAGCACTTCATTTCTTTTTCCAGTCATTTGCAAAATAAAACAGAAAAAACTGTATATCTTTTTCATTTCATTTAAATCACAACAAATACATTTAAAGCAAATAAAAAAATCGGGCGGCATTTAGCATAATCCAAGCAGGGAATCAGCTTTCATGGTGATTATTATATATTTATATATTTATATGTATACATATATATCATGTTTATATACAAGTATGGCACTTGATTACACAAAAGCAAGAAAACACTTCACAAATAAAAGCAGTGGGCGCTTTGGTGTGTCATAAATTAAGGAAGTCACAGACGTTAGCGTTTGCAGCAAATTCACCAGATACTGTTTTGCAAGTCAGCTATAAAGCAATGGAATGGTTACATATGTTAAGGTCAGTGGTGCAACACAGGCAACAAAAAACATGAATTACGCGGATGTATTTCAACTATAGGTCGAACCATTGTCAGTAAGGATTTATATCTATGCATATGTAAATCTGGATGATAGATTTTTTTTCCTTTAACCACTGTGCATGGTGCCATATAATTAGGTTGGTGCCAAAAATGGATGGAAAGAAAATGTCTTTAAAAACACCGTCAGGTCAGTAGCACATTTTGGATAAGGTCAGGCCCTCAAGTGTTCACCTCTTAGTGCAATTTTTGCATTTACTCCCTTCAAGTACAGCAGAACTAGCCCACAAAGAGTAAATATGTGAACACGTTAACATGGCCTCCATAGCATCTTACAGAGTACAAACGTTACTAAAAAGTTGCATCAGTGCAATAATAAATAAGTAAACAAACGTGTAACCCACGCTTGCCATGAAGTCCTTAAAAGACCAACAAATCAAAAAAATCTGCCCACTCTTTAAGTCATGACACGAATTAGGCGTGCGGAGCTGTCCATCATGGTTTTTACATGTTTTCACTCCTTCTTCCTCGAGTGTTACACATAAGCAGAGTCGCTGGACTGAGTGCGGCCGAAATTAGGCACACTCATCCTCGGCAAGTCCTTGTTTCTGATCTCATAAATGGATTTCCGCCGAGCCTGCACCCCTCGCACGGCCGTTTTGATTTTCCTCCACCCCAAATGATTGAGTTCTGCCAGGTTCAGCACCACACAAAACCCGCTGACCGCGAACATGAAGACCAGGAACACCGTCTTCTCCGTGGGTCTGGAGACGTAGCACTCGACATCTTTTATGCAGGGGTAGCGATCACATTCGTACACCGACGGGACGTTGAATCCATACAAGAAATACTGACCCACCAAAAAGCCTATTTCCAGCGCGTTTCTGAACACCACCTGGATGATGTAAAACCTGGAGATGCCCTCTTGTCGCCTCATTTTGGACTTTGTAGTTCTCATGGCCGAATTAGGGATCTCTTTGACTTCTAAACAGTCCGGCTCGGCTTCTTTGGTGGAGTTCTCTGTGTTCTGAAGTACTCCATTAACAATGGTGTTCTTTATCTTTTTGCTCTCGTCTCGCTTCAGTGAATCTTGATCCTTATCTAGTGTCAGATAGACTGTTGAGTACCGCCGCTCCTTCTGCTTGGCCGACTGATGCACCGAGTACGTGATAAAACAAAGACTCGGGGTGCACACCATGATGATTTGAAAAACCCAATATCTAATGTGTGAAATGGGGAATGCCTTGTCGTAGCATGCCTGGTTGCAGCCCGGTTGTAAGGTGTTACAAACAAACATGGTCTGCTCGTCATCATAGACAGTCTCTCCAACTATTGCTACGATTAGAATCCGGAAGATGACCACCACTGTTAGTAGGATCCTAAAAAGCAAGCAAACAAACAAACAATGTGAAAATAAGTGTATGTTAAGTGATACAAATGTGGTGCAGTTGTGCGCCGCCTCTATGACTGAAGCGCTGAGTCCGATGTTGATGGTGTGTTGGATTCAGGGAGCTGTCCAGTGCTGAAACAGGACGCTCTTGATGAGTATGTGTGTTTTTACTGTGTTCTTTATTTTTTGCGTGTCTCGTTGAGTCTGTGTGGGGTTTTTTGTTTTCTGGTTTGATGGGTGAGATGAAGACATGTAAGCAATCGGCGTTGCTTTGACTGTACCTGTGTGAGCTTTGTTAATGGGAAAATGTGATATCGCCGACTCTTTCTTTTCCACTCTCTTTGTGCCACCACACACCACCGCTCAAACTCACCAACAAACATCAAATGGATAAGTGGATGGATGAATACATGAGATGACACGTGATTTTTTTTTTGTTTAGTTTAGGTTGTTTGCAGCACCATCCCACGACAGCTGTCAACCGATTTACTTAGCTGTCTCGTTTAGAAGGAGAAGGAGGAGAAGGGGAAAAAAGGAAATCTGTGAAACTAGACAGAAAAATCCACAACACAGACACGAGGACTGGGCACCATGCTACAGAAGATCCTTGAGGCACAACACAGAAACGGGGGACTGGGAACCATGCTAAAGACGATCCTGGAGGCTGCTGCGATTCCTCGATTGTTCTTGGTTTTTGTTGATCTTACCTTCCTATCATAGTAGAGTGCTGCTGGACAGCAGCCTCCAGGAGCCTCTCTAGTATAGTCCATTCCCCCATTTCTGAGCATTCGGAGAAGACGAGAGCACAACGGCACTCTGTTCAAATCCCTCCCAAAAAAGCGCGTTATTTCCCGGCCCGGCTTCTCTCTGACTCTCGGTGTTGTCAGCCTCCAAAGCGTCCGATTTTAGCTAAAAAATGCATCCGTCACGGGATGCTGCTGCCGTCCTCGTTTCTCTTCGTCTATCTGCGCGCTATCTGGTTGGTTATGGGCTGAGCGCGCAGCGCCAGTGAGCGTCCTGTGTGTGCCGAGCGCTCCCACGACGTTACCACACTTTTCCTTGTCATGGGAGTCTGAAGGGCTGATTACTATAAGCCCTCCTATTTTCGATCTTCAGATCAGGTTGATGGGCTGCGCGCTGCGTCTGGATGGAGGGAGGTTGGATTTAATGTCTTGCCAGCGTTAATCCGCCTTTAAGTAGTCTCCCCCTCCCATGCGTCACGTACGCGCAGACAGGTCGGTGGAGCGCAGCCAGGAGTACCAGAGCTTCTGAGTTCCAGTTTTTCAGTTTTGCATAATAGCGTGCACCATTCTGTGGACATTGCTGAGGACGATTGTGTCCAGAGTGTTGCAGCCTTTAATATCTTGTGTTTAGACATTTTAGCATGGGTGGCTCCATGTAAGAATCAAACTTTTAACTCTGGCTATATCGTTATCATGCTAAACTCAGCAAAAGGACAGCATACAATATCCACCCATCCGGGACATAGCTCGTGTCCAGGGCATATTGGTCAACGTGATTTTTCTGAGTTTGTAACTTATCAATGATATACACACAGTTCCAGAGACGTGTAGCCTATGTGCAGTAGGCCTATATTACACCATTTGACCAAAACCTATTGTTGTATGCCTGTATCTGAAACCTATGGGAGTGCCGGCTCTTATAAATGCTCATTTCTTGGAGCGGATAGCCTCGCATGCCCAGAGGTAGATAGGCTATCCCTCCCCGTGTCGCTGGCCCGGCTGGTGGAGCTGTTGTTTCTACCCCGGGCAAAGATGATGCTCAGGATACAGTGACAGAGTAAAAGTACCATCCGAGTTGCTAATCGCTTTACAAGGCAACCTGGCTGCCTCTCTCTCTCTCTCTCTCTCTCACTCTCTCTGTCTCTCTCACTCTCTGTGGAGGTTTAAAAATAGAAGCAAAATATGTGACTCCGCCCTATATGTTGCTCTGAGATTTGATGAACTTAGGACGCTGCATGTGTACACTAATAGACTATTGTGTGGTTTGACACTATTTCTGTCACATATATGAAAGAATTAGCTCTATCTATCTATCTATCTATCTATCTATCTATCTATCTATCTATCTATCTATCTATATATATATATATATATATATATATATATATATATATATATATATATATATATATATATATAAAGAGAGAGAGAGAGAGAAATAGTCTATATATGAAGGAGTGCATTGATTTACTATTAATCAGCAGTATTTATTGAATTACAGTCACATTTATCTGTCACAATGCTTTTTGGTAATTACTTAGGATTTAACCTTTGGATAACCTAGTTATTTTGATTATTTTTGTTTTATTATTAGCATCACCTAAATGTATCCAATAGCTTTACTTGTTAGGCATGGTGAGCTCTGTCCAACCTGGGAAAATGGAGATTACCGATCACGTGACAGCGGTGTATCCACTCAATTAAACTTTGGACGGTTAATTTCTCATGAGGTGGCTTATCCTCTTCGCTCACTGTAATCTTTTCTAATTCAACCTTTACTCATCCATGTGACGAAAGGACAGAGCCCCGCTGCTTTCGAGAGAGAAAAAGCTTTTTATAGATCCTAAACCAGATTCGCAAACTGAAAAGAAATAAGACGCGATTTCTGTAAGTCCCAGTTTTCGTTTATTTATAAACCTATACATATCCACATATAAATTGCACTTGAGTGTAAACAAATAATTTGACAGGAGGAAGGGGGTAGCGGAGGGTGAAGAGAGTTAGGAAGGTAGGGAGTCAGGTCGCTTAGAAGCACTTCCTGTGTACGATGGAGGGCCCCGCCTCATCATACTCCTGCTTACTGATCCACATCTGCTGGAAGGTGGACAGAGAGGCGAGGATGGAGCCGCCGATCCATACAGAGTACTTTCTCTCAGGGGGGGCGATGATCTAAACACAAACACATTTGTTTATCTTGGACTCCTAGTAATGTTACAGGTATATTCAGCTGTGAGTCAAACTTACCTTAATCTTCATGGTGCTGGGGGCCAGAGCAGTGATCTCCTTCTGCATGCGGTCGGCGATACCGGGGTACATGGTTGTGCCGCCAGACAGGACGTTGTTGGCGTACAGGTCCTTCCGGATGTCGATGTCACACTTCATGATGCTGTTGTAGGTGGTTTCGTGGATGCCAGCAGATTCCATGCCTGTGCAAACACATCGGACAAGTCAGTGAGTGTTATCCCCCGCAGCAAAGTACACGTGGCACCACCGTCAGCTGTCCTGACAGGTGCTGAAAATGGACAGCTCCCCCAACAGCTGCGCTCTCTGTGGCGCAAATGTGAACAGTAGCCTAAGCCCCTGCTTTAGATCACTCATGTCTATTTATCGTACAGCAGAAGGTGGATAAACTTTGACCTCCAGATGGTGATCATAATTAGGCAGCCAACCACTAACATTAATAAACGAGTGTATTTTAGGAAAACCGTCCACGTATCCAGTTTTTATTCTGATATATTAAGATAAATACGATTTTCGATCTATTTATGTTCGCCTGAAACTTTATTTTACAATCCTGTTTCACTCATATGCAAGACTGAGTCAAGAAAGGAATCTCAACACCCTTAAAGCAAGTATTAGCCTACTCTATCTAAAAGAACAGTTTCAAAACAGTATGAGGTCAAGTCAAGTTCACGGGATAGCGTCACTACAGCTAAATGAACCCTTGGATGTGTGCGCTCGCCTTTACGCACCAATGAATGAGGGCTGGAAGAGGGTCTCTGGGCAGCGGAAACGCTCGTTGCCGATGGTGATGACCTGCCCGTCGGGCAGCTCGTAGCTCTTCTCCAACGAGGAGGAGGAGGCGGCGGTGGCCATCTCATTCTCAAAGTCCAGAGCCACGTAGCACAACTTCTCCTTAATATCACGCACGATCTCGCGCTCAGCTGGAGGGAATCAGAGTCGTGTGATGTCAGTCAATCAGTCAAACGTGCATCATTAAACATGTCAAAAATATGTGAAGATAATTAGATGCAGGTGAACGTTTTTCCCCTTGTTTGCAATTGATTTAACAATTTGTTCATTTTTTTCAACATATGCAGTTGTGCCATTACAAGGACGCCATTAGTTAGTGTTTCTTCTGTGTATGTTTATTTTGGAGGCGTGATCAATTGTGTAACACATTACAGTGTCACAGTAATTTGGGAATACAGTGGCGCGTTAAAGCCAACACAAGCTTGTCATTAATATGAATTAGTCTATATACTCACCGGTTGTGACAAAAGAGTATCCGCGCTCAGTCAGTATCTTCATGAGGTAATCTGTGAGGTCACGACCGGCCAAATCCAGACGCATGATGGCGTGAGGAAGAGCGTAACCCTCATAGATAGGCACGTTATGGGTCACACCGTCACCGGAGTCCAGGACAATACCTTATGATGAAGAAGTGAATATTAAATTAACATATCACCTCACTGAACAAAATCTCTGACACACCTGAGGGATCTGTCATACCTGTGGTACGCCCAGAAGCGTACAGGGACAGCACGGCCTGGATAGCCACGTACATTGCAGGGACATTAAAGGTCTCGAACATGATCTGAGTCATCTTCTCTCTGTTGGCCTTTGGGTTGAGGGGGGCTTCTGTCAGCAGGGTGGGGTGCTCCTCTGGGGCCACGCGCAGCTCATTGTAGAAGGTGTGGTGCCAGATCTTCTCCATGTCGTCCCAGTTGGTGATGATGCCATGCTCGATGGGGTACTTCAGGGTCAGGATGCCTCTTTTGCTCTGGGCCTCGTCGCCGACGTAGGAGTCCTTCTGGCCCATGCCAACCATGACGCCCTGATAACAGCAAGGGCCAGGAAATCAGTGATGTGGCCGAGAGCTAATCATTATAGCATCATAACTATCACTATATGCAGATTGAGACTGTGTTTTCCTTTAACTGTACTGATGCGCAATTTGGTGCATAATTCCGCACGGTGGATGCGACCCTCATCCAAAGCATTATCTTTTTTGTATGTTATGTAAACGATTTAGTGATGACGTGTCCTTATTGTCGAATCTGTGAATAGATTACTTTACCTGGTGACGGGGGCGGCCAACTATGGAAGGAAACACTGCGCGAGGTGCGTCATCGCCGGCGAATCCAGCCTTCACCAAGCCAGAGCCGTTATCACACACCAGTGCTGTAGTCTCTTCGTCGTCGCACATGGTGTCAGCTCTTCAACACACACAGGGGCACTGTTAGATCTAGTAGTGAAATCTTGTTTAAGTTTGTTTAGATTGGGTGATTGAAGATATTGGCATTCTCACAACACACATCATAAGGTCGCTTTTTGAGGACAAACAACAGAGGGAATGCTGATTAGTTAAGGTGATATGCTATATAGGTATATGTTAGGATTGGGTTGGTATTTTGGATTTTCTTAGTTGTGTTACTAACAACAGAGCTGTGAGTTCTTTTAAGGAGGCTATAATCCACAATCCACAAAATATAGGCCTACAAGCCGAAGTGGTGAGATGATCCGTTTCAGTAAGATGATGACATTTGGTTAAGCAAAGGTGGAAATAGCTATTCATATTTTAAAAAATTCTCTATCCATCCTCTTGTGATAAATCCACTGGGTGATATTTCTCCTTCTTCTGTCAGCCGTGTATATACTTACCAGATCAGCACCAAGCGCCGGACCTTGAGTGTGTAAACCAGGGGTGCCGAAATGTCATGTCGGACAAATTTATACTCTGAGAAGTGGCCGTAAGGGGAGGGCTGCGGGGGGGGGTTACCATATTTGGTAGCCGATTGCCCCACTGAACACAGCCACTCCATGAATGGCAGGACAAAGAGAGGGAACTCCCGCGCGGACATCTGTGTCTACCGCCCATGTATGGAGGTCAGCGGTGAGGGCAGACAGACAATGACGGGCTTCCCTTTGATTGTTTCCTTATCGATAGTATTAGTCTACTGAAAAACCTGTGGAAGACCGACTCTAGGGAATAGTGGCACCATTCTGTCTAATGTCAGTGTAATATTCTTATAATATCAGTGTTTTAACAACGGCAAACTGAATAAAACGTCCCACTCAAGGCTGGAGTCTAAAGGACCCTCTGCAGTCATATTTATAAAACCAGGCCACATGTGTCTGAATATCCAAAATTGATGATGACTTGTAAAATGAACAAATCCAAAGCTTTATTAGTATGCTAAATAATAGGTTCTTCAATTTGTTTTGTGTCTGCTCTATTTAGACCTCCTAAACATATGTGAGTTTAGACTGACAGGACAAATGTAGCCTCACAGTACCAAATGGACAAACCACTTGTGCCACACAGCTGGTGTCAGCAGCTGTTTGACTCTATTAGAAGCTCCAAACACCCAGTTTCAGAGGGGGAACCCACTGCTGCAGACCAAACATTCCCATTTTAGTCCAGTGTAAGTGCCCCCCAATAAAAACAGTTTGATTATATTTCATGACAAGTGTGCTGCTGGACATATGACAAATGAAAAGATATTTCTAGATTTCATTTGCATTAAATCACAAGTTCCCATAATTATAATAAGCTGCATGGACGTTATTGATGTGGTGATCATGCAACATGCTGTGTCCATATATGGAAAATTGTGAAATTATTAAAATTCATTCTTAAGTAATGTTTTTCTTTTTTCAATGTCTTCCGTAGAAATTTCAAACTACAACACACAATATGCAGTCAAAAATAGAAAGATCCTAACAAGAATACTTTGGCCTAAGTATAATATCAAAGGTTATTGCAGTGAATTGAATTTATTCTCCTTGGCATATTTCTCGTCCTCCGTCTGAACATATACTGGTACCTCAAACACCAGCCACTGGTCTAGTAATCACCTTTTTATGTAATAAAAGTCAAGGTAATGTATTCCTCCATATAAGAAACCTTTACAGATATAATCAAAAGGAATGTTGAAACTATTTGTTGTTCTTGACATCAAAACAATGAAGAAAAAGGAACATCTCTTGTTGTGACACATGCCATATTCTTTCTTTATTCCTGCACTGAGGAAAGAACAAGACATTGGAAATGACATTGCCGGTTTGCTTGAAACAGACAGGGAGCAAGCTCTGAAGGCTGTGAAATAACATTGGCTAAGAGCAGTGGATAGTCCCACCACAAGGAGGACAAGACAAAAGGGCACAGCAAGCCATGAATCATATGCTGCTGTCACCCGACCCCGAGCCATAACCCTTCACTGTGTGACTCTTTGTTTTGGTCTTATGTAATGAACGGTTGGCTGTGGTCTGCTTTAAGCATCCTTTTGCCCCAGTATTCAAATAATACTAACATTTTATGACTGGAGCTTAGTGAAGTCTGTCTATGGAGAACAGAACTGTTAAGATCAAGAGAGAAAGGTGGATGACTACTTTCAACATGAGTTTGCTCTTGTGCCAAAAAATTTAATTCTTATAAAATGGTGTTTGCCGCTAACCTACCGTCACTGCTAGGGCAAAGGCACAGGATGTAACTGTATAATGACATTGTTAAACTGTAAAATATTTGTCATGCTCATTCTCAGATCACCCATGGGTGTGAAAGGCTCAGTGCATGGATTAGACACAAAGACAATTAGAGGCTGCTCAAATTATCCTGTACAGTGTGACTTTCACTTTAGGTGTAGTCACAGAGATCAAATCATTGCAGCATGATCATTCTCCTCCTACCTATGACCCCTCAGGAGATCGTACTCATTACCCAGCAGTAGAAAAAAGATAATAAGGACAAAACTGTCCAGAACAAAAAACATATTGATTTTTTATGGGGATTTCACATCATAAACAGAGTGCAAACCCTTTTAAAGAACCCTGAGGGGAAGTCATTTGCTTGATGCAGGCAAGGTTTTGTGCCTAAATCAATAATGTGCACATATATGGGAATGTCCCTACGCTGGATTGTAGCATTTGAGCTGTTCATCACAAACTCACTCAATATAGATGGTCTGAAAGCACTTTGTTCTTTCCAACATGGTGCATTTATCTGTGTTGTGCATTAGGGTCCATTCAAAGGTCACAGCAGAAAGAAGACATATTGCTCAGTAAGAGTTGGGTTTCCTCTCTCTGGCTCATGCACTGAATACTGAGTGACAAGCTGCTGGCTTATGTTAAAGTCTCAATGGAGCACAGAGCTCGAGTCACTGTCAGTATGGCGGCAGTAATATGTCAAACATTTGCTCGTTCCTTACCACTGATACTTTGGACAGTAAGTCTCACTTTCTTAAAATGCACAGTTAGAATTTTTATGCAACATCTGTTAATAATAATAATAATCACTAATAATAGGCCCACGGACAACACGTGTCAGGACTATAGTGAAAAGGTCAGATTTTGGAAAAGAGGGCTAAAGATTATAGACCTTTCTAACTTTATACCATAGTTTACTTATTGTAGAATGATGAATTGATCGTTTTATTATTGAATAGGAAAAAAATGATCCAAATATGTTTATGTTCCACAAAAGTCTTTTTCAGACATGGAATACATAACATTGCTGGCTTTATCTATCTGTTGATACATTCTCTGATAGAAATATAGTAATATCAAGTCCTATTCTTTCATATATATATATATATAAAGTACATGACCAGGACATTATCACAACATCCTCAATGGTAGCTATAGCCCTGCCCAAAGCTTATTATACTATAACTGACACAACTAAATAATCCAAACTTAACCAAATGATCCAAAATGTGAAAAATAATAAAACACCCCAAAATGCATCATAAGGAAGCTAGAGAAGAGAAGCTGTAAACTGGCATTTCCTCGCATAACCATTTAACAGTGTATCCCCTCCACCTTGTGTATGTGTGTTACTGCTCTGAAATTACAGAACAGTAGGTGCTTAATTGAATGGGAAGGCCTAAACGCCCACTTTTCCTCTCTCTCTCTCTCTCTCCCTCTCTCTCACTTTGCCTTCGAGGTCTCCTTACAGCCAGTAGGAGCAGGCTTTTTCCATAGCCAGTTTCAGACCCCTCTAAAAAATTCACCAGCTTGCCTCTCTCTCTCATTGACTCTCAGTAAAGCACAGTCAGCTTGGCTTCAAGGCCTATCGCCTGCTGTACCCTCTGCCAATACTTCTGGGAGGAAAAACAGAGAAAGTTGAATTAAAATCGGGCGATATTTTTGGCAAGTGGCTTCCATCCTCAGGATGTTTGGGAGCAGAGCTGGGCAGACAAAAAAGCAATCTAACTAGGTCTCATATGACACACATAAATACTGCAACACACATTCGGGCGGTGGCCACTTCATTTAAAAAAATGTTTCAGATTATAACTCACACTGAAGAGTGTGTGAGGTTTTGTCACTGTGTGCATCAGTCAACAGTGAACGGTAGAAAATGAGGTTAAAAAACGCTTTGGATTGAAAATGAAATATTCATGAATCAAATTTGAATAAGCTACAAAACAGACAGCTACCCAGATCTGTAGGTAGGCTGCTCAGCAAGAGTATTTTGGTAAGTCTTTATAGGGGTCCCTAAGTATTGAATCCTGAGCTATTTTAATGGTAGCTGAGAATGCACAGTGCCAGTCAAAACTGATAGGAAAGCTTGTGAGTTTTTAGGCAAAGTACCCAAGCTCCTCCCCTAGAGGAAGTTTAGCTAAATAGGCTTTTGCTTTTGCATATATTCAAACTGTTAAATTGAGCATTTACAGCAATAACATATGAGTATATCCAACATATGCATCCTCCCTATCTGTGTCAGGGATGCTGTAATAAGTCTGCTCCAACCTCAAAGGAGAATCTTTCCTTAGAGATCAATAAGTCAGTAAACAGTTCAGTTTTTACACCAATGTGCATTTGGTTGCTGCTTTATTGAATGTTCTCATGACTCTGTCTGCTCCTCTGTGATTTTTTTTAAGCCATGATTCTGTTTCATATTTTACTGTTCATCTCTACAGTATTAGTGTATTAGCGCGCATACAGTACAGTAAAAGTGTACAACAAGATAAAAGCAGCCTGGAGGTGCTTCAATGAACTTACTTAACTTAATTAGCCTGAAACATTTTGAGATACTCAAAAGTAATCATAAAGTCCACAGGCCATTTTCACTTTGAAAGCGTTTACCTAGACAGTGTTGGTGGAAGAAGTTGGCAGACCACACAATTAAAACTTAATATTACACCAATTTAGAAATTGTCTTTTTCAAGTAAAATTACTGCATTTGAAATCTTTAAAGTAGCCAAATGTAAAGTATAAAAAGTAAGTATTCATTATGTAAATTGACTCCTTTCTATGATGGCATTTTAGTACCAATTACAGAGCTGGAGAAGGGTGTTACTATTCAGAGAAAAAACTTTTCCTCCCCTTAAAGTGATAAATTTGCAAGAAAAAAACTACAAGAAAATTAGTGTACAGATCCTTAAATAACACAAGCATGTTGGAAAAATTTTTCAAATTTTTTTCTCACAAATTTATGAATTTCTAATGACATTTAGAAAAGACAGTTTGAATGTTTCAACCCATTTTTAAAGGGGCATTATGTATTTTCCAGAGGCCACTAGCGGTGCGGTTTAAGATTGCAACCAGGTGTGTGCTCGTAAGCGTGCTCACTTGAACTCATAAGTGAGCATAATCCAAAACACAACTGCTTTCATACAGAAATCCTGCAATAAACGCAGGAACAACAGCATGTCGACTGTGGCTTTTCACTCAGACATGTTCAGGCTCTGTTACTTCAGGTTCCCGTGGTAGATCAACAACGGCGCCGTACCTTTCATTCAGCGCAGCGAGCCCCATAGCCATACCTGTCAAGTGTCCCGTTTTGTCCGGGAAAGTCCCGTATTTTACCTTTCTTTCCCGCTGTCCTCCGTATTAGTATTTTCCCGTAAGTCTCCGGTATTTTAGCCTGCGTTATTAAAAAATAATAATAGCCCGGGCCCGGGCAGAGTAAAAAAACAAAAACATTCCCAATCTGAGCTCTGTCACTTGCGATAACTGCCACCTGCAGTTAGACGTTAGACAACAGAACTGTTTGCGCTATACTCTCATGTAAAATGAACCAACCACTCTGGCCCTTCCAAAACAGTCTTAAAGAATGCAAAGTCTGCAACAAATTTGTACAATAACTCACTAAAAGAGTAAAAAAAATTATGTGAAATTAAAAGAAAAACTTTAAAGGAAAAGCAATATAAAAAGAAAAGAATGTGTGGAATGAAAATAAAATGTAAATTTAAAGACAAGCAATGTTAAATTAACAGAAAATATGCAAATAACATATTATATAACCTATTAATAAATAGGCTATAACACCTGTCTTAAAGGAACACTCCGACTTTTTGGGACTTTAGCCTATTCACCTTATCCCCCAGAGTTAGATAAGTCTGTTTGACGCACCCACCGCGAGCCTAGCTTAGCACAAAGACTGGATGTACATGGTTGCAGTTAGCCTACTAATCCAAATAAGTGAAAAAATAACGCAAACATTTTCCTATTTCCAGGTTGTGATTTGTATAGTCATAGAGTGTACAAAAAACAAAGTCATATGAGATACAGACATATTTTAATCGTATAAATACTGGGAACTATATTCTCTGAAGGCGAAGCACTGCTACTTGGGCGGAGTGAGAACCGCAGCACCTGAGACGTGCTGTTGTTTCTTCTGTCAACAAAACAAACGTGACTAACTAGCTAGTAGCGGACGTGAATGACGATCATGGCTGATTTTGAGGAAATGTCAGATGATTTTTACTTTACTTGAGCCAGAATACACAGACAAGGAGTTACAAAGTTTTGAGGCTGATAGACAAGATGCCGAACAGACTGAGGAGGTCGAATCATATAGTAGTGTGACGAGCATTACATTAGATCTAAGTTAGCTAATGGCACTGTTACAGTAACGTTAGGCTAAACATCTAAAAGATAACGGAACACTTACCGCAGCCGCAGCACTTTGTCCTGTAAGTGATTTCGATGGGATGGCCGTGTCCTTCAGCACACGTTTCATGGTTCTTGTGGCAAATTCCATTTTTTCAATATAGTCGTCATCATTGAAATGTACAGAGCAAACATAATGTCCCTTGATACTCTCCTTAGGTGTGTTTGGATCAATATTCAGAGCAATTAGCCATTTCTTCATCCGGTCAGCGTTTCTAGTTGGGATTCTGTGAAACATCATGGTATTACCTGGTCTCTCCTGTTTATTGTCGCAGCTCTTTACACTGCAGCGAAAACCCATGATTGTAAAACACGCTTTTACTATTTATAATTTGCTGACGCTGTAGCTAACCCAAACTCTGAACGAACTTTCCGCTCCTCCTCACCACGGCGCGTCTCAGGTGCTGCGGTTCTCACTCCGCCCAAGTAGCAGTGCTTCGCCTTCAGAGAATATAGTTCCCAGTATTTATCATGATTAAAATATGTCTGTATCTCATATGACTTTGTTTTTTGTACACTCTATGACTATACAAATCACAACCTGGAAATAGGAAAATGTTTGCGTTATTTTTTCACTTATTTGGATTAGTATGCTAACTGCAACCATGTACATCCAGTCTTTGTGCTAAGCTAGGCTCGCGGTGGGTGCGTCAAACAGACTTATAGCACGCACGGAGATGAAAAAGGTATACGGACTTATCTAACTCTGGGGGATAAGGTGAATAGGCTAAAGTCCCAAAAAGTCGGAGTGTTCCTTTAAAATAAGGGATGCTGGAGCTTGGTCTGGGTGGTGGGACTGCTCGCGGTGGACGCCGGAAAATTTCTCTTATTTTCAAATCCAAAACTTGACAGGTATACATATTGGCACAATGCTCCCGAAAAAAGGCAGCATGACAGCGGCTATAGCATAGACTGTATATAAGAAATGGACGTAGTCATCGTGACGTCACCCGTTGGTTTGTGGACTGCTGTTTCGAAGCCTCGAGTTTGGACCGCCATGTCAAGTTTTTGCAACCAGGAAGTGCCTGGAAGTGACGATAAGGTGGAGCTAACGGCCGTGTACAGAACTAGCTAGCTAGCTTAGCTAGGTGCAACTGTAACTCACGTTAACTGTCATTTTAACTGGGCTGATAACTCTGTCTAGCGAACAACAGTCTTAAAACTAAATGTACTCACCAGAGAAAGTGAACAGCCGACTCCTAATAAGCTTTTTCAACGCCGCTGGTTAACTTTACACAGCCTCGAGGGTACAAGTCGGCTCTAGATTGAATGACAGGTAGCCATGGTAACGACTTGTCAATCATAGATAATCCCGCCCTAAAACATTCTCTGCTTTGTGGTGTATTTTAAAATAAATGGGACCATAATTTACTAAATGGACATCATTTTGTATTGAAGAAGACTTGAAACTAGCGACTGAGACCATAAACTCATCAGGAAAGTGTTTACTGGGGTAATTATTCAGCTGAGAAGTAGGGTTATTTTCCCATTATTTCTAATGGAGCCGGATTTCTTTTTGCAACCAGAAGAGTCGCCCCCCTGCTGGATTTTCAATAGAATGCTGCTTTTAGGGACTTCCGCATTCGCTTCATATTGTAGACTGGACGCTTTCCGCTTGGGCTAGACAGACAGAGCTCGAAACTCAGGTAAACTCCCATTGCAACGTTACAGTAATAGTTATCAGCTGCAGGTTGAAGTAATCCATGCATGTTACATGATCACAGTACATTTACTGCATTTAGCCGACATGGTTACATCTTTACTATCTGTAAATCTGTCACTCAGGCTCAGCAGTGTCAGCACAGCCACACGGGATGATAATGAAATGGTTAGTGAGCTGGAATGTGAACAGTTAACGTTAAACCACAGTAAGTAACTTTACTCTAAGTTAGTGTATTAGTGGATGGCTCTTCCCCTCTGTTGTTGTGACCATTTTGTTGCAGTGTTTTATGTTATGTGGGTCACGTTAGTTACAGCAACTGAGAGGTGGAGAAGGTGTGTCCCTGAGTATTTGTAAAACGACAATAAATCTAAAGTGAACGTTACAAAGCAAACAGCGGCAGGTCCAAGCCACTGTAGTGTTAGCTGGCTGCTCCTTGCTGCATCACTATAGGCTAATGTTAGTAAACAAATTGCTCCGCATTTGCTTACCGTTACATCCTTTCTTGGAGGCTAAATCAACAGTGGTACACAGGATAGTAACATGGGTCACGTTAGTTGCTGAAGTAATGTGGAAAGCAATATAACTTTGCACCGGATAACATGAGCAATTGCTCTGCGTTAGCCGGCAAGCTAACGTTACTCTCTCTGTGTTTCTCCAGCTTTACTAATGCACACTTTGTTCTTAGTCGATATTATCTAAACCTGTTTGGTCTGATGGGCTTCAACTTTATTGTTGTTTTGTATCCTTACGTGGAGCCTGTGTTTTGCTGTGAACCGGTTGTTTTATGGTGTTAGTGGACTGCCTGTCGTTAGCTGCCATGTTGTCTCTGTAGTACGAGAAAGGCTCGGGAGTGCGCACAGACTCCAACCCGGAGACCTCACATTCAAAGCAGAGAATAGTGGCTGATGCAAGCAATGGAGACAACAGGCGTCATTTACAAGTGAGTTTTGAGCCCATTAACAATAAGGCAATGAAAAGGAACATTTGATTAATTTCATTAAAAAACTTACATATAGTCCCTTTAACCTAAAGGTTTAAAAACTTTTCTAGAGATGAGTGTCTGTATGTTCAGTCACGACTATATAAGACAGGTCAAAGCTCTGAAATAAAGATTAAATATTCCTACTAGATCTTTTTCACTTTTTGCAAGAAAATAACAGTCACATATTGTGCATATGTTTTGAATGAAAAATAAATCTAAATCTATGTTAGTGAGCACTTTTTTGCTGAGATAATCCATGCACCTCAGTGGCATATCAAGATGCTGATCAGACAGCATGGGGATGCACAGCTGTGCTTTATGTTGGCCACAATAAAAGGCCACTTACAAATGTGCACTTCTGCCACACACAGCACAATGCCACAGATGTTGCAAGTTTTGAGGGAGCGTGCAATTGGTATGCTGACTGCAGGAATGTCCACCAGAGCTGTTGCCTGTGAATGTTCATTTCTCTACCATAAGCTGTCTCCAAAGGCGTTTCAAAGAATTTGGCAGTACATCCAACCGGCCTCACAACCACAGACCACGTGTTACTACACCAGCCCAGGACCTCCACATACAGCATTTTTTTAAAAAACTCTTTATTGAACATATTAAAAGACAACAACAAAAAAGCAAAATAAAAACAATCAACAAAAAAGATCATCAGCAGGTGATCCAAATAACAGTCATCTTCAAAGTGTTAGGGAGAAGTTGGAATAACTTTTCTTGTCCTACCCTCACTTCAATGATATATTTTAGATACTTAAATTGTTTATATCACTTAAAAGTCCATAATCTGTTAGGTTGACTATAATAAAGATAAGTTGTTTTTGTAAATTTAAATGAACATGGATATTCAAACTAAACAAGTATCAACATGATTGTTCCAGCTCATATTCGTCAAGGATTCTTTTTCAGTTGCAATAAGTTTTTACTTAACTTTAAATAGTTATTACTACTGTTCCACAGGATAACACCCTGGGTTGTTATACAGTGGAACTTACTATTTGTTTGAACTAACCGTTTACTAAACATTGATATTCCTCTGAAATTGTACGTTTCCACGTAGTTGAAAAAGCTCTTTTTTCTAGGCAATTGGTTATTATGTGCTCTAAAAACAATTTCAATAGTTTTGTAGTCAATCAAATCTTTAAATTTTAATGTTTTTAGTTTAATGAACAATGGGTTTGTTGGTTCTCTGTATGTAGTTTTATATATGATTTGTATAGCTCTTTTTTGTAGGATGAAGATTGCGTATGTATTTGTTTGTAAGTTGTTTTGTAAGTGTTCCCCCATACTTCCACACAGTAAGTCATGTACAATATGAAGTATGAAGGAGCAGTACAGCATATATAGAGAAGCCTGATTCAATAGGTCTTTGGTTTTATTTAATATTGCTAATGACTTGGATATTTTGGTTTTAATATACTTACAATAACTACAATGTACTACAATAACAACCCCAAGGAATTTTATTTCAGATACTTGTTCTAGTTCTATACCATTTATCATTAGTTTCTTATCTGTGTCGGTTAATCCAAATATAATAAATTTTGTTTTACTCAAATTCATTGTTAGTTTATTTCCATCAAACCAAATCTTCATCTTACTCATGTCCTTTTTCAATGGTATCCAGTAGCTTCTTCAAGTTTTCATCACAACATAGTAGGTTTTTGTCATCAGCAAACAGAATGATTTCCACAATTTGTGACTCTTCACATATATTATTTATATAGAGGTTAAATAATAATAATGGCCCCAACACTGAACCCTGTGGCGCACCGCATGTAACCTGCAGCAGTTGTGATTTATTGTTTTGTATATCAACATTTCTGTTCTCCAGGTAACTGGATAACCATGTTAGTGCAGTTCCTCTAATACCATATCTCTGTTGTTTTTTAATCAGTAATTTGTGATCTACAGTGTCAACAGCTTTTTTGAGATATAGAAATATTCATACTGCATATTGTTTCCTGCCTATTGCATTTGTAACTTTTTCCATAAACTCTGTCATGGCAAAAGTAGTTGATCGGTCAACTCTGAAACCATATTGTTGTTCACATAGAATATTATGTGTGGTGATGAAATCATCCAGCCTTATATGACATTTTTTCCAATATTATAACTGTGGAAGCAATGAGATGGGTCTGTAGTTGTGTAATATATGTAGCTATTTTCCTTTTATCTGGAAAGACACCAGTTTGTAGGGACTGATTGCAAATATGGGTAAGAGGCCTTGCTATGGATTCAATAATGTTTTTGACTGCGCACATATCAATATCTTGGCAGTCCGTGGACTTCTTACTCTTCAGTTTTTTAGCAATATTGATAAGTTCTTTTTCATTGGTCCCTCTGGTAAATATTGTTTCTTCGACAGACAGACTTTCTACTCCATCACTACTACCGTCTTTGCAATATCCCTTACCAGTCCCTGACCAACACTGACAAAGTATTTATTGAATTCCCTAGCAACTGAAGTCTTGTCAGTGATTTCTGTATCATTAATGCCAGCAGGTAATTAGGATATTCTTCTTTCCCATTTTTTAAAATGATAGCATTTAAGACGTCCCATGTTTTTTAAATATTATTTTTATTGTCTTCCAGTAAATTGCTGTAATAATCAACTTTACTGCATCCTATGATTTTTGTTAACTTAATTTTTTATATAACTTATATTTTGTTCTGCTTTTATTGTTCTTTTTTTAAGAATTCTTTGTATAATAAATTCTTCTTCTTTCATGCATTTATGATTCCTTTTGATTTCCATGGTTTCTCAACATATTTTTGTTTTGGTATTTTTTCTTTACTAGAGGACAATGTTTGTCATACAATCCTGATACGATTGTCAGAAATGTTTCATAGGCCCTATTAACGTCACTCACATAAACTTTTTCCGGTCTTGTCTTAAAAGGTCTTGTTTAAAAGAGCTTACAGCATCTTGTGTTTTTTTTCTTTTCATTATAAATGTAGTAATGTCTTTATTCCTCTGCATACAGTTTAGTATAATTGCACAGACTGGCAAGTGATCGCTTATGTATGTTATTATAAGGCCACTTGCATCCGGTCTGTCAATAACGTTTGTTAATATGTTGTCAATTAGTGTGGCACTGTGTGTTGTTATTCTAGTTGGTCGAGTGATTGTAGGATATAAACTGTTGCTATACATTGAATTGATAAATTCTCATTGAATTATGTTGTTTTGGGTTTTAAAAATCAATATTGAAAAGACAAAGAAAATTTTCTTGTTGTTTCTTGTTTTCTGTAAATACAGCTTATCTGAATATTTATTTTTTCTTTCTCTCAATTTCTACATGACACACTCTATAATGTTATCCATTGCATATGACATGTTTCTGACAAGTCTGAATTCATACATTTTATCAATGAAAAGTGCAGCCCCCCTCCCTTGGATTGGGTCCTATTAATATAAAACATTTTGTATCCCTCAATTCCAGTCATGTCAATTTGCTCCTCATCAAGCCAGGTTTCTGATTTTGCAATTGCTGTGAATTATCTTTCTAATTCTTACTATGCTTAACTTCTGCTAGATTTGAATTAAGGCTCCTACCATTGAAATTTAAATTTAAATTTAAAATCTTCACCTCCATGATCATCTGAGACCAGCACCCAGACCGCTGCTGCTACAATCGGTTTGCATAACCAAAGAATTTCTGCACAAACGGTCAGGAACCATCATCTACATGCAGTTGTCAGCATCGGGGTCTCGACCTGACTGCAGTTCGTCATCATAACTGGCTTAAGTGGACAAATGCTGCACATTGATCATAGTGGATTGAGTGGCCCATGGTGGTTGTGGGGTTATGGTATGGGCAAACGTGTGTTATGGACAAAGAACACAGGTGCTTTTTTTAATGGCATTTTATATGCACAGAGATACCGAGACAAGATCCTGAGGCCCGTTGTTTTGCCATTCTTCCATGACTATCACCTCATGTTACAGCATGATAATGCACGTCCCCATGTTGCAAGGATCTGTACACAATTCTTGGAAGCTGAAAACATCTCAGTTCTTGCATGGCCAGCGTACTCACTGGGACATGTCACCCATTGAGCATGTTTGGGATGCTCTGGATCAGCGTACAAGACCAGGTCCTGCAAATATCCAGCAACTTGGCATAGCCATTGAAGAGGAGTGGGCCAACATTCTGTAGGCCACAATCAACAACCAACATCCAGCTCTATGTGAAGGAGATGTCTTGCACTGCGTGAGGCAAATGTTCACGGACCCCCCGGAACCCCCTAATACAGTGAAACTGCACGTTTTTGAGTGGTCTTTTATTGTGGCCAGCCTAAGGCACACCTGTGCATTACCCACACTGCCTGATCAGCATCTTGGTATGCCACACCTGTGAGGTGGATGGATTATCTCGGCAAAGGAGAAGTGCTCACTAACACAGATTTTGACAGATTTGTGAACAATATTTGAGAGAAATAGGCCTCTTGTGTACATACATACAATACATTATTTCAGTGATTCATGACGGTCCCCCTTAACCTCTGGCACCATAGTACTACTGGACTTTAAGATTATTATCCTTCCCAACACACCAGTATAAAATAAAACCTTTCATGACGTCTTTTTTTTCACAAAAGGATCAACTCTAGTGAGCCGCATTCCCACTGGCCTCAAAGCTCAGCAAAGCTCGACAGAAGCAAAACCAACCTGACCCCGACAGCAGCAATGCAGCAAAAGGTGACTTAAGGTCACTAAATTAGTATGTGCCAGATGAAAATGGTAATTTACCATGATATTCATCTAAAATGTTTGGCCAAGCACAAGCGTTCACTACCGTATTTGTCATGATAGCTCAGAGCACACTTGGTTGAGTCACAAGGGTGAAACTAACAGCTAGCCTTACAGAAATTGAATTAAACATAGCCTGATCTCCCTCTGGGATACCGCATGGTATAATATCATGGACATAACTTGACTTAAGGTCAAAGTTAGTTTAATGGCAGTTGATCTAACAAAGACAAGAGGAAGATGGGGTGGAGTGCAGAGAAGACATAAAAATGTGCAACAATGTAATTAAGGAATGACAAACAATAAATAAAACAGTATAATTACAACTAATCATATTTTTTTTTAAAAACAGTTTGACATTTTTTAAAATATCCTTACTTGCTTTTTTACTAAGAGCCCAATGGAGAGACAACAGACATGATAACACTATCATGTCTGAATGCTATAGCTACAGCCAGAGACGGTCAACTTAGCTTAGCATAAAGACTGGAAACAAGGGGAAACAGCTAGCATGGCTCTGTCCAATGTTAAACAATCCACCTACCAACACCACTGAAGCTTACTAATTAACACATTATGTCTATTATTGAATAGGATCAAAAGGATCCAAACATGTTTAAGGTCCTCAAAAGCCCTTTTCAGACATGGAACACATAATATTGCAATTATTTTTTACATGTGGCGTTTGGATGACTGAGATATAACTTAGCCCCCTGCTTTCAGTCTTTACAGTGGAGTAAAAAAGTATTTAGTCAGCCACTGATTGTGCAAGTTCTCCTACTTAGAAAGATGAGAGAGCTCTGTAATTTTCATCATAGGTACACTTCACCTATGAGAGACAAAACGAGAAAAAAAAATCCAGGAAATCACATTGTAGGATTTTTAAAGAATTTATTTGTAAATTATGGTGGAAAATAAGTATTTGGTCAATAACAAACAAGTAAGATTTCTGGCTCTCACAGACCTGTAACTTCTTCTTTAAGAAGATCTTCTGTCCTCCACTCGTTACCTGTATTAATGGCACCTGTTTGAACACGTTATCTGTATAAAAGACACCTGTCCACAGCCTCAAACAGTCAGACTCCAAACTCAACCATGGCCAAGACCCAAGAGCTGTCGAAGGACACCAGGAAGAAAATTGTAGACCTGCACAAGGCTGGGAAGAGTGAATCTACAATAGGCAAGCAGTTTGGTGTAAATGAATCAACTGTGGGAACAATTGTAAGAAACTGGAAGACATACAAGACTATTGATAATCTCCCTCGATCTGGGGCTCCACGCAAGATCTCATCCCATGGGGTCAAAATGATCATGAGAACGGTGAGCAAGAATCCCAGAACTACACGGAGGGACCTGATGAATGACCTGCAGAGAACTGGGACCAAAGTAACAAAGGCTACCATCAGTAACACACTATGCGAGAGGGACTCAAATCCTGCAGTGCCAGGCATGTCCCCCTGTTTAAGCCAGTACATCTCCAGGCCTGTCTGAAGTTTGCCAGAGAGCATATGGATGATCCAGAAGAGGATTGGGAGAATATCATGTGGTCAGATGAAACCAAAATAGAAGTTTTTGGTAAAAACTCAACTCGTTGTGTTTGGAGGAAGAAGAATGCAGAGTTGTATCTCAAGAACACCATACCTACTGTGAAGCATGGGGGAGGAAACATCATGCTTTGGGGCTGTTTTTCTGCAAAGGGGACAGGAACACTGATCCGTGTTAAGGGAAGAATGAACAGGACCATGTATCGTGAGATTTTAAGCCAAAACCTCCTTGTATCAGTGAGAGCCTTGAAGATGGAACGTGGCTGGGTCTTCCAGCATGACAATGACCCCAAACACACCGCTCGGGCACCGAAGGAGTGTCTCCGTAAAAAGCATGTCAAGGTCCTGGAGTGGCCTAGCCAGTCTCCAGTCCTCAACCCAACAGAAAATTTGTGGAGGGAGGTGAAAGTCCGTGTTGCCAAGCGACAGCCCCAAAACATCACTGCTCTAGAGGAGATCTGCATGGAGGAATGGGCCAAAATACCAGCTACAGTGTGTGCAAACCTGGTGAAGACTTACAGGAAACGTTTGACCTCTGTCATTGCCACCATAGTTGAAATGTATCTATGATGAAAATTAAAGACCTCATCTTTCTAAATAGGAGAACTTGCACAATCAGTGGCTGACTAAATACTTTTTGGCCCCACTGTATGTTAAGCTAAGCTAACCACATGCTGGCTCCAGCTTTATATTTGTGTACAGATATGAGAGTGGAATCCATCTTTTCATCTAACTTTCAGCAAAGAAAGTGAATAACCACATTTCCCAAAATGATTGGAAATTTGCCCCTTGACATAATTTGGAAACACTGAACATTGATTTAGTCACACTAAAATCATTATTTTGTATTAATTATTGACACCTGTAATGAAGAGACAAACATGAAGATATAAGAAATAATCAGCAAAAAACATATAAAACAACAGGCAATAATACATGGCTCTTTATTAGCACAGACAAATTTCTATCTATAAGACATGTAGCTCATTGCAGTGTTTTATATGCCACCACTGTCCTATGAAAACCTCCAAATCTGCCAAATGTCAACTTTCATGAGCTAAGAAAAACAGCCCTCTTTTCAGCTTTGAGACATTAGATTGTTTAAATAATCCTATGTGTTAAATAATAGAAGCAATAAAGGGACATCCCTCATTTTATTTTCTATCATCAAATTTGGAGATGTTTTTACTGGACAGCAATTAATATTGAACAGTGAGCTGAATGTAAATCATACATTTTAAAATATTTTAGCCCTGGGAAAAAAACAGATTTGAAGCAGCCAACCCACATCTACAGACATATGTGTTTTTAGTATCATCACTCCACCAGCTCTATCCCTGTACAATATGTTTATCCGAGATAGTTCATGTTGTATATTGGACAATTTGCCTTCTTGTATTCTTATGGCCAATCACTGCACAATGAACTGCTTTCTTTCTTAATGCATTTACAATACTAATACATAATAGTTACACATTCAAAGCTCTTGGCAGAGAACTTTTTACCCTTTCCTCTGGGTGTTGGCTTTCAAAATTCAATAACTTACTCAGGCATGAAACCCACAATGTCAAAACTTCAATGCAGGCTTCCAGCACTTTGAGCCACTGGATCACACTTCTTCAGAGAATTTCTTTTGTCTCAAAGCTTTTCAATCTTTACGTAAGATGTTTGTGTTCAAAGGTTCCAGTCTAGTGCTGGAAAAAAGAAGCCTAAACCTTGAATCCAGAACCTCAAAACTTTATAACAAGTTTACTTGTTAAGCTTGTACTGGGCATACCCAGTTGTAGCCTCAAACGACCTCATAAGACCCTCATTATTTGAAACTGATTGAAAAACATGTGGCTTTGAGAGTTTTCAAGCCAATGGGTCACACCAACTCAGATGCCACCTCAAAGTTTTACAGTTTTGAGATGTTGGCATTCCATATTTTATTTGCCGTCTGTCTTCCGGAGTTAGCAGCTCTCTCACGCTGTCATATTACTTTCCCACTTATTTTCTGCTTTTGAGTCTTGCAGTGCTGACTGCTGACAGAAGCACTCGCCAACTTTGTGTAACTATCAGTCTGGCCAGTTTTTAGCTGGTTGTCGGAAAGTCTCATGGCATTTTCAGTCAATGAAAATATATTCAAACTTGAATCTTTTTTTTTTTTTTTTTTACGTTTACAGTGAATCAAATTATGATGTGTTAGGTGAATGGGGTTGCTCGTAGTGACAAACCTACAAAAAATCACACAACACCCAACTCTGCTGTTTTACAAAGTTCTGTTTTATGGCCCTGCAACATTACAGTTCAGTATCACTGCTTTAATCAACCGTGTTTCCAGGAGTAAAAAATAAAATAGAAAAATAAGTAGCAGTAAAAAAGGAGCAAAAAAGCTGATAAAACCCGCTGTATATTACCTGCCACTAATTTCTGTTGGGATAAGCTCCGACCTCCTGTGAACCTAAATAGGAAAAATCAGGTAAACAAAATTATTGAAGGAAAATAGATATTCGTCTGTTCACGTCTCCAGCTTTCTCTGTCTCCCTGTTTACCTTCACCTTAAAATGTCACAACATGGAATTTCCACCAAATACTGTATACAATAAGTCAGTTGACAAACACAGAGGGCAAGTTCAAAGCAGTTTTAATCGCATTAGAAGTTTCCATACAGTCATTTACAAGTCTAAGCATTCCATTGTTAAATTGCCTTTTTCTTTCTTATCTTCTCCATGCAGTGTCATCATGAATTAAACAGCAAACACAGACCATGAACACAAAGCCTATTTCCTTCCTGACAAACCCATTCAAATTTGAAATCCATGGTTAATTACATGTTAACAGAACGAGTGGAATCCATTTTCCAGACCTTCCGGACCTTTTTGTTACATAACTTGCTAAAAAGTTTCTCACTGTATTGAGGGCCCATCATCTCAGGATATCTCCACAAAAAACAAACATTAACAGTCTGCCTTCTATCTCACGGTCCTGCTGTTGGATCTCAACACAAGGGCTTGCAGTGCCTCATGTTATTGGCGCAGGTCCGGCCCAGGTTGGCCCCCTCCATGAGCAGGTCGGAGAGTCGGTCCAGGCCGAGGCAGGTGGTGAGGGGGCTGATAAGGCCGTAGAGACCCCCCAAGGTAATGCTGAGGGGCCAGCCAATGCACAGCAGAACCACCAGCCAGATAATACACCAGAAACATGACCCACAACTGGCCATCCTAGTCTGGGAGAGAGGAAGATGAGAGTGGCTAATTGAAGGGGACATCAACATGCTTTGCAAAGCCAAATGCTTCCACTTGAGTTGAGAAGACGTACAACTAAAACTGATATTTAGACTTTGGGAGTCTGGCAGAAGTGCACTTTAGGAATGCACATGACAGCGCTTCAGTCACTACAATAGCATCAGAGTGTGTTCCTGTGAGCGACAGTGCCTCTTCAGTGATGATGGGAGATTATCAGATTGAAACGTGCCCTGTTGATGATCTGGATGTACTTGTCAGGATTAGGCAGTGGCCTTGACAAAGCATGATAAGCTGGCAACCTCAGGCAATAACCATCAGGCCTGTCTGCCCATTGAGGTCAACAGGCCGCCCACTTATGCGGTGTTGAGGACCGGCGCTGGCCCATTAGTCACCCACTAATAGCAGATCAGCACAGATCATGCATAACTTTGGTAATGAGCATTACTTTATCTGTCAATGCTGATAAGAAACAGCAG
Organism: Lepomis macrochirus; assembly: GCA_024633595.2. Taxonomy (NCBI): domain Eukaryota; kingdom Metazoa; phylum Chordata; class Actinopteri; order Centrarchiformes; family Centrarchidae; genus Lepomis; species Lepomis macrochirus. The sequence goes on along the minus strand of JALXJV020000022.1, from coordinate 18,412,887 downwards.
ACAGGAGTATGGTGTACTGCTATTCTGAGCTATAGAAATGCCTGTTATTGTTTGAGCTGTGATGAAAAACTGCTAATTGGAGTGCTGTGCAATGTGAACCCTCCCAACCTGAGGCATTATGTAAAGTTATATTGGCAAATATATGTAGAGACTGTTGCTTCAGCTAAAATTGTGTTTTTCCAGGAAATGCAATATTAGTGAGAGGAGCTTTTTTCTTTATTTGGGTTAAAATCCACCCGTAAAACTCTGCCCTGAGGCCCAGCCTTGAAGTTGAGATTGCAGAACTGATGGTTTTATGAGTGTGAAAGTGTTGTGTTCTGTCAGACTGATTTCCTAAGCTTTGTTTTTTTGTTTTTAGCTTTAAGACACAATGGTCAGACCCCACCCCCTGGCACTACTGTCTTGACTCTATGTAATGTGTAATTTCCTGTTGTGACACTACTGTCACGCAGGGTTGGGCAATAAATTACTCATTCAACATGAGTGTGTCCCACGGTGGATCCCGTGCTTTTGGGAAACGCCTTCACATTCAAAGGAAAAAAATTAAATAAATAAACACATCAGCCCCTAAAATACAATTATTGTAAGGGCAGAATAACTTTGCACAACCAGGACAACTGGACACTGAGCATAGCCTCAAACCTCAAAGAAAACACTCGCTACTGTATTTCCCTTAAATCCATTCACATCGCATTTCTTGCTATTGCACTGGTAAATGTATTGTATTTAAATGACTGAATAACCTAAAAACAAATTCAGATTTTAAAATATTTTTAAAATGTACTGCAGCACAAAATACATTATGTCAGTATACAGAGAACATTAACCTACCACCTGTGCTCATGACTTAATTAACCATTTGACTGCATGCAGTTAGTCTCTGTGACATACCAGCCTATAGCAAAGGTTAGAAGTGAGAGCTTTTGCAAAGTAGCTATTAACCTAATGAATACCTGTCTTGTGAGTACAAAAGACATGTTCACCTTCAGCTGAGAAAGGCTCTGGAGGAAGTGAGCTCCTGATCTCCTTCTAGCTTGTAGCTATTCCTTCCAGTTCCGCAGGTCCTGCAAGAGGCTTGCAGAGATGTTGTATGCAAGCGCTGGCTGCTTCCCACCAGTTTGATCTAATTTACCAAAACAAGGTACGACAGGCAACTGAATTCTCAGGAGGCCAGCTGGGAGAAAACAGCAAGTTCGTAACTGGAAGGCTTAAGGGGAGGGAGGATGTTGCACAATGCAGACATTCATATGACACAAGAAAAAGTATGCTTGCTGTCATGGGTTTGTGAAGGGCTGTATAGATCACATGGACATTTGTGTTATGGCTACATAAAAATCTTTTGTGATAATGTTCTTTTACAGTACAAATCATGAGGTATGTCTGCAGCATGTGATACAGCATAATATTGTTTTTTGTCTTGTGGGCTCTATGACAAAACTGTTGTCAGTAATTTGTAGGCGCAGCCTCAGCTGACAGATTATCTCCCTTATCTAACCTCCCATTCTAATCCTTTCCTGACTGAAAGGCATAGCTCCAACTACTCCAAAATACTCAAATCGGAGTGCCCTGCTCTCAGGAGATATAAAAAAAATAGACATTGCATGGCTCCACACTTGACTGAATGCAAAAAATATGTCTCTCCACATCTATCAACACATGGTTCTCCATCAGGTCTTCCAACTGGCCCAGGCAAGAGCAGATGTGCTGCTGACCTGTTCTCACAGCTTGCCGGAGGTATAATGTAACATCAACCAACCCCTGGTGCATGATAATGAATGAATTTCCAGTCTGTGTTTTGCCTGCAGGATTGTGGACTGTGTTAACCTCTTCACTTTAAGAGGATTTATGTTTACATTACCAAGACCTGGGTTAGAACTTGGCTTTTGAATAGATCTTCTGATGTCAACACAAATATTTAAGCCTCAAATGACTTAGTTGCGTATGGCAGTCAAACCTCAACACTGATCCAGCTGATCTGAACTATTCAACAGAGCACTGTGCTGCGAGTGCTCTACACAAAATTATGAATGGCAGAGGATTTAAGGTTTGCTGGTTGAGTGACTGTGTACATCCTGAGGGCAAGTTGAAATCCCCCAGCATGCACACTGGCCCGTGGGTGAAGTGACTGACCTACAATAGCAGCTTAGTCGCAGCTTGTGTAGCAATCAGTTGTGCTTAAAGCAGTGGGGAGCAGATGAATGGATGGAAGTATCATGACAGATTTTAACAAGGCCTGAACATGCTGACTGTACAGTGTATTTGTTATTGTGTGCGTGGGAGAGGGATCTAGCAGTGTCTTAGAGCATTATCAGCTCTGGTAAAGCACATATAATAAAACATGTCAGACAATTAAGGATTTCCATTTTTTTTAATATAAAAGTACTGATGGTTACAAATGTTCTAGAAAAATGAAGCAACATAATCACTGGGATCTCCTTTCAGTAGAAAATGAAATCATCACCGCACCGCAAGTTTTCTTAAGGGACAGTCCACTTGGTCCCCTCAATAACTGAGACCCTTAATTAGACAGTAGTCCCACAGGTGGATGCTCTACTGCTCTTGCTCGTTTCCACTCTCCTCCCCCGTCACTGTCACTGTCTCTGCCGGGATGCTCTGGCATCTTAGCATGGTCAACTGTATCTTCATTTTCCTTCTTCTCACTGGTGTCGTCTGAGTTTGGTTCCAAGCTTGCCTCTACTTCTGGGTTTTCCTGCTCCATGGGGGTTTCTTCCTGCGCTTCCCCAGAGCTAGTTGGCACTTTCTCAACCACAGCGTCTGTTTTGGTTTGTTGAGGAGGCAGAGCCAGATTCTGCTGTTGCTGCTAAGAAGCCAGATTAAAAATGAGTAGATTAAAAATGAGTAGGAACCACATTTGCACCTTTATGTTTATATTATATATTACTAAATATCAAACCTGCTGGTATATAGTCTATGTTAAAGGCAATGTAAAGGAAATTACTTTTGTCCTCCCTCCATGCCATTATCCTCCTTCAAGTTAGCACAAGAGACAATATGTGACACTGAATGTAAAGAAAAATCACCTGAGCTCAACTATTAATTTGCTTGTCTTGTGAATACTCTACATGCACAACTGCAACAATTCTCTTACAGCTGACCTATTTACAGTACTGCATTAAGTTTAAAAAATACCAAAATAGCAACCAGGGAGAGACAGTGATGGCTTTTAGCACTGCTTTAGCGTCACAAGACAGACAGTTGTTATTGTGTTAGTATAAAGTGTTCGTACACTCAACATAGTAAAAGTACCAGCTTTAAATTTTCTCAGGTGCACTGAGGAAAGGAGATGAGACTACTATTAGACAGCAACAGTATGGCACTGCTGGTTGTTTTGAATGATACAGTAGTATATCCCATCTTTGCAAGCATCCAAACTGGTCAGGGGTAAAAAAGGACACGCAAGAAGATAAATACACAGAGACGGTGTCGGGGGGTCCGTTTAAGCTGACATGTTTGTATGGATAACTTGTAATTGTGTACTGAAACAAGAGAAAGATATCGAAGCGCAAAGTGGTGGGGACATAAGGGGTCAGATTTGGGGTGCGACGATACACTGACCTCATGAGAGGAGATGATACATGATATTGGTGTCATGAGAACAATACAAGAAGATATTTTAACACTACTTTCTGCACCAATTTCCTTTCCTGCAATAATTTATGATAAACATGAAATGTTTTTATTTATGTAAAAGGGAAACAAAATTCAGATGGCAGGTGACAATTCAAAATCTAAAATTATAAGAGAATGAAAACTTGGCCAAAAAGAAACGGTCAAGAAGTTGTAAATAAATAAGTGCAAATTAACTTTTCTCAGAGCATTTTCATTTGTTATTTATCATTTCTGGTTGCAAGCTATTCAGAACATTTTTAACAAATGGTCTCAAAAAGTGATGGGACAAAATCAGTCATTTCAAAAGGTGAGGACATAACCCCAGCGTCCTCAGTTACAACAATGATGAAAAACGTTTTTCTCTTGTTGACTTTAGCCTACCTTACATGTAGCTACTGTGCTGCCTCTGGTCTCCACAAATGAACAATTGGCCTAGCTGATATTATTGGTTAATAAAAGTAGTCAAAAATTGGCAACATTACTGTACCTGGTAGGACAGTTAATATTGTAAACTAACCTACTTATATCTTACATCAGGCTTGCTTTCCGGATTGGTTGGGCATATGCAGCTGTGAAGTTGCAAAGCTCATGCTAGAGTGGACTTAGAGTAGATACATAACCAAAGTCCTTATAGGTTGATATAACCAACCAACGATCTGCACAAATCACATAGGTGACCCATTTTTGGTCTCAAAACGACAAATTGTTAGGAGTTTGGTTGCCTGATCTTCAACACTCTTCATTATTGTTTATATCAAAGGTTTTTACCTGTCTGTACTTCTGGGATGTCTGGATCATGTGCATGTACATGTTGTACACCAGGTTGGTCATTTCTGGCATGTTCTTGATGACTTGATCTGGTTGTCCAGAAGCATCTCTCTGAGGGAAGGAATACAATACAGTTAGAGATGACTGTTTTGAGTCCTGGGTGTGAATGTGAAAGGAATTATAATGAACATCTGTCTTGTTAGCAGTCATTCCTTCAAGCACCACATGGAAAATTACTGACCTAATGCAAATGTGCATTGAAATTGCAGTTCACCACCCTGCTACCTGCTGGTTATTTGAAAGCTAATTTTCTCACTTGCCGCCTCTAGTGATCACTGCTCACATACTATCAGAAGGAGTTGAGGATGCAGAGTTTGTAATTTGAGAATATTAGTATGCAGACAGAGTTTTACAGCCTAAACTGAAGAGTGAGGCGAATAGAATATTTAATGTGCTGGGCTATTCCCTCCTAAATACAGGGGTGATGCCCGCAGAGGCCATTTGAGCATCGTGGCAAAGTGAATGAACTGACAGCTTCAGTGCTGTAAAACTTAACAGTGGGTGGTTTTATTACTGTAAAAACCATCAGGGCGTTAATGTGTTTCTTAGTGATTGAGATTAGACATGAAACTTTACCGTCTGTCCAATACTATCCAACAGTGCTGTAAATATGTACATATCCATATGGAGCATTAAGCGGCAGTGTTATTCTTTATTTATAACTGCTTCTAAATCAGGAATGTTAACTATCCTGTGAAAGTTTTGGTCCAGTGTTGCCAGACAAAAAATCTGACTGTTAATCTGCAGGGGTTTACCAACTCCAGATAGATTGGCTAAGCAGGGGCCACATGTGTGTGCCCAAAAGAGCTGTCCCCCATGGGGATGAACACTCTAGAGTCAGAGGAAGTGTCAGAGGCTATGGGGTATTTTAGACACCCCTGTTGCCACACATGCCAGTCAGTGAGACACAATGACCAGACAACAGTCGTCTCATGCTGGCACAGCGGGATTTGGGACAGTGGTTTTGCCTTCTGACCTTTTGGGGCTAATTATAGCCAAGCCAGTGTTTCCCATGCTTGCAGATGGCCCCTGCAGAATGCTGTTAACAGACCATGGCCTATGAGTAAAGCTGTAGTAAGACTTGGGACCAGTGAGGACTAAGGGGAATGACGATGCCATTCAGAATTTAGAGGCAGGATCACAAAGAGTCGGGAGTTGTGGCAACAGTTATATGGGAATGGGCACTCATGTAGAACATGTGGAAGAGTAAGCTCGATTCTTATCAGCAAATGTGGAGCTTGAATGCTTCATTATCTGGCAAATTGAATGGAGTAGAAGATTATTGTGCTTTGAGAGACTGGTGTGCATGCATGAGTCTACATACAGGTTGTTCCTGGCTGTAGTATTCGTGCGGTCTGATGTGCAGCTGCAGAGGTCTGGCAGTAAGCTGGTTGAAGGCAGGAGTCAGCTCAAAGCAGTTTTGGAACAGTGACACCCGGCCAAAAATGTACAGACCCAGTCTGGCTCTTGACATGGCTACCACCAGACGCCTCACATCCCTGTGGAGTGATATAGAAAAAAAAGAGCTGTAAATTGGTTTGACACAAGGGGAGAAAAGAAAAACCTGAGAAGTGTCAGGGCTGGGGGAGGAAAGTGTGAAATTGGTGTGAAATTGGGAGGGAAGAATATGTAGGGGCAAAACCTGAAGTTAAGGGATCAAAGACAACAGATCAAATCAAGATTGTAAAGGAAGGGAAACGGCAGTGTAATATAGGAAGAGAGGGGTTTAGTGAAGGATAAGCAGCAACAAATGAAGAAGACAACTATAGAAACTAACAGAGAAATAATAGAATGAAAGGCAAAAGGTAGTGATAAACAACACAGACAAAGAGAGCGAGAGGTGGGAAAGTACAAGAGAGGGCAGATAGGTTGCTTTTTCTTGCCATCCAGTAGAATTAAGAGATTAGAGACAGGAGTCATTTCCTATAGAATGGAGGAAACCTGTTTGGCTTGCTGGAGTAGTTAAAGTGGTTGTTTACCGGCCCTATTTTATAGGAATACCACTCAAGGTCTGTATGCCCAGCAGCAAAAAAACATGCTAAACACTGCATTCGAAACCAGAGTTAGCCCAAAGTTAAGATAGAATGTGTTCTTCAAAAAAATTGTTCTCATAATACACATCCACATATTGTCCTCTGTTATAATCAAAGTTGTATACATTACACATTGTGAAAGAGAGGCAGAAATGTGCTCTTTCACAAAGTGAACCAATACAAAAGAGGGAGGACCCTTTGACATATTTTATTATGTAATACATCTTAGTATTGTGTGTTTTAGGTGTTTGGATGGGCATCCTAATGGAGCTGTGCAAAATATGACCATTTAGCTTTCTGGCCTATAAATCTGAGACAGAAATATCTTGGCTTATAGAAATCTACAGAGCACAGTAGAAGGAAGAGCATATGGAGGAAGAAGGGTTTGGCTTAATCAAGCTGCTCTGGTGATACTGAAAACCAGTCTTTGGTTTCATGTACAAGAATTTGGCACACACTAATGTTTGTATGCATGCACTTACCAACACACATACACATGTTGAAATGCATCCAAAAATGTGGAATTTGCCCACCTGAGCACGTCATGAGATTAAGAGGATTAATCCACACAATATGCATGATGAGTTTCATGAATATGTAAAGGGGGTCTCATGGAAACCGCTGCACAGGGTTTATTAATGTGTTTACGTGTGCAGTCAGTTTATGTAAAATGACCAAAAATATCCAGCGTGGTAGAAAACTTGAAAGCACAACATTTCCACAAAAAACAACTACAATCAATGAGCACAGAGCTCCAGAAGAGAAGAACCAATCATGAAGCATTCATTGCCTGTGCACATGGCACTACTAAGAGATGCCCACCTGGTCTGTGCTGTGACATTGCAGGGAAAAGTGGAGAAATGCCATTTGTGTGTGTTCCCACATGTGTGTACATGTCAGAGTGTATCTGGATCTCCGCTTCTCTGTCAAAAAGTGTGCTCTTGCATGTGACCATGCCTGTGTGTATCAGCAGGAATGCTTCTCCTGTGAAAGCAAGGGTCAGCTTGTCATATGGTCAGCTGCGTCCCCTGTGGTTGTCATGGCAGCAGATAGCCATGAGGAGAGATGGAGGGAGAGTGCAGGAGGAGGAGGATTTTGAGGTAGGACTCAGTGGTACACCACAGTGATGCCAGTATGAGAAAACCACAATGGACAGCACAAGAATTTTTTATGAACCACTGCTTTTTCAACCACCCAGCCGACCATTCAAAAATGTCAGGGACACCAAGATATGAATGAATATTGTCAAAGCAAAACTATGGAAATAGGATTAACAAAACATGTTCTGTTATTTTAATTGCTCGGTTATTAAAAGTGCAGATTTTAAAGATCAACCTCTGTTTACAGATCTAGGGAAGTACTACTGCATATGTGAAAAAAAGTTTTAAATCGTTTGTGGCTTCCTAGGGAGAATAAAACTCTAGACTCTAGTACTATTGTATACCCCTTCAATGAATAACTGGAGTTGTAGCACAACCTTTGACAACCTCCCCGCTTGTGTTGGTTTGGGTTGGTGTGGAAGGCATTCGGAAGCAGTGTGCAGTATCCAGTGTAAGACAAGATCAAAGGAATGATACAGAGGGGAGATAGACTACCACTTTCTGTGGCCCGCTGCACTTCTCAATTCAGCTACATCAATTCATTGCTTTACCTGTGAGATGAAAAATGACCATGCTCAAGGGTGGGGTGTATTTAGTTACAAATGGAATGACTTATTCACACCGGGGGTTCCAATTTGCAGACTAACCAATGGAGGGTGGTGAATGCACTTGCAGTACAGCTGCTAGTGGTGCAATTCCAACAGCAGCTACTGTACATCACAGCCAGAGGTGGAAAGATTAAGTGCTGTGGAAGAGTTCAGCCTCAAAATGTCTGGTATTAACACATGCACCATATATTAAGTGTGGAGAGCTTATCGGGATGTCATGGCAGCTGAGGAGTGAAACACCATTACACTACAAATCAATTCAGTGAAACGAGGAAGGAGACGGGAGTGAGGAGAAGAGGGAGCTGTGAGATAAGGAGATGGAGCCGAAGACTAAGAGAGACCAGCAAGTGTAGTTGGGCAGACAGCAATGGGACATGGAATGAAAAGACATAAAACCTACCGTTGAAGTTTGGTTAACCATCATGTCTCTTAATGATGATATAATGTTATATGGTATGCCTTTGATCAGAACAGAGCTTTGTTCAATAGTCTGAACCCAATCATCAGAGCACAATGGCTTCTCTTACCCAGAACAAAAAGTAAAGTCGGCTTCAGACATGCTCCTGTCCTGAAGCACCCTTTTACTCTCAAATAAAGCTTATACATACTTAAAGACAGCCGGAGTGTTATTGTGTTTTTTCCTTTAGCAAACGTCTGTCAGTAGTTACACATGACAAAAACAGAAAGCCTCCTGAGAGCAGCTGTCTCAAGAGAGTTAAGTGCCTACATTTTTGCTGTGTTGTATCCCTGGGGGATGTGTATCTACAGTGTACATCACAAGTATTTTTGTAAAAGAATAGCTGCTGAAGCTTTTAATTTAGGGTCAGGCATGTTTTCTGCTTTGCATGCATTGTAAGAAATTACCTCAAGTGTCCCACGGCTTTGGTGCGGACCAGTGAGAGGATGATGTAGTCATTCTGCTGACCCTGGAACCTGTCCACTGTTGTCACCTGCACAGACACACAAATATATTAATTATTTGAACAAAACACACACAAATACACATGAATATCAAAGATATGCTAACTAAGCTATGGCAGCTCATGTATTTAGCAAAGTAAATGAGTATGTGCATTTGAGGTAGGTGGAGGGATTTAGCTGAAATTTTTAGAAACATGAGCGTGACTGCTCTCCTTCTTAAATTCTTTATTTATTTTTGAGGCGGATATGAACGATGGCGACTGTGTTTTCTTGTTATTGCTGCTATCGCTCTACGCCACATGGGCAGCCAGCAGGGCTAATACGGCTTAGAGGGCATTTGCCGCAACTAGCCTCTTACCTGGGCCCCTGAGACTCAGGGCCAAGGTACTGGGGGGGGCCACGCTGCTTGACTGGATCTGAGATTATTTCATGGAGATGGAGAATGAGGAGAAGTGGCTCACTGTGGGATTTTTCTTTTTCAAAGCAAAAGGAAACTCGTGTCAGCCAAGTTGCTTTTATACCCTGATAATCCTGTCTTGCTGAGAAGTGTACTTATTACCATTCATGAAGAACAGAGCTGTTCCTTACATAATAAACACAAACATGCTGCGCTTCAACTTTGTTTAAATTATTAAAACTGATGATCATAACTAGGGCTGAACGATTTTGGAAAATAATCTAATTGCGATTTTTTTAACCAATATTGCGATTTCGATTTAATGTGCGATTAATTTTTTAAGCTCTTTAACTTCTGTATTATTCAAAACGGACAAGCAGTAAATCAGTGTATAGTATGATATTAGATAGATTAAACAGACTGTTCTTGCGGCTCAGGCCTGTGTTATGATGAATTAGGTAGAATTATTATTATGAGCAATAGGATATATCAAATTATAATAATATGAGAAAGACAATTTGAGTCAGGTCATGGCATTAAATAATATGATATAGGCTATTATCATCAGGTCGGCCTACCTTTTCACCACAGGGTATTATACAGTCAGCGCTCAATACAAAACCCACAGTTCAACCACCAATTAATGATTCCTGATCTCAGTTCAAATCTCCTTGAGTCCATCTTTCTGTATCCCCGTAAGCAAACCAAAAATACTCAGTTTGAGGTTCAATTCATAAGTTGGCTAACTAAAATAGAACAGAGTGACGCCTCTCGTGTCTAATAGACAAGCTTAGTAATTCTCCGACAACACCGGAGTCCCCCCTCCTCCCCCGCAGCCTCCGATGATGTTGAGCGGCGCACCGGCTTTAACCAGGCTGCAACTCGGGACAGACTGGGTCTCTTTCGGACTTAGGTCTTTAGTTTAACACGCCAATTTACAGATATTTCCTGAGCTGACTGGTGGCTGTGTGTGTGACGCAGGCGCCGATCGCCACAATACGCTTATCTTGCTACACGCCTCTTTCTGTTGAGCATTTTTCCGTCCATCAAAGCCGCAGATGGCCCGACGAATTCACCCACCACCAAGTTACCCGCGGTGGCGGCTGCTACTTTCATTCCATGTGACATTAAAGTTTATGTAGCTGAGCTTCTGTCAAGCTTAAGGCCATTTTACAACAAGAAGGCAAGTTACAGCGTAACGTGCAGACGAAGCATTAACTTCGTCAGACTGCTTTCCGCTTGGGTGTCATGTGACCAGAGTGTAATCGCCGCCTTAGCGATTAGAAAATTGCGTTTTATTAAATCGCGATTAAATCGCAAATTCAATTAATCGTTCAGCCCTAATCATAACATAAACCTAAAGGAGTGTCTCATCATCTGGGAGAGTAATGTGTTTCTTTTTTAAGTTAATAATGAGGAATTACTTTTAAAAGAAACAACAAAGAAATGAAATGGGAATACAGAAAGGAAAAAAAACACTTCCGGAACCAGCGTCTCTCCTCCTAGTTAGAGGCAACCATTAGGTCAGAATAAATACTGTTAGGCTTAACCTAGATAAAGTGAGCCTCCATGTACATATGTACATAGAGTTTACATAAACAAAACAAGTATAAGTCCTTATTTGCTACTGTACAAAATATACCTCTGTGTAGCTATTTATATAGGCCATAGCTTGAGAAATCCATAGCCCGGCAGAAAGAGGTTGGCCTTTTCTCTATAGATCTGTTTTCTAGAGTGGATCAATAGGACAACAGCTATCACCGAGAACCCACATAGGCCCAGGACTACAGCAACCAACCTATGAACCACCCATGCTAAATAAATCATCATGCATGGTCGCGGTCACCCCCTATTAGCTAATGCAACTTTCAGTGATCCTGCAACTCCCTCTGCCAAAACCCCTCCCAAACCCCTTTGGAGTAACAAGTGAGTGAATGAGTGAGTGTGATCTTGTAAAAGAGGAAGAGATGGGGCTAATGATGTAGTAGACCAATATTTATTTACGTATCCCTGTTGCTATGTAGAACAGGTGTATCACCAGAGGCAACATTATGTCTGTTCTACAACTGCATGAGGCGTCGCAGGCTGTATGTTTAAATGTTTCAAGTGAAACAGCAGATTAAAGTTAGACTGAAACAGAAACTTGTTTCAGGGGTGCTAAAGAGAGGGAGTTATTCTTAGCCCACAGACAGTGACAACAAAGCCCAGATAGAGAATCTCCCCAAGGTGTAGCATTTTGCATGGTGTTTAGTTATTTATGAGAAGTCTTCCAGGGAGTGAATTACAGAGGTCATGTCATTGTGGCGCATGCATGTCTGTGGATACAAAGATTCACACAAAAACACACAGAATATGCTGTGAGCAGCATCTTGCCCTCCTTCTCCTCATTGTCATCTGATGGCCAAGCGTGGATCTAGCCTCCTTCTTTCTTAAAAACACTATCCATCCTGCTTTGTCTTATTCACTGCAATTAAGCCCTGGAGTGTGCAGAAGTTAGGCTGCTGGATTATTCAATTTGTGTCTCAGGATTTCATATCAGTCTAAAAAACGCATGCTGGGACATGTTAAGGAAGAGCTCCAGCTCTCAGAAAATGAAAGAAAATGGAGGATCGAGAAAAACGCATGCTGGGACATGTTAAGGAAGAGGTCCAGCTCTCAGAAAATGAAAGAAAATGGAGGATCAAGAAAGTGTGTTGGCCATGTGGAAGATTGTGGGAGAGGTAGAGAGTTGGTTGATATAACAATAATGATAATTATCGCAATATAATTGTCCTCAAAAACACTATAACAGATGTTTAATAAATGTTTGCTTTAATTCATTTGAATTATGAACGAATTACCATTAAATTTACTATTAAGATATTTATTTTGTTGAGGAAAAGGGACTGAAAAAGGATTTTACTTAATTTTACTTAATGCATATTTGTTGAAAAAAAGACTTATCATAATTGTTTTGAATGTTCTGCCACAGATTTGTTAAGTGATCACAGTGTTTGTCATATTCTGACCATAAAGAATTGTTTAAAACCACAATTAACCATCTGGTTTCTTCAACTATCGCTCAGGAGGAAAAATCAGCCTTTAAACTTTAAAGAAATAATAATTTTACATTTATCTTGATAATTAGCAATATCAAATGATATGAAATATTTTATCATGATAACACAGCCATATCGTCCAGCTCTAGACTCCAAGCTTAAACAGTCACGCCACTCTTCCTTCATCTCTTTTAGACTCTGTTGATGGCATCCCAACTAACCAGAGACAGACAAACCTTATGGTTTACAATCAGTGTTTGACTGGGGTGAGATGTAATGACTCTGAATTCAGTTTGCATTTATCTGATAGAGTTCTGGTTAGTGACTGGATGAATTATTACTATCCTAGGATAGAAAAAAATGGACTTTGATTGGTAATTAAAGTCACTACAGTAAAGTGGGCTGGATGTTCACAGCTTGGTTTTAGCCATTGTGGCATATTGTCAAACACACTGTGGACCCCAATGCTCAGTGTCATGGCCTCTCAGCTGCTTAGCCTTTTTACCACAAAAGTCCCTCTTTCTTTTTCATCTCTCTCCCTCTTTGGCTATCTTTCCTCTCAGCAATTCTAACAGCCTGTTACCCTAGTCAGTTTATCACTGAGCATGCATACTGACTAAGGCCATGAGCACAATGAATGACACTTGATGATTTAACATCACAGGACATTTTACATGACCAAGCACAATTTTTGGCTAGCTGTCAGAGCTTATACTTAACAAATACTTGAAGACAAAGCAACAAGGTAGTGTTGCACAGACAACAACAGGACATTAGTAAACACTCCAACTCTGCATGCTCTATGCACACAAAGACATGAGAGAGATTCACTTCCTGCCTGCTTGCTAGAAAATTAATTAACAGCAGCGTGCTGCAATTTGTGTTTGTCCTCGTGAGTTAAAGGATAATATGTTATTTTCTATTTGTCTACCTTATTGTCAGCAAGTTTCACGAAAAAAAACAAAAAAATGGTCCTACTAACAAAGCTGGATGCAGCTTATTTATCAGTGCCATAGACAGCATTTTGTCAAAAAACTATTAAAAACAAAAATGTGAGCAATACTGTTGCATTGGGCAAAGTGGTGATGGCTCAATGGATAGGACACCTGCCTTTGGTGTGAGAGACTCGGGTTCAATCCCCGACTGTGACCCGTCTACCATTGTGTCTCTGAGGATGACATTTAACCCCTAGTTCCACAGGTGTGCAACCTCTGACATAAATAGCAATTGTAAGTTGCTTTGGATAAAAGTGTCAGCTAAATGAAAAAATCTCAATGTAATGTCCTGCTGCTTTAAATACTCAGTATGGCACTAAATTAGTATTGAAAATAGTCCAACAAATGCAAATTAACTCTATTTGAGTTACAGTTGATAAAAAACTAGTGTCCATGTGTTTCAGAAAAGTATTTCACCTTTTAAAAAAATCTGTTACGTCTGAAGTCAGGATGGGGAAGCAGAAAGTACAAAGAGAAAGAATAAACAACACTTGGATTGCTACTTTGGCATTTTCACTGTATTCTTGCAGCTTTCTCTGGCATACCTAAATAGTCTGTGACATTGTAAAGTGTGTGAAAGGCCTAAAGAACAGAGACCAAGGAAAGGTGAGAGTAATGTGGGTAGGGAAAAATAATGGAGAGAGGAAAGCATAACCTGAGGCTAGTGGGTAAAAGCATTTAGCAGTACAAACAGAAAATGGATGGGAAACTGTGCCAACGGGTTGCTGACTTAACACAGTGTAAAAGGAAGGAAAGAGAGACAAGAGGAGTTGGAAAATACTGTGGACTGCACGAAGACAATCCCGCAGTATCCTTCAGGGATGAACACAGCAATGAGTTTACACCCACTCTCAAAGTGTGCACATTTAAATCCTTTCCTCCAACACACACACACACACACACACACACACGTACGTCAGATTTACAGAGGTATGCAGTTGGCTGGTATGTAAACTGTTGGGGACAGAGGGCACAAAGTGTTCTGCTCTGTTTGGGTCTTATGACCTGCAGCAGTCTTGATGGTCTCATGATTTGATGGAGTGGGACAATGAAGGCCAGGGTGAGGAAAAAAAATAAAACTCATTTGCTTTGCCAACAGCAGTGAAACGTGACTGAAGAAACACCATGAGTTGCTCATTAATTTCCACTCTGCAAGAATCACGTAGAGCCACTAAATTCAAAGAGATACAGTAAGTCTCAGTGCGATGATAAGGACAGTTGGGAAAACTTGTAGTCAAAATGTACAAACCTACTTAAATTGCAGAGAGAGAGAGAGAGCGAGAGAGAGAGAGAATGTTTGTGGTAATTGGAGGCAGAAGCAGCAAAAGCCTTATGAGAATTCAGACAGAAGAGGCTGTGCATTGACTGCAGCAGACATTTGTGTTTGAATGCTGTGCTTATAATGTACGGTAATACAGATTTTTTCTAAAAAGTGGGCTGACACTTGTGTGATACTACATTAACATACCATTTAGATTTACAATACTGAACATTTTATTATCTACCATCAAACCTCCTGTTATGCTACAAGGTGGTGCATTAGCACATTTCAGCTTGCAGACTGACAACACCACTTCCTTTTTATAAGAAAGTTTTCTCCCATCTAATTTACATTTCATAAGGAGACAACTCTCCTTATAAAATACTTGCTTTACAATAATAGATAACTTTATAAAAACAAAATAATTGGAAGCAACTGTGTGGCCTGTGTCCTTACCTTGTTAGGCTGACTAAAGAAGGGGTTGCCAGCACAACGTTGGTTGATGACATCTCTGATCAGGTGTTTTTGTCCATTGTAGGTGGTGAGGATGCTGATGCGGTCAGCAGGATAGCCCAACAGACGCATGTACATGTATAAGGCCACAGAATACTCCGCCTCCGCAAGGTTCTTCACAGGAAGAGAGAAAAATGGAGGGGTAAGATTAACATTATTATGTTTATCGTTACAACATCGTACACAAATGATGAGAGAAGGAAAAACCCTGATGATTGTAAAACTGACCTCGAAAAACTATTGTCTATTAATACATTAATTTTGTAGTGAATCAAAAGTACTAAGCTCTCTCTTCCTATCAGCACACCGTGGGCTGCTGGCTGTGTTTGACACCTTGCTGTTCTCATTCTCTTATACTTTAACATCTTGCTCTAGCCCTTTCTCGCTTGTCAAGTGTTTAACTTTTCAGCCAGATAAAAGCCCACTCATTCCCGCATGAGTAGCCATCTGATTTGGGCTGGAATTAATTGCTTCAGACAGAGCTCAACACCACCACTAGCCAGGCTGGGACAAAATGTCCCAATCCAGGATCCCCATAAGAGAGGAGGGTGAGTGGCATATTTCTACTGTGGCTTTGATATTCAGTAAGTTTAGAATAACTGATTGCATTTTTTTAGAAGTTTTACAAAAAGCTGCATCATCAAAAGTTTCATTACTCAGTCTGATTGCAGAATGTTATCATAATATGCTGCCAATAGCATTTACATTTTAACTAGGACAGTAAAGATTTTTGGAAAATTGTTGTTTCCAGATTCTATACATAGTTGATTGTTACAAAAGCACTCAGACCTAAAAAAAAAAAAAATCAAACAAACACACAGAGAAAAACAAACAAACACTGTCCTACACAGGTAAACGCACTAATTTGCTATAATTGTTGAGCTTGTGACTAAATGTAAAGGCCAACGTAGCATGCATCATTCAACCACTTTACAAATACACTGCATTCTTCAGCATGTGCATCCTGGTTCCATGGCTACACGCTGCCATTCAAATGTGACAAAAATGAATAAAGGAAAGAAAATAGCCAACACTATGCATTATTCATCCCGTTTCAATTAAGCCTGGACTGCAGCCTCACATCTTTGATGATAATTTATGCAGCTTCATCAACAGTTCCTGATCCAGCTGCACCAAAGTCAACACATCAAAAACTGTGACAGCCTTTGTTGTTGTTCTTCCCTTATTACCTGTCTCCAAACGGCACAAATTCATAACTTTAATGACCACACTGTGTTTTTACTGATACAAATAAGTACATTTAAGTTGAGCAGTGAATATTCGGTATGGGCTGGTGTCAGAGAGAATATTCATCATTATCTACAAAATGTTGAAAATCACATCACATTATCTACATGATTGATCTGCCCATTAGAGGCTGATTTTGGAAGGCATAAGTAGCACTCGGTGGCCCCGCTGTATTTATTCTGGCCGTTCCCCTTATTGTTACGTCTTATCCCAACATAATGTTTCACAAGAAACTGGAGTACATCATATTAAGAAATTAGACCCCACAGCCCTAATTTCAGTTGTTCTTCTTAATACATTAAACAAATGAGGTAGCATTGCAGTTTGGCTGCAGAGAAAAAAGATCACAAGAACCATAAACATATGCAAGAGTAAGACACAGAGTAATATCTAAGTAGACATGTGGTTAGCATTTCCAGCTATGCCTACCCCATATGTATATTTAACATAAATGTGATCTAATGCCCTAACACCCCAGAGAACTTGTTAAATCTGACAAAGTCCGACATAACCACATTGGAGTTTGAGTCAACGGCCTGCGGCTACATGAGGACTGGAGAGGATAGAGAAATGAAACAAGGACAGAAACAAGACAGAAGGTGAGAGGCGCTCACACATTGTGGTGTAGATACAAATACATAAGAGGTAGTGATAGGAGGTATAAATCTAGACCCTCTGTAAGTCCACAATGCTCTTTGCACTTATGTAATTTAAAATGTAGTTTGTGAAGCAGAAAAGCCAAGACTAACAGGCCTAGTGGCTGAGAAAAGCCATTTTCTAACAACAGAAGATGTGGATTTAGATAAGCATCTTACCCTTTAAGGCCATTTGACAACTTGGGAAGTACTATCAATGGGCTGAGACTCAATATGGAAAGTGCTTTAACAAATGAGGTGAAGAAGCAGGGACAGACCTTTAGACTGTGTGTCTGAGAGCATGCACATGTGTTTGAGTGTATGAAGGGTGTACAGTTCCTGTGTAAGTGCAAATCAGGGATGTGGTAGTGTTTGTTCAGCTGTGACACGCATTCAGCATGCCCTGGATACAATTGCATCTTCAGTGTCCAATTTATCCCTTCTGGTTTCTAGGAAAATGCATGCGTGTGTATGCGCACGTCAGGAATAGTGAGTGATACTGGTAATTCCCTTGAGGAGCCTGAAAATGGCAACAAGCAAATGAAGTTGAGGTTCATGTGACCTGGTGCCTCGAGAAACGCACATGGTCTGGATTTGGGAACAATAGGAAGCTTCAGGGACATGAGCATACACAGTGTTGTACGCTGCAGTAACATTCATGAAGCAGTAACATGTTTAGTGGCCACGGAGCTCATAAACAAATCGTGTGGCAATTGATGTATTTACTAATTAGTACCTATTGTAATCGTTAGACAAAGTGACTTTTAAAATCAAATGCTGTTCGCTTTTTTCTTTATTGTCAAATGTATCTCATATCTCAAAAAAAATAAATAAATATGGTAATCGCTTACCTCCTTTATTAATAATAGCACTTTTTTTGAAACACTAAATAATCCAGTTAACTGGATCCACTTAATCTTTTTTCAAACATTTCAGTACTTAAAATGTTGCTACCATACTAGATAGTGTTGCTGTTGTATCTGACAGGGACATTTGTGCTCCTGTGCTGGTGTGGTGCCAAAGCAACCACCCCACCCCCACCACACACACACACACACACACACACGCCCTTATCAACCCCACCCACACACAGTCTTGAGTGTCTCAGCAATGTCATGATAAAATACAATCTGGGTCCTGGTGTGAAGGAAAACCACACTGGTCTGTGCTGGGCAGCCAGTGATAGCTGCAGACTAAGCAGGCTTATGAATATATCATATGGACTGGGAGCAAAACCATTAAAGTTTAAACATGAATGGGTTCTTTACAACAATCAATTCAGAGGAAATGGAGGCTAGGGAGAAATATGGTTGTCTGCTCTGGTGGAACTAAGTGTGCATCTGTGTAAAGGAGTGTATAAATTGTGCTTAGAAGCTGCCACACAAACTATTTCTGCTGTTCCAACATTGTGTATGTACCTGTGCTACAGATATACTAAATACTGGTGTTACATACTGGGTGTTCACAGTTCTCCAAATGAAAGTAATAGATATGGGTCTGTGTGTGTTCATGTTGTAGGCAGCAACATATTTAGAGTTGAAAACATGTCTTTCCTTAGTATTCAGTTCCAGTTTTCACAATATTTTCACGTATATTTGTATACTGCGGTGTGTACTACTACTG
Organism: Lepomis macrochirus; assembly: GCA_024633595.2. Lineage (NCBI taxonomy): Eukaryota > Metazoa > Chordata > Actinopteri > Centrarchiformes > Centrarchidae > Lepomis > Lepomis macrochirus. Next base: position 18,394,057 of record JALXJV020000022.1, on the reverse strand, counting down.
ACCTGGTAGAAGTAAGGGTTGGGCTCAGATTCTCCCACTCCATTGAAGTCCTCTACATTAATAAGCTGGAAGTCAAAGGTCAGGCCAGGGTTGGGAACCTGGAACTCAGGCAGTTGCTGGACGTGAGGCAGGTTCCCCAGGTGTTTGTAGCGCCAGTTGTATAAGTTACACAGGCTGTAAGACAGAAAGATACAAACGCACACTGTCCTTATTGTGAGGGAACTACAAAACTCTACGACACTGCATCCTTTGTGAAATTAGCTTTTGTTCTGCCAGGGTTACCCACCTTGCACGCGCACGGCCCTGTGCATCCAGATCTATGGTGGGCACTCCCAGGCTCACAAATCGGGTGAAGAGAGACTGCTCCATGTTGGAGTACTTCTGAAAGGCCATGTTCTTGATAACTGGAGGCAACTGGTGGTGGTCTCCAATCATGATCCAACGCTTCAGCCTGCTGTAGCCATCCTCGGGGTTCTGTAGCAAGGGGAAGACAGAAAAAAATGACAAAGTAAAAGTGACACCTGCTACAGCGAACACTTAAATGAAATACAGGGGTCTGTACTGGAACCATATAATTATTAATATTTTTTAAATCGATTCTATTTTCCACAAAATAGGTTGAACAATAAATAAGGTTTATGTTTTATCTATAAAGGTAGCTGCATTAATTAAAATTTAACATGTGGAGTCTAACCTATGTCCACATTTGTAACGCCAGTGTAGTCAGCAGAGAAGCACATTTAAGACCAGGAGGACAGTGAACTATGAAGGGCCAGTACAGGTTTTTACTCATGTCTACGTGATGCTGCCAGATTTTGATAATTAGATGTGATTTATCTGAAGCTTGGCCTCAGACAAATCTGATATACCAACCATTGTAAGTCAAGAGCAGATTTAATCACTGAAATCACTGATAAGGGTTGAATGGCTGGATAATGAAAGGAAAGAGGAGGAATACACTGTTTCGTTGTGACGTATACCTGGCAGAAGGCTCTGAATGTGGCTCACTAGAGAAGAGAGATAAAGAGAGGAGCTCTGGCAAGATTGTTAGATGGGCTGATGTGCTTAATGATCTCATATGTAAACAGACATTAGCACTATATCGGACAATTTAGTAGGAGTGGGAGAAATAATTGATTCTTAGATGCATCGCGATGCGGACGTGGAAGATAATTAATCGATGCACAAATGTCTAAAAATCGATGTAAATGTTAATTGATAACATAATGTTAACGGAACGCAAAAGGCGGAACTCGCGGAAACGCAGCGCCCGGACCGTCTGAGGAGCGCACACAACAGAGAGACCAGTGTCCCCCTATATTCGTCACTGCTGTGGAATGAATAACCCCAAAATGTCACACAATCATTAATATCAATGTGCAAGTAATTTTTAACTCGCACACTGCGAGCATGGTGACGCTCTGCAGCTGTGTGTGTGAGGCCGAGCGAGTGAGAGAGAGCGAGCGGCAGAACGTGACGGTGAAAGTTAGCAGTGAAAAATATTAGCAGTAAGTTTCTGTCTGGTAGTAAATGTGCAGCGTAGGTTGCTGTCTGACCGTTAATAAAAGTCTGTAGTTTCCCCAACGGCTGGAAAAGTGAAGGCTGTTAGCACTAGCTAACATCTCTTTAAGTTGCTAAAAAGATTTATTTATTAATGTAACATTAGCTAAATTAGTAATGAAGCAATATTAATTATCAGCTGTACGTCATTACTAACTAACCTACTAGTCAAGGGTTGAGAACATCAGGTACAAGCTGAGACTAAACTGGTGTACAGCTCTGTCCTGTACATATACTGTACATGCTGATAATTATATTTCAGTTTTCAGAAGTCTGACAACTGGTTGTTAATGAAATGAGAGACCATGGAGCTGAGGTTAATAAAGTAAACTAGGTATGTAAACTAGTCCTTTTAAGCTAATTAGCAATTTTCTTTTGGATTTTAATGTGCAAATTAAATGCTTAGTAATTATCCAGGGATCCTGTATAGAAAAAATATGATGCATCGATAATCGTTTTATAATCGAACAGCAGCCCTCTGAATCGCAATCGAATCGAATCGTGAGGTGCCCAGAGATTCCCAACTCTAACAATTAGGCACAACTACCAAAGACAAGCACCGTTATTGTATTTGGAGGCCATTAGTCAGGCCTTAAGAGAGAAAGTCAGGTAATAAAAGAAAGAGTCCTAGGTTATGTAACGGTACATGTATTTGTAACGGCCTGTTTCGGTCCAGGACTTTCGGAACTGTGCACCGAATGCATATTAGGCTTGTTTTGTGTGTGGAACATATGTAAATTCCGAGTTTCCACACGGACATATTAAGTTGTGGACCAAATCTCCGTCTTGCGGCACAACAGCGCTACACAAGCAGCCGCTTTACCCAGCCTCTCACTAACTAGTGACTTAAGCATCACGGCCGGTGCAGAAAAGCCAGAGCTTTAAAACCCTCCCTTATGGTTAAGGTCTTCTGTTTAGGAACACTTCAGTTTCCAGTGAAATACAACAACGGACAAATAGATAAGACGAAAGCAGCGGGCCGGCATTTCTCAGTAGTGATTGGGTATGTTTCTGGCAACATGACAAACTTGCTAACTCACATATGGTATCACACGAATGAATGAGAATGTCACTGCAACAAGGAAAATAAAACAAAAACAAGCACAGTGCAAACACCTCTCAGCGTTTAAACAGAGTTTAGACTTTGGAAAAGTTTTTTTATTATATTTTATTAGCTATATGGGGTATTGTTTTTAGGGTATTATATTTAGTGGAGAACTTGTTTTTTGTTTGTTGAACAAACTTGTTTGTTTGCAGCAGTATTTTATTTCTTACTCTTTTTTATTTTATATAATTTATTTGTTATGTGTAATTTGTAAGTTTGTTTAAAAGTTGTAAACTAATTTGGATGTTTACAAGAGTTCATAATAAACCAGCAGCAATTTAATATTTGCATTCTTTCCCCCTCACTGAACCGAAATTAAACTGAACCGTGACTTCAAAACCGAGGTACATACCAAATCGAGATTTTTGTGTACCTACCAAGTCCTTGAGTTCAGGATTAAACTAGGCTTTATGACAGTGCTTAGGCCCGGCAGTGAGTTTTTAAGCAAGACATGGCTGTAATTTTTCAACAATTGAGATTAACAGCTAAAAATGTCACATTCTTAGCCCAAGGTCAAATTTAAGTGCTTTTAAGACATGTTCAAGACCATTAAGAATGAAATTTAAGACCTATATCACATCATCAAAAAGAGAAAACTACAAAAAGGCATTGTAGTCACAAAATTACTTGCAGAGTAAATAAATGTATTCAAATGTAACAGTACTAAACAGAGTAGATGAATTGTTGAAAAATAAACATACAAACATATTGGTGTAAGTGTGTGGATGCGTGAGTGAGTGAAGAAGTGTGTGTGTGTCTCACACACACATATTGCTAAACAGACTTGCTTGTGTGGACTTGTGAAAGAAAGAACTACAACAACACGGGGGCGAAGAAACATTCTAAAGCGCAGCTGGGGCATTTCAATGAGCATTAGAGGTAGCGTTACATGGACATTTGAAAATTGGAAGACCTCTTTAAAATTATTTAATACTTCTGCGAATTAAAAACTTTTTAAAACCTTAAATTTTGAAATTCTTTTTAAGACACAGCGGAAACCCTGTAGTCATAAACCTTACACAACATCAGTTAAAGTCTTAAGAGTTAATAACAGGGTTACCTGTAACAAGAGGGGGATGAAGGTCTCGATCTCCAGAATCTGAGCAGCTTCTTCCATCAGTATGTTGTCATACTAATAAAAGAGAATCAGCAATTTAGACTTAGACTAATTAATTAAAGTAACTGCAGAGAACACAAGTGTAACCAGGTTGTTGTCTTTATATCAACCGAGAAGGGTCTACCTTAAATCCCAGCTCCACCAGGTCATGGCGTTTCAGCGCAGCATGTGTACAGGTCATGGCAATGATTTTGGCTTCCTTTACTAGCAGGTACTTGGACCGGTCCAGTCCACTCCTCAGCAGCTCAAAGGCTCTAAACTCCTTCCAGGGTAGGCAAGAGAAAAGGTAAGGGTCAGGAGAAACATTTTGAACATGAACAGATATGGGGAAAAAGTTGAATACTCTAGAAAGAATTAGTAATCTTGATTTAAATTAAAATGTATTCATCTATTTGTGAATGAAGTTGAGTTTTGCTTTCATGTTTTATATAGTGGGGTTGTAAGGGGAAACTTAAATAGCATACTGACAAGATGATGAATCATTACTTTCAAAGATGATGGATAAGATGATTATCTACGGTGAAATAATGATGAAAAAAAGGCATAGTTCAATAATTCGATACACATCCAATATATCTTGTGTATCTAAACACATTACAAAAATGAAGGTGTAGGAGTACCAGAGCACTCTAATAATTCCAACTGCCTCTACTTTTCATTCCCTGGAGATGCCTATTAACTACCAGCGACAAGACAATCACAAAACATAAAACAGTGATCTACAACCCTTTAATTAAACATATCATAAACATTATCCCTCTGCTTTTTTATTCTCATAAGGAAACGATCTCCTGCACCACCATGATGCAGCCAGCTTCTGCGGAGAGTATACCATGTGTAGTTTGCTGTTCAATAACTGCAGCTTGAAGATCACTCTAGCATAGATTTTCTTACATGACAAATTACAAATGACTTCACTTCAGAGCGCTGATATCATGCCACTATAAAAGCCACTGTGGTGGAGGTGTCTGGGCAGCAGAGGGGGAATATGGGTAAACAGGCATGCTATTTTCAGGTTGCCACACTAGCTGGGTAGGGGTAGGAAGGGCAAGAGGACGGGAGAAGTAGACTGGGGCAGCACTGGGGTATGAATATTTGATGTGTTACTATTTTAGCATTAATATTAAACCAATCAAAACATGCAATATTGATGAGGTCTATTTTTAACCCCCCATGGCTCCAGAGCGGTTCAAGGGTGAAATCAAGATGGTAAGGATTCACAGACACTGAGAAGAGAAAGAAGAGAGGAAAAAACAAAAAAGAAGCAAACAGCAGTAAAAATATGGTGGGACTGCAGAGGAGGAAATGGGAGATGTCTTTACAGGAGGAACCCAGGACGCACACTGTGTCTCTGTCTGTTTAGCAATAAATTCTTAGCATATTCGTATGACAGCTTATTCCAAACTGCTTTTCCATTTGAAAAGACAGACAGATAAGCAAATTCAGCAGAATGTTGCTTTATCTACCCTGCACCACAGACAGCAATACCTCTTAATGTGTGTACAGATTTCACTGCAGCATGGGTGAGGCTGAGGGAGGAGGGAGAGGTACTGTGATGCAGTGATACAGAGGCCAGCCAGATAAATCAAGGTCACCACACGTGTTGGAATATTACCTCCAGCCAATAACTTCTTTATTGCTTTCCGGACACCTTCTTGGTGTTCCCATAAATCTGAAATGTTATTGTTATGCCTATAGAAGCACTAGATGGGCTGAGGAAGAACGATAACACATTCACTTGTGTGTTTGTAAGTGTGAAAGAGTGTGAAAAAGAGTGACAGAGTAAACAACAGGGTGTTTCCTTCAGAATGGGCCTTTGGGAGGGTGACTTTGCTCAATAGTAACCATGGCCAGTACGCGTACAGTAAAGGCAATGAGTTACCTTATGACCAAAATCTATGCATTTTCTTGTAATTTCTGACCATTTGATAAACAAAATATATCCACAACCTGGAGGAGTAAAGGTATAAAAGTAAAGTTAATGTTAAGTATAATGTAAGTATAATAATATATTTATGGGTTACACTTGAATTGGATAATTTGTTTACAAATAGTTTATTAGTTAAGATTCAGCTGTTTCACAAATAAAACCCTCCTCTGAGATTAGCCTACATCACTGTGGTTAAGGTTTGATTAGTGCTAATGTTTGTGCATTCATTACAATTTCAGCTAATAGTTTAGGCTACTATAGCATACTATTAGTAGCCTAATATTAATTCCAGTTGGACAAAACAGCAGTTTCATTTTTGAGGTTTGTTTTCAGTCATTCAATTATTGTGGAAGCCAAATGTTCTACTTGGTGGTCAGTCTCTTATTTGTTTATGGAAAGTAGCCTACTAACTCGTCAATAATAATAAACATGCATACAGAACAACGAGCTCAGCATTTCTAAGTTTGCTGTAGTGCCTCAACCTTTTTTTAATGTCCTGCCTACTCCAGACTGTGATTGGTCGGTTCACAAAAAGTGACTTTGACGAGGTTGATGCACATGATTGCATGAAAAGCTCCCGATCCCGATGACCCTGCGGAGATTAGCAGGCAGGTAGAACAGGAACAGTTGAGCACCATGCAGTGCCCAGAAAACCTGATCTGGAGTGGGCAGAGGAGAGTACCGGTACGCCAAAGAGTAAAATGTAAAAGTGACAGTACCAATGAATACTGGCATTCTACAAGCACAAATGGTTATTATATTGTGAGAAATAACAGGAAGTCATCTCTCCCAGTAGCGCAAGCTTATTTTCTTAGCGTTCAGGCACAGTCAAACCAACACAGCAGCTGGTTTATAAATCCAGCGCCAGCTGCATGTGTAAAAAAAAAAAAGAAGGAGGAGAAGTGATTGCTGGATGTCAAGACGTCATATTTAAGTTCATGTTCTGCTTGCTCAACATTCGTTTAATAAATGGCTATTAAAATGCATTAGGAGAATATTTGAAATGCTTTTTTTCTTCAATTCTTATCATTTTGGCGCTGGTGATTTTCCTTTGGCACTCCCTAAAACCTCTTTGGGGGGCACCAAAAAATCCTCTATGCAGAATAAACCTTGAACAAGCTATGCAGTAGTAGCCTTCATCACTTTGTTATGCAGCTTATCTTTTCAAAAGGATCAGCAAAAATATCTACAAATAAAAAGTACAGTATTGTTAAGTATCTTATATAATGAATCACTCTATCAAGTGAAGACAGGTGATGACTGACTCAGAGATTCAAAAGTGTCAGACGAGCTGCTTATAAGCACACACATCAACAAAGACACAGAGACTCACTGCGATGGATGTACAGGGGAAGTTGTGTGCAGGAGAAATTGTGCAATACACAGCTGGCAAATAGTGTGCATGTATCATTGAATGCAGCTGACTTAGCCTATGTGTAGGGCTGTATGTTTACCTCAGACCAGTTGGAGATACTGTGTGTACGATGTGTGCTTCTACACTGAATTGAACTGTAATGACATATGCTATAAATAAAACTGCCCTGCCTTATTGCACTCAAGTAACTTCTTTACATTACTGGGTGTTGCTCAGCAGTAAGGAACAAGTGTGTGTCAGTCATTCTTACCTCCAGCTGGGTAAATATTTTCTTGATGTGGCGGTAGCAGCCCTCTGCGATGTCCATATCCTCTTCATATGACCGTCCCTTGAACACAGGCTGCGGGGCATTGGAGAAGTACTTGTGGAAGGGAAAGTGTGCCGCCACATCTTGCACCTCTACTTTCTTGCCCTGTTTAGGCCTGACTTTACTCATGTACTCTTCCCAGCGAGATATCACCTGTAGTGGGGGAGAGAGGCTTGATTAAGACACTATATAAAGAAAATCTTTCAGGTATGGACAGTGCACAAGCCTGGGCTTAATTGATGCCTGTCTAAGGTGTACCAAAATGCTATATGAGCACACAGTGGGTGTTCTTCATGGCTCTACCCAGCTTAAATGGTGTAATTTCTCTATAATTATTTGACCATAGCAAAAAAACCCATTACACACAAATGAACAAATGAGAACAGTTAGCCTCATTCGTATACTGATGCCCCCACAGGGCACCTAATAAACCAGCTTCAACCAAACAGCAGGGTAGCCTAGTTCTATAAATACTATACTCCTGTGAAAAACAACTTTAGGGATAACATTAATGAGTCTGCTAGAGGACTTAGCTTAATTGCGTGTTAAGTATCTGTCTGTATGGACTATTAAGATGTATGTATGGGTATGGCTATATATCGATTTTTTATCATTGCTCACTGACATGTTCTCATGCTAATGGTCACAGAATCACCACGCTTAGCAACAACTTCTTGACATTTACATCTTCAAATGTCACAGAACTACAGAGTTGGCAAGTTTTCAGAGCTAAAATAAACTCAAGAACTCAGCTAAAATGAAGCGTGGGTTGAGAATCCTATCTCCATGCAATGTCAAATTAATAAGGAGCCACAGTTATATGTGTGTGTTAGAAAGACAACTGACAGACATCTGGCAAGGTGCAAACAAATGGTAGCATGTGAATCAGACATGAACTCTAACACTAGAGCTTGCGTAACAGCCATGAAATACAAGTGTTTGCTACGGCCATGACTCTCCAGACAACTATTTGCTACAGGATGTTGTCGGAGCTATGGCCACCACTAAAAACTATGTTACTGGAATCTTACTGTTGTGAATGACACTTAAGTGACAGTTGGGTATTAACTTGAGCCCCTGTAACACTGAAGACGGCAGCTACACTGTGCACTTTTTTATGTAACAAAGGTCTATAATGACTATTTTAGAACCTGTCTAATGAAGCATGGGAATGCAAGTAATTGTCTGCAGTGGCATTTCTCCTGTAGCCCGAGAGGACAGTGATAATTAGGTGACAGGAATAAACAGCAAGGGTTGATACTGTTTCTAGGTATTTGCAGTCTAGGTAAAACGAGCAGTGAGTCTGGGGAAGGGGAACTTTAATACTTTCTGAATTTGACTGGCCTGAAAATGTCTGAGGAACATGAAAGACAATAGAGAAATCCATTCTAATTAAATCTGCAAAATATCGCCTGGATACCATTAACTCTTTCTCTCTGAAAATCAATATCTAAAACACAAATTTCAAGGCTGTTTAGAGGCTTAATAGTATGACAGAAGTGGCTGCCTTTTTCTCTGCACATTGCAGAAACATATACAGCCCTATTTATACCTGGTTTTACCTGGTAGAGGTAGAAATGTCCAGCAGTCTCACAGGTGTAAGAAACATCTCCTGGGACATCCAAGCTCTCCTGTAACCTCCCCACCTCTCTGAGGAGCTCCAGTCTTCTGGCTAGGACATAGTTTACCCTGCCATATCTGGAGACAGAAAGCACAGTATAGTTAGCCAACAATCTAAACAATTAAGCTTTTTGTAAAGGGATAAACAGAGGGTTAAAATCATCTCAAGCAGCTTTCTAGTATCACAAGATAAGAATGATATGTATGCATATTTAATGTTTACATATGTAATGTATTATCTAATTTCTAATGAACTGAGTGATCAGTTTACCTACATGTTAGTGTGGCAACCTAGACAGAGACCTCAGACATATAACAAAAAAGTGTCACATAATCTTGTTCTTGTGGATTCAGCCTCAGATATAAATCTCAGGTTTCTAAATGTCCATAAATGGATTAACAAAGCATTGTTGATCTGATGGTTACTACTGTGTGGAATTTTGGTTGTAATTACTGCTGTTGTGTTTGTGTCCTTGGCTAAGAGCAAGCAGGTGAAACAAAGCCCGGTCATCTGAGGACATACATTGTATACCAGATTAGGATACGTAAAATATACTGTAAATATGATCCAATGGAGTACAGAGGTTTAAAGAGGGCAATGGTCGTCCTTGACTGTACACAAGGTCGGTTAAAGTTCTATCATGCATCCTATGGTGCAGCTAAACAATACTGCTTAAAAGCAATTATCAGGTGGCGATGAGACACAGGATGCACAGTAAGACAGAGGTGGGATGGGTCACAGGGTAAAACTAGAGGTGAACTATTTTTAGATCCTCTGCAAAGATCCTCAGTCAGCAGATGACTCAAAGACAATCACAGTGCTCTCTTCCTGTTTGGCCTGAATAAAATTAAAGACAAATGGGGAGTGACCTTGCTTCACATGACATGACATGACATGTAAAGCGCATTTACCTACTGAGACAGAAAACCCACAATACACAGGTGTGGACAACAGCATATATCATGGATTGTATTTTTATTTTTTTTGTAAAATCCAATAAATATAAAACGTGAAAGCTTAATGAGGATGCCACATTTAATTTCCACTATGAGCCAAAGATTTTTTTTTATATCTAAACTCTAGGGTACAAATATAAACTGTCCACACATAAGCACATTTTATAATATCTCCCCTATACTACAACCAACATGCACTTCAAAATCCTCATTAAAGCAGCACATAATTCATCATGAAATGCAGGGAGGCATTGTTAATTGGTGGCGCAGTAGCTTTCCCTTTGTTAGAGATTTGGAGGAGCACAGCCTTCCATTTTGTCATCTCGTACACAGCGTTAATTAAAACTCTGGCTCTCTCCTCTCACTGGTGTCAGTGGGGTGGAAGTGGCAGTGTGGAGTCTGCATGTTGTTATGAGGCAGGCGGGAACATATAAAATGCTGCTAGCTAAAGCTCTTTCTGTTATGGCTGTGTTGCTGCATAATTTAAGAATGTAACAGACTGCTTCCATGCGCAGACCTCAGTTCACATGCCACAGTCATACATTCATACTGAGCAGTAGTCATACAGAGTATAGCTAATGAGAGACATGCAACACCCCTCCCTTCCTCCTCTGGAAGTGTTGCTAGGAGCTATAGGGTGCAATTTGCTCAGTGTCACAGATGGATATGGTGGTAATTAACAATGTAGGCTACAAAGAAACTTTAAATAGAAACAGCATAAAAACTTAATAATTATTCAATAAGGCTAAGCTATTTATATTCAGGAGTAGGCTAAAAGCTTTACTATAATAAAAAATTGTCTGTGGCTGATTCATCTAATAATGGTGTTAAATATAGCAGAATGTAGAGCAGTAAATGCTTTGGGTATCTTCAGATAATCTCTGTTTCTCAAGTCTGTCATGAGTGTTTAAAGTGTGCCGCCCTCCAACTTTTCTTTTCCCCTCTTACTATGTCTCAGTAGTAAAGACTGAGTCACAATGCTTCAAGGCAACACACACACACACACACACACACACACACACACACACACACACACACACACACACACACACACACACACACACACACACACACACACACACACACACACACACACACACACACACACACACACACACACACACACACAGAGTGAGTGAGAGACTACTACTACTGGGGCTTCCTCAACAGGACTGTAGTGGTTCATGTCTGAGGCCAATTGTTCTGTTCCCTGCCACCAGTGCTATATGAAGAATAGCACTGTGTTGAATGAGTTCATTAGCAGACAATACATACAGACTGCTACAAAGGTATAGACAAAGAAAGTTACTAAACAACTAGTGTGAAAACCATTTATTGTACTATATGTCATGGTTTTATTGAATCAGGTAATTAGGTAATGTTGCCCACCACAGAATTAATAGGGCTCCTTCCCAACTTAATAAACATTGTCATGGGCTTAAAAACCTGAAATTAAATGTATTTATTCATGTATAAATTTTTATTTATTCATTTAATTATTCAGTCATATTATTATAAATGAATTATTCCGTATAATGACAAATGCATCCCTGACATTGGAACATCACTATAGCTACTTCCCAACTCATATCAAAAGGGTCCATTCGTTTGTTTAACATTCAAATGATTAGAACATTACATGAAATATTGTGGGTTAACTTTACTACAGTTTATTACAATAAACAAATTAATACATAAAAAAAGTGTTTAATGCAGTTTTTTTTTTAAATCATAACTGTACCTACAGTACAACTTTTATGACCAAGACAAAATAGCATCTTAAAAGCCAGCCCTGGAAAAATTTTCTAAAATCACAATGTTTTCAGGTATTCTATCTCTGCTCTACCTATCTCTCTCTACACAGCTTGTTGCCATCTTCCTCTTCCTGGAAATTATTACTAAAGTAGCTCCTACAAATGGGTACAAGGTCAGTTCTTGTCGTCCAGAGCAGTGATGAGAGGGTTAATCAGACAGGAATTGCCAGGGCTGCAGGGAGAGATCCCTTTCACTGGTGGAAAGGCCTGAGAGGCCAACAATGCCTAATGAAGATAAACCAGGTCCATGGCCTGGCATATGGGAGTATCAAGTAGCCCTGTCACTCTGTTGGCTCACACTAATTATGTATGTGGGCAGCTGGACTGCTTTTTTGTGTATGCCTGTGTGTGTTGTCTGCTTTGATCAACCTAAGGGTTGCCTCTGCAGCGTATATGTGCTATAAGTCTGTCATCATTAGCTGGATGCACTTCTACACAGGCGTGCATGAAATCAAGTTGTCTCAACTATGCATTTCTGTTTGTTTAGGTGCTCTGTGTGTTCTCTCCTTCTGTTCCCCACTGCCCTCACCTGCTGAAGTCCTTCTCAGTCTCCAACTCCTCTTCTCCGTGGCCCAGACGCAGGAGGTGGCGCTCATCAATGTCTAGAGCCATGATCTTTTCAAACAGCTGGTTCAGAGCCTGGTGTAGAATAAACAGTTGCAACAAGAAGACATGGTCAGATGTGGAAATTCCTTTCTTTGATATGTATATAGTCTGTCATCTATCAACAGTACTTGTGCGTATAAATCAGTTTCCGGTCTCTTTTTAATATCTATACTGTGCAATATGTTTGAGATATTTAGCATGCTATGAAGAAAGTGTCTAAGTTTGTATAAGACTTAAAAATGAAATGAGAAAATATTGCATGAGTGTAAGATTATTCAGCATTATATCCAGCTATTCTCCTTGTGGCCAATGTTCCTTTTGGCTAATTTCCACTTGCGTAAAATAACAGCAGATTACTTTATGATTAAATACTGAGGGGGGAAGACCGGGGCACAAGGGAGCTGAGATTTTAATTTTTTCTCCATGGTTTGAATTACATTATCGCCTGATTAATGGCTAGTTCTGAGCTCTATATTCTCCAGACAGCTTCACTGTTTGTTGAGCAGGGTGTTGGGGAATCAGAGATGTGTATGAGTGTGGTGGGTTAACCTGGTTTGAGTGTGTGACTATGAGGGTCCTCTGCTCAGGAAAGTTGTGATAGAGGTTTGAAATGATCTGAACAGCAACATCTGTCTTTCCGGTACCTGGTGGTCCAACAACCTAGAGACACAACAGGAAATGAAGAAGAGGATGGGAGAAAAGAAATACGGTTTTTATTTTTTACAAGAAAGAAGCAGAATCAGAAGTTGGGTCACAGTGCAATGGCGCTTGTCTTGGAGACATCCTAGTGGTTGTGACATCTAGGCCATGGGCATGTCAGAACAGGCTAGGCTGGTGCTCCATCGTTAGCCATGCTCAGAAAGACCCAATACAACATGCCTGTGGTGTTGGCTGGCATGCCAAGACCCACTGACTACACAGATGGGAAAAGACACAGACAGCAACTGAAAATGGAGAAAAGATACTGGAGGTAAACACATCTTTCAAGCCTCCCTTTTTTACTTGGTAATGCTAGTAGCATTTGTATAAAAGAAACAATGATAATAAGCCTCACATTTACTTAACTGGGAGGGAATAGCACATCTAATTTACTGAATAAATATTCATGAAACAGGTTGGTCTCGTATCTCAGGTGAGTAATTTCTGCTAAAACAGTAAGCAAAATTAGATATTCCTGCATACATCAGTACATAATCAGCTCCTTAGTTTTGTACATGAAAGCCAGGCCAAGCAGACCGGGAGGCAGTGTGTGTGTGTGTGTGTGTTTGTTTTGGCTGCTAACAACTGTGACATATGCCAAGATGGAAGGTTGGAGGGGGTGAGGAGAGGAGCAGAGAAAGGCACGCATCCAGAGGTGTTTTAAGAATCTGCCGATAGCCTTCTTGCCATATTTACCTCAGCTAGCAGCACAATAAATAACTCACACCCCACTGTCAGCTTCTAATCACCACATCAGAATAGCGCCTTTGTCAAAACAGTGCAAAAAACACTGGCAGTCTGGAATGGCATAGTTGTGGATGTGCGTATAGACTGGGTGGTTCAATACATGTTATCCTACGTCATTTAATGTGTGATTGACAGTTTCAATGGCAATGCCAAAATTACAGAAAGGGTTTCAGGGAAATTTGTCATCACCCTACATGTGTGGGACACCAAACAGCAGCATATTTACTGGTGAAGGAATTCCCTTGGCGTGCCTCACTAAGATTAATGGTTGCAAATCTTTGGCTTTGTAACAGCAAGCTGGAACAGTATGCACCTGCAGTATCAGCACTCTGGACACACTCTGGACACACACTGGACTGACTAGAGGTTCTGTCCAAACAGTATCACACTCAAGGACATGCATGATGACTTTATAGGAATGGGTTTAAAACATAGCTTGTCCCCCTAATTAAATATGTTAATAACTTTTTTTCTGCTACATGTAGAATAAAGTTAGACCAATATGTTTTTTTAAATATTCGATGACAATATTTAGAGTTTGGGCATTGTTAATATTATTATCATCATCATCATCATCATCATCATCATCAGGGGTGAAATGATTCACTCGACCAAAATAGTCAAGTGAGACAGAGTTGGAACACAATAAAATAGGTCGAAGCTGTAATATTTCCAAAACATAGTCCTACAGCTTTCACTAACTTTAACTGCAGTGTTTTTTTTAGCTTTTGCAGGGAAACACAGAGAGATGTTACAAGACACGGAAGACATTTTACATTACGGAGCGACAGTGAATGCACCATTGCAGATGTCACACGTGGTCTACACGGCTGCATATCCATGGGGAGTATTCAGATGTTGTTGATTTGGTAATCAGTGCTTTCTTTTTGTGCTTCTACTTTGATTTATTAGACCATATAGTTAAATGTTTTTTTTCTGTTTTAATTGTGTTTGTTTGTTTTATGACCAGGAGTACGCACAGTGTGTTTTATTTTGAAAATTGCCTGGATTCTCTATGCCGTTCTGTGTCCGACTTCCTGCCCAGTTCGATGTGCTCTGTGCTGCTTGACGCGGCATCCATCAAAAATAGACTAGCTACCTATTTTCTGCAGAGCGGAGCGTCTGGGAGCAGATGTAGCTCAACGTAACCAGAGTAAGAGGACTTTGTAGGTTAATAAGAGCTCAATAGTCCAGGGAGTGTCAAGACTCTCGGAACCGGTTTTGGTCTTGGTTTCAGAGCAGTTACAGCCCCAATGGTTGTTTTAGCCAGTAACGTGGTGTTTTAGATGCAATTTGTGACAATTAATGAAATAAAAAAATACATTAGGTGATACTGTAGATTACAAAACGTGACTGGTATTCAGTGTGTCAGAAGTGAGGTCCTTCAACTGGATTATTTTCTACAGTATAAAAATATATATTTAATTCTAACCAGTAATGGTTTTAGATTACATTTGCTGTCATTTAGGATGATAGATAGGCCTTGTGAGGGCAACATGCCAGACATCAGCCTGATTAATCGGCTTAACACTAGTTTGAGGTAATTTTATGTACTGTTATCAACGTTATCTTCCAAGGAGAAATAGCCAGGTACAGGTATTTATTAGTGTCTATTCAAATGTTGCCATTTTCTATGTCAAATACAGCCTTTATATTTTGTAGTTATTTATTACGTGAGAAATATAATGAAATACAAAATACAAAGCCTTACCATAGTGAGTCCTGGCTGCATCCCAGCTCGAATGGCTTCAATCTGAGTAGGGGTGAACTGAATTGTGTTCCTGTAAGAGAAAATGTACATTTCTGATACTAATAAATTTAATAATGGGTTGAAGATACCAAATAGCCTTGACAGCATAAACGCATTTGTGTTCAAATGCTTTCATTAGTTTTATTTTTTATCTTTTTAAATAGATGTTTAATGCTGCAAGTTTTGTTGTGATGTTGTTTGAGACCATCTTTAAAGATTGTAAAGTCGGGGCATCCCCATGGACATGTTGTTGCTATCAAGATTTAAATATCAAAGTGCAAACTGGAAAAGCCAAAACACAACCAGATGAATCTTACATTTTCATGAAGGGCAATTATTTTGTGGCATTATAATTAGTACAGCAATATGAAAGCCTTTTTGTTCACCTTTAATTGCATAAAAAATGTCCATCTAGTGTAGAGAAAACAACAACCAAAATAGCACCAAAACATTACATAGTAAACAAGTCAGGGGAGATACCATGGAAAACAAAATAGTGACGCCCAGAGTAAGGTACCTATAACAGTCATTTTACTGGTGCCTCTGTACTGTTTTATAGTAAAAACATGTTCAGGATTTAGGATTTTCTAGAACATAATACACACTTGGATGAGGAACTCAAGAGTGAGCGTTACTGTAGCATATATGCTGTGGGTACAGTGTTAGTTCAGGCAAGTAGGAGAAGTCAGTGTTTAACTAAACACCAAACAACTATTCGACACCTAATCTTATTATGTTGTGAACAGAAAGGCCTGAGTCTGGGCCTCTCACCGTTTGGGCTGGTTGTAGGGATATGGTCCACGGTTGGGTGTCACATAGGGCTCAACGGTCAATGTCATGTCTTCCTCTTTGTCTTCCACTTCTTCATCAGCCTTCCTCTTCTTTCCTTTCTCAGTTTTATTTGAGGTCGGAAATGTGATTCTGGTAAGACAAAAGGACAAAGGAAAAGTAGGCTTTTTATAGCTATAATATATTATGTAGCATTATACCATCAACTGTCATAACTTAACATAATTAAATAATTAATAAAATAGACAAAGGAGTATATTAAAACTCCTTTGTCTTATTCTTGTCCTTGTTCCAGCTCCTCATACTGTATAACAGGCTGCAGGGCAAGACAGGTTAAAAAGAAAAAGAAAAAAAAATACTCAAGTCTATACATTTACTTTGCCCAAGGTAAATCAATCTCAGCCCGTCTCTCTATGATTTGATTATTGGATCTTTGACTTTCACCTGAAAGGGAAGACTTGCAGCTCAGGGTTCTCTTCTGTGACTTTTATTGTGTAGCCAGGGAAACACGAACGTAAATGGTCCAGGGACAGAAAGGTGTCATTGAAGTCCAACGTGGCGATCTGGTTAGGCATTTTGGAGTAGTGGGCACTGCCTGGATCGCCGTAGCCTAGGATAATGTCATGAAGCCAGTCTGGCACAACACACTCTGTGTTCATCAGATTTCTGATGGTCTCCAGCACTGCCTAAAACAGACAGACATATGTGATATATTGTGACAAACCAGTACATAGCCAATTTAAAGGAGCATAATCTAACTGAATGATGCACATTAGATAACCTTTCCACAAGTGGGGGTTTAGCTGGATACAAATAGCTTTGTGGTGGGCTGATGGGACAGCAGGTAATTTGAATGTCTGTCCATTATATTTTAACGAGCAGCAAACTGTCTAATACCCTGAGCATCAAACATTGGGTAGAGAAACATGTTTACTTTTATCTGTGTCACACATCAAAGATGAAGAAGAATGTTTCTTGAATACCCAATACTCTGTGCTTTTCAAATTCCAAAAAAGAAAAGACACACTTCAAAATCATCTGTCATTGCTCGGGGTGTGAAAGACGGAAATGGGTGCGCGGAATTAGAAATAGCAGATTTGACAAAGCCATAATGAGACGCTCTCAAATAAAAAAAGAAGCTAAATGGTTTTGTGAATGATTAACATTTAAAAAAGGTAAACAAAATGGAGCAAAACAACATAACACAGATGGGTTTCACACAAGTTTCACACACGCCACTATGACCTGCTGAAAAACTAAAATATCAGTGAAAATATCAACATAAGATTTAACTTTCTTAATCTTCTTTAACAGCAGTACCTGTATGTTATACTGACAATTACGCATTCTGTAGGAAAGCAAAACCTACAAATACCAATGCAACGTCAGGTTGCTGCCACAAGGGGATAATAAGAGGTGAGAGGTGGACATAGATATCACACGAATATCCAGTTCAAAGTGACCCCCAATGGGATCATAGGGAGGGCCTCGGGGGGTTGGTAATCTCAGAGCTGCCCTGGCCCCAACCTTACAGCTGCAATACCCAGACAGCGTAATATGTGCAATACATCACTCTGGGACCACAGCTCAAGGTCTGACGATAAAACACTCAAATACATTGTACGGTGAGGGCTGATCTGTGCGCTTCTGCGTGTAGTGCAAACCTTGAAATTATTCTCCTTGGGTTTACGTCTCATGATGATGTTGAAAGTCTCATATGGGTCTTCAGTGCCACTCTGAATACTGCTGGTCATGTCCTGTTGATACTGGTTCGGGTCCAGCCACACACGGAATGTTCTAGCGTCTCCTCGAAGCTTAGGCTTTGGGTCAGGTCCTAGACCAGAGTTGTGGGGATACTTGTTAGAGCAACAGAGCAATGATAACCTTTAGGGCTAAATATGGAAGTAATTCATCAAATTTGTATTTTTCAAATCATTCTTACAAAGTGTCAGACAAAAAAGTCAAACCCAAAATTAACTAAATATTTTAGCAAAGCTTTAGAATATTTTAGCAAAGCTTTAGAATAAAATTAAAAAATTAATCTAAACCAGCCAATTCTAAAACCATGATTTTAATAATCATTTACATTGAATCCTTAAATAAATTTAAAAATCCTTTCAAAAGAGCATACTCTGACATGCCTTGCTTTAGTATCGACTCCTTAGGAACACAAATTGCACATAGATGCTTGACTGACACAGGCTTTAGGCTTCCTCCCATAGGGAGCAAGAGAGGTGCAGCAAATGCAGCTTTCACAGATGTCCAAATAGATTTTTGTATGGAGCTGCAGGGCACAGAGCAGGAGAGTGAAACTCAATACTGTTGGCCTCTGGTGTGTGTATGTGCCCATCCATGTGTATGTCTGTCTGTGTGCAGCTATGTGGGGATCTTCAAATCACCCTTACTAAAATGAGTATGCCGACAGCTTAGGAGTGGAAGCTACACCCTCAGCACCATGGGATAACAATGTAGACAGCTGGGCCAGGGAGTGTCAGCAGTTAAAACAAGAATGTGCCATTGTATTAAGCTGTCAGTTATTAAAAGGTGGGATTAAACCAATATATCATTTAAAAAGAGATTCATGCATTTGTTTACTTAAGTCACATAGACATTGTCCATTTGTAACAAATTTCACGCAAATATTTAGTCTTTGAGGAATACAACTTTTATAAGATAGTAATGAGTCAATTGTTAGTGTCCCATAATGCACCTCTCAGTTTGTATCTCCCCACACCTTCACCGAGTGCCATGTGATTTATGTGAGCTCACCCCACCACCCAGTTAGCCAGAGTACCACTTAGCCCCGTTGGGGATCTGAAAGTTTAACCAAGCCGACATTGGCAGGGCATGTTCCCTGGCAGCATGTCTACTTAGAAAACCCTGCCCTCTGCATATTTAATCCAAACAGATGAGAGCGGATGGGGAAAGGTTGCTTCAGCGCATGGACACATGTTCCCACAGGGGAAACACTTAGAATAGCAGAGCTGCAGGGTAATGTAGGTGAACCAACCCCCTCAGAGGGGCTGCTTTGGGCTGTGGGGAGAAACACGGCACGGTAAACAGAGGAGATCATGTTACTGTATAAACATATTTTACTTTCCAGGAAAGGCCAGAGATTTGAATTTGGTCTGAGGGGGATTCCTCCTATGTGGACGCACACACAAAATAGACTACCTTAGTCTTATATTTGATGACAGCAAGTTTATGGCTTTTATAAGCACAATATGGTAGCTAACAGGAAAAAGTTCACACTGTGCTCATATATATTTCTAAATTCATAATACATTGTTGCTGGCAATATATGGTTATAGAGACAGGGCTGAGTGTTTCCTATGACACCTGACTGTATTCTATAGGACAAGCACATTTGGTCAGATATAGACAGTGCAATAAAGCAGGGGGCAGGGCCCAAAGCCCTCAGGTGTTGTTGTCGACCTCAGGTTAATGGAATGTTAATGTAATTAACATGACTGTCACCATAGCAACACCAGTTTGACCCTCTCCCGAGGACCTGTCGGTGGCCATGATTATGTATAGGTCTGATGGGTGGATGGATGTCTTGTGTCATTGAAAAGTGTGTGCGTGTTTTTGCAGGCAGGAGCATAGATGTGCATACCTTCTTCAATGACGCGTCCCTTGTCATCCAGCATACCCTGCACCTCGCAGCCTCTCACGTACACCAGGCCAGTCTGCTCCACAAAGGGCTGCCGACGGTCGAAGCGTGTGCCGTAGGGCAGGTTGGGTCGCACCGTGATCAGAAAGCAAACGTCATGCTTCCGCAGCCCTATAGGGAAAGAGGATGGAGAGATGGGTTAGAGAGAGAAAGAATAGGAAAGAAGGTGTTTTAGAGACAAAGAGACTAAAAAAAAAAAGAGAGAAAAAGTACACAGAGTAAGAGAGGTTATGGGGAGGTGAGACAGAGTAGTGGAATAGTAGTGTGAAGGAGTTTGGAAAAAAGAAACCGCTCTGTCAGCATTTGCCTGATCTTTAAAACATGAAGCTCTAATTATGAGGAAAGGCTAGTGGATGGAAGGAAGTAATACTTCATACTGTCGCCGAATTCCAAGAAAGAAAGTAAAACCATAAAAGTGGGTATAAAGAAAGTAAAAACATCAATTTGGGATAATTGGGATTTACCTTTTTTTATTCAGTGATGATGCCATTACGTCTACAATACCCAAAAGATTGCATTCATTCTCCATATTAATTAGTGCAATACACCACTGGCATACATCAGTGTGTCAACATATTCTATATCTTTCTCTGGAGAGCTATAAGAGTTGGCTTGCTGAAGGCCTCATTATGCTTTCTATGCTCCCAGGGAATCAGTGTCTTTCAAGGCCTACAAGCACCTGTTAACATTATCCACAGTGCCCTTATCAGAGATGAAGAGAAAAACGATCAGAAAATAAAACAAAGAACCTCAGTGGTTGAGACTACACAGAAATATGAGGCAGGTAAGGGTCATGAGTCAAGGTCCAGTAGGAATAGAATGGTGAGGTAAGACTTTATGGAGGTTGTAAACAGCTGACTAGGAGTGACAAAACAGGGAAACAAAAAATGTAGCAAGGCAAAATGAAAGGGAAGAGTAATGGTGTATAAGGTACAAGCATAGGGTACAAGGCAGATTATTTATCATTATATATTAGTAACAACAACAATAATAATAGTCAAAAGGTGTACAAGGATGTGTTTTTTGTATTAATTTTTGAGTCACATTATCCACTGTGAATTAAAATAAAAAAAGACAATGCTAGTATAGTATAGCTAGATTTGCATAAGCAATATATATGAAAGGCTGATATTAAAAATGCTGAAAATACATAAAAAAAATACTGACCAAACCAGATCTACCTATGATAGATAGACGCACACATTTTATTACCTTCCCACTCATGCTTGATATGATCTTGTACATTGAGGTTAACAGTGACATCAGCTCGCACACGTGCAGGCCAGCTTTCTCCAATGTTGGGCTTGGCAACCTCTACTATGGAAAAAGAAGTGATCGTCTGAGCCATCCTGGCCCAGCCCCCAAACACCACTCCGCCATACTCTGATTGCCTGTGCATAGGGACAGACACAGCAAGAAGTTAGACAAGCACTGTGGGCTGTTGTCAAGATTTAAATCAGTTGGATTTAGGTCAGCACATGGCACTACTGCTTACTTATTTACTTTCGCAGGAACAACAAGCAAGTTGCTACATCAATTGACATAATGGGAGCACTTTATTATGTTAAGCAATGGGTTTCCAAATGTGGTGTACCAAATGACACAGTCTTTTAATAAAATAGTATCAATGTACCATGCCACCATGTGAGATGCAGACAGAGGATTAGAATCTTCATTCATTGGAGTAATAAGACAAAGTGTGCTGTGGCTGAGTTAATGGTAGAAATTTGTTCTACTTAGCTTCTCTGCACTGGCTCCCTGTCAGATCTAGAGTAGAATTTAAAATCCCTCTGCTCACCTACGGTGAGCCCTTAATGGTCAGGCACCATCTTGTCTTAATGAGCTCATACTACCTTATTACACCACTAGAACACTGAGCTCCCAGAATGCAAGGTTACTTGTGGTTCATAGAGTCTCCAAAGGTAGAATGGGAGCCAGAGCCATCAGCTATCAAGCTCGTCTCATGTGGAATCAGGTCGCAGGTGGACACAATCCCAACATTTAAGAGTAGGCTTAAGACTTTCCTCTTTAATAAATCTTATAGTTAGGCCTGGCTCAGGTGAGCCCTTCCCTTTATGTTATGCTGCTGGGAGACTTCCCGTGATGCGCTGAGCCCTTCTGTCCTGCTCTCCATCTTTATGCATTCTTATGCCATTAATGCATGTTACTAACTCAACTTCTTCTCTCTCTCATAGTTTTGTGCTCTCTTGTCCCTCTCCTCTGTACGTCTGTCTCGGTCTGCAGATGTTTCTGCCTCCGGAGCTGTGGAATCTGAATCTGTGGTTGCAAACCATCTACTGCCTCTATGTTACTGCTTGACACCCGCTACTACAGTTTTTATTATTAGTCCTATTATTAACATAATTATTGCTATCATTATTACAATTAGAGATGAAACTGTATTAAAATTATCCAAAATTTAGGCCAAAATGATCACAATTATCAGTATTGTTAAAATGTGCTGAAAAAGATTTTTAAAAAAATACTATAGATTAACAACAACAATTAACATTTTGTTTGCATAAATATTAAAATAATAACCAATACCTTAAGTAAATATATGAAAACCATCTACGTGTGCAAACCAATAATGCAATGACCACATGCACAATTACATACAAATTAAGTCTTTAGAAGACAGTGATAGTAACTGCAATGAGCCCAACAACTAACATGAATGACACAGAGGAGTCTGCAGCGTTTCGCCTGTTCGGACACTTTTACAACTAATTTGACAGCTGCTGGATTTTAAGTGAACAAAATATGTTGATTGGAAACTTCATTGCATAATGTCTTATCATTGCATTTGCAGTGGGCGAATAGAGTCTGCAGACACACAACCCCCCCAACAGCAGAACAATGTGTAGTTTTTTTTTTTTTATGAGAAACTAACACTGAGAGCTTCGGTTTACAAGCTGTTAGCAAGTCAGACAGACAAACTAAAGCTAAAAGTTAACTCACCCTGTATTCGGCAATTTTCTTCAATCAAATTTCCCTTAACACTCTTATAAAAACCAAAATACAACCAGCCTTCAGAGTGACTGAATTCTCTATTATCATGGTAATCATGATGGTAAAAATGTGTACGGTAATAATAACCATTGGGAATTTTACCATGGTTTATCATTACGCCAGTAACCGTTTCATCGCTAATTATAACTATTACTTTTATTTACATATTGTAAAACTAGCATTATATTATATCTCTGTACGGAATTTGCATAGTGCTACTGCATGTTCACTTTCCTCCTGCTCTCTTTCCCCTCTCCCTTACTTACTCAACCCAGTCAGTCAAAGCAGCCCAGCCTAATGTTAGGTTCTGTGTTCACATTTATTAAGCTGGAATCACATAATATGGAGAAACTGAGAAATTAAATTTCTATTTTTCTACCAGAAAAACAATGAGAGATATGAGATCAAGTTTCCTGTAATTTTACAGAAATGAGGAGATCTCACCATGGTTTCATACGCCACACCACATCCTCTATGTCCTGTCTGATCTCATAGGTGGACTCTAGACGAAAGAGGTTAAAGTTCCTCAACAAGTAGTCATGGAGGGTCAAGAACTGTAGATTCAGCTTAGGTAGTGCTAGACAGCCTAAAAAGAAACAAATGAATAGACAAAGACAGAGTGAATTATCTAAATATGTGAGTAATTATTCTCACACACCCACCCACACCCACAAAAAACAGGTCACAATCATGTTTTCTATACAATTACAAAAAAGGTTGAATGGCCATATGTAGCAATCTCTGTAATTTCACCTGGGTAAATTCTTGCTTGTACACAGACTACTGAATGTCTAAATGTCACAGCCAAAGAGTTAATATGCTTAAGGGGTGCTTGAATGGTCAGTGGTATGCGTGTTTGTTGAAGGTGCCCTTGCAAACTAAAGAGGATTCCCAAGAGAGGTGCCAGTCCAGTGCCAGATGAATGGCCTTAGGATAAGGGACAATACAAGGTGTGGGTGTATAATTAGTGTGAGACACTGGTAGGGCCTTGAGAAGTCCGTTCAAATTTTTTTCAGATTCTGTGGTATTGTTTTCCAAATTTTATGTTTTCCATTTAAATATTTCTGAATTCTGTGTTTTATGATTTAAGCACATTTTGTCAAAGAGAGAGTGGTCACATGGTAAAATATCAACAATTTAATAAGAAAATATAAAAAAATTGAATCAACATCAATGAATTTGATGTGTCATGCAAATTAATTCTGTATAGAAATATTAAAATGTACAGTAAAACTTCAATCCAAAGCCTAGTCCCAATTAGATGCTGGTCCCTTTTACTGACAAATAAAAGCATGTCTCAATTAATCAGTTATATAAAAGTTCTTTAGATGTATAAAACCCACTGGGTCATTTGCTTGAGCTAGTTCAAAGCTGCTTAGATCATCATACCAATGTGAATGTTTAAACTTTTGTCAAAACAGACATGCTACACATCGTTAGGCTCTATACAATTCAAGTGTTTAGATCATTTAGCTGAAACAATGAGCCCCAAAGTATTATTCATTCAGATTTACTGTCATGGTAAGGAATTAAAGACCTGTCCCATATAGGCAGGGCAGTTAATTGAAATTGTGCAATTATGTAAATTATTATATTATAACCGAATATCTGACATTGCCCATATGGCTACGTTTATATGTAAACCCTTGTTGTCCGCATCATGGAATCAAAGTTGGCTAGACAGTAAAATTAGCATGTGTGCTCTAGTGTATGTTAACTCACATGGTCATACACAATCACAATTCACACAAGCAGCACACACCTTCGCCTGAGTAGTACTCCGTTGGGACGATGTTCTCATCCCATATGATCTTCTCTGTTGGATAAAGCGGCATCTGGTTTAGCTGCTCAATCTGAGAGATTCTGCGCTCATGACGGGACACCTGTGTGTGAGGGTGGCAAACGGCAAGAAAGCAAGAGAGAGAGACAGAGAGGACAAAGACACGGACAGATAGAAATAGGGTTATTAAACAAATGCACGTGCCGATTTTGCTCAGTGTCTCCATATCTTTATCTTCTCCTTTACTGGAAGACAGATGAGGGTATAAAAAACATTTTTGCTTGAAAAATGATTAATTAATTGTCAAAATAGTTGTCAGTTTTTTTGTTGATTCTCATATTCATTAGGATTTGTGTAGGTTTTTGCTGAAAAAAGAACAATTTTGTGAAACATTGCTGTTAATATGTCAAGGGGAGCAACATCTGCTGTAGAAGTAAAAAGCCTAAACTAGCCTAACACTGGCACTGGTGTAACACCAGTTCTTCCTCTCAAAAAGAATGGCTCCTTCTCCCTAAGTATATTTATGAGTAAGTATGTTCACTGCAGTAAGTATGAATGTTTTGCTACTATGTGCCAGAGTTCTGGTCATGTGGCCCCTTCCAATTAAACCCACATGGTCAGAGATGTTGGTTGTTGGGGGCAACCTCAGGCACACACAAATGAGTGCCCTGAAATTGTCTCCTACAGCAATCTAATCACATAATTATGAAACAGCTCTTCTCCATCGCTTCTCAGACAGGACCTGGGGAGGGGCCTGAGTGGGTAATTATGAATAACCGCAGGGCAGCCTTGAAACACCCACTTGGACGAAGAGGTCGACAGCACATGTGTGAGTGTGTATTGGGGGAGACTAGCTGGACGAGGGTCCGGTAGTTTCTGGAGGGGTTTTAAAAAATGAAAATTGGATGAGCAAGGGAAGAAGAACCAGAGAGCACAATCAAACTAGCTCTAACCTTTCAAGAGATACTAAAGGGGAAGAAAAAATGGCTTTCTCTCTCATCAGCACCGTCTTCAATTCACCCTACAAATGCCCACATGAAGCAGTAATTGGATTAGAAGGCAAATTCAAAAGGGACATGCAGTGAAGAGGGGATACTATATGTATTCCAAGGTCAAGACTTTAAATTAATTACTTTAAAATGAGAAACATAAAACCTATTATGCCGTAGCGCTGACTGGTCAGTTATTGTCCCAGAAAATAACTGTTCACCAACATTATTTGTAGAGGTGCACCAATACCAATTGTGTATCTTCTATACTACCAGTTGACATGCACAAAGGGCCTGAAGCATTGCTTAATTTCCTCAAACAACAAAAACCATCTAATCAACTGTCTGGGCATTAAATATTTTAGCAACGGGGTCATATTTAGCAAAAAATATGGTCCAAGTTTATATGTAACAGCTACTTCTGAATTTCTACAAGGTTGCTTAAGTTCACAAGCCATACGTCACTGGGATGTCTCCATTAGCATCCAAGTACAGATGCAATAGATTCATCATTATCATCCATTACAACACCCCCCCCCCAACAAACCCCAATTTCTGACTTAAAAACTCAAATTTTCACATAGACAATTTCATAAAAGCCAAGACTGCACTTACCAGCAGCTCAAGGAGAACCTCTTTTTCATAGGTGGTGTCTTGCCCTTCAGGTAGCTCTGGCAGCAGGCACAGATATGAGGCCACCTGGTGGAGCGTATTGGGACTACAGAGGAAGTTGAGATAAACAAGTGGTTAGTCAGCTAGAATATTTGCATTTGTAACTTTGTAACACATTTACACGATAAGCAGATAATAACTAACTGCTGTCTGAAGACACAGTGTTTTGGCAATTAGTGAAAGGGTTAAGATTACGACAGAGATAATCTGATGTTTACTCATATTAAAATGATTTAAAAAAACATTATGACTATTATTACTTTGGTGCATCACATTTTTAAACAGAAATCACATGTAGGTCTGCTGTGAAAATTTTTTCAAATGACGGCGTCACCACTACATGCATGAAGATACACAGCCTTAAATTCTTTGTGCTTGTTAGCACTGCGGCATAAAGCAATACTTCTGTTTGCTTTGACACCGCACTCCTGCTCTGTCAGCATGTGTGTGTTAAGGGGCTGGAGCGCACTGATGCGACAGGATTATGAAAATCAAAGCCCATCTCCATCTCAGAAAGCTGAGGCATGGCTCTCTGCATACAGACCTGTTTTAATCAGGCTGACACACTGTGACAGGGGCAGGGTCTGGTACACAACGAAGGACAGGGCCTGGACACTTTGTGACAGGCCTTGACAGCCACACGTGGCACTGACCGACTGTATCCGTGTATGTGCATGCATTTTGCTACTTGTGATACAACTTGTGGGCAGTGGGGTGGCAATTCTGCCAATGTTGCAGTCTGGTGGATGACCTGGCATAGGTCATGTGGACATTCCTTCCCTTAGCAACAAAATAGCAGCAGCAGAACAACTCACATGACTAATGAAGATGACTGGACCAGGTCGTGACTGACAGCTCAGCTACTTGCAGGGTAAGGTAAAGGTGGGGACATAATAGAAACCGGTCTACAGTAAGTTTATTCCATAGCATGAAGGCTGTCTTAACCCATATTGAGATTTGGGTATTATTATTAATATTGGGTATTAAACAGCGACTTAATTAAGCAAAGGTGTAATTTTATCAGTTTTGCAAAGAGAAAATTACCAAAGGCATTACCTGGTCAGTTAAGGGCACTGTCATTCAGCTAGTTGGACACTACACACAACCACAACAGCAGACAACATCACAAGCCTTTCTTTTTAATCTGCTGAAAATGAAAGTGGTTAATGTCTCCACTATATTCTTTTCTTCGCCACATAATATAATCAGAATGAGAAACAGGATTCATTGAGAAGTGGAATCAATAAAATCTAAAACACATTTTCCAATGACACGTCCACGATGAAGAACTGATCCACAGAACAAATTACACCAATTATTTTGACATTTCCAGTAGTGATGATTCTCTTCAATTTTGCTAGCATTCCACAAAGTGATGCATACTCTTTGATCTTGTAGTCAACTCAGTTTGTGACCTGAAATGACACTCAACATGTTTTATGTAACTGAAAGAAGTGTCTGTGTGTGTCTGTGTGAGAGGGGGAGAGAGAATGGGTGTGTATATGTGTGGGCAGGCAATGCAATAATGCTGCGTTTGAGTGTTTGGGGGACTTAGCGGATAAATTCAGAGCGGCGGGTGACTGGGAGCTTAGCCCGTGGGTAGAGCAGCTGGAATAAACTGGCATTAGCGTGAATTGTTTGGATGAAAAGTGCCTCGTTAAATCTGATCGGCATATTTGGAGTTACCCAGGAGCTGCTTTGGTGACAGTTGTGGAGCAGGGAACAATGCGGTTCCTGCTATATTCAAAACCCTAATTCTGGGAAAAGGAGCAGAGCTTCTAGAAATACATGAAATGGTTCAGCTAAGTCTTTACCTGATTCAGCTTGGCTCAGCTCATAGGCCTCTGCCTGACTCAAAGAAACTTAGTGCGGGTTTTAAGCATTTATCATCCACTACAGAAGTTAAAAAGAGGTGATGGATATACAAACGACTGCAAAGAGCAAATTTGTTGTTCCAGCACTACACAGCAACTCAAATAGAGACAAATAGAGACATCACATACTGTACAAAGAAATTAGTAATAAGTCATTATGAGTGTGTATTATACAGAGTGTATTATGAAGTCAAAATATGATGGTTTAAAGACCTTCTAAAAGTACAGTTTAAAACTTTGTTAGCACAGCAAATGCCGAGAAAGGTTAGAAATTGGTAATTGCACATTACCAATAAATCTATGTCTTTTCACTCCCCTTCACAAGGTAACAAAACCACGCACACGGTAGTTCATCAAAGCAGGGGTGCTTTTTGGGTCTTTGGCAAGCTAATATGATCTGACAAACACAGCTGTTCAAAGAGTTTAATCTCAAGCCACTGCAAATCGATTAAATTAATGAGGCGTGCCGCTCTCTCTGGCTGGTACCAGCTGCCTGTTCAAGGGCTCACTAGCTGCCATTTAGCAGGGAAGTCAGGCAGCAGCAGTGGTGTTGATGCTACAGTGCAAAACAGGATCAAGACAGGTAGTCTGCAAAGTTGCCAGTACTTTAACTGAGGCTTGTATATTAAGTGATCAGAAGAGCCTCAGATATGATATGTATCTGCCGGTTACTTGCTGGAGGGTTTGTTTTTGTGTGCTTTCAGAAATGATGGTATATTCTCTTAAGGACATAAGGTAAATACAGTAAGTTTTTGTAACTGAGGCAAAATGGTAAAAAGCAAAAAGGTTGAGTCACGTCTAGGTAGATATGCAGTACATTTACACAGGGAGAAGTCCTGTTAGTTAAAACAACCCTGTGGTGGTATAGCATTTTAGTATTAACAGGTCACTGAAATTGTACTCAGTCAAATCATACATTACCTCCATCTGTGCACAAACTGCAAGTGCAATCGTTAGTTTCAACATCCATTCTGGATGTTTTGATTTACCTGAGGTGCCCAAAGTGTTTGGTCAAGGATTCCCGAGTGTCCACTGCTGCTACGCTGGACAGAGCAAAGTCTTGCAACTCTGGGAAATGAGCAAAAGCTGCCCTCTGCGAGACAGAAAACAAAGTGCAAACAACTCAGACTTATGTCAAGTATACACCATCATTGTAAAATATTACTCATTACATCAAGGAAATGTAGTATAGATTGAAAAATGATGGAAAAACAAAATAAAAACAGAGAAATAACATAATATGGCATTATACACCTATACAAGGAACCTTTCATTTATTATCACAACTGTGAAAATCAGATTTGGCTACTGGCTGAATCATTTTGTATTCATGTTACAGTCTCCCATCACACACACACTCCAGATGCACAATGATTCCCAAAGAGATCAATGAATAACACTCTGAGCACTTTCAGTGTAAAACAACAGCAGAGCCAAAGTATGCAGGACATATACCACGTCTGTCTATACCTCTTTATGTATAGTATTTACCTGCAGGGAGGTGATTCTGTCATAGTGCAGAGTGGTCATCTCTTTCTCCGTCAGTGCATTTCCTGTCTGATCATTTATCTCAAAGCCTGTGTAGAACTTCAGCATGTCCAGCAACTACAGAAATGAGACGATAATCCACATTACTTCTACACATGGAAATGAGAGCAGAAGTGGTTTGGAAGTCTGTGTGCATGCATACAATCATTTCAAGTGTATGCATATATATCCTTCTGTTCACTTGTGTGTGGTACCTGGCAGAAGAGGTGGCCCTCCTTCTCTCTCTCAGTGAGGCTGGACAGGTGGCATCTGACCACCAAGTGAGAGTCATCCAACACGGTGTTGAACCAACGTCTGGTAGGCAACAGGGCCTAGACACACAGGACACCATATTTACAGTACTGGACTATATGCTTACAGTTGTGGCTAAAATATGTCTCTAACTGAAATGTATTTGGTTAAAAAAGATGTAGGGGGAAATTCTATTTCAGTGGACATGACCAAAATAACATGAAGGAAAAAAATAATTGCATTCACACACTGAGTCTGATGCCTTTCCATCACAGAACAAGGAACTAGGTATTGTATTAAGGGATACCTCAGAATCAATTGACTCAAGAACAACCACATTTCCCAGCATCTGGGCCATGACTAACCATACGTCTTATTGATCCATGGTCTTTTTTCGTCTTGAGGCTGTTTTTGAAACATACTGGAGGATAGAACAGCAAACAATAAGGCACACTGACAGCGGGACGCAAAGAGAAAACTGGCTCAGCTATGTCTATAGCCATTATTTATTTGCTCATTGTAGCATACAAACAAGACATAAAGGCAAGTACAGAGGAAACCTGTGAAAATGAGATAAAAGAGCTGCTTTGGTAGGAATATAGAAAAAGAAATACTGAACATGGTGATGAAGTGACAGTCTGAGGGAGCGACTGAGTTCAATTTATCATACTATAACAGCAAAAACTTAAGATCTAGTCAGAAGAAATCTCTTTGATCTCGACACTGTCCTGATAGTCAGCATGAAACAGGCATGAAACTTGGGATCCCCCTCCCCCCGCATTCATTTTCAGGTCGTCATCAGAGAGGGGAAGTATGGATTTCAAGCAACTGAGACTTTGTAAAAGGATAGCGCTGAAGGACAAGAGATGTCTCTAGAGACTGT
The DNA here is from genome assembly GCA_024633595.2 of Lepomis macrochirus. Lineage (NCBI taxonomy): Eukaryota > Metazoa > Chordata > Actinopteri > Centrarchiformes > Centrarchidae > Lepomis > Lepomis macrochirus. The sequence continues at coordinate 18,363,019 of JALXJV020000022.1, read as the reverse complement.
CGGCTGGCCGGCCACTAGCCGCTGCCAGGAACAGCAAGGCCGGCCTGTCAGCAGGTAGCCAGATGAAATCTATTGAGCTCCCTCGCTAGTAACACGAGATCTGCACAGGCAGCAGTAGCAACACTCTTTTGTGACACTGTGTCTTCACTCAACATAGCCAACCTTACTGGCAAGGTTGCTTCACCGAAACACTAGGTCAAATTCTATTTATATTATTTTATTATTATATTTTAAATGAACAATATGATGATAGCTCATAAAAGGCCCCTCCATCTTTATGAGTTATTTAGTCATCATGAAATCTTATTGTGTAACTGAGGTGACTGAAAATGCGCCATGAATATCAGTTCATGTTACATTAAAGCAGAGCTGCACACATCAGCCAGTCTCAGCAAGAAAAAAATTAGGCAGCACAAAATTCATAGTGTGATTTTCATTCAGGGTGTTGGATTATTTGTTTGTTTTTTTTAAACAACTGGGATATGCTTTCCTCTATTTATTTGTCTACTGTATTTCACCTACTAGACGTTTATCTCAAACAGCAGATGAATGATGGTAGGACATTTGACACTTAATTGAAAACGGGATGTTCATTAAAAAAATATATAGTACAAAACAAACATGTTTTTACCAATTGCTTCTTCAAACACAGATTATTCCAGAAGGGGATTGGGTCTCAGGTTCACAACCTTTATGTCCAGCAGACACTGCACATTACTCTACACCTTATACCAGATGTTAAAAGCTATCAGGCTGAAAATAACCTCTCTGTTACTCAAAGACTATTGTTTCAAATACTGCACAGCTTTGCAGACAGTAATGACAGCGATGCATTGGGTGGAGCTGAGACTCAACATTTGTCTATTGTCTGTTACCTGAGTTAGCTATAAATGTGAAGGACGCAAGGCAAATGAGGTCTGCAGAAACTCAGGTCTCTGCCACTTCCTTCACCAGGATACCATGATAAAGCAAATATACTGTAGCCCTATACCCTTACAGAGTATATACACAGAGTCACAGAGTATCTTGCTAGTCTTTTTTAAGACTGAGTGCATCCTCTTGCACTCTGCACTTCAAATAAAGCAACCCAATCCAGGGAGAGAAAGTAAAAAATGGCAAGAGATTGTAATATTTACTGAACAAGGCTTTGGTATTTGGTCTTACCTCCAAATCTATCATGAGTTCAATGAATCTCTCACAGTAATGTACTTTGTCCATGCACACAGGTCCTATGAAAAAGGAAGAAGCAAAGCATGGAAGTTAGCACTTCATTTCAGAAATTGCATGCTGTCAATGACAAAAGCAATCTGACAGACATGCAGATAGAAAAGAAAAGATAAGGAATGATAAGATGTAGCAGTGGAAAGGAGGCTGGGTAGTTATCACCAAGGATATGAGAACAGCAAACGCATGTGGACAACACCAAGGTGCCATGCTGAGTGTGTGAGCCTCACTATGAGATACTGCATTGCCAGCACAGCAGCATGCTGAGACCTCAGCCCTCATTAAGCATGTTGGTGTGTATGTGTGTGTGCACTTAAAGTTGAGGCAAGCAGCAAGTATTAGAGTGATGTGGATCCTGCTGGGATTTAGATTGTAATCTACTCTGTCAGATTTGAATTCTACCTAAACACACAAATACACATGTTCTGTTTTTAGCAGTCAGGTGGGGGGCCTCTGTGTCGGCCTGCATTACAACATGGTATTCAGTGCCGGTGGCTCTACGGCAGCTGGAGCACATGCTCCTTCTGCAGCTGCACGGCCCAGAAAGAATGGAGGGAGTAGTGCAACTGAAATAGTGATAAAAAAGGGTAATAATGTGTTTCATACTGGCAATATAGCCCTGGATTGCAGAGATGTGCTCTCTGATTCTGTGCAATCTCTAGAAACGCCAAAGCACATTAATCATGCTGGTAAAGGTAGAAAAAATACATTCAAAGATCTGCTTTGGGACCAAAGTCACAACGAAAGTTACGCCGCATCAATAATTTTACTCAATATTTGAAGGTAGAATTCAACACCAGGGATGCACTATTTTATTTTTTATTATAAAAACAGGACCAAGATCTAATGGTCATTCTTCTTGCTGAAGGAATTCCATGTGATATAGTTATACACAACAACAACACTATGAAATCCCAAGGGAAATATGGTTTTGATCCTGTTTACCTGATGGCGGAATTGACATGAGAACCCCAAGAAACTTTTTAATGAGAGCGGAGAGGAAGGTCCTCTCTTTATTTGCCCTGAGGAAGACAAAGAAAGCAAATCAGAAAAGGCTAAGAAGCTCATGTGATACAAAACATAATTTCCTAGTCTGTATAGATCTGAACATGCAAGCAAAGAAAATAGTATTACTGCTCAGCTGAGTCAGCATCCATCTTATCAAATTTCTTCTTGATTAGATTCCAGAATTTCTGCAGCTTTGGGACTTTCTTGAGCTCGTGTTGGAGTCTGGACTGCAAACATGATAGAAACAAATCAGAAAGACTGTCAAGTCTACCTCAGGATTAGTGTCATAACAAAGAGGCAAAACTTCCTACAAAAATGGCAAAAAAGTAATTACTTGGTGTGCACCAATAACCACCAGAAAAACCTAATTAGGGTAATAGGTTGACATCTTACTGGTAGGAGGCACATCCACATAGGCAGGGAGATGAGCTGCTGCACCTGCTCTCTGATCAAATCTACCTCCTGGGAGTTGGCGAGAGGGAGAGACAGAGAGAGAAAGAGAGACAGAGATGTGAAAATGTACTGTGTATGACTGATTTTTATTACACTTCAGCCTATAATAAAAGTCTGCAACTAAAATATTTAGAGGTCTTTATAGGATACAATCAAAGTGCAGCAGGCTATCACAGCAGATTTTTAAAGCAAGACATCTGCAGTGCTTTCCTGTGGTTTAATGCTGCTATAGGAGATACAGATGGGTGGGAGCTGACCCAAGTTGTACTGCCTAGTCTACTACTGCCACCTAGTGGACATTAGAAAAAAAATTCATTGACTTCAACATTTATCTTTGACAACAAGATATTTTGGCATTGTTTATGCCCTGACAAATCAAATTCCTTGAGATCAAATTTAAAATGCCGATAGAATGGTTAACACAGCTTGATGTCTGTTCCATCTTTGAGTTTACTTGAAAAATTGTTAATTCTCCACAGACGTTGTACGTAACAAATGAATATACCACCAGTAATCACAGTGCATTTAAGAGTATTTGTTATCTCAGGATTATCATCTTAATTATCTTCTTATCCAGACATACACTAATGAACATGGCTGCTCTTCGATTTCATGTTGCTGCTATTGTTAATAAATCTGTGTAACTCTCTCTAAGTTTTTTAGAGAAACCAACTAACTGTAAACCATTTAAATATTGTAATCGATATATAAAGATGATTATTCCCAGTAACCTAGGTATTTACATGAAAACAAACATCCTCGTTGATCCTAAAAGCAGCAGCCCAACTCTCATAACATTCCCTAAGTTACATTTGAATATCAGTGTAGTGGTACACACCAGACTGTTGAAACAGTGGTCCAGGAAGACCAGCAGCACAGTTTGTTCCTTCAGAGTAAGGCCAGCCTCATCGCCTGCCAATACAGCTTCCATCACACATTTAAAGAAGAATGGGAAATGGCTGGGCTCCTTCTTGAACACCTGACACACACCATTCAAAAAAAAAAGTCAGTAACCAATGCAATGACGATCTGTCTAAACTTAGATGAGAACAGCATTTCTTACCTCCCAAGCTGGGACATTCTCTCTGAACTTCTCATTGACTATGCAACAAATGGACATGAGGTAGGCATTGCTGGATACCTCTGCAGTATAGTTCACCCACAGGTAGTTCTCAAGATACTGGCTGAAAGATGAGAAAATAAAAGTATGAATATCTATCCAGTTACTCATTGGCTGCATAATAAAAAGAGGGAATAAGAAGTGAAATATCACACCTGAACTCAAGGAGCATAATTTTTCTGATGGCAAATCTGAAAACGTACAGGGATGAAGACAAAAGATTCAGAGAGATGAGTGTAAAATTTGTTCATTGGATCAAACATGGTAATTTAAGACATAGTTGCTATATATTTACTTACTTGGACTTGAGAATCTCTTTTTCGTAAATATCTTCCATCACCTAAACAGTAAAATAATGTTACACGTCTAATGGGTTAAGGCAAACACAAATTAGCCCTACCTCAATGTGCGTTTAGGTAGAGTTCACTGAGTTTTTTTAATCAAGCTGCATGATTACAATACATTTTGATTAGGGCCAACAGATATGTAACTAACACTATGTCAAATTCGATATATAGAACATGTTTGCAACTTACTTGTAAAACACAGCAGAAACTATATACAGTATATATTGACACTGCTAAGATGCAGCAATACATATGACTCACCTTAGGATCAAAGGGTAGTTTATTCTTTGCATGAGGAGCCCAATATTTGTTAGCCAACTGAAACAAGATATCAGAAAACATCAATAGTTGTAAACATGGGAGTATGAACATACAAAGTGTCATTAAGCAACGCTGAGGTTGGTAGAAATTTGTGGAAAACTCAGACGTTCAACAAGACATACACTTGGTTTTCTGGTTTGGATCAATTCTCTTCTGGTTTATTACCAATTAGCAAACTATCCAGAGAAGAGTCCTCTGTCACAGGTACACACCTCCCATTTGCCCCATCTCCTCACCCCATACGAGTACTTTGTACGTGTAATAGGATGACACAGGATGCAGTAAACTCATCTAGTTAATCGTCTATGCAAGTACAATTCAAGTTCACTTAACAGACTTATTACATGTAAATATACCAAACTGACAGCAGATGAGGAGACAATATTTCTGTCTTCAGCATAAAAACGGCATGGAAACACTATTTTAAACACACGGTACTAAACCACATGTGTAGCGAACATGTACAATGATTACCTGTGTGACATATTCTGCATTAATCTGAGACACAGAAGGCGCTGCAGCCTTTTTAGCGGGGGTTTCTTTCTCCATCGTGGCCATCTCAAGCAGCTACAAAGACGACTGTCAGAAAAAGAGGGAATTGAAATATTACATAAAAGTAACTGTAGCTACTCATTAAAAACCAACACGCATTGAACTTATCAATATGCAACGTTATGCAACTCAAAATATGGGGTTACTATTTGATACGCCACAATAGTGCTGAGAAAGTTACGTTAGCTAGCTGAGTTGAAAACTTAAGCCACGTAAGGTCTTGTTAATTGAAGTCTGAGCAATTATGTTATAATTACGTAAAACCCTGCCCAATACTTCAAATGTCTTAGCAGTGCTATACCGTTCCTACAACGTATAACGTTAATTATATACGTGGTAAAATACTAACAGTAACTTAACGTTACGTTAGCCGTTTCACAATATCAAGCAATGAGCTAAGCTAATTAGTAGCATTTAAAAGCTGACTCTCACACCTTTTTTGTCGATATCGTTACTGTTAGTCCCATAGCGTACACAAATATGTAATAAAGTAAGCTTACTAACCTTTTTTTTCATTTCAGGTCTTACTGCCGTTGAACAGTTACGCATGTACACAACCACAACGCGCTGTATGCGACTTACTTCCTGAAAAGGTGCGTCCCTAAAGTTGCCCCCAGGTACAAATACGCGTCTTCCGTTCCTACTCTGTTCCTACTGCTTTTTTATATTTCTCAAAAACAACGCGTCTTAACCAAAGTGTGGCAATCACTGTAAAATATTTATTTTATTGATGTGAGAATTTTTCACATCAATTAAATGTACAGCCAGAACAAATTTAACACGAGGCACAATACTATACGAAACACAAATGAAATACTGAAAATATCAATATAAAACATATAAATCTAAATTATCATAGTTATTACATACTTTACATACATAATACAGTATACACACACATTATGACAAATCATTTACACAAAAACAGACATTATCAATGATGAACTCCTGATTATCAGAGTCACTCCTGAATATTAATGAGTCAGTTGGTGTGTTCTGACATGTGCTGACTGTGTGAATGTTTTACCACAAGTTTCACACCTAAAGGGCCTCTGACCTGTATGGGTGAGGTAGTGCCTTTTAAGTTTAGAGGGAGACACAAAATATTTGAAGCAAATGTCACAATGATACTTCCGGGCTGACTCGATCGTTTTAGGTTGAACATTAGTTGAACAAATATGTTGCTTAAGATTGTTTTTGCTCTTAAAACATGCAGTGCATTTGTCACATTCGAACATAGTTACTGGTTCACACCAATAATTATCTGGCTGCATTTGATTCTCAAACACCGAACTCTCAAGTTCATCACTGAGCAGCTTGTTGCTAACTGAAATAGCTGCAACTCCTTTAAGTTGACGTGCTACATCCACATTATGTGCATTGTTCTCATACTGATGTGACAAAGGTGGAGCTTTCATGTTTTGATTTTGGGCAAGCATATTTATTTAAAAGGCTAGTTCAGAGGAAAATGAATGACTATAATTGTATAAAAAAGCCTGATCATAATTGCCTGTAGCTTCATTACAATTTTGCTTTTTCTCAGATTCATTCTCCTCTTGTAAGCATTCCTCTGGCACTGCCAGCCTTTCAGTGTCTATTGGCTCTGAGCAATAAGATACATCTATATCAATAAATGAATTATGACTACGACCAGCACTGGTATAATGTGACTCAGACTGCTCTCTCCTTGCAGCTGCATCAAAATCTATCCAATCAGTAAGGTTTTCAATGCATTTATCCTGGAGATGGTTAGCATTTATCATTTCTTCTTGATTATAATGTGAGATCCTGGCACCCTGTGTGCATCTGTGCTCATAAACTTTTAGATGACCACGCTGTGTGAAGGTTTTGCCGCACAAAGTGCATTTGCATGGCCTAACTCCAGAGTGAGTAACAAAGTGTCTTGAGAACTTATACAGGGGGAAAAAAGCTCTTAAAGCATATTCGGCACGTGTGAAGTTTCCTTTTTTTTACAAGTTATGTTACTTGTAGAGTTTGTCTTGAAGACACTGTTCACTTTTGTAAGGATAATGCACGCCCAGTGCAGAACAGCACACTCACTCCATTGCCAAGTGTAGTGTCTGTGTTTACAGTTTTTTCCTGTGGTGGGATGCGGACATTTATCCTTGGATAAAGCTGCTGTTGATTATTCACTTTCAGTGTTCTGATGTCACCTTGTAGATTGACTGGCTTGGGTGGTTTCCTCTGAAAGTGAGTTCTCTTATGGGTTTTCAGATGTGGAGCTTGCCTGAATGCTTTCCCACAAATAACACAATGAAATGGTTTCAGCCCTGTGTGTACCATCTCATGCCTCTGTAATTTAGAAGCACTTGGAAAACACTTTAAACACCGGAAGCACTTGTGTTGAACGTTGCCTGAATTTAGCAGGCAACGTTTAGTCTTTGTCCTTTTCACAGTCACTTTAGAAACCTTTCCCAAGTGCACAACCTCAATTGTCTTTGAGGTATGTGGCAACAATTTGCTTTGTGATTTTGTGTCGCCAATCCGAATAATTCCCTCTGTCTGTTTCACAGAGTTCGCTACATCGCTGCCAGTGTGTGTCTCAAAATCCTTTTTAGGAATTAGCATTTCCTGGACTGAGACATCTGCTGCAGTCCTTGTGTTAAACCCACCTATGCAAGACGGCAGCCGATTGATATACAGTGAGCGTTGTTTGTGATATCTGGACCACAGGTGAGTGCGACAATGGACTCTCAAGTGTGTCTTCTGACGAAATCTCTTTCCACACATTTCACAGCCAAAGGGCCTTTGTCCAGTATGAGTCATCATGTGCCTTTGAAGTTTTGATACAGCTGGAAAACATTTTAAACATGTATGGCACTGATGTAAAGTGATTCTCTGCTGCTTGCTGGTGACATGGCAGATTTCCCTCTGCTGTTCTGCTGATGTAAACTCAGTATCCTGAGGAAGGAAGTCATTGTGATCACTGCAATTTTCACTCCATATTTCTGGTTTAACAATGATGTTTAAGTCAATGGGATCCGCATGACTGGGTTCAAGTAAATTATTTATTACTTCTGAATCACTCATTTTTACATTATCACTGTTTTGCACAGTGGTAGGACATTCCAATTCATTTGGGATCTTATGAATTTTAAGATGATGTATTAAATTAACTTCCAAACGAAACAATCTGCTGCAGATCATACACTGGAATGGTTTCAAGTCTTTATGTGTTTGCTGGTCTAGTTCATCTGACTTTTGACAAATACTCTGAAAGTGACTGCTTGTATTTAATGGTTGCTCTGCTTTTACGACTGCATCTGACGTGATTTCAGTCTTGTTTAGGTCCTGCACAGCATTTACGCTTATTTTACACTGGAGCTCTAGTTCCATTGAGGAATTCACAGGAGTGCGATTGCTGATGAGTCGTTGGTGGAGTGATGACTGAGTCTGGAGTGAAAATTTATGTGCAGTACTTAAATGGGATTTCAAGTGTACCTTTTGTCTGAAGGCTTTCTTGCAGATCTTACATGAGTAGGGTTTCTGCCCAGTATGAATAAGAAAATGCCGTTGTAATTTGGATGGTGAACAGAAGGTTTTGAAACATTTAGGACACCAGTGTTTCAACGTTATTTTGCTTCTGCTGGAGCTCAATTCTTGTGACTGCAGGTGCACCTTCGTATGAGCCATTTTAGAAGAAGTCTGGCCTGACTCGCTGCCCCTCTTAAATTGTTTTGGTTTGTTATGAGTTGCGGAGTGAATCCAAAGCTGAAGAGATGACGTAAATGACTTTAAGCAGACTTTACAGGTGTATCCATTGTGGGGATAACATACATATGTGTCTACATTTGCAGAATCAACATGTTCCTGGGGTACTGCATCCGTAACATTTGAGGCACTGTTTTGAGTCATTGAACCATCATTTATATCTGGCATATTTTTTGGTGGATTTCCAGTCTCAGAGGAAGGACAAAGAAATGCATGAGGCTGATCACAATGTGGTTGTTGGTTATGAGTTAAAATGCCATCCTGTAGACAGTCTGTTGGGAGCCTTGAATAGTGGATTTTCTGCAAGTGCGTTTTTAAATGCTCAGACTGTGTGAAAGCTTTTCCACAGATTTTGCAGATGAACGGCTTCTGGCCCGTGTGGATGACATAATGTCTCTGAAGTTTATATGGTGATGGGAAAGATTTTGGACAAACAGGGCAATGATGCATTTTAAAATCCCCACCCTAGAGACTCTTCCCAATTGGAGATCCTCTCACTATACCTAGGGCAATAGGACAAAGCATGACATTAAAACTTTAAGCAAACACGGAGGAACTCCAATTAGTGCAATGCCAACTGACAATAGGAAGTGATTTCATTACTATAACATTAATGTGACTATCCTCGTTATAATTAACATTAAAATTGTGTACATCATTAACGTCTTATTAAATTTGTGGACTTCTAAAACATAAAAATGTTATCAAAGTTACGAATAATATGCATAATGTCTACAATATATTGCTACAAAACAAAAGCATTGCAATAATTTCCAATGACATAAGGTTAGGCTAACAACACAGGGATTTGATAACGGCGTAAACATAAACAGATTTTGCAACAAACGTCGAAACTGGCTAACAAACTCAATTTGCTGGAGTAAGTCAAAAGTACTTACTATTTGTGTTTGAAGTCCTAGTACAACTAATGTATTCATTATGAGTTGACAATGTCTGTGACTTGTTAGCTTTCTTGCTAACGATGCAACAATCTGACGTCACCCAGACCACAAAGCATGTACGTCCCTCAAAATGTACGGGGGGAAACAAAGATGTTCGGTATGGTTTATTACATCCGTGGTGCGAGGAGACCGCGCTTCTTCTTCTTTTTCTTCTTCTTCTTCTTTGTGGTTTTATGGCGGCTGGCATCCAAAATTTTGCATTACCGCAACATACAGAATGAAATGGTTTCCCCAGTGCATTGTCCGTTCTATGACTTCTATACTCAATGGACTGAGATGGTGTAAATCCTTCCCTCAGCTTAGTGACTATTTCTTCCCCTGATATGTCGACAATGTCCAAGAATCTCCTTACCGCATCCAACACCATCTTAATCCTCTCTGATTTGCTCTTAATTTCCACAGCACAATTAATCACCATAGCAATAAATGCCAGAAACGTTTCTTGTCCATCATATTCTGCGCATCTCCATTCCTTTTGCACTGCTGCTCGTTCATCCTTCCATTCCATTCTCTTGATAGCTTTGACGTATGACAGACCCTCTTCTGCTCTGATTTTACTCACGTTTATTTGTTTTAATATTTTTCATGCTGATTTCCCGCACAGTGAATGCACTTTACTTGTTCCTGCTCCTCTCTGTGCTCCTCTGTTTCACAGGTTAGTTAAGCAGTCATTACAAAGCAATATAATTAAATCACATTGGATTTTGGTGTTCAGATTGATATCCCCACAACGCTCACTTTTATTAATGAGGAAAATGTGTATAGAGTCTCTTTTTGCTTCATGTCTGAAATGATTTTAACAAAGACCTATTATCACATCAATGTATGTGCTTCATTAAATATCTAGCATACATAAAGTGTAAAAAGTATAATATCCCCAGGGCAAAGCCGTTGGAGAAAGGCTGTTATGTAATACTAGTGTTTCAAGCAGCAGGCAGGTGTGTCAGCAGTCCCCCTCCCCTGTTAACTCAGGGTTTCTCTAAATTGGCAAGTACTGTCTTGTTCATTCCTCATTTACTGTAAACAATCTGTTCCCTCTGATGTGTTCATTTTTGTCGTCAAAGCTTTATGTCTAATTCTGTAAATGAATAAACAATTCTGAGTTCCAAGCCGAGGAATCTAAGCTGATCCTCTATGATGTGCAGAGTGTCTAACAGAGTGTTTGTGATGTTTGTTTTTTTCAATGTACATATTTATGTTTCTGAAACACTAGCCACATAGTTTTGGCAGGTTTGGACAATATGAGAATGTTTGTTTTGTACAAATTCCAGGATAATTTTCTATTTTCAAGGGTAACAGAGAGATGACAATACGATCCTTTTTTGTGTTGTGTCTAGATTTAGGTCTTTGGATGGGTGTTTGGTCTGCGATCCTAATTTAGTCAAGCAAACCCAGGCAAAGTAACTACAGGTTTTAAACCCTGTTGAAAATAAACCCTGTCCTATTTTTCTGTGGTTTTGGCCTCAGTGTTTGTTGATACTTTCTTGATATTTGACATGCCAATATCCAGTGGATGGTGAGAATCTATCGATATGTGTAGGTTGGTTTTCTACATTGGCTCCTCACTTCTTTTAAGGATACTGCACAGTCGAGATAAGCAGTAGGCTTTTCATGCTGCAAACAATTTGACTAGTCTGGTAGAAGTGAAATCAATAAGTCAACAAAAATGATTCACTACCAATTAGGATTATTTAAGAATTATTTCAAGCTAGGTTATTCAGGCACAAATGCCAAACATTTTCCAGGAAACTGTACTGTATGAGCAGTTTTCACAGACATTTAGTCATAGTAGGACAAGCACAGGTGTTACTAATAGCATTAACAATGCAATGTCTGTGTTCTATTACTGTGTCCCACTAAGCTAGTGTGACAGTGAGAAGAAGCACTAAATGGAATTCAGCCATCATTCATTCTATTATTTACACCAGTGCTTTTTATGGAAGCTTTTCCTACTGTGACATGTTATAATGTCTTTCATGAAGAAGGCCACAAAATTAAGAATCAATATTAAGAAATGTTGACAAGAAATATTTTATTTAATTGCACTGATGCAAATATAGATATATGAGATAAATGAATTTTTTTTCTAATACCTATTGGCTTTATTTATAAATTGTGGCAGTATTTTAATGGAAATACTTTAATTACTTAAATGGCACTATTTATGCTGACCACAGGAGGGCAGCAGACACCATTCAATAGCATCTAAAAGCTTGCCAGTTCAGCAGATACAACAAGTTTGATTAAGTGTTGTGACCATGAAGACATGCTTTCACAATCCGTCTGGGGAAAAACACAATACATTATGAAACAAAAAGGATTCAAACACGAAAACAAACAAAACCGCAGTCACTGAGGCAAACAGACCACAATGTCAGTGCCGCTCCTGAGCTGGGCTCCCCTACTGTAGCCCACTGCTATGGGGAAAGAGAGTCACACACGTCAGCCTGGTTAGCCTGGAGGAAGAAACACACAGTTAAAGTCCATGTGCAAGGCCACAATGACAAGGGCCGCAGGCTGGTACACTGCACACAAAGGACAATGTTACCCACAAAAGCCAGTTTGGTAGAAAATGTACATTTGACAAAACACATGAGAAAACTAAATGTCACCCTGTCTTTATTCATTTTGTGAAAAAACGCAGTGTTAAAGACACAAAAAAATGTGCCTGCCATAGGCCATCACATTGGTTTTGATGAGGGTGTGATAGTATACTTGTGGCCTTGTCTGTCTCTGTATAAAAACATGTCTACTGAAAGACACAATGTTATGTTGATAGTGGTGATCGACAAGTGGTTGGCGTGCAATGAAATTTAGTGACAAAGCTCCTCTATTGACTGAAATGCTGAGTCTTGTGTTTTAATGTTTTGTTAAGTATGAATTCCTTGTAATTCAAATGCTGTTCCACCAAGGGGAAAAGCATGTGGATTCAAAACTCAATAAAGAAATGCATTGCAAATGTGGAATTTTAATAGTAAAGTTAAATCTAGTGCTCCTACATTTTTACTACATTTGCATTGCTCAATTTGAACAAAAACATTATTCAATCTTCATTTCAAACCATTTTTATCCAGTAAGACTGCTGAACATACATGCTTGTTCAGCAAACTCTTATTTGGCAATGCCTTGCTTGGCATTCAGACTGTTACACACATTTAGAAATAAAACCAAAGCAAAACAAAGAACAAATCATTTGACAAAGAAAACACTGTTGGAGGAATGCCTTCTACCAGAAATTGTGGCTGTTTTTCCCATTGCCAACTCTGTAGCAGTTTAACAGCTATATTTATTAAAGAAGACACAGACAAAATTATTTTACCAAAAACACTCATATCTTAGTGCTAAGTTGACAGCTGCATCATTCAAAAATTGTGAATCTCACCCTGCTGGGGCCTTTAAAACCAAACAGGTGAACATTAACACATACTGTATATTTATGGGCCATTGGCGTGCTCGCTCTCATAAATAATTGCTTGTTTGTGTTTTTCAACCGTCAATAAAAATCTTCAGGCTCTGTTGGTCCGCCTCTATTGTTCAATTTTTGATAACAACAATCAAAACAACATGGGGTGGGGGAAGATCAATAGCCCACTCCACTCTGCCGCCATTACAAGCTCGATGAAGAGAATAGCCGGAGTGAAGATGCATTCCAACTCACATCATCAATACGGTTCTTGATCTTTGAGAAAAGAAATGTTCCAGGAGCAATGGTTAATAGTGTTATTTTCTTCCCACATTGTCACACTGTGTCCATTGACACCCCCACCACACACACACACACACACACACAGACAAAACACACAGCTGCCCTGCAGCAGTGTGTTGTAGCGTCCCTCTCCTATTAACCAGCTTGCCTTAGAATCAATAGAAAGCATAAAGAGGTTTAATCTTTTTGGGTGCTCTGCGCTGATTGCCTATTACACAATAATAACACACCTTGAATCCCATGGAGCATGAGTGGGAGAAACAGTCACCTCATCCGCACACACTGCACACAGTCACAAACCAGTCAAACAGTAAATCTATAGGTTTACGACTGAACAGATGGTGTCAGTGGTGGCACTAGGTCTTTATGAGGGGTGTTAGCTAGCATGCTAAGAGAAATTCCACCAGAAACAGTGGGATATCAGGGATACAGTTTATCGCCTCATGGGCTGAGGCACTGCTGGTGTCTCCTTTTGTAGACTATGGTCTCCAGTGTTATGGTATGCAGCTTCACATTATAGAAGTTCCTCTTCGAGTCAGAATAACAGCTGCTGCAGTATACAACTCCAGTGGAGGACAAAGTGAATTATTGGCCTAAATTCTCGGATGTGGGGTGGAATAAACACATCCTGAAAACCACACACCATCAAAACCACTTGAAGACAGACACGGCTTTGCATTTCAACAATCAGTAGAGATAAACAGTCAAAATTCGTGAACAGTTATGCAGTTTTTATTTTCCATATTCACTGATGTCCTGTTGTAAGTCATTAGGTGTTGGGCTGTCAGAGTTGCTCCTCCAGAAAAGCCCCACAGAATTCCACTGTTGTGGATGACTGGAGTCTGGTTGTTGACTTTGGCTGTGTTTCTATAAACTGAGCCAGCAGGACAGGTGGAGGATCTGGGAGTCAGGCAAGTCCAGGACTGGAACCAGGACCACAGACGGACTGGACTCTCCAAGACAGCTTCTCAAACTTTCTTCAAGTCCTGGCAGGTAGAGATGGGGAGGTAGATAAGGGGGTGCGGGCAAAAGAAGAGGCAGGAGTTAGTTTCATTAGAACTCTGACTAGAGTCAGACATTAGTTTCTCATATAGCTGTCCCACTGGGGCCGTCCCAGGATAGAGGCTGTACTTAACCCTTCGACCAGGAAACACAGGCCTATTTACAAATTATTGGCATTCTTAAATCCTTGGCAGATTGCAACCCCCCATTCAACTCCCTGCAGTGCAGACATATGGTCAACAAGGACTGATCTCTAAGCTACCCCTCCCAAAGTCTCACACAGAGCCATATATAACCAAACACATTCACGCAGAATGAAGGTTGGTAGGGGGGCAACCCTGCCATGCCCTTCTGGACAATTGAGCAGCTTGCTGGGGATGGGGAATCTAGTGGAATGAGATGTTAGGAAGCTGTGTTGGGACTACCTCTCAGTTTTACTGGACTTGAGGGATGTTGTTAATGTGTGCGTGTGAACTGGGCTGGACTACAGACGGACAGTGCACATGTGAGAATTCACTGAGTATCTCAGAGCCTGGCCTTGATGACAGCCTGTCTATTTAGTAGTGGCCCACTGGGATGTTGCCCCTTCCCTCCTCTGCTCCATGAACTAATTGGTCACAAGTGTTCCTGTCTCATGGAGGACTGACCTGGCGTATTCCTTCTGATTTAACTTGTTGGATGGGACTTGGGTGTGGTCACTAAGATCTGACTCAGTCATAACAGAGTTACACATCTGGGAAAGCATGCTGTGTCACCGGGGCCTGAAATATATTTATTTTTTCACCGTCTGCATCATGTGGCATCATTTAATGTAAAAAATGTTGTCATTGAATGTCCAATATATTTACATAAAAACATTATGTTGACGCATGTTGACATGCACAAAAGGACCCATGTCTTTCAGTACATGACAATCACTCCACCTTCCCTAACAACCAGGTATTTCAATTAAAGGGGCATGTTCAATCCGAGCTAGAAATTTTACGTTCCCAGAACGTTTTGAGAACGTCCCCGCTGGTGTCAAGGACGTTGCCTGGTAACGTTCCCACAATGTTCCCAGACAGTCACGATGTGGAGTTCTTTAAAGGGTTTGGGGACGTTATTTGGAGGACCTTCAGGGAACATTCAGGATGTTCTGGGAACGTTTAGAGGACAATATTTAATTCAGAAATACAATGTTCCCAAAACATTCTGAGAACGTCCCGCTGGTGTCAGGAACGTCGCTTTGTAATGTTCCCACAACGTTCCCAGACAGTCACGATGTGCAGTTCTTTAAAGGGTTTGGGGACGTTATTTGGAGGACCTTCAGGGAACATTCAGGATGTTCTGGGAACGTTTAGAGGACAATTAGATAGGACGTTCCCTCTAGGACTCCACTACACTACATTCCCCAAACATTTAAAGAACCTTTACCTTTTGATTCTTGCATCACCTTCCCAGAATGTTTGTCATGACTGTAAATTTCAGTTGATAGATGTTTAAGTTACTGTTAATGGTAAATAACTATAGAATAAACAAACAACTTAGCTATAATATAAACCTGTTTACAGTCTTCCTCAGTTATAAAAAAAGAACAACTCTTTATGATATATTACGGCATTTATTAAGTTCAACTTAACAGTAATGGCAGGAGTGGTTTCCAGAATTTCATGCAAAAAATGTACTACAATACATCAGATCATAAAGTTGGTGGCAACAGATTTTACAGTCAACCACTTAAATTAACGTAAACTGCAAAGGACATAACACATAAAGCCCACTGCAAACCAATACACAGACTACCATTAAGAAACTTTAAGAAACTGTTTTTGCACGTACACATCCTCTGAAAAACAGATTGAACGGATCCAATAACTTGTTCAGTATACTCGAAGTAGTCATGAGATCTTGAAAAAACAGCATGTGTCCATACATTTACATTTATTCATTTAGCTGACGCTTTTATCCAAAGCGACTTACAATTGCTATACATGTCAGAGGTCGCACGCCTCTGGAGCAGCTGAGGGTTAAGTGTCTTGCTCAGGGACACAATGGTGGGGGATTGAACCCGGGTCTCTCACACCAAAGGTGTCTTATCCATTGCACCATCACCACCCTATATGTATATGTGAAAATTAGCCACTTGACCCAGGTTGATCAAGAGTAATTGTCACTGCGTCCAGACTTGAATGAACAGAGCACTCAACATGGGAGTCTCACACAGACTTGATTTTCAGGAAACTTTAACTTCAAAGTGTACTGTCACCACTCACATGTTGTCCATCATATGTTGATAGCATGATCCTCCTTGCAGAAAAAAACAGAAACAAAGCAAAAGTTAGATTGATGCAGTAGTTGAGGATGATGCCTACACAGAGAAACTTAACGGTTGGAAACCTCCAGCTATTTGCAGGAAAAACGCCTAAAACAAACCAATATGTATCAGGAATAACTCCTCAACCATTTGGCCTAAATGCATAATTCTGGTCTCCTTTGAAAGGTCATAAGGTATTTTATTTATTTTACTTTTACAGACTACATGGAAATGCAATAAAGAAAAAATCTGATATTTTTATCCTCGCCTGGGAAAAAAAGCTATATTTTAATGCAATAAACCATCAAAACCATCCTGAGGAAACTTTTACTGCAACTGAATATCTTCTAATACACCTAGAATGCAATTGTAACTGTAAATCTGATGAAAATAAACTAAAATACAACAGTTATCATACAACATTATCCAATATACCAGGCGAATGTCCGTATTTTGGCAATAGTTATTTTTAAAATGTTGACTTTTATTGATAGATATCTTTAAAACACTTTTCCAAATGACAAAACATTGAAATATTGATAAACCAGGAGTATTCATTAACATTCCTGTCACCAAAAGACCTCACACGCTTTACAGGCCTGTAGATTGAGATTGAGCACTTCGGAGTTAAAACGGCAAAAAAACAAAAACACTTTTAATCAGTAATATCGCCCAGAGCACCGTTGCCCCCGATTAACGTTACCATTAAATTACAAGCTAGCACTTTTTTTGCAAGAACACAAAACAGCAGAAAGGACAGCGTTAAAACTGTTTGAAAAATTCACTGGCGACAGGTCGACCGTCAATGTTTTACCAAACGTGACCCAGCAAACATTAACATAACGTTATTCCAAACCCAGACAAACCTTCAAGAAAGCTTTTGACGCTGGAAGGATGGAAGAAATTCTGTAAAACTTACCTCAAGAAGGAATGTTTCCTCTCCGGGATCCAGAGTCCGGACATGGCGCTTCAATTTCAAAATGTAAACAATCGCAATGAATGCTGGGCGCGCGCACAGGTCGCAACTGGTAACGTGTCTCTCTCTCTCTGACTCTCTGTCGCTGCAGTTTGCTACTCCCTTTTTTTATACAGTCTATAATAAATAAATAAATAAATAAATAATTGAAACACACATAATAGATATTGAGGTGTTGGTGGAGTTCTCACCAGTGATTCACAAGTTTTTTTCTAGCATAGTAACTTTGACATGGTTCTCTGTAGACCATATGAGAACGTTTTGTCACTAACTTAATCAGAACGTTCTCATATGGGTCTAAGTTGAACGTCCCTCTAAAGTCCTATAAAGAACGTTATAATAGAACCAACTTAGAACCATATGAGAACGTTTTGATTACGTCCTCTTTGTAACGTTGTTATGTGACCATAAGATTACCATTACGGAACGTCCCCCTAAAGTCATTTAAGGAACGTTGAACTGCAGCACTTTCATTACCAATAGAGGACGTTTCAGGAACGTCCCTAATGTTCTGTAAAGGTTTGGAATGTTCGTCACCTTTAGAGAACTTTTAGGAAACGTTACCCATGGTCGCGGGAACGTCACCTTCTACCTGGGATGTACTATTATTACTGTCAGCCATGATAACAAGGAAGCAGATTAAAAAGGGACAGAGTAAAATGGATTGCTGGATGAGTAAAGGAAGAGAAAAAGTATCTATTCTAAAGATTTCACCAAAACATAATTAAGTCATGGCATGAAATAATATCATATAAGCTAATATCATCAGGTACTGACAGCTAACAAGAAACACAAAGTTCCCCACAGTGACGGTTCAACCACAACTGAATAAGTATCTCAGTTAAAATCTCCACAACAGTCTATATCTCAACAAAAACCTCCTCTTCTGGATCCTAGCAAATATACAAAAAAACTCAATTTCAATTCAAAAGTTGCTGTACAAAAATTGAACCAAGTGATGCCTCTTGCATCTTAGTGATTCTCCGAAAACATTGGAGTTACCTCTCACAGTCCGGCTGGTGCTGCTGGCAAGCAGCCCTCTGGCTGTCAGTATTAGAATGGACTGGGCCTCCTCCACTGGTGAGTTTGGTTTGGAACACCGCCAGAGATATTCCCTGAGCTGACTGGTGACTGTGTGTTGTGTGTTTGACGAAGGTGCGTGCGCCGATCGCCACAATGTGCTAACTTTACTACATGTGTCTTTCTGTTGTGCATTTTATCTTTCCAAAGTGGCAAATGGAGAAGGAGGAGGATTGAATCTGTCAATTCCAATCACAACAAGACCTGTGTATGATGCATGTAGAGTGTGATTTTTGACCAGTTATGTTGAGTCTCAGTGAACAAAAACAAACTAATGCTCTTTAGATAGCAGCTACTAGTACTGCAGTACCTGTGTGACATTTATGTGAACTTGTAGAAAGAAATCAGGACAGAAAGGTTACCAGAACAGTTCAGCACTATTTAATAAGCCTCATTCTCTTTCATTTGAAGCACACACAGCATGCCAAACATCCTTACAAAGAGCCCACACACCCTAATTAGCTAATATGCACTACAGCTTAAAATACCCCCACTGAACACAGGCCTTTTTTGGAGGGCATTAAACGCCTAAATATGTGTTATCAGAGCATGTGGTGCACCCTGGGAAGCAGGGTCCTCTGGAGATGGGTAGCTGAAAACTGAACAAGCTAGAGAGATCACAGACAGGGGATGGTTTTATTAAGAGAAGAAACACAACCTTCATCACACCTTACGCACTTAGCCTGTTTAATGTCAGGGTGTTTTAATCTTTGTATTAACAGATAGGAAATAATTGCAGCCTCTCTTTGAGAGTCTCCTTCAGTCTCTGTGGTCACAGACATTCCTGCTTATGCATGAATGACAGGCATGGGGAGAGGAGAAGGTGACCATTCAATTTGGTGTTTTTATTCTTTGCGAGTAAAGAGTGAATAACATTGCTTTTCCCCAATCTCTATTAATGCTTCTGTAAAATCCTATGAACACTCTCCATCATACACCAAATTCCCATCCCCTGGTCTCTTAACCCCCCTTTGGGCTACACAGGGAGCCTCATTGAGAGGCCCAGTGGACAGAGGCTGTAAGATTCAAAAAGCCATTGCATTAGCAATGGGATGGAACTAAACCATCTACCCAAGAGGAGCAGCCATTATTCTGCTTCAAGGCAAACGCACAGGGAGCTAAAAAGGCTGCTGTTACATCTCTGTGTTTTCAAAACCAAACCATTACTAATGCCCACAACACTCTTTTATGCAAAACATCAACAGCTATGTTTGTTTGAACTGATTAATATATAAATATTGTAAGCCTAGGTGAATAGAAGGAGGGGTAGAAGTGAAGGAAGTGGTGAAAAGGAGAGAAAAAGGGGGTTCTTGTTTGGAATGGCTGATTCCTGCTGGGCTTACGGGGCTTTTAAGCAGTGGCCAAGGCCCAGAGCCAGTGGTTTTTAGTTGTGCTACACTGACTTCCAAACTGGTCAAATTATCCGGTAAACGAGGTGGTAATTAGGAAGTGTTGGCTCATGAAAATTGTTCATTTAGTCCAAGGAGACTGAACATAGAGGCTAAGCAGCTAGGTGTACGCAGTAAAGCCGCAGAGAAATGGAAAACATAATTTAAAGCAGCCATAATCAATCATTTTATATCAACAACAAATCACATGTGAAGGGTATGTAAAGGGTTAAAAACACCTAAGTCACACAGTAACACAAACTTACTGGATGAGGCAACGGTAGACCGGAGACGTAAAATTACTACTTTTGTGAAGGGAGTCTGGTGGCTTTGACAAGAGCAAAATAGTGACTGTTTCTGGTTAAAAAAATAAGCTTACTCTTAAAAAAGGTCTATCTCTGTAGGGATCCTGTCCATGATGCTATTGATTGAATGTGAAGGATTGTTTTTATGTCGTCGGACACATAATAAATAACCTGCCTGTCAGTGGCAAAAACAAGCACTTTATTGAACATACTTTGACGGGGCGCAATTGCCTACAAAGATTCTGTTGCAGCTCTGTTTCTCTGCTGCCGACTGCATCACGGTTGCCCAGTACTGGACCAATGTCAAGAACTGTTGTCCCAGTTTGTCACAGAGACCTAGAAACGCGGTCAGGTAGAAAAATACAGAAGTTGCACTTGGCGCATTTAGCCGCTAACAAGACTGTTATTTTCCACAGGAGTTAGACCAGAACAGAGCTAAAATGAGGGTGAGTATAAAAATTAAATTCAACAAGTGGACACAAACACAACGTGCGAATGTTGCTCTTTATCTGCTGGATGTGTAAATAGGCAACTGTTTGCTAATATTTTTGCCACATCATTTCAAAACATGAATGTGTTTCACATTATGTTTTGAATATTTAGACGTAAAGATGATTGATTTAAATACTTACAGTGTAAAATCATGGATTTCTTTAATCACTGAAATCACTAAAAATATAACAAGACTTTATTTAGGTCTTTCTCTAAAACTTGAGGTTTCAGTTGAGTTGTGGGGGCCCATATTTTTGAGAACCTTTCTATCGTAAGTAACAGGTTGAGACAAGATGTTTAAAGGTTTCATTTGGAGCATATGTCATGTCTATCAGCTGTGAACCCTAACGCATGTAACCAAAAAGGGAGGGGGGAGGGTTGTTGTCTGTCTGCCCGCTGACAGTTGTGAGGCTGTGACTGCTAGCGCCAGAGGTGTTACTTTTCCTTCTTTGACTTTTTGGATTCATCACCCAATGAGCATAGGCTGTGACCCATAAAAACGCCCATGGGTAAGCTTCCAGGGCTTGGCTGTGCATGCAGGGTAAGGTAACAGATTCCAGCTCAATGATGAGTCAGTAAATGGTTTTAGGGAAGCAGTCTGTGCAGTGCATAATCAAAGAAATATACATTTCAAGGGTGAAGACTGAGGATGACTTTGCTCCAGTAAACCAATGACCCAGTAACATTTTTTACTTTCCATGGAGAAGCTTCAGTTAATTTTGATTTCAATTGTACTAAAATATATACATGTATTTGTTATATCTACATTTATTTTATCATCAACAATAGAATGTTGTATATAACACTCATATTTGAGATATTTTGACAGGACTCCTCATTGATAAACCATCTTCCTCTTCTACTGTGGATAATGACAGAAGAAAGAAATGACATGCATCATATATCATGAAACAATGTTGAATAACAATTATATAATTAGGTAACAAAACAAATAGCACTGTTCGTCTGTCATGCATATCAACACATATTCGAAACACATCAACCTTTTTCCCATTCATCACTGGTAACCATAATTTCACGTTCCTTGAAAAGATGAGTTATGTCAAAGCTAAAAATGACAGTAAGATGGCTGGTTTGGCACGGATTCAAAAATGTTAATTGACTGCTACAGCGATGACTTGACAACTGAGCCCGACTGATCGATGTGCTCGTCGCCCTTTTCCCTCCGAGAGAACATCTCTCAGGATAAAACAAATACCATTCCACATTTGCCTTGACAAGACCCTAGAATCCTGGGAGCAGGAGATGGTGGCGTATAAAAGTGTAATGATGACAAAAGACTGTGCCAGCTGCTTGGGTAACTGTACACAGTGCAGACACAACAAATGACTTACAATAATTAAACACAGGAAGAAGTGGAGGACCTCTGGAGAGACTGCTTCCTAGAATACATTATGGAGTTTACTTAACCAATGTCAGCTCAAACTTTCTTTGAATAGAGAGTACAGAGAGAGACGGGCTGTCACTTTGTTTCCATTAATACAGATGTGGAGCTTAACTTCCAAGAGCAGTGTATCTCAGAAGGGTTGCCTTCAGAACAGAACAGCTTATTTAGGATAAATCCTCTTAATGAGTGTAAATATTAGATCTATCAAAACTTTATGTGTAGTGTCTTGAATAAAATACATGTCCAATGACGTACCTTTAACAATCTGCTGTGCCATTGAGTGGTTGGACTTGTAGAACACCCTGGCACACAGTGGCACCAGCTCAGTGTCCATTTTCTTCATGGCTTTCTTTAACATAGCGGCAACTTCCTTCACATCAGTGACCTCCAGGTTATCGCTCGTCACAGCCAGCGAAAGTGAAAGGGAAGCACTACACATGTCAGCAGACATTACAGTGTGGCACTCCACAGATCCGCATGCCACCTTTGTAGTCATGTGACAGGAAGTCCTTTTGGTGGGGTTATCCTGAATTGCAGTTACGTGAAGCTCGACAGCTGCAGCTTTGGGTAAGGCAGGTACCACAACAACCAGTAATGGTGCAGGTTTGATCTCAGGCTCCCACAACAAGTCCTGCAAGCAGACAGATGGTATTCAAATGAACTAACTGGC
Source organism: Lepomis macrochirus (assembly GCA_024633595.2). NCBI lineage: Eukaryota > Metazoa > Chordata > Actinopteri > Centrarchiformes > Centrarchidae > Lepomis > Lepomis macrochirus. The sequence goes on along the minus strand of JALXJV020000022.1, from coordinate 18,339,980 downwards.
AAATTATATACTGTGTTGTGCCACACAATACAAAAAAATGTATGGCCCTCCTGCTGAGATACATGCTGTGCTTTCTGACCATCTCTATCAACATTAACGTTATTGCAAAAGCCATCAGTAAATTCTACCACACAGCACGAAGAAAGGCTTTTTACTTGACAGACTGACAGACTATCAATTAACATGAGATTGTGAGGTGACCCTCGTTAATGATAGTGTACAAACAATGCAAAAGAATCCATACTGCTTGCAGCCGCCTTAAGCAAAATGGACAAATGCATTCACTTTGAGCTGCTTTTGCTAACATGACAGGTTGTATCCAAGATGACTTCTCACCTTTCTAAGAAGATCGCTCACAACATGTTATGGCTTTCACCACACATATTTAGTTGAAACTGCCTCAATTTTATCCACACAACCAAAATCTCTATTTTTTTCTCCTCTGGACTGAGGACCATTAACACTAACAAAATGTCTTGGAGCAGTGCTACAATGTGGCCCTCTAATAATACTTGGCTGTGGCTTCATCTGCTAATGGGAGAGAAATGAGTGTTTTATATAACCGTCATTTCAGTCAGAGTCGATAGGGCAAAAACACTTAACCCCCTTTTCAATTTGCTGGATCAATTTTCATCCACTTACACCCCACTTCGTAAGTGCAGAATAATAACAGGTTACTTACATTTTATTTTGATATTCACTCACAAAAAAAGAGAAATCATTGACAAGAGCAGATGACGGCCTCTTTGTCCCTTCAACAGACGAGCCTGTCATGACCCAATCAGCCAGATTCAGTGAAGCAGCACTTACCTTCAGATTAAACTTTAGCAAACGCTTAATTGTGTATCAACAGCTAACCTCTTGCCTTGGAGAGAGAAAGAAAACATGAAAAAAACAAGTGTCCTGAATGAGTATGTGTGTAGGGGTAAGGTTAAGATTTCTTTACTCTGTTGATTGTGAAGAGAGCCTAGCTTGTGGTGACCAACAATCACAAGAGCAGAGAACAATAGCCATGTCAGCACAGCTCTCTTAGCATGTCAGACAAAGTGACAGCACACATACGTGTCCTATGCTTTGATAAATGTTATATTAGCACTTCTGGCACTGGCTAGGTATTCTCCTAGAGGGAACTGCTCCTGCACTTGTCAATAGTGATTGAACATGGAACAGAGAGCGGGAACTGTGGAGAGAAGTGACAGGACAGGGGGTCTTGCTCAGCCAGGCTTAAAGGCCACCCTGCAGGCCTTGGGTGCTGAGGTAAGGTACTCAACCGACCGTCCACAAGGAGATCAGGGTGACTCTAGCGCTGCAGCTCCAGCCTCTGGCAGGACTTTGTTGTCACGGCGCAGTTCCCGACTTTTTCTCAGAGCTGTCAGACAGGGTTACATCGTTCCTTATTTGTTTCTTTTATTATTAATGTATCCACCAAAATGTTACATTAGGTGGAAGTTTGTTAAGCAGTTCTGTGGGACTGTCAGAGCTCCATCATTTTGTGTGTGTTCCCCTGTGAGAGCGCTGACAGTACGAACACACATCCCTTCCTGAGAGAAGGGATGTGTGTTCAGAGTTAATTTATCAAATTAATCCAACAAAATATAAACCGTGATATATGGTGGAGCTGAGTGCTGGAGTGGCAAGTTGGGAGGGCAGGCAGGTGGCAGAGTGTTTGTGTGTATGTGTGTGTGTGTAAAGGGCTCTGCTCCGCTATACACCAGCCACTTAACACAGTCCATCTCATTACTTCATCCCACTTCAGTTCCAGGGCATGCAGCCATTCCCCCTGTGCTCCCTTACTCCGTAGGCAGCAGGTAAACGCATGAAGTCTGGATCTGCTGTGCTCCGCTCTCTATACTGATGGTGTGTGACCAGCCTCTCCTTATGTTTGTTTTCTTTCTCCCCACTTTCCTTTTTCTATCTTGCAGCCATGTGCCTGGAGCGTGCAGTGGGTCGGAGGGCCGAGAGGCGTGAAAGCCGAACGGTAAACACGGTAATAAGGAAGTGGTGTAAAGGCGGGGAACAGCGGGGAGCTGATGGGACTGCACTGCTTAGCCAGTTCCCCTACATTTCCTGCCCAGCGGGACGCCTTCAGCATGTGGCTCTATGTCTCAGCACTTACTGGAGTGCTGTCAGTCTGCTATAATATCCCTTCCCATTCACTCCCTCATTCACTCTATTTTCTTAAGAGTTCGTTCCGACGCTCGTCAGACTGTTTGTGTAAATGAAACACAGAGAGTCATGTCAGTGGGGTGAGGAAAGGTTTAAGGGTATTAGGCCATTATAAAACCATGCCAGAGGCCCGAGTTACTCCAAAAGTCTGAAGTAAGCAGAAGAGAAATAACGCAAAAAGAGTTTACTGTGGTATGTTGGGAAGGAATTCTCTACACTGCAAATTCAGCACCATCAAATTAAATGTACCACCAATCAACAATTTAAAAAAATCTTTTCCACATTTCCAAAATAACCTGTTGTTTATGAATACTGCATGTGAAAATATATACGTTATTTTCCAGGAAAACAAAAAAATGTTTAACAATTTTCTGCTTTCTGACATGTTTTCAGAACCTGTTACTGCTACACAAAGGGGTGTCTGTTTAACATTTATTGACTTATCACACCAAAATCTCCCTGTTCATCAAAGCCTTTGCACACACACAGACTCCTTGTGGTTAAATGCACCGTAAATACAATTTCACACTTGTAGCGACTACAGTATGCTCCCAATTAACCCTGCAAGCTTCTTCATCCACCTGATTAGAGAAATTAACAACGCTCAACAACAACACGGCCCTGTGGCTTCACAGACATGCTAGGCACCGGTGTTTCTATCATTTCACTTCACAGGTCTGCTGTCTGAAAACACGCTGAGAAGTGCAACATCTATATTTTTTTTATATAAAACTGGGAGGCTGCATAATCCAGCATTCTACAATTGGATTTCAATCGGCATCCCTAACTTAACTACATATTACATATGCTGCTCATGGTAACCTGGATGCATTATAACAGATGCATGGACAAAAGTATGTTTGTCCGTACACGTGGCAATTAAGTAATTGTTTAAATGTTGTACTAATAATACAACGTGTACCAAATGACTCTAAAGTATATGCCATGTGATGTATTTATACGTAATACGATAAATTACATTTTTCTCAATTACAGTTTAGGATCAAGTACTAGGTGGTAGTAGTATTATTAACCTTCACTTTTTATTTTCATTTTGAATTCAAAATTCATGAGATTTTGGCTAAGTTTAGTAAATCGAAATGCAAAAGCTAAAAACTTGACCACCGGTACATCAGATTACACAAAACAGATTGTTGCGCAGCAATTTATGACATCACTATATTCACAACCTAGTTTGATTTTTTGGTTGGCATGTGTCCATGTTCAGAATCAACATATTTTGTTGACTGTCTTATTTTCTCTTTTTTTATCTCATCTGTAAAACACTTTATAATTTCTCTTTTGAAAGGGGCTGTATAATTTAGCTTTACTTAATGACTAACTTATAGAGTTACCAGTTTTGTAAATCTGAATTCCCTGTATGTTTGAAGACATCATCTCATGCCAGCTAGTAGAGTTACTGTATTTCTGTTGTCTGTGGGAGTTGTGTTACTGGTGTTTGACCTATGTTAAACATTCTAGTTACAGTCAGTTCAAATGAGCACCGGTGCGTTGTATAATCCCCACCCCAGGGAGCATTTCACCAAGTGTGCGATGAAACCGTAGCCCCCACCACAACCACTCTCCCTAACTTCTGCTGCACTTTATACATCTGCACTTGAAGTGGAAGAAAGGGGAAAGTGTGAGGCCCAAGCTGGAAAGTCACATGAAGATGATGTGCCTCACGGGCAAAGAAAGAGTGTGAAGTCAGGTGAGTAACTCACCTAAGCTAGCTCTATTCTTAAGGGAAGAACTCACCTGTTTACAGTTGGAACTGTCAATTAGAGTTGCTTAATCTAAGAATCAGTTGAAATTAAAACATGGTCTCCTGGTGGCAATTGTGGGCCAGCTCATAGTGTACCACATGAAAGCACAACAGATGGACAATGTTGCCCATCTTCAGTGACCTATGACATGAGCCTAGACTTGTCACGTCCCAAAGCTTTGACCTGTTAGCCTTGTTATCGGAACAACCCAATCTGCATGCTAAATTGATGATACACTGTCAACGCTTTCACGATTTCTATTCCACTGTGAGTAACACCAGTCATGGTATATATATTTGAATACAGAGATGATCATGTGAAAGCTTTGAGAATATGATTGCTGGCCTTAAATTAAAAAAACTCATTTTATATTCTGGTATACTTTTTGTGGAATTGACACAAAGTTGACATCCTGTCTCTAGTCTTTAACACCTTTCAGCACTGAACAGAACCACATGGCCGAGGTGTTCCCTTATAGGCCCTATTCCCATGGCTAGGCAGATTACTGTGGGAGGAGAAGGGCTGCCAGGGGAGACTGGTGCCCCTATTAGACGTATGGAGCAGGGGTTGTAAGCTGGGGCGGTGGAATGGAGAGAGGGAGGGAGGGAGGTGGCAGGAAAGAGGGGTGGAGAGGGGGATAAGCTGCTCTGAGAGTTGAATGGAGCTCCAAAATGGTGTGTGGGGGCAAAGGATTAGGGAAGCTCTGAGGAAGACATCTGCTTCTGTGCCAAGCTCCACATTATCAAAGACACCAGCATTTCCCACATCATCAACTTTTCATGAGCGCACTCACTGGTAAATATCAGTTGCAGCGGCTTGGGTCTCAAGGGGGCAGAGAGGGGCGAGGAACTTCCCCTTATTTCACAACTATAAAATACAATTGTGAAAGGCCTCTCCATAAAACTTGGATAACATCACAAGAATCTCTTTCTCTCTCTTTTTTTTACTTATTCATTGGCACATGGATGTCACAGTCTTTTAATACATTAAATATGTTTTCATTCTATGTGGGAGTAGTATCGTATTATAAGTATGATCAATATTTCCTCTGCATCTATAATAAAACAGCCAGTCATTGCTTTTCTTCTTAACCATTGGTATATATTTCATAAACAAAGTGGCTGACCTGCTCTTCCACTGCGGCCCTCAGCATGCTCTCCCAGACAGCCCTGATGATAGGGATGTCTTGGTGTCTTGTGGTGTAGCAGTGGGCCTGGATCACATGAGCTAGAGTTAGGTTGCTGATCACCGCCTCCAGAACTTTTTTCACATAGCTGAAGGACAAGTGGGCCTGTGTCCTGGTACCAGCCTTTACCAGCTGCATGGTACAGGGGACCAAAGCGATTTGGCCTGCACAGAAAACCGACTGATCAACCTGGAGGAAAGAGCACACAAGAAAAACGCAAAAAATTTGTCTTTATTATGGTAAAATCTGCTAGATTAAAAGTCTAAAGTCAAAATAGCAGCTCCATGAGGCTGTACTTGCTAAATGTGAATGTCAGTATGCTAACATGCCCACAATGACAATATTAACATGCTGATATGTAGTATCAGCATGTCAGCATTATGGTACAATGTTCACCATCTTAGCTTAGTGTGTTTGAATGCTAACATTTGCAAATTAGCACTAAACATGATGTACAGCTGAGGCTGTAGTACTTATCAGATGCATTTCAATTTTGATCTGATGGTGGCACTAGATGAAAAACAAGGTTATTACAATTCACCCTGCATGTCTCTACCACATTTCATGTCAGTCTATCCAATGGATGTCAAGATATTTCAGTCAAAACCACAAATATGAACCTCAAGGTGGCACTATAGGAATGAGTGTCAGGAGATCACCAAAGTCACAAGGATAAATTGTCTGGAAAACATGAATGTCTATAACAAATTGTGTGTCAATCTATACAATAGAGATATTTCAATGGATAAATGAAAAATTTGACACACTAGTGGCGCTAGGTAAAAAGTCAGAGGATCGTCACTAAGATTCATCCACTGGGGGCCATGAATGGTTGTACAAAATTTCATGGCAATCCATCCAATAGTTGTTAAGATATTTCAGTCTTTACCAAAACATTGAATTTGATCTACCAATATAATGTGGCTAAAAACAACTAAGGACAACACTCTTGGGGTATTGCCACCCTGGAGTCCAATGCTTGAACTCATTCACATCACACATTCACAAAACCAGCTATAACTTACACCGCTCTAAGTAATTTCCACTTAAGTGCAGCCTGTTGTGGTAGGGTACTGTTTGGAAGTGAAGCTGAAGAAAAGGAATATAATATTTAAAAAATGTAAAAAACAACAACACTCTTTAGGTAACGTGTAGAAGTAAATTTGCAGATATGAAAATAAAACCCCAGTAGTAATTGTGGAAACCTTTGCAGCTGTAGCAAATTGATGAGCTTGCAAAGATTTTGTACAATGTATTATCAAGGCCAAATAATGTATGCATTTAATCTCAGCTGCAAAACTGGAATATGTGTTAAATTATAAAGCAAAACAAGAATATTTCATTAGACAATTAGGATCCTGAACACATGGCTCCTATTCAACCAGAAAACTTGTTGTAAGAAACAAGTCATCATATTCAAATTAGTTTTATAAAAAAAAACAAGTAAAATTGGGTGCTATAAGCAAATTAACATTAATTATAAGTGTATGTTTGAGTAGCACTGCATTAATTAACAAGTTCTATCATGTTTTCCAGCATCTTATTACCAACAATTCTCATTTCACAAGCAAGTATTCTGTGACAATCCTGCCAATGTATCTCCACGGCACCAGTATTATTTATAAGCACAATGTGATAATAAGCTCAATTCACTGCTAAATACCTCGGTTAGAATTAAGCTTCTTGTATAATGAATCCTGAAAAAAAATCTATCTGTTTAATGCAGAGGGATGAGTAAGGATGAGCATTAAGGAGGTCAGGTCTTTAGAGACCCTGTAGCTCACCACTGTTTGAGACTGGATGGCATTAGTGCTAGGCACTAACTGCTGGTCAATTCAAATAGCTGTTGGTGACATGTTGATAATTGCTAACCTATGCAGGACCCTGGAGCACATGCCGATCTCCAGGGAGGATCAAGACGGCCGGAATCAATTGATACATGGCCTGACACAAGGTCCTTCACTGACTAGCAAAGACACAGCCGTGGGTATCGTGTTTTACAGTGAGATTACTAGGGTTAGTATGGACCAGAGCTATTTCTTAGGAATTAGAAACCCCTCAACTAAACTTCTTCTCCCACTCATTTCAAACAAGCCCTTGGTTTTCTTTACATGGTTCAGCCTTAACAGACTCATTCAAAGGAGGACAAATGGAATATTTTCCCCTTACTTAAATATGAATGTATGTCTTTTATAGGATACTAGCAGAACAAGATGCTAGTCGCACAACCGTTTTGCTACAGGGTGGATATAGTTATGGCTATTTCCATAATCAGATGGGTTAACCATGATCCCCAGCTCCTGGGTTCACTTGTCAACTTTGATGAATTTTCCTCTTCCATCTCTGCTGTTGCAAATTGCAGGGACAGTGCGGGAGACAAGAGATGGAGGGAAGATGGGTTTGCGAGTGAGAAAGGGAAGAGATAAGGCCTGCGCTGCTTTTAACCAGTTGGATCAATCATCGGATCATTTACCTGCAAGCAGAATTTGCTCGAGTGCCTGCATTACTATGTCTGCCTAACATAAAAGCCAGATTTCCACACATCAACAACAAATTGTCATTGGCATTCCATTTATGAGCCATCAAATGCCATCATATCCACTCCAACAATGAAGGGCTCCATCAGGTTGGACGGGTGGCCAGAAATTCTTAACAAGCTCGTCCCCATGAAAGCAGCTCCCTCCATTTTGAATTCATAAAGGCTGGTTACCATTTGTCTATTTGAATATCAAAAGGGGCTAGCATGGGGCCTCTTGACTGTTAAAGGCAGACTCCCATAGCTTCTACCAAGCAGGTGTGTGATGATCAATTATTAAGGATCCCGCTCTGGTTACTCTTAGTGGGAGGTGGAATTGGGGATTTGGGGGTTTGTGATGGTGGGGGCACATCTTTCTGTAGTGAACCTGGATGGGGGAGAGACAGTGGAGAAGGGAGAGTGAATACTATTTACATAAAATTAACAGTTCAAAAGAATGAGTTCACACACCAATCAAACTTGTTAATTGACTGTCAATGGTGTGTCTCTGAATATACAACACAACTACATTATTCATCTTAGGCCCTGACAGCAAAGACAGTCCAATTTGCATGGGCGTTCTAAACGTGATCAACAACCACAATGCCACATGCATTTTTAATAGGACAGAGATGGGATCCTTTAATATTCATAAGGGTCAAACAATTGCATATGGCATTAAACTTTCTATAACAAGGTAAGTATTTTTCAAATGCTAGCCTTAGCAGTCTAAATGGCCCACAGAGAAAAGGTGAATCAATAGTAGATGTCCATGTTGGTTTGATTCTGTTCTACTGCTTCGTAATAATATTTGCTGTCATAACTTTAAAGGTTTTCAAAAATGTCAAGTTTTAGTAACCGCCTTTCAGGGCGAAGATGAATAATTTTCATTGTATCTTTGATCAGTTTTTCTATCAGAGAAAAACACATGCTATGGGTGGGCAGTATCACAATAAATATCAGAGCAGTATCTAATTTTCAATATTTAATGATATTTACTAAAAAAAAGACAATTAAAAAATTAAACTCATGTTTGTCCCATTTAGTTGACTGGTCAAATGCTTGTTTTTATCTTTGTTTCTGATGTTTCACAATAACATTAATAATTAATTTATAAATAAGTATTGCAACCAATATCACAAACAGACCTAACACTAAAAATGGACTTTCATGCAAACTTAGCTCAAAACTCAAGCGTCAAACAAGCTTTCAATGAGGTCAAGAACAAAAGTGACCACAACACACTATTTCCTTTTTTAGTATTTATGCTCATAGTTTATCGAACCCTTATGTCTAGGCCATCATTTTTCTAAAAAACCCGGTGACATGTCAAAAGGTCACCATCCCCAAAGACATTCTCTTGCTCTCATCTCTGTGAGCTGCAGACAGTAACATATATGTAAATGTACTCAGGAAGCGCCTGGCTGTGTCCGATTCCAACCCTTAATGGTGTCTCGTTTCAGGCTGGAGTGTCTGAGGTGTTTCTAATTGCTGTTTTTGTCAAAGAGCTTCCAGAGATGACCAGACAGTGCTAGACTATATTAGTATTGGTGTTGGAGCCCTCTGGGCCTCCATCGTGTTGAAGATGTCTCCGAGTGTCATTAGGAGAGCTTGGGAACAGTATAGATGAACTAGGCTGGCCTGGATAAAATGACCTGGTATTGACGAACAGTCAGGTTTTTCTGCCTGGTTCCAAGGACAGAGCGAGGTGGAAAACTGCTCCACCACTCCTATCAGATATGCTAATGGTCACATTTCTCCCCACTGAGATCTTATGCATAATTTAACCAGGAAAATGATCATACAAAATGTGTAAAATAGGTTAGTTTAATATGGTGTAACTTTCCCTTATGCAAGGACACATGTAACCAAGCTAAAAGGGTAATGGCACAGTATAAGCTACAGAGTGTGTCATAAAATGCAAAGTAATTAATATTTGTGTTATGTCCTTTCAATGAGACTTTTCCACATCTTTTTTTGTCTTGCTTACAGCCTCAGCATGGAGTTAGCTTAAATGAACACATCTTCAGAAAACCAGGGAAATGCTTTCCAACTCATAGCTAAAACTTTAAATTTTTTTTTAATTGTTCAAGAATTTATAGTAAATATAGACAACATGTTAAAGGACCATGATGTGTATGAGTAGCAATAGGCCAGACTTGAACATGGATGTTGCATTTACATGGTGTGTTCCATCCAAAACTCAAGTTGATATATAATAGATATAATTTAAATGGGACACCCATTGATTCACTTTGAAACCCTTATGGAACATTCTTAATAAATGTGACAAATTTCCAAATGTCTTGACTATTTTTTCACTTAAGTAATTTTCATCATTTCTTGAATATTTTAGGTATGGCAAATAGCTCAAAATAGTTCAAAATGTGGGGATCAAAAAACTGAGGTTGAAGTTTTGTTGAATGTATTTAAGTGCATATATTATTTCTGCTTTTTGGCAGGGATTTGACATGCAACGACTGTTTAATCCTTGTGTGGTGGATGGCAGTTTGTCAGGGATGTGTGCTGTGATTTCATCTTGAACTGGCTTCAAGTCTGTGGGGCTCTTTCAGCATTAGTGCATTCAAAGCAGATCACGTCTGGGAGTGGGAAATGATAAGAGATGGGCTCATGTTGTGCTGCGCCCTGAGGAAATCCTGCCTCTTCTGACACCTCATTTCTACAAATACAAACCTTTCAGGAGAACCACTACCGTTCTTCCTTCTACAGAATCTCTCCCCATGTAAGGCTTCTCATTTAAAGCTTCATGGGAAGGCGGAGGGAGATATTTGCCTTTTTTATTCCCTCCTCTTTTTTTCCCACCATCTCTATTTTTTGCTTCCTGTTTGTGCTCCAGTTTGAGCCTAACCTCTGTATGCTCAACTGTCACACAGAATCAGTGTTACTTAAACGGCGACATAAATAGTCATATAAAGTGCACAAAGAAAGGCAAGTATAGGGCATTTCTGAATGCATTCTCTCAGGTCTAAAACTGCACATTTATTCAGAAAACAAACCATAAGCATATGTTCAAAACAAGGTTATTACGATGACAAATTTAGAAGAATACTAAAAATTACACAACTATAATGAGCCATTGTTGAGGCAACGTGTGGTCAGCCTGAGCCAGGGACAGTGGCCTTTCCCCCACCCCCACCTTCTTTAAGCTTATGTGTATTTTTCTGTTGTGCCTGAATGTCTGCCCTCGACATGCCCACTCCATAGACACTGAACCGTGAGGAAGAGTAACACTGTCATGTCAGCTCTGGTCAACTTTATGGTGGTCAGGAGCTGCCGCTCAGTACTATAACCAAGGTCAGGGGAGCCTGACTGCTGGATACTCAGGGAGACACATCTGAATCCCAACAGGCATGAATAAACGAATAAATAAATAAATCTTTCTTCCATCATAAAATTATATTTTTTTTAACAACAAAATGAACCAGTTTGATACAATTTGGTATGTATTTTTTGTGTAAATTTACTGTTGCTATAATGATGTTAAAATGAAGAAATAAGATCAAATAAAACAACAAAACACTCTAAGCTGATGTAATGAACTTGTCTGCTGCTGTTGAGTACTGTGCCACAACAGAACTGGGCTTTGGCTGAAGAGTGATGGAGGGGCATGGTTTTTCATTGCGTTAGGCAAAATGCCCTGCTGCCTTCAACTGTCCCGACCTCACATTTTTTGACAAATTGGTTGTGAGGCTTTTACGACTGATGCACATATCGCAAAAATCATTTCTGCCAAGCTTCCTCTATGACCTGCCCGTGGGACATGACAAGCCCCTCCATGCATCGCTCTATCAAACCGAATCTTTCCAGGACAATGCAAATTATGACAAATTCCATCATCCTGCATTATGCGCTTTCCTGCTAATCTCCCTAATTCGAGAGAATCGGGGAGGGTCTCGCTGTTTCAGCTGAGGGGCATGTTGTCTGATTGAATGATGCTGAAACTGCAACCCTCAGCCCCCGTTCTTTCTCCTTTCCCAGCTGTGACCACCTCGTCTCTTCTGTCTTTTCATATTTTTCTTCTTTTTGAAGCTACATCTCTTGGTCTGGCTGGTAATGGAAGCACTAAATTAACCTGGGCACAAAAGAATTATGTCAACACAAAGTGCTATGGCACAACCATTGAAGTGTAACTGTCACTAGTGGTGAAGTTAAGTAAGGCTGTGTACAAGTGTGTATGTGTGTGCGACATGAAGGATAGGACTACAATGTGAAATGTTTATTCTGCCTCAGACAGTGTGAATGTCAAAATTAAATCAGCCCTAGAGATCCAGTGACATGAAGCTGGTGGTCCAGGGAGAAAAGTCCTCCTCATTCATTTCCACCACACACACAAACCCATTCTTCCCTGCCCCGCTGCTATTCTGTTGCTCGTAATGGACACAGAATGTAGTTCAGTGTTCACAAATAAAAGATGAACAGCAGACAAACATTTCAAAGACAGAGTGAACAAGACAGGGACAGAAAATGCAGAGAAGAGTAAAAACAGATGTAGTCCCTTCTTTTTTCAACAGATGGCAGTATGGCTGCATTAAAAAGGCAGCTGGAGTATCAGCAATGCTGTTCATACAATGTCTACTCAAGTCCATGGCTGGCTAGACAGAACCAAAGTCTTCTTGGATTTTCTTTTTCTTCTTTTTTTGACAATGACACAATGTTCACATAAATAAGCTACAAAGTCCACTAGTTCAGTGGAGGAATATGGATGTAGTGAAAAAAATGATTAAATTGTTTGGGATTTCCACTGCAATATATACACACAAGTGTTGTTCTATCTTTATTTGTATCATCAGATCCTGAAAATCCAATCAAGCTGAAAGGTGTCTGTAAAAAGATTAATGATAATAATGATGATAATAATAAAAAGATAAAACACAAATTTAAATATAAGTTCTTTTTTAAATGAAGGGCTTTCCATCTAAGAAATCCTGGTTTCTGCTGACTTTGGAATGATCAAACATGTTACTTTACTGTAAATGTGCACAAGGGGTAATAATATTCCCACTATGACAAACAGATATAAATACAACATGCTGAAAATGTACTGAATCCCTACTGAAAATAGAGCAAATATTAACATTTGTGTCAGAGCATCAAATGCAACTCAATATATTTTGACATACTGAGAATTTTGTGTACTGTATTACATTGAATGAACTCTTACCCTGAGCATCTCAACTTTATTACATTACCTACATTTGCAGGGCCTGACATCCCCTTACATAATAAATCCACAATATCAATAATAAATATATATTAAAAGTGAACATGCTGATATGTCTGCAGAAAAAAGGAGACTGTATATTATTCATCTGCAGCAGTTTTTACCTCAGTTAAGTGTACTTGATGGCAACGGCATTTGAAAAATGAATGACCCAGGTTAAAAGTTACTACTCAGAACAATTGTTCCATGTGAAATAAGTGGCCAAAAGTAAATGGAATGTAAACGCTAACTCTTTTCTGAGTCATCTGGAGAACTGTAAAAGAACAATCCCTGAACAAATAAAGACAAAATGGCAATGCTCGCACACTGTTGCACATAGATGTAATAATTGTTTCTAACCAAAGCCATGTCCAACTTAAAGCATAATAATTATAGACGTCATCTAGCAGCTTCCTAAAATACACAGAATATAACACAGTGCTGTACAGTAGTCAGTAGGTGAATCTGCTGTAGTAAAAAGCCTTCTCTAACAGCCACTCAGTCTAGGTTGGTGACAATTATTGTTACAAACCCTGTGTTTGTTGATAACATATCAATCGTGGTTTGTCTGTTACTACATTTATTACGTGCTAGCAAGACACTGTATTAATAAAATGCTAGACAATTTTATCAATTTCTTTTTGTCCGAAGGTTATACAAAAATATAAAAGCATTAAAATTAAATTTTCTTTCTGGTAAATTCCACTGTATTGGATAAAATATTTTGGCTATGAGTAAAATTTTGAAATGGTTGGGGGTTAGACTTCTCCCTAACATTGGTCCCTATTAGTTTCTGTATGTCACCACATTAGTATGTGTTGGAACTGGCGCCTGTATTGTTCTGTCTGTATTTGCCACATGTGTATATTTCACAAGCAGCATCTCCCAGACCTTCCTTATCTGTGTGTGTATGTGCGTGTGTGTGCGGAGGCCCTGTCAGCTATGCCCTCTCGTCACTGCAGGGGGAAGAAACACACCCGGGCAGCTCTGAATATAGTGGCTAGTTACCATAGTAATGGGATGGTCATACGTCTCTCCTCTCTCAGACAGTGATGGGAGTGGACAGGACACGCCGCTATGCTTTTTATCTATGCATTTGGTATTCAGTTATTTCATTCCACAAATAAAAAGCCAAGCCATCCCACCTCTCCTTTTTCCGTATTCAAATAGAGGGGTAAAATGGGAAATAAATAGTGGGATATGGGGTAATAATTCACACATGGGACTACAAATAATGATGTGTTTTGACTGAGTGTTTGTGATTGCAATTGTAATAGCGTGAGTGTCTTGGCAGATATCTGCGGTGGTGGGATCTTTACATGACGCTTTTCAGATGCCTTCTTGATGTCTCTGAACCATTCACCCCTACACTGCTCATCAACTGTGACAAAGTGAGAAACAAACAAGCACATGTTCACATACACATACTCTACCATTAATAAAATAAATTAATATTCATACATCAGATTGTCATTCAATCATCTACAATCCATTAAATGTTCTAGTACTGTCTATTCAAACTGTAGCCACAAAAATAAATACTTAATGCTTTTTACACAGAAAGCAGTCAAATAATTTGAAAATCTGCAGTGGTGAAAGACGATGATGCTCATCAATCACAAGACACCAGAGACCAGTGTCTCTTAAGGCTTCCCAGGTGATTAAGGATAGTTAATTTGGCACACTCCAACTTACTTGTACACATACACACGATGTATATTTACATGCATATCTAGTATCTGAACATCATTCAGTATAAAAGTGTAAGAGGGATGATGGCTGTGGCTACCCTGTCCCTGCATCCCATGCCTTGTTGACATGGACCAAGGCAGTCAGGCACCAATAATACATGAAGAGCTGCTCAAAGGCAATTAGGATCAGTTGTCAGGGCCGGGCCCATTAATGAGTGGGAGTGTGGCAGGGGCCGGGGCAGAGGCACAGCGCCGGCGTACGTGGCCGCCTGAGAGTCAATGCACTTTGACAGATCCAGTCCTTCCCCTGTCCTCGCCTGGTACAAGCTGATACCAGCCTGTTCCCACGTGGTGCTGCAGCAGCGGCGCAGGATAATGTAGCAAAGAATGCACTGACTCCAGAAAATGACCACTGCCATCCATGGCAGGTCAGCCTCTATGCGGTCACAGCAGGAGAGAAAGGGGGCACGTGGCACAGGGTTGGGAGGAACATAATTACCTCTGCTGCCGTCAACCACTTCCCATAAAGCTGCCCTCTCATTAGATTAAAAAGGTCTCATTTGACCTCTCACATACACTTGTACACATTTAGAAGCAAAAGTGCCCATCCCGTAGCTCCAGCGCTGTGCTTATGACCATGTGTCAACACATATATACGTCTTGGGATGGAGAGTGATTAGAGGAGGGGGAGGGCAGCCCCCATTTTTGCATACAAGACTGTGTTGAACAGTATGCATATATGATGTGGGTATACAGGCCTGCACATGAGCAAATATTTGTCAACAAATGTTTAGATACTGATGGTTTGCGATAATGGGTGTATGCTCAATTGCCGATTTTGACTGTCTTTGCATACATCTTTATCTGTTTGCATGTCACTGAATGCAGTTTGAACGCTGTGTACTGTCAGTCATGAGTGTTACAGTGAGCTACTGGTGACTCATTTTAATGACCGAACCAGTTTACCTTGTCATACAGGCAGGGCCACACAAAGATCACACAGGTGTATGTGTGTGTGTGTCTGTGTGTGTCTTTGTAAGGCCTGGCCTCGGGGCGTACAGCCAACATGCCATTGCGGTATAGTCTTACTGGGTTTGATCAGTGTGTTTCGCGTGTGTCCAGTTCAAGTGAAGACAGCTGACCTCGGTGTCTGGGTAGGATGAGTAAAGCCTATAGAGACCGGCTCAGGTGATGTACAGAGACAAGAACTGAATCGATGCTCGCTGGGGAAATGCTGTGAGGTGAAGCTAGACTGTCAGTCAAAACCTTACTGACTCTCTCCAGACAAAAGGTTCAACTCATTGCACACAATTCAGACATTCAGGAAAGGAAACAGCCTGCCTATTCTACTTGTGCCTTCAGTGAAATAAAAAAACAAATCCGTGTTAACATCGTCCGCTGCAACTAGGAGCAAGTAACTACTCGTATTGAAGAACACTAGTTTTGAGTCGCTTTCAATCTCCTGACTGCTCAAACCGCTGAGCCTTCAAGACCTCATTTTTCATCGGCTCAATTACTCGACAACCGTTCCCCTCCTGCCCCACCCTTTCCTCCCTGCCTCATCTCCCCTCCTCCTTGGTTGAAAGTGATCATTTGTTCTTTTATTAAAGTTGATAACATCCCTTGCATTGTCTGAGTGTGCACGCTAGAGAGCCGCCCCTACTGTTCTAGCCTCCAGCGCTTCATATTATTGGTGCATTATTTCACGCATGCCCTCCTCTTTTATCAAGCGCTTTTGAAGTAATGTTAATAGACTAGAAAATTGAGACATTTATGAAGTATGGGCCGTGTTTATGAAAAAATCCATAAAGTATGACAGGGGAGAGGTGAGATAAAAGCAAGGTTTTAATAGATTATGGCAAACAGAGGAGAGGCGTCAGATGCTGACAGGCACCTCCTCCGAGATCCCTCATATTTTATGGGATTCATTTTGTTATATTAGAAATGAAGTTAAATGTCCTAATTAATCTGTTCTTGCTGCATGCATACTTCCCTGAACGCAGATGCACGCACACACAGTTTTTTGGCTAATTACTCTTCTGTGGTAGCTGAAGTAGAAGCAGTCTACCTCGGGGTGGGGGGGTAGGGGTTGGGTGAATTGTGCATGGTGGCTCTTTTACAGTAGTGAAACATTCTGAGTGAGAACAACAGCCCATAAAACTAAGGCACTTAGCTTAATTTCTGCCATTCATCACTAACACTTTTGCTTTATCACTCACCGCACTAGCTCATATTTACCCAACCCATTGATTGTTCACCTTAAAACAGGGCTGTAATCTTCACAAGCTAATCATTTTTTTTCTTACTACATTTCTAATGGAAAATATTGTGCCATATTTTTTTAAAAAACACAGATGGAGTATGATAATTTAAAACTATTTTAAAGTTTAAAACGTACATTTTGTGAGATGGTCTTGTGAGCCAGCAGTCTCCGATGTACACCATGTAGCCACAAAGTCTATGTTCAACTTAGTTCCCCATCTCATCTCATGTTTTCTGCCAATCTCTACAGTCAATTCGCATAAAACGACTATATACGACTTTGTTGGCTGAAATATAAAAAAAATCAAGAGAGATAAAAATGCTTCCAACAAGCAGAGGAAACTTCTAGCTATGTTCCTCGTTGTTGCAGCCTCTTTCTGGCCCTACATGGGTGGCCTGACCTCACTCTGACTAAGCCTGACCTCTGAACTTTTCATTAAGAGGGTCAGGCAACGTTTTTTCACATTAAGACTCCTGTAAGAAGATCATTCAAATTCTATGGCTGCCACAGAATACTCCTCCCTTTGACGCTAATTGGCAACGTCAGATCCACTTCCCTCCTGATGCCTTACAGTCCACTTTGACAATTTTCAAAATCCAATGCAAATCATATCGCAGGCTTGTGCAAGACAATCTTCCACAACATTGACTGTCACTCACAATTAGGGGAATGAGGCAAGAGGTTAGTGTTCACCAGCATCCTGAGGCAAGTGCAGTCAGCTCCCAAAACACACCCCACAGAATCTGATCAGTGAGTATAATTTCCCAGCAAATATCCCAGGGGTGAGCCACTTACCTTAACAGGAAAGAGGAGATGTTTAACAACCATTCAACTGATAGTCTTTCTATTCATACATGGTCGGGCTATTGTGTTTGCCTCTGTAAATGTGGCTCCAAAGGGAATGTGATGGAACACACAGCATTAATCTAAATAGATGTGGAAAAAATCCTGCAGTTGAGACTCCTGTTGTCAACTCTGACTTTAGTAAATGATAGGTCAGTTTTTCCAGCTTGCAACTCATAAGCGTAATTGTCTGTTATTAGTACAAATGGATTTCTGTGTAAAAATGTGGAACATTGCAGGCTAAAGAAAACAGCCCCCACACTCACTTTTCCTGCTTTGATGTTAATACATCAGAATTGTTTAAAAGCTCCTAAGAAACAACAGGCAGAAAATACAGTAATAACTTTTATTTCTTTTAAAAGCATGCCATTACTTGGCTTTGGTTGTAATGAGATAGTTTGTTTTGATACTTTGCAGCAGAAACTGGATGTCTGAGAGCATCTCTTGTCTTTAATGAATTGATTGATGTTGAAATGTCATATATCTTAATTAGATTATGCAAATTATGTATAGAAATGACAGCAAAATTTGCATTAAATCTCTGATAAGAAAATACAGCATAACAAAACAATTATACCAAAAGATCTCTGGTACTACCGCACTCACAGATTATACATTATAATGCAAGTAATACATATTATGGTGAATGCAACCTCTAAACACATGTCAATCAGGTATGGAACACAATGTAGAAACACATCATATATTAAATGACTTCTTTTGTCTTTGTAGCCTGCAGCTTTTACAGAAACTACCAGTATATCACACATTAACATACAGTACACCAATCATTCCCCAGCTTTGACATCATAAAGGTTAACTAATTCTTTAAATCAAGTCAGATCTGAATCTGTCAGCTTGCCAGGCCAAGTCAACATTCAGACAGCTTGCCGTTCCCGAGAGCTGAAGCTGAAAGACATGACAAGGCAGGCAGATAGATGAATAGATGGATGCAGTTTGAAGGTCCAGCATCAATCACATGCCAATCCCTAATGCCATTCCACTCTACCTCCACCAGTGCCACCCTTCACAATGGAGGCCGATGGTAGTCAAATCCTGCAGGGCCAAAGGGTCCATGTTCTGTCAGTAGCCATGTGCTGTCTCTCAAACCACTGGACAGTTTGTCAAAAGAATATACTGGTCCCAATAGAGCTGGATATTGGTCAGTTTATAGCCCAATCGACTTCAGCACATTCACACGGTATCAAGATTCGTCAGATTAGCAAACAAGAAAGTAAACCAGAACCATTAATCAAAGGCTGTTGTCGTTTGATATTTATTTCTTCCATTAAGTCAAAACTCATTGTCCCTTCAGAAGAACTCATCACAAATCACCTCTGCTGCACAAAATGTATTACATTCTCTGGACATAATTAAGATCGCAAATTCATCCTTTAATCATTTCGAGTTAAAGCCCCCCCCTCAACCCCCTTCTATAGCTGGATCCTTTTAATTACTAATTCTTTTTCACAGACAGTGAATGTGGAGAGCTCCAGGTTATTTGGTCTCAGACAGCGGTTTTCTGTCTCTGTTGTTGCCAGAGCCCTGTCGCTATGGTGTCACACGGCAACACCAAGGAAAATTGTCATTAAGATGGAGTCAGTGTGGTACTGGTGAGAGGAGGGGCGGCACTGCAAGCTTGCTCACAGCAAGGGGGTAATTGTATCAATATGTAAAAATCTCTAGCTGTACTGAAGAGTTGTTAATACATTTTTGATCAAATTAAGTCATTGTAGCGTGGAGGAGGAGCAGACACACTGAGAGACAACGCAGGGGTCGTATGTAGTGCCGTGCACAGCTCTGAGCAAGCAAACTCTGTGTGTATCTCAGTGTTTTCTCAAATTGCTTTGGATATGAATGATCATTAGAGGAATGAGAGATTAGACTCGTTTCCAGAGCCAATAGCACATGCCCACAGCTGACTTCAATTTCATGTCTCAATAAGACTCCATTGAGGAAATCAAACACTGCTGGCATGTTAAAAGCAAACCTGACGCTGTAAGGTTACATTTCAGGAATCCAAACGGCACAAGATCATCTGAGCCTCAGTGACACACTGGTGAGATATGCCGTCAAGCTCTAAACGAATGGCTAATCCACACATGTTCTCACTCACAGATGGATTTGGCTGCAGGATCAAGGACAGTGTGGAGGAGATGGACACTATCCTTGTTGACAGTACCTTGACAAGTGTAATCCCATATAATACACACTGGATAAACAAAACACCAAGCCAACCGTGCAACCACGGCCCACACTTCCTCTGCTCTGCCTTTGAATTCGACATTCTTTCTGGGTTTCAAACAATATGAAAGAAGTTCAATTCGCAGCTTTTCAAACAAGTGCAAAAATGGATACACACTGCCCACTATAATAGGGATACATATTTACCTGTATACATAAAAGTAGTAATGGGAACAAACAATCACACAAATCAACAATCACATGCACCTATGCAAATGCAACTATACACAAACAGAGACTCAGACACTCAAAGTACAGCACGTAATCTGAGACACTTGAGTTGCTTTGTAAGAGTCAAGCACAACAAAGAATCATAAGAATCACCAGCAAGATTCATCATTCATCAAATTAATCCTTGGCACTCCTCCATTAATACCTTACTTACAGTACCTTCCTAAAAATGATACATTGCATTGCTAACAGTGACACAAAAGATAATAATGTTGCTTATTATTGGCTTAGCCCCTCAGACAAGGATCAAGGGATTCAGTATCATTTGCAATCACATGCCAAACAAGTTATGTGAAGAGCAGGAGTTAAATGAACAGAAGATGAACAGAAAACAATAAATAAACAAATATAATGCTGAAAATTTAAACAGGGTGGCCTGCAAAGCAAACCCTTTGACAGTAATGCTGAAATGAATAGCTGAAAATGTTATTAGTCTATTAATAGAACAATATACTTACTTTCTGGCCACCACCAAATTTAAACTGTCAACACTTTTAGCCATCACCAGCAACACTACCTTCTCCATGTTGTGGACCTTGGAGACTTACCCTGAGTGCCTGGCTGTAGGGCCCGATGTTGGCTGGGGCCCAGTGGGAAAGGCTCTGGACATGCAGGGCTTCCCTCTGGTGGAAGCAGCCTTCCTCTAGGGGCTCGGTCCAGTCATGAAGCAGGCAGTCCATCTGCAGCAGCTGACCAGCAGGTAGAGGAGCCTGGACACAGACCCTACAAGGAATAGAGTGGAGTAATACAACAATTTTAGAATAAAAGTGCTGCAGAGAAGCAAATGTTTCATGAGTGAGAAAAATGTAAAGATGTTCCCTGAGAGAGAAGAAACAGAGGGAAAGTTCTGTATGAGTGTTTGCACTTTTACCTGGCTGGAGGGTTTTTGCCAAAGTGTTTCTTATAGACCGTGTTGAGTGGAACAAAGTCTTCCATGCAGCTCACATACAGGTGAACCAGGATAATGTCTTTCATCTTCCAGCTTCTGGTGTCCAACTCACCTGGACATAGGTAACACATTATACTGTAAATCACTGGAGTATAGCAAATTACAGTAACTTAACATACCATAAGGGCCCGTATCCACCAAAGCCCTATTCCATCTTGGCTAAGACAACTTATCCATATTTGGTAAATGTTGTTGTGTACCATATAGGAGAGAAGCAGTTTGCAGTGTTTACACAGGAAAAATGGTAGATTTGTAACAAAAAAGAAGTGCTGCATTTGGCTTCAGCACATCCTTGTTAGCAGCTGGTCACCAATTTCATGCAACCAATTCTTTAACACTCATGTTTTTGGTTTACCTCTATAAACTTGTTAGTTCAATTTTTTACACCTTGTTGTAAGGAAATTACCAGTTATATCTACTACCATTGCATTAGGCAAGGTTGCCAGTAAATAAATACTCGTGGAGTCTAAGTCAGTGTACAGGCATTTGCTTGTGTCAAAGTCTCAGGTGTACAGCTGTGCTATACCTACCATTTAGTCAGTCGGTTCAAACGGTCATTTGAACGCTATCACCATTGCACTTAAGAGCTGGATAGGTTCAAAGTTGTTTTTTTTCTGACAAGGAAATCTATTGAAACTGCTTTAAAGTGGTAATGGTGTTTGTCCCCTTCCATAAAGTGCAGTCTAACATAGTATGTGTGCAAATTGTAAGCTTTGGATGCAAGCGCCGGCACATGGGCTCAAAGCAAAGCCTTTCTCCCTACAATCATTTGAAAGAGCTTCAAGTTTGTTTTTCCTTTGCCAACACTAGCGTCTCAGACTACTACGCCCTCATACAAAGAGGTTATTCATTAAATATTAACTTGTTTAATATTGTCTCTGCACTGTGAAGGCTGTTCAGCCGAACACCACGATAAACATTAAATATGCTTTTCATCTTTCGCTCCTCTTTCTCCATCAAAAAAGAAAGAGAAGAAGAAAAAAAAGACTCAGATGCATTGCAAAAGCGCGCACTTTTAAACTTCTGCAGGGCAAAAACAATAACCCACCCAACACAACTGCACCGTGTGTGTGTTGTGACTTAGTTTGGGTTAATTTGAAGTGCTTGTCCTTGTTTGGTGGCCAATTCGCTATACCATTCTTGTGACGGATCGAGTTGCTGACACACAGGGGTTTTGCCTGCTGGACTGGCAAGCACTTTTGAATGAGGAACGACTTCTCAAGCTCTGCCACACCTATTCGTGTGTCTTTAGCTAACACAGCAAGGAGAAAGAAAGCCACCCAAGGGACAAAGAAGTTTTCCCCATATATTTCTCTCCATTGAATTTTTAGGGCTACAGTAGGGAGTGTAGTACAGTCAGACCTATAGAATCTGTGTTACTGAGCCCTGGATCACCCCTGGACAAAGGAATTCTGTATCATCTCCTCTTGATCATATCAAAGATATAAGTTTTATGTGATCGAAGAAAAACCGAGTTATTAAAGGTGAGTTTACATGTGAGTGTCGTTCTGTGTGCCTTTTGCTTCAGCAATTTCAGAGAGGCAAAAAATAATTTTCTAGTAGCCTCTTGCGTTTTTTCTGTGTAATGCTATTTAAAAGCATGTCCATAGCGCTGGTATATATGTTTTTCAAATGTGTTCGCTCTCTATCAATACTCTCTCTCCCTCACACTTTCTCTTACTTTGCAGCTGTGTGAAAGCTGCCCATGTCTGGCCCTGGATCCCGGATTCTTGGCTCTGAAGACCGTTAATGCAACAGATCCACTGATAGCCTCTGGAGCTTCTTGGTGAGCAGGATGGAGGGAGATCTGCAGGAAGAGATACCATACTATGAAGAGGAAGAGGGTTAGCAGGTTTGGATTTCTGTAAATACTTTGTGAAGTCAGCACTACAAATGGTTGGCTTGATCAAGACTTTTAGAACATACAAAAGAAGTATGTAATTTTCTTTTTATATGCAGGGCATGTGCTTTATAAGAAGCTAATTCATGCATATGTGTTTTTTTATGTCAAAGGAGACTGTCACAAATACACTGCTGAAATGACAGCTCTTGTCAAACAATCACTCAAAAATACTAGCATCATGATGCTGACCACATGACACAGATTCAGGGAGCACACATGACACACAGATATCATCTGACACACACACACATTCAAGCATGCATGTCAGCATGTGCATGTTTCGCAATAAATGAATCTCACCGTGGCCCCGCTGACAACTAAGGTCACAATTTGATGTAAATTCTTGCTGGTTGTCTTCAGCTTGATCAGCATATTCCACCTCCTCAGTCATCTTGTCAATGGCATTCTGGCAAGGACAACTACCATGGGGCAAAGCTCTCGCCACCACATCCTGCAAATAAAGCACCACAGGGAATACATCAGGCCAAACGCCCACCAAAGAGCACTGAGCCTTTTGCAAAGACAGACAAAATGCTGTATAATTAGCCAGCCTTTTTCAAATACCCCACCAAGCGGGCTGTGTTTGTCAGTCTTTCATGACAAGGGCCCAGACACACATAACTTCAAGGTGAATGAATATGAAACAACATGCTAACATATTCCTGGTTTGGGTGAATACTGAGCGGTGTTTTCTGATACTGTAGATTCAATCATGCTGGCTGTCAGTCAAAACTCATGACTGGGTGGGTGAGACATGTTTTGGATTTCAGTTTTTTTCTTCTGTTTAGTTATACTTTGCCTCAACACTCTGCTACTTCTTTAAATAACAAATCATTACCATTCTCTAAGGCACACATATTACCTGCCAAATTCTGCTAGGGCGTCACACATTTAAATACATATTTCATATTTCCTCAACGCCCCCCCTCGCCCTCCTCAAACACTGATTCACCCCCCATCTGCTGTCAACTGCATCAGGCCATATGATAATCAAATTAATTATACTTCAGCCCCTCTCTCCTGGCCAGCATGAAAAATAGCTTGACTAGCATTAACGGAGGGCAAATGATGGTGGTCCATCCCCACCCCCTGAGCCCGGTGCAGTTTCCTCTAGTGCTGGTGTCACCGCAGATCTGTCACCCTGACGAGAAGAGCTTCAGAAGGCTGAACCAGGGCAGGTTCTCCCCTGGTTGCCCCCCCATCTCCCCTCCCCTTGCAGGCCCTGGATCTCCCTGCTCTTCCCCCAGAAACCTAGGGGGGGCTACAGGGTCTGCGGGAGCGTGTGAGCTTCTGTGTGTGTTTGTGTGATGGGGGTGGTAGCGGCGGTGTGGGGAGTGAAAAAATATATAGCTTTAGGGAGTGAGGCTGCAGGGTCACGGAGGTTGTGGGATGGGGGTATGTTTTCTGTCCGTAACAGTTTCAGCCCTCACCCAACATGCTGATAAACACACAAGGCTACAAACAGAACATGCACTCTCTTGCATACAAAGGAATCAAATGTGCACATTATTGTGTGATATGCAAAAAATATAAGCGCAAATCACATGCTTTACCCCGGAAACATGTTGAGCTACATGTGAGTAGCATCCCTCAGTATAATCCTTACAGTCTTAACTTGCTGCAACAAACAACAAACGGCACACAAGTAGCACCTCCTGTCGCCAGTAACATTCATCAGCTAGAAGGTGTTTTATTAAACCAGACAATTTTAATCAGAGTAATTAAAAGTACACATAAATTAGGCCAATGTCTTTATCACAGAATTCCAATTTAAGGATTATAAAGTCGTCTGTTCTTGCAGGGAAAGTAAAACATTCTGAAGTGTCACCCTTCTTGTCTGTGAAGCCCCAATCAGCTCCTTCTAATATACCAAAAGCCAATTCCTACTGCCTCCCTGCAACCCCCGCCTGTGTCCGCTTAGCCAGCTACCTGAATGCAAAGCGCCTTAATATGAGCAGACATGTTTATTAAGCTGGGCCTAGTTTCAGGCTGCAGTGAATATTGCAGATGTCAAAGTAGGCCATGTGGGGCTAGGGGAGAGAGAGCGAGGGATGAAGGGAGAGACCGAGAGCAGGAGTGTGCAAGAGAGAGAGAGAGGCCCTATGGAGGTTTGATCTGAATCCTGCCCTACAGTGCTGTGTTTCTCTTCTGCTCGACAAAGTTATCAGACACCAAGAGGTTTTTGTTCTTGTATTTGTTTTGCCCTCAGAGTGGTTTTAAAGTAATCAACCCTGAAGTGACTCCAACTTTTGTGGTAAAATCATTGACTCAGCATTGAAGAGCATTGATCTTATTTGCAAAACAAGCTACACTCATGGATTCCTTCAGAAGTTTGACTCACCTTGTCTTTGCTCTCGGTGTGCATCTTGGTGAAGCGCAGGTAGCCAACTGGAGCGAAGGCATCTGCTGAGTGGATCACTGTCTCTGCCGCATCACTGCATGCACACACACATACAAATAAAAACTTTCATATAAAGTGGTGCTGGCAAAAAAAAAAAACATATCTTTTCTGAACTTACAACAGCCACATCCATGAAAAAGTGTGATTGAATTCTGATACAGAGAAATTCTTGTATGTTTATGTTGCTTTACTCACATAACTATCTTCCTTTGGAAGAGGGGGCAATCAAGGGTGAAGGTTTCATATTCACCTCCTTCTCCACAAATATGAACTCCATACTTCTGGGAGAGCTAATCAGGGAAAACCAAACACCATATTAAAATACTTAATATGGTGTACAAAAACATGTACTTAATATATAAAATTAAATGTTAAAGCGAAAGAAAAATGTATTTCTTTGCAGTAATAAGCTTTGCACTTCAAGATGTTTTAATACTTTGAATATGATTATCAGGAAACCTGACTTATCACTTTTGAGCAAATGATGTACACACAGAAATACATGGAAGTAGTGTAGAGAGTAAACCAGGTTGTGACCTGTTTCAGATAGGGCTCCATGTCAGCCAGAGGTTTTCCTAAGTGCTTCTCTGGATCCAGGCCTGGCACCCACGTGGGAAACACACACAGGGACATACAAACATACACACAGGGATACACAAAGACAAAAATACACACATAAACACCATTTCACACAGACACACGTATGGAAAGAGAGAGACAGAGAGGTCTGATCAGGAACAGTGATTCAAGATGACAGGCTGGGGAGGTTTACGGGCAGTCGCACAAACACACACGTAAACCTGCACCCTGGATCTATTTGTTTGACTTTGCAAGTAGTGTACACAGATCTCTTCGGGTAAGGGCAACAGTTTTCAATTGCTGGCCGCAGACCCCCGCCGCCCCCTTGCCCTCCGCCCCCTCATCTAGTTCCCTATGAGAATATAAACTCTGGAAAGAGATCCTGTTTATTTGCCTTTTTCCTCCCCTCACCCTGAAATGGTGCATGGAAGTGACTCACAGCCATGGGAGAGAAAAGAAGGAGGGGAAAGAAGGTTGGAGGAGAGCTTTGTATGAATACCCAGTGCTGCTACACCCAAAATACAAACTCACTGCACCCTCAGTCCCAAGACAAAAAAAAACTACAACTCCAAAACTAACCAAAAAGTAGACTCGTATAAAAAAAGAAAAACAGTCCATTGCCATTACCTCCTGCACTTTTAGTAAGATATCTAAATCAAGACCATAAACTCACCCAAAGATTAGCACTTTGATCAGTCCTATTAAGGGATTATGTACATATTAGCAGGAAACAGTGAACACTTCACTCAGCTTGTTGAGAGTTTTACTCATTTGACACTAAACCCCGATTTTGTCTTTCATACGCCAGCTCCTGATGGCACCACACTGAACTCCATCTCACCCTGTAAACAACTCCTTTCACAAAGAAAGCGCAGCCTACGTTTCCCTACTGTACATTCTTCACTGTTCGGAAAAAAAAAACAAAAGCCCTGAGTGCCAGGTGGTTTCTACAAAGAATACAACAGTAAAAACATAACAGGACATGAACGTAAAATGCTAAATTTTAGGAAATTCCAAACCATATAGTTATATGATCCTGCTACTATGTTTAGTGTAACAAAGCCTTGATGGTTATCTAAAAATATGAGGGCATAGTTACCGGACCCAAACAATTACATCTTAATGGTCACTGGCGAATCTTGCCTTATTCTCCAACATTTTCCATTTTCTTTTTCTGTTGCTGCCTATTAATTGATTGACATAATCATTAACAAGTTACTGATGACCTATACGAAGTGATGTGTAGTTGTGACAGTTATGCCATCGAAATAAGAAAGATATGCTGAATTGTCCTTAATAATGTCTCTGAAATTCCAATATAGCTGCTCTATTCCGAGGCATTGCACGGTCCTGTTCAGCAGCACGTTCATGTGTTTAATTAAAGAAAGAAAGTTAATCGTAATGTGAAAACCTCTCCTCTCTCATGGCCTGACAACCTCAAAGGTTAACGTGTCATCTGTGGACCCCATGGGGAGCACTGGATGGGAGAGGAGAGGAAGGGAGAGGAGACATGAAGGAAGGACGTTGCACCCCATCCTGGGTTCATCTTAATCCCAGCTGTGTCTCTCCTCCGGGCCCCGGTGGTCCAGCACTACAGGGGAGAAACGGAGGGGCCACAGCAGAGGGAGAGAGGGAGGTAGGGAGAGAGGGAGGGACGCTAGAAAGAGTGTGGAGGGAGAGAATGAGCAGGCTCTTATTCTCTTCCCAGGGGATCTGCGGTCTTAATTAGTGTGAGAATATCTAATCTCAACATCCTCTCATCTTAACCCTGCCACGAAGGTAATAAGGAGGGAGAAAAAAAGCATTAAAATTCAATCCCATTTAAATATCCTCTTTAATTAGTCATGCCTTTTAACAAATTTTAATAATTGGCTCTAAATTGCTGAGGGGATGCCAGGTTTTTTAATACGTTCATTAACTTCCCAGCTCTTAAATAATATATGATACATGATTTGATATTTACAAGGAGAGAAGAGGATGATGGAAATTTGGGAAGAAGGAGTGAGTGATAAAATGATCCAAAGATGGCATTAAGGTGGAAGCATTTCTCTCAAGACCACTTAGCACTTGTATGAGTGTTTTCATAATCGATGTTCCTGACTGACTTAAGGTTACTGAAACGGTCTGGAAATGAGGCTAGGTGGAATGAGCTTGCACTTGTACAATACATGCCTTGAGAAGTCTTTGAGTAGCTACCGGTGTGAGCCTTCAGAAATCTCACACCACTCATTTACATGATCTTCACATCTCTGTCTCCTCTGAACCTGTTTTACAACTTGACCTAAACCCAATTACCTAACCTCATTATGCCACATTAAACCCAAATAAGCCCACTAGAAGCTGCCATTAGTCTGCCGCCAGAGACAGTAAGAACGCACTTTGGAGAGAGAGGAGCTTCCCTGCGAGAGACTGAGAGGGATGGCTCTCCTTTAAAAGGGCTTTTTACCTCGTATTATCCTATAAAACTCCAATTAAATTCAGTGAACTTTAAAACCAGGGAGTCCAGTAATGAGGGAGAAGATTTTTTAAAAAACCTTGTTGACATTTAGTGGGTTGAAATTAGCAAAGAATAAAAAGTTAACTAGGAAGCCAAGAGCCATTTAGACATTAAAGTTAGTTTTTATATTGGAATATGGAGAAGAAAAACTGTAAACACTGATGTTTAAAAGTTTATGCAGAACATTAGAAGACACAATACAAGTTAACAATAAAGCAGAAAGCTAACAACAACAAGTGAAATGTGGAAAAACCTTTGATTCTGCTTTTTTTAAATAAATCACTTCAAGTAAGTTCTTGGACCAAAAGGCAAAGCTTTCAGATAAAAAAATGTATTCTTCTGAACTCTGCCAAAAATTCTCTTGCTTCTACTCTGATAGAAGTCAATGGCAATTATTTCAAGAGCACACTTTTGCACTAATTCTTTTTAACAATCAAGAATGGCCTTTCTCCACCTTGAAGAAGTTGATTCATTTAAACCCACTGCAGTGAGTTACCTATTTAATTGAAACTGCATGTGATTTTGCTTACTGAGCCTAATGCTAAATTAAAAGCCGAGAGATTCTAGATACTGTCTGAGCTGAGCTGAGCGCAGTATCGCAGACATCCGCGGGTTGTCTTGAGATCTGGCTTGCCAGCTGACAGCTCGGCTTTAATCCCTGCCTTCAGAGAGAAAAGGCAGAGAAAATTGGATTCATGATGTGTAACATTTTAGCCTTTAAATGGATGAAATGAGCATCTCCTCCCTAGTAGGTGAGCTCCATCAGCCTTTAAACAACGCTCTCAAAGACGCCAGCCAAAACAATAGCTGTTCACTATCACCTAATCTTCGCAAGAAAGAGGGAGAGAGAGAAAAATACAGAACGAAAAGAAGAAAGAAAGAAGGGGTGGGAGGCGGCACTGTACAAAGGATGATAAGATTTAGGTTATATGTGAAAATTGTCAGGCTCTTATTTGAAATTCAGTGTTTGTGAATGAAATAATAGGCGGGAAGAAATGTAGCAATCACATCAAGATGAAATCTTTTCAGTCCAGCAAATCATATATATATACATATATATACATACACACATATATACATACATACATACATACATACAATCATATATTTTTTACATTTTTTATATTTAATACATATAATCACATAATTTTTTTGTTTTAGGGAATGTAAGGTGCGGATAATTAAATACGGCCTTGTTGCATGTCATCTCTCTAGCACACACTACCTAATCAAGGCTCAAAAATAGTTTTAAACAAGAGTAATGGTGAAAAGTACAATCAGACAACACAAATGTTTTTACTAAGAAAACTATTACCAGATTTATTGACATTAGAGCTGAAATGTTTAGTCTATCATTTACTGTAATTGCCTTAAAACGTCAAAGTGTGTAAATGTATATTAAATGTATAAGTAGTGCCTCAGAGCTCTACTGTGGTACAGGAAATGTCAACACCAGATAACATGAATTGATTGACTGAAATGACTAAAAGTTAATTGGGCCTAAGTTAGAGTACAGCACACTTCATTCCAGGAGCAAATTGCATGTTGTCTTTTTGCATGGACTGATGTCTGATAGTGTCCGAATCCTGATGTATAGTTTTTTGAAAACGTCTGCCACATTTATATGCCTTGGCACTATAGCTCAAACATTTCTTTATAAACAGTAGGTCATTAAAAAACTGGTTGTATTTTGCCTTATTTTCAAGGAAGAATGCTTATTAAACTTCCCATTCATTGACTTTCATATTGAAAAAAAAATCAGTAAATTTTCTTTGATGTCACTGAACATTAATGGCCCTTTAAGTATATATTAAATTATATTCAGTGTCCTTAAGTGGGTGAGATGATCAGGGAAAGCAAATTTGTGACATAAATTCCCTTCTTCATAGCACGAAGGCAATGTTCGTGTGAAGGGTAAAAGATCATGCAGTGATAAAAGGTTTTCCAGCAGATAGACCTTCATTTCACACATGCCAAATATCTCTGGAGCTGAGGACCAATTAACCACTGAACCTGTGCCCCCACATACACCTGCACTAATCAATCAATTAACTAATTACATGAATATTTAATACTAGCTTTTGGGATTGCCAATTACTATGGTTAGCTGAAGAGATACTGCATTATAAAAGGGACAGTTTCCCAACAAAAATATGCATTTCCCTTCAAGAGAAATGCTTTTTTTTGCTAATTAGAAGCATATTGTGACATTCATAGGCTTAGACTCAAGTAGTTGAACTTCCTTCACTACATGCAATTTGGCATCTTCAAAGACTAAAATCCTCTTTTTCTCATTTGTGGTTTTAGGCTGCCATCAGCACGCAAATGAACACTTCTGGAGAATTCACTTAGAGGATCATCCTGCATTTGGACAGCTGTCTTTTCACTACAGGGATTTGTCATCAAGGAATATATCCTCCCTTAAGAAAGAACTTTTTTTCCTTTATCCATTCACTGCTAATTTCCACCTGTCTTTCTGAGTGCTTAATGAAGGAATATTAATCTTGAATGACTTCTCACTATTCAGAGCTCACCAAAACCCATTTCATACTACCACAGAATATCATAAGCTGTTTTGGCTGTCAGTTCAGATGCAGACTTAACCTTTGCCCTGTGAGAGTTGTTTTTTTTCTCCTCCTGAGGTCTGCACTAATAAATCCCTCCAAATCTCTCTCTTGCTCACACACACACATGCACCAAAGGCCACCAGGTACGCCCTTCTGTCACCCAATCTCTCCAAAACAGCACACCTCACTGCTCAGACCTGCTCCCACCAAAGCTGCAATTATATGAGTGCTGGGTAAAATGTCTTAGCCGTTTGCACCCCTATTCAATTCTCTCCTTTCTAATTACCACTGCCTCGGGACAGGTGAGGAGTCAGGAGTGATAAGATCTTTCCTTTTTACCTGTAGCCAAAACACACATGCACACATACTCACACAAACACCTACAGTGGGAGGGCAAAATATACACTCGGGGTGATTTTCCTTTCTAATTATAATCTTTCAAAAAATGCTGAGAATTTGCTTTTAGACAAAGTTGTGTTTAGAGTACAAAGCTTACAAGGTGACTGAGGTCTTTAAGGCGCGGTTTTTATTCCAGGAGGGTAATTTGACATTATGATTGATAAATTAATGTTAACTACAGACTTAGATCGTATCTGGTTTCAAGTGTAATAAAAATGAAACTTAATTTTCACTGGTAAACAATAATTAACATCCCACAGAATACCAGGGGGAAAAAAATCTTGAGAACATTGATTCTGACCTCATCTCTCCTCTGACGGGTATCTGACAAGTTGCATTACTTATTACCAAAAAGTTCTTTATCATGCGACCATTAAAAATGAGAAAAGGGTCAGGCAAATAAAGCCCCAAAGATAAATGGCTTGACAAGTGCATTCCATGAGAGGTTATTTGAGCAGCGTTGAAAGCCATGCAGAGTGTCTTGAACATGCTGCTCACCTCTGCGGGTCATCAGTCAGCCATGGACCCCTTTTCGACTGATTGCTACCAAAGGTGACAACAAGCACTTAACAGCACGTAAACAGTGTCTACATGATGATCTATCACCATGAGTAGTTTGAGTGTAAAAAGAACCATTTTTAGCCGTAATTATCATTTATCACCGGCACCGTCAAAAGGGATCCAACTGCACTGTCAAGTAGATACAAGTAGGGATCTTAACATCATGTACCCGAGAAAAGAAAAAGAAAACTTTTTTTTTTACTCTCTCCTGCTATTCAGTAATCTGATCTTCCTGTCCTCGGGCTCCAAAACAGGCAGGTAGAGAGCAGGTGACACCACATTAACCTCTACCATCAGTGCTGAAGCAGTTGAAGAACGCAAATGAGAGATTTTAATCTTCGCTTCACGGACCACGTATTCTGAACTATGCACAAGCAGAGAATGCAGTGTTTTTCTCACACAATGGGGACATGCGTCGCTTATTGACAGGTTGCATTAATGTGCGGGGCAATCACCTGTGATTATTTCTCAACTGCTAACCCTCCCTCCAACCACCCACCCTGTACCACAGCGCACTTCTCTCCTCCCCGCTCTGTGCGCCTTATCTTTTTATATTGTTCTCTGCTTCAATACCTTCGCCGCTGGCACAAGTCTCAACACTGCTGCTAAGCCACAGATTAATGATTAGGGCATTACTCTGCTTGTCTCTCTGTTTCTCTCTGGTTACACCTCCCTTTCCCCCCCTCCTATCCTTCACTTATCCAAATTCTGTCCGTCCGATCCCCTTGCCAAACACCACTTAACCAATGTGGCACCTCCAGAGAAAGTAAAAAGAGAGTGAAGTAAAAAGCATGACCAAAAGGGAGGGGACGTCCGAATGCTCACCAGCTGCCTGAGACACAAAAGAGTGAGACACAAACTCACCGAAGGCGGCAACTTTGATGAGGATAGCATGGAGGTCAGATGATATCATCTCAGAGAGCAGGGACTCTTGGTCTTGGCGCCACAGGTAAGCCAGAGGCTGCAAACTTAGCCGCAAACATCTGGGGAACAGGTGAAAGAGAAGAGGGAGAGCAGTAGGTTGTAGAAAGAGGAGATGCAAACCGGTTAATAGTGAATATTTGCCAGCTTCAAAAAAACTTCAAAGCCAACTGGGCTGGGCAACTTTTCCATTTGTGGGAAGACTGCCACCCTGATAGGCTCGTAGAACATGCTCCCACCTGCCACCACTGCCAGTGGCTTTATTTAAAGACAAGACAAACACAAAAACTCTATCTTAAGCTGTGGTTTGTCACATAAACTCATCCAGCAGGTAACTGGAGCCAAAAAGTCTGCACACAAATGTCTACTGCTCAAAAAATGCCTGAGATGTTGATGGGTATGCATCTAGTGAGGAAAAACAATAGTTGAATGACAGCAGGATTTGTTAATAAAAAGAGAGCTTTTGTGCAGCAATGTGTCCAGTCTGTGTAAGTTTAGAACACGTGAGAACAAAGAGAGAAGACGGAAGGCAAAGAAAAACAAAGACTGAAAGAATAAAACAAGAACAAGAATAAGAAAGACATATGGGTATCTGTGTCACAAGGAAACCATCTCATCTTTCTGCCAATAAGCCTGTTACGTTTCACCCATAATGGGAGAGTGCATTTCTTCTATGAACAAAATCACTTGACAATTATGAAACTATCAGTTTCATTCCGTTTCTTGAAATCACTGCTCCATAAAAACAGAGCTAGTCTAAATAAAATGACATAAACAAAACTCAGTGTGTGTGTGTGTGTGTGTGTGTGTGGGGGGCGGGTGGGGAGTGTGGGGTGGGAGTGTTGGGATTGGGGGGGGGGGCGTGTTAAACAGAACTCAGTCCAAGTTTGGAACACACAGTGAGGTAAAGACTACAGAGGATGTACTCTTTTCCTTCAGTGGACCACAGAGTGTGCGTCATTCGAGTTCAGAGGCCTAAACGCAGTGTGTGTGTGTGTGTGTGTGTGTGTGTGTGCACTTTAGTTACAAAGTATGTTCTGGATCATAAGGGTGGGCTTGTCTTCAACTTACACGTTTTCCACACGGACCCGCTGGTAATCAGAGAGAATGGCCCCTACAGACACAGCCTCGACACCCTCCTTTTCCTGTGGGTAAGAAAAGATGGAGGAAACATAAGCACAAAGATTTCTCGCTTTTCTGTTATATAGTATGTGTAACATGCAGTGTAACGGCAATATGATGTCACTGTCCCATGGGGCCAAATACTCCTAGCTCAACCTACAATGGCATCCCAAAGTGTTATCTGAACAAAACCACACAAGCACATGTAAACATACACACACGCACAGACTGAAACAGCAATACTGTGGGGATGTTTACTCTCTGGTCGCATCAAGGCCTTTAAGGTCAAGCCCATTTCCCCTGGAGGTTTGCGTAAATATCTCATGTGAGTGAACGTGTGTGTTTATGCATATATGTGAGTGTGTGACTGGAGGCCCCAGCACAACTAGAGGCAGTTCCTGGACCTTATCAGCAGTCGGAGAAGGAGATGAGCGTGTTTGGCCGCAGCTTCCATCCACTACACACCCAGCTGGAAGACGGAACCGCAGTGACAACTTGGAAGTATCAGTGGAGCATTGTGTCTGTGAGTGGCATCTATCTTTAATATTGCTGAGGGCTAATCTAATTGCTTTTCATATCATATTCATATTTCAGAAAAACTGAGACAACTATGCACTCGAGAGATCCTGACACGGCCTTGAGATGTGCTCAATCTTCTCTCGAGAAAAATAAGCGTGATCTGGAGTGACACAAGCAAACAAACACACATAGGTGCAAGAAATTGGTGCATGTTCACACCCATTCGTACGTAGATATACATGCACAACCCCCTTCCCTACCTTGGTGCCCCTCCCCTACAGACACACACCTGCAGATTCATTAGAACATTACATGGGCTGTAATTAGAATGAGAGGCAAGGGTAGAAGCAGTGGAGGGATGCACAAGTCTCCAGTAAATTACCTTGTAGCCATTATCAATTTCCCTGGCTACTGGTCCTTAAGATAACCCCCCACCCTCCCCCTTCTCCCTGTGGTCCCTTCCTGCAATTTTTCTCTGCCTGATAAACATGCTGATTAAAGCGAACAGCGTGTAAACCTTTGATACTTTCCTAAATGAAATCCATGCCCTGCCTGGGGCCTGACGCTGCGCTGCAACGCACTGTGCCTCACACACACACAGCTCCATGTATGCGTGCCAGCTAATCAGATAAAGGATGTGCTCTGCGTGTGTGTGTGTGTGTGTGTGTGTGTGTGTGTGTGTGTGTTGGGTGTTTGCGGTGCAGCAGAGGATGGGAGGTATAGGTATACTGAAGCTAAACACACACAAACAAACACATAGCCAGAATTTTACTCTTTGACCCAAAGTTAACATCAAGAGGTCTTAAGAACTTGATATTCAGTACTCAAGTTTTAATATCCCTCCAACGTGTCCAACACAGGAATATACATTACAGTCAATTCCACTGCCCGGTGACAGTAATTAAGTCAGACTGATAACATTTCAGCCCAGCACAGAGCGAAGGGGGCTGCAGGCAGTGTCATGTAATTCTAGGTAAGCCTCAGGGCTAGCACTCTATTCTAATACAATGATAACCTTTTCCCTAAATACAACTGTCACTTCCTAAAGAGGCATATTAGGAGGTAAAGATTGGGGATAAGGAGAGACAGAGAGAAAGAGGAACAAAAATAGGAATGACAGTGTTAAAGGAGTACGCTACATCAACACCAATTTGGTCCCTTAGCTTCAAACTTGGCAGGACTAGACTTGGCCTGACAGAATAACAGAGCATCAGAGCAACAGCAAACAACATCCTCGTCTTGTGTTTCCGTCTCTCTGACTCCCCTTCTCTGTTGTTGGTACTTGGGCCTCTGAGGTTCAACTCAGCCTTGGCCAATTAAATAGCTTCTCTTTTTGCTGGCTCTCATTACATTACATCATGCAGCCTTATAATACCCAGGCATACTCGCCACTAAAGATAACATAAGACAAATTTCTCACACATCCCCTTGTTTTCAATGGAGACTCTAGCTAGTAGATCTTTTGGCAAACAGCTTTGGAAAATGATTATTTTTGGATGCAGTTATGTTTTCGTCGCTATTATAGCTATCACCAGGAGACAGGCAGGAATGAGGGGGCAGCTAATAATGCTCTGGGTGCGATTTTCTAAATGCTAGACATACTTTCTCATCCTCTGTGGGAAAGGTAGGATAAATTAATGTGAAGAAGTGGTACATGTATGTATTAATCTGAAGTGATTTTTATGGGAATTGTTTCATGTGTATTCATGGTGCCATAAAAAATACAAATTTTGATTTTATAATAGCTGAAAAATTTATCAAAATGGTTTATAGTGGGAATATCTGACAAAGCGACAAGGTAGCTGATGAAGCACAGTATAATAATAAATAATAATAAAATCTTTATGAGAGCTATCTGGCTAAACGATGTTTTGACTACATTAGAGGTGGAATCTGGGTAAGAAGCTAACATAATGATAAATCAAAGCAG
Organism: Lepomis macrochirus; assembly: GCA_024633595.2. Taxonomy (NCBI): domain Eukaryota; kingdom Metazoa; phylum Chordata; class Actinopteri; order Centrarchiformes; family Centrarchidae; genus Lepomis; species Lepomis macrochirus. The sequence goes on along the minus strand of JALXJV020000022.1, from coordinate 18,303,506 downwards.
AGGTCATCAGGACTCTTGTGACCCACAAGCCACTTTTCTTTCTTCATGACTGTTGGCACAAGATCCAAAGAGCAAACTCCCTGCCTGCTCTGATTCCATGTCACTTTCTTTTTTCAACATTTAATGACCCTAGCTCATTAAAAGAAGCTTCACCTGATCCAGGACCAGAGGCCCTGCATTAACTCACGCCCAGAGCGGGACTAAATCTGGTGTGGAGTTGTGCAACAGTGCAACCCCCTAGCAGCCCCGTCGGAGGCAGACTAAACAAAGGCCTGGCCTGGCTTCCCCTGTCCTCTCCAGTAGGCAGAAAAGCTATTAATGAGGATCTATGGCCCAGAGCAATGGAAGCCCTCAGTCCCCCCAGCCATGTCCATCAGGGTACTTAGCCCCATGCAGTCATTAACTTCTGCTACTAATTGTCAAATTCATTAAACTAATCCTTCCCCAACATCCGGATGTCTCCCGTGGAAATGGATGGAGAGGGCTGAGTTATTAAGATGTCAGCTGTGGGGAAGATTAAGGCTAGCAGACATGCTCCACAAAGAAACGATACGGCCATTAAACTCTATATCAAGGTAGTGTGTGTGATATACTTTGTAATTATATATACATTCATCTTAGTAAGGGAGTTAAATAGTGGTTCAAATGTATTCCCAGTCACAGACATGCCTTCAGTCAAGATATGTATCTGCCCCAAAGATACATACACGACAATCGTAAAACAAAGAATTCGGCTTGAGAATGCAGCTATTTTATTTCAGCTCTTAGCTTAAAAGGTACTTACACATGCCACACATTCAGTCTGGGTAATATTCAACAGTCAAAGCCATTAACAGCAACCAAGGCAATTAGAAAGCCATAAAATATTAAAAATTCAATATTCATATTCATATGGAATACATCAGAACCCTTATTAGCTCTCTCTCAATGGCTGTCACAATGAGGTCTTAATTATACACCCTAACAATACAAAGCTCCATTTTGCAAAATGGTGGGTTTCCAACATGCCTGCTTCAGACTGTTCTGACAACTAGGAAGCCAGCATTGGCAGATCTTGGCTATTACAGACTCAAGGCCACAAATTTCCATTACAAAATCTGCTTTTTATCAAGTCTAAAATTGTTGACATGTACTTTCTATTATATTACTGCCTCCTGTATTTAGTATGCTTGTGTGCGGTGGCACGGAGGTTGGCAAGGAGACAAAGTCACGAAATTAAAGTGGTTTGAATGACAGTTTGCTCAAGGGCACCAGGGTACCATCACAAGCTTTCCACTGCCGCATCTGCACTGTCACATTGACACCACTTCTAACCCCACATTCTCCTACCCCTTCCCCCTCTCTCTAACACTCCCTCTCCTCTCCATCTCTCCTTCTCTTCGTCCCTCTCTCCCAGGATCCATCAAGTAAGTGACTGGACGCGACATGGTTTTAATGTTCTCTCCATTAGATCAGCTCTAAGCCTGCTGTAATGTAATGGGATTGTTCCCCCCTGTTCCCCTACATGGTGGGAACATGAAGAGGGGGTTGGACCTTGTAGCAGCTCAAGTAGATGTGGTACAGGGCCAGCTAGGGTCAAGCGATTGTGTTTAATGTAATGCGGACATAGTCCCGGGGCGTGTCGGCTGTCCTGACAACTCAGACATGCCAAACTGACAGGATGCTTGGTATGAGCTTAGTAGGAGGAGACACTGGTTATTTGTTTTAAATCAGCTTCCTCATTACCATTCTCTACAGACAGTTTTACTCCAAGGTGACTCCCAGAGTTGGTGAAGGAGTGATAGGATGTGGAAGAGGTGTGTACAAGGTAGAGGTTACAGTTTGGACCAATTATAATGTTTAAAGTTACACCCAATGCTTACAAGATAATATACTGCTATTACTGTATATATTGAGGCTAAAACACTACATACAGAGCTTGATCCATCAAAATAAAGCAACAAATGGACATGCAAGCTTAGTGAATGTCTTTGTAAAACAAACATCGGCCAAAACCTTGTTCTAAAAGGCTTTCAGAGACATTCCCTTTGGTAAATTTGTGGGGCTGTCTGTTTGAAGCAGCTGTTGAAAGACGGGCTCTTCCTTTGTGCTTGTGGATGGGCTGGAGAGATGACTCACCACTTGTCAGTCCTCAACTGTACAGAGTGGTGAAATAAGAAAAACAAACTGTTCACAAAGCCATCTGCTCATGAACCTAAATACCCCGACCGGTTCCTGAGATGATGCAGGTCAGAGTTACAAGAAGGGGAGAGAGGAAGGAGAATAGGGGAAAGTATTATGCTCCGCTGAGGCCACAGTGCAGGTGTGACCAGCCAACAGAGGATATGACATGAGACATTGTCTCATCAACACGATGAGTGAGGGAGGCTTATCAGCCCATAGCAATGTGATAAGTGACAAGCCAGCATGCACTGGTTTGGGTCCGGAGAAGAATGAAAAAGAAGCTTCAAATTTAATCAATGGACATACTACTGCAGCTTTTCATGGCTGAATTTGTATTTGTACAGTTTTCTAGCCTGAAGTTTACACTCACATACACATACACACTCTTTAGTCTTGGATAGTGATTCATTTGAAATGACAGAGCTGTTTTCGGCAATAGAGCCTAAGCATAAATATGCCATGCCGCACAGCTGGAAAATGTAGAAATTCATCTGGGTTAAAAAGTAGAGAGATTAACGTTTCACAAGTTTCCTCTCAGATATATATGGTTATGTAAACACAGGCCAGCCAGTCGTCAGGCAGAGAGGGAGAGCGCCTTGGCCAAAGCAAGCACAAAGCCCTAGTTTCAGCAGGCCAAGGACAAGGAGGCTTTCCATATCTACATTCATGGAAAACTAAATGTTCAGAAGCAGCAGGGAGACATAAGGTTGTTTATCGATGTCCATGAATACTTGCAATTCAAGCAAACAAGTTTAGTTATTACTGGCTCTCACAAAATGTAATATTTTAACGGTCGTTTCTACATTAAAGAAATTGTCATTCGGTGAGTCCAATCTCTAACGATCAACTGTTTTGGGATTTTTTTTTAAGATGAAAGGAAAAAATGTAACTTCCTCCAAACATTCAAGGTCGCCTCTTATCATTAAAAGGATACGGTGTTCCAATAAATAAGCAACAGCAAAAGTTTTCTGTAGGGCATAAAACAAAGTCCTAATCCCAGCTCTATCATAGCAACACTCCCACTCGGCTGAGGTAAAAGTGTTTGAGCGTCTGAGACAGGAATCGGCTTCTAGAAAGCGAGTAGGACAGAATCAAAGAAGGAGTCTCATGCCACAGAGAGGTAAACTGTGTCAGTTGCTTTTTCATGGTCTGTAACAACCACCTAGGCCACAGGGTGCATGCACGCTCATGTACTGACGTCCATGTATACACACAGTCACGCGCTGGCCTACAAACACACACACACACACACACTCCAAAATGTAAATGTTTGTCTGGTGAGGTCAGGTTCCAGGCTCTTGGCATCTTGGCCCTCCTGTCTTCTATCCTCCATAGCGTCAACAGACATCATGAAGCCCCCCTTACCCTCAGAGACAGACTAGAGGAAAATATGGCAATGATGCCGGTTTAACCCACTCTCCAGACTCCAGACAGTGTTTTTCTACGGCTGGTTATGACACGAGCTGCGGGAGGTGATGGGGCCTGCCACAAATATTTCTTGAGTTTCTTGGTGGTACACAAAACAAAACATAAAAGCCCTCTTAATTTCAGAGTAGATGAATGGCAGGGAGTTGAAAGACTTAGCACTTTTCCTTAGCTGTCTGTTATGAGACAGACAGTATTGGGCCTGACTAGCTGTTGATACTAGTGAGTTTATTACACGTTTAACCTCCTCAGTGACTTCTTTTTTTTCTTAAATGGCTGGATTATCCACTTTCATGTGGGGCGGCAGAGTAAAAGCAACAAGCTAAAATCCAAATAGCGCAATAAGTTGGAAGCCATCTGAATCCAACTTCATATTTTCAGATTAACTTGAAATTTGACTTTTAGAAAAGGAAAAAGCAGAGAGTAAAAAAATGTATTTTCATGTAGGGTGACAGTGAAGGCATAACAATAGATCTCTGATGATCAAAAGTAGCAGCTGTTTTGAAAGGAAGGCCATCCAAAGGCATTTTGAAGAAAAAGTGACAAAACTCACAATGACAAAATTGAGAAAAGAAATGAAATTTGGTCTGCCAGGCTTGGAAAATGATCACAGATTTCCCTTAATTTTTAATAGGAATAATAAAACAAAAGATAAATTATAGTAATACATTTTCCATAACATTGTTTTTACATCAGGGCATAATAGAACATATTAGCCAATATCTCAAATGCAAATAACCTCTAGATACTTCTACAATTCATCCAGGATCAAAATAAAAATCAGGAGAAAAGACCATAAACACGCTGTTCACTGGAACAATGTTCAACCAAGCAGTGGTAGTGGCTCATGCCCTTGGCAAGGCAAGATAAGGCTATCAGTTTCCATCATCGCTAAACAAGATTGAGCAAAGTACATTAAGCAGAAAAATACAAACAAATTACAAAGGCTTGAGGCTAGGCTCTTTATCTAATGTTTGTGGGGACTGTTAGCGTCAGTTGGAGGGAAATGGGCCTGCATCTAATAGATCCTGTCCCACCACTTCCACACGGCCAGCGAACAATACACAGTGCCATTATCTCAGCGCTAATGCTATCCTTCCTCATGTGCAAAACAAGCCTGCAATCTCAACCCCACTGCCACTATGGCGACCAACATAAATACAAGCAGCCTCAGAACAAAGGAAAAGATAACAATGGCTATCACGTAGAGAGGCGACACAGAGAGACAACTGTTTGAAGGAATCTACACTAGCTCATGCTGAAATATATCCTAAAGTACGGTACTCTTAGCATTCACTGAAAATGTAATAAAATAAAACTATCTACAAAGTGATTATCCGTCTGTTTTAGACTGCTTATAAACTACGTCCAATAACACCATTTAGAGGTCTCTCTGCACCACGAACCAGCTACAACAAGCTTGCATTAGCTGTATTATTGATCTGATCTCCTAAACCCTCGCTGTGACCCCAGAGGTCATGATTTATGTATTAGGCAGCTTTTTAAAGAAATCCATTTTCCTGTTGAGCCCCCAATGTACGTCTAATGCTGCACCATGCCAGTAATCAGAGGACGGCTGCGTGTTTGATTTTGACCACCCCTCCTCTTCCTTCATAGTTCACACCCCTCCTCAACGACTGGTCTCATAACACCTCAGCTCTCTAATCAATACCACAGAGCTTCTGGTCTAACTGGAGATTCCTCCGCCTGCCTGCCTGCCTGCCTGCCTGCCTGCCTGCCTCCTCCTCTCCGCTCCTTTCTTCCCCTCTCCCTCCTTTCCTCGCAGCAGGAAACACCTCCATCAGGGTTTTCGTAACAACGCAGTGCCAGGCTTCTGAAGGGTCCGGATGAAAGTGCGACGACAATACAATGGAGACAAAGATGCCAATACAAGAAAGAAAGATGGAGTGAGGGAGAGGGAGGAATGAAAAAGAATGTTTGGACTTGTGGACAGACTGCCTCTGCAATCTCAGAGGGCCCCACTCTTGTCTGCTGATGTCGATAATGGAGTGGCAGTAGAGACTGAGGATGAGGGGGGGAGTGAGTGTGTGTGTGTGTGTGTGTGTGTGTGTGTGTGTGTGTGTGTGTGTGTGTGTGTGTGTGTGTGTGTGTGATAAAGGTCAGGAGAAACAGGGAGTGGGGGCGAAGAGGGTGTGCAAGTTTAAGAAAAGGATTATCTCACTAAAAAAGGTGTTTTAACACACACCAACGGAAAGGAATGTTTCATCTACAAAGGCCTAAAGGTCTCTGTGCACCTGTTCAAGATTTTTCCCAGACATCTCCAGGGGAAAAAAATACTGGCTTGATAAAAAAAGGGATGGAGGAAGTTGGGTGTTAACTGACCCGCAATATCATTTATCCAAAAAAATAAAACAACTTTTTTTAAAAAGTGTTTCTGAAAAGTCGAATGCATTACAGGGTAGGAAATTAGATTTGAAAGTAACATTTCCATCGTTCTCAAAGCTGGGTCTCAGTACGACAGAGATGTCACAGTGCTGCTAATTAGAGCTGGCAGAAAGGAACGTGTGCATAGATATCATCTATTGTTCCTCATCACTCTAATGAGCATAAATGTCTTTGTCTTTATTCATCAGCTCAAAGGTTTCAGACTTGCTGCAGTAGAGTCACTAGCTTTTTACATTTTATCTATTACTACATCAATTGAAGCTCTGGTAAGCATCTTCCCAAAAACTCACTGCCATTCATGTCCCATAGGCTGTGCTACTTTCAAGGCACAATATCTTTGAGTTGTAAAATTTTCTATCTCCTGAAACCCATCTTAAAGATATAAAATATCTTTTAAAAGGTAAAACAACAACTGGAAAACATCTTGAAAAATGAAATAACAGCTTCAAAAATACATAAAAAACATCCACTTGTATGCTACATCAAGTAGTGTGAGGTAGGGTTAGGCAGAGAGGATAGGAGTGTATATAGATAAGAGGAGTGAGAGCACTTCTTTCTACTGTGGAGTGATGAAAGAAGGTAAACTGGGGCAAAAAAGAGAGTCAGAGGTGTGCAAGGAGAACAGAGATAGACCTGTTATCATGTAACAGAGGCCCGGTTTGACCTGACCTTGAACACACAAGCGTGCACGTGCCACACACACACACACACACACACACACACACACACACACACACACACACACACACACACACACACAGGGTCACTGGGCATAAAGAGCCACTATGTCAGGTCACAGAGCACAGAGGGAAGGATAAAGGACTTGAGGGATGTGATATGACTAATATGAGGGGTTCTGCAGGCCTTCGGGGGGACTGGTGTTACAGCCAGGGGTGACTGACACTGCTGATCTGTATCACACATCAGAGCAGATCACAGCAGAGGAGAGCAGACCAACCACACACATGAAGTGTGGACACAGAGGCAAATTCAGTTTCAAAATCCACACAAAAAAGGATACTTTGACATGGGGAAAAAAAAGAGTATTTAAATTACAAACTACAAATCAAAAGGTTTTATACTTACAACGAGTTATCTTTTACACAGTGTTATATTCTAGCTTGCTTTTGTAGACTTTGCAGAGGAAAAAGGACATAATCTATTCTTTGAAAACATACCCTTACAGCCATAGATGTCCAAAAGTGAACGATCCCCCCTGCTGCTGACAAAACTGTTATTTCTCCCCCTCAAAGAGCGGGTTCAAAGATCAGCATCTAGCAAGATGGGATGGGGTGCGCTGTGGCTTGCATGTCTATCAGGTTACACACTTCAAAGACACACTGCCATACACAGCCAGTGATGAGAGCAAAGGAGTCATGGATAGGGACTGAAAGGGGATGGACGGCTCATTTTTTTCTGTTATAATTGGCCTTTTTTTCCCTCTATCAACAATGGTTCTGAAGAATATGATCTCTTCCTTTGAATCTTTTGAATGGCTCCAAACATTGTCCAAGAGGCCAAAGTGTAGAAAGTCCCATTGGTTTGTCAGCTTCTGGAAATGAGCCGTAGATGGCACTGTTGGCTCATGGTACGGGTGTGTTGTCAGGACTGCAAAAAGAGGAGGGGGGGCGGGGGGGGACATCCACTTAAAACTCATCAACTCCGGATCTGAGAAAAAAAATTCTTTCATCTATGCTCAAGTGTCATTTTGCCAAATATAATCTTGTAACTTCTAATTAATTCAAACTGCTAGAAAGAATCTTTCAAAATATCACACTTTCCAAACAGAACACATTTTTTTCATGCTAAAACTGTTCTTTTCCAGTAAGGGTGATTTAACAGCTCATTATCAAAAGAAGTGTTTTTTTCTCTCTTTCCCCCTCTCATTTCCTTCACCAATCAACAACAACACAAACTGTACAGTGGAAAGATAACATTTTCTGCCTAGTAAACCAGGCGTATATATTGGACTTAATTGAGTGTGACCATATCCATGACTTTTTAAGGAGGAGATCTGAGGGGTTCTGACAGAATTTCTGAGTTTCTAAATAAAGGGGATGCAATGACTTGCATGACTTTACTACCCTTCAAAATGTAGTAAAAATGTTCCAAGTTAGTAAACCTAAAGATTAGCCTGAAAAAAGCAGCTTCAGAGAGCAGTAACTTAAAATTTGAGATGTAAAAGTTGTATTCTTTATGGTAGACATCACACTCAGTGAGCAAGAGAGAGAGAGAGAGAGACAGAGAGAGAGAGACAGAGGAAGCCTGTTGTTTATGGTGCAGGTCTGTTGATGACGGCGAGAGGGGTAAACGTGGAGGCGACTGGAGGTCTGCTAGCCTGAGAGGGCCCCATGGGAGTACAACTGCCCTGATCTATGGCCCGTCTGACTTGTGAGGTCAGACCAGAGAAGCCCTGGAAATGGGAAATTAGCAGCCCCTTGCAATGAGAGCCCTGACCACAGGCAGAGATGGTATATGCAAGAGAGTTGTCCACTATTTGAGTCATGAGAGCCCCAAAAACCAGAAGTTGGACAGTGTGAATGTGTGTGTACTCACAAGAAAACACACAAACAAGAGTTTTTTTTCATATAGCCGCTTGTGTAAAGCCTGCGCTTTATACAGAAGACGACAAAGAAAGTCAGGCAGAGGGCTCGAAATGCCCTGAGGCAGGCTGACTGGCCCTTGCCACCCAGGCGTTGTGTGGACATGCAGGGGCCCTGGAGCAGCCCATAGCTCCGGATGAACATGTCTCCACACAGACCTACAGGAAGAACCAAGCACACTGCCCTGCCCCCCTTCTCTCATTTAAACCACGTCAAGCCAACTCCTGTCTCAACAACAAACTCCTATCCACCATCCCATAAGAGGCTCTTAAATTTTGATGCTGCAAGCTAAAATGGGGGAGCAGAGGGGAGAAGGTGTTACACAGGATCAATCCAACACCCTGTTTCCACTGACAGCAGGGAGAGCTGTTGCTGCTGTTGAAGTGTGCGTCCAGGTCGCTTCTTCATGGCTGCAGGCGGTCAGGTAGGAACGCAGTGCCAGCGGTGTGTTAAACACACACACACACACACACACACACACACACACACACACACACACACACAGTTGTCTCAAACCTGTCAGTCAGCCACCCTGCACCACATCAGACCACCGAGGTCTCATACATAATTTGGCATCAAATGAATATTTTCGCAACGTCCTAGCAAAAGTGGTATTTGATGAAATATTAATTTGGTGATTAATTTTTTGCATCTGATCTTCTGTCAAGTGAGATAAAAAAAAGAATGGATTTTTCCCCATGAAGCCAGTTGTTGAAGGGCACCTCACTCCAACTTCACACATAAAACTTTAATTAACTGATACAACAGGCACACTATTTTCCCAGAGTAAGATAAAAAGAAAACTTAGTCCACTTTGAAAGTGAAATCAAGATGTACTAAATAAGACAGACTAAAAGCACTAACTTGGCTTTTTATCTCCTGAGCAGCTTGGTAGGTGCTAAGGACTGTTAGTGTACAGCAGGCCAGATGAAGCTAGACAAGCGGGGTCTCTTTAAGATGATGATGCTGGTGGGCTACTAAGTGACTCTGAATCCGCAGAGAATGACTTGTAAAACATCTCAACAGTGTGACATATGTCATGAACCTTAGCCGAGATGAGAAGTTTAGTAGTGCTCTGAGAGCTTGTTCAGCCAAGCATATGTCAGTGGTAGCAAGAAGTCAAGATGACTACTTTTGTATATGGTCAATCAACCATTGCAAGAGTGAGTTAACATAATTATTGTAATACTGTTCTGAATAAGATAAACTCTTAATGTGTGAAGCCTTCTTATTATAGATTATGGTTAGATGCTTAATTAATTGACGTATTTTTTGTCTTTTGCTTTGAGTTTTTCAAAGATGTACAATTACTCTGCCTCCTAAAACTCCTGTACTGTTTTTTATGTTTGTTTACATTTGCACATACATAGGTTTGTGTATATATATATGTGTGTGTGTTGTGCACATTTTATAAAATGCTCTATTTTTTTTAACATCCACATAAATAAAATAACAAATACATATAAAATAATATAAAAATATATTATATTATGTTATATATGCCTACCTAAATGTTAAGATGTAGTGTATAGGCAATTGTGTGCTGATGAATAATTTAGTATGAAAAAATATAGGAAAAAATAAATAAAATTACTGATTTTTACATTTTTAAAGGTTTTAGTGTATCAACACTGAAACATATCATTATAAAGTCACAATAAAATGACACTTTAAAGAGAATATTGCATTTTAAGTTCAATATGCTTCTTGTTCAAACGGAATTTTGTTGTGACATTTAGAAAAGGATTAACAGCAGTTTAAGAAACTGGAACAAATAGCAAGACAAAGAAACAAATATTTTACTATGTAGCCATCAACCCACACCAAAGATAAAGCCCATCTGAATACTGGACTTGACTCTGGCAGGAGGCATGAATGAGGACAATGGTGGGCCACCAATGCTGATTTGTTTCTTTTGTGTGTGCAAATAAAGTTAGTCAATTGCTGACTCACTATTATCTGCTGTTATAGAAGTAGTTTGTACTAATTGGACTGATGTCATAGATACATACATAGATACAATATATAGATTACAATATTGTTTGATGTATTATTAACTGTGTTATGAAAATTAATAAACTGGAAATTTGTGTGTGCATGGAATACAAGATAAGGTGTCTTACTGAAGTGTTAAGGCCTTTTGGCCGGAGGACCTGGTTTAAAAATATAACATGTAGCAGCATCCACTCTGCAGACCAACAGAGTGCTAGGATCTCTCACAAATGGTGGGGATAGAGAGGCCTACCCTGACGAGGTGCAGTAGCTCATACAGGTCCTCCACCTCATCCCCCTCTGTCTCACTGTAGTTTCTGCTGGTGTCCAGGCTAGAGCCCTGGATTGTGCGTCTGTACAAGGGCAAATCCATTGCCTCTGCATACAGCTCTATGGCCTGGTGGCCCACTGTCTGGTACATGTAGCTGTCCAACTCATCTGTGGCATGGAGGAAAAAAAGTTTAGTTCAGTGTTAGGTGACAAGCCACAAACCAACAAATGGTGGCTATAGATAACATCAGACTACAGGGCTAAATGAAAAAAATTGTAACAATACGCTAATGGGATGCTAAAACTACTGACTTACAAGAGATTGCAGAGCTATTTAAAAATGAAATACTAAATAGTTACATTAAGATCCATGTGGGTCAAAATAAAATAAATTAATTGATTATGAATGAATAAATGAAGCAAATCAAATTATTCACACCTAACTCATTCACTTTATTCTGAAAAGTGACACAATAAAATGAAAGTCTCATCATATAAAATGTCAACATGAAATATAAACAAGCCATTTAAAATAAAATTTGATATATTGAAACAAAAATAAGCTTCAAACAGTCACCAAGTTTTAATAACATATTCATATGTTTTACATCATTCTCTAATTAAGCTTATATTGAATTTTTGTATTTCATATGTACATTTATTTATTTGTGTTTTTATTGTTTGTTTATTTTTGGACCATACTTACATACAACAAATACATACATATAAATACACAGAACCAAGAAAATGTGTACTAGAAGATAAAATAGCTCATAACTTAACTAACATATACATGTGTTTAATATTTAATGTATAAGAGCCCAGCTAGTATCCATCTTCTTTTCAGCCAAAGTAACCATGAACCATATCTATGAACCAAACAGGAATCTGTTTGCAAATTTTGATTAAGGATTAATCAATTATCGATTTCATTTTATGTCATTAACTACTTCATTAATCGCCTAATCACTGCCCCACCAAACATATCAGCTAGCTTGCTACAAGCCCTCTTGTGGGATTTACAGTAACTTTACATACATTTCTGCAGTACTTTGATTGTGTACACCTCAGAGTTTCATGGTCCCGCAGAAGTGCAGCTGGCTGGCCCATATTACCCAGCAAGCCCCTGTAGATCATATAAACCCCAGTATCTTCCTTACCTGTGTGAGCAGGACGGAGGTTGGCCAGAGCTACGATCCGGTGCCCAGCAGCAACACACTGCATCATGTTGTAGCAGCTGTCTTTGCCCCCACTGGAACACAACATGAGGAACAGGCACAGAGATGTGTTTGAAGTATTAAGATGCAGACCTACTCATTATCAGGGGTTTACGGTTAGTGATCTGGGAATGTGATGTAGCAGCTTTAATATTAAGTGATGAAGAGCCTGATTGAGGATGCTCTAACTTACTCTGGACAGTCTTCACCATACAACACAGGAAGTTAGCTACCGTGTGTCACTTTTAGAAGTGACCTAGTATATTCTGGTTTTGAGTCATAGGGGAAATAAACACCGTACATCTCACTGGAACAAGTTATCCAGCCTTTCTTTACACACAGATTTAGTTACTGTCATGCTAACAGAAAACATCATTGATATAAACCCATGAGACAGTTGCAGCAAAGAAGCACGGTTACCTTATTAACGCGACAACTTTCATCTTCTTATTTTTAGCGCTAGAGTCTAATGACATCAAAAGTATTGACTATAACGGTACACAGTGGTAACTGTGCTTAGCAACCGGTGCTTGTACACAACATGTGAAAGCTAGACTTCCGGGTTATGAAAGGACCCTTCTACACACCAAGTTGCCAACAAATATGCCTGATAGAAAATCAAACCCTGGTAATTTCTGTCAGATTCTCTCTTTCTGTCAGATTCAGCTTTGCTTTTTGCTTAATGTTATGGCAGAAAATTGTGTACTCTTACATTTAATCTTTTATGTATGATCTTTTAATATTATCATTATTATTACTATTATTGTTATAGATATGTATTGTGTTTTTATCCTTAACCTTTCCTCTCCTATTCTCCTTATGTTAGTCTGTCCACATTTACTAGGGTTTAGGTCAGAGCTGTGAGATTGTTTTGGTGTTTTCCCTCTCTTGTTGTTCCTCTCCTCTCCTGGAATGTTCATTCAAGGCTGAGAGAGGATCTCTGTTCTCCAAAACATAGAAACCTATGTGCATCCCTTTGCTCGGGGCCAGACGCCCGATGCTGCCCTAGGCGGCAGGTCTCTGGACCAGCTGTATATGTGTTTTAGTACTTCTCTGTTTATTCTCTTTTGTTAAATAAATTCTTCATAAGACAACGGTTGGTTGTAACTCAATTCTTTGCTCAACCCCTCACCAGGCATGTCCACAATGAATCACTGTATAGACAGGTTGTTCAAAGTAAACAAAAAAAAAGTGAATTCAGAAATGTATAAATACAAAAGTTAATTAACAGTGTTCACAATAGTATATAATGAAAGATACAAACCTGTGATGAGTCAAACTTTAAATTAAGTAAATAAACAATAGTGAAATTTAAAATAACTTATTATATAAAACATACTTATTAAGGCATGTGTGCTTTTTTTGTTTATTTTACTTTATTTTTTATCTCTATTTTATATGTTGAATCTGTATGAGATGTAATACTTGTGCAAGCCATACCATCACATTTAATATTACATCAAAACCATTTCACATGAGAGGCTGCATGCAGTTTTTGGACAATTTGGAATCTGACATGTTACATTTTGTGAAAATATGAATTTCACATGCGCTGTAGTTCACATTTAGTTTAATCCATATTTAAAGTTATTCAGAGTACTGCCGATGCACACTGTACTATAGCGTTATCAAAGTGGATATGCACTGTAACTCTAATACTGAAGCTGACACACATCCTTTGCCTCTTCTGTCTCAAGAGAGGACCAAAAGTCCATACGCTGGTATTCACACACAGGTTGCGCTTTTCCTGTGAGGGAGCCCTATTTTGCTCAGAGGAAAGCCTTTGATGCTCTTTTTGCTCTCTGTTGTTGTGCCAGAGCAGAATAATTACACTGCTTTTGTGTGCTTCCCTCACCTTCTACCCCTAAGCAGGCTAAAGGCAACTGATTTCGTTTGAGTGTACAAAATTGAGAGAGACGTCTCTTCATCCCATTGCTTTAAACTAGGTTCCCTTTTTTGTTTTTGTTTGTTTTTTGTTTTATTCATCCTGGATATATGGCAAAATCTACAAGCTGCAGATGAGCACCATTTGTGTTGTGGTACAGGCAGTACAGACTGAGAATGGAGATGACTTTTCAAACAGATGCTCTTATATAGAATATGCTCTTAATTTAGTGCACATTGGTGATTTGATATGATTACTTGTTTTGATTTCTAAGTTTTACAAAAAAGTGAATACATAATAAAATATGTAATATTGTCAAAATTCCTTGTTCCTTTGTTTGATTGTTTCCTTATTTTTTTCAATTTACATTATTTATTTATTCTTCCTTATTTAACATGGACTATTATTGTTTGGAAATTTAATTTGACAGGATGAGTTATATAGTTTTCAAAATGTTTCTTTGACATGTTGGTTTGAAAAATGGCCTTGTCTCGGAGAGAACCCCCCCTCCTCCAGGTCTGGTTGTCCTTTGGTTTTGTAAACTCATTAATATATCACCTATGATATCCAATTTGGTGGGTAATACTTTATTAGACAGCTTCACTGACTCTGGTAATTTCCATTAAAGCCCACACCCATAGGATACAACCAATGCAAATTTTGTCACTTATCAGTTTTAATTTATGTAGTTTATTACCCAGACAAATAAAGAGGTGTGTTGTTCCGGTTTTATTTGTAGCAGCATTTTGCTGACGTAAAAAGAGCATTTTATGTCCGTATTGTTGGTGTGATGGGGATAAAAAGTGTTGATGGATAGCCCAACTGAGACAACAGCCAATGGACGTGAATATGAGACGCATAAATATGAAAGCAAGGCAGCAGGAATCAAATGACACCCTTGGCCTTTTCTTAAAGGAGCATGTGCATATGACAGGTGATTTACACAGACACACAAACTAATTTTTGTCGCACAAGGACACAAAAACTTTGGCTGTAATGAGAAACTAAGGCCTCAAATCACAAGACGATAAATTGAGTGTCAGAACAGGCCAGCCAAGGTTGCACACTGAGTGGCCAGAATACAAACACACATACACACTTCTGGTCCCTCAATGACATGACAAAGCAAGTACACATGCGGCACAGTAACACAGTGCATCATGCTGTTAACAGTAGAGGTGGATTGTGGATATTTGTGGGTATTGTGGGTATAATAAAAACTTTATTATTACCTAATTTGTATTGATTAAACATGCAACAGTAAGCAGACACAATTAAAAGAAAATTGTATTGTTTTAAAATGTCGTGATGTTTGAGTTAGATTGGTAAAGATGATGAAAACATTTCACAGATGAAAGGAAAACTTTACCCAGTACCCTTACTGCCAACAAAAAGGTACAAGGTTGTAGAGTTTGTCAATAGGGTTTTATTACTGTAACCTTTTAGTTGCGTGAATATAATAATTGGGTGTTTTAAGATTACTCATACATACTTTATTACTCTATTGTAATGCAGAAATATTTGCCATTTCACAAGATTTAGATCTTGTTTATTTGAACAATGAACTTCAGAAAGATTTTGACAAACAACTGTAATCTACTACAGTTCTCCGACAATGTTTACAATGCCATGCATGCATGCATACATTGAACATTAAAACATATACAAATCAAATCCACTGTAGTTGTATCTACGCATTCCATCTTGATACATTATAGCCCCAGAACAGAGTTTCCTTTTTTGCTTTTGACCAGGTTTTAAATTGTCCAAAATCTTAGCTTAGACACCTGTACACTTACTCAAACTACAACATTCCATTATGAATATATTTCATCTTCTGTCAAAGAGGAGTTGAATAGTAATGATTCGGATAAACATGTGTCCCCGAATTCCAATCAGGTAGCATAATTACGAGATTTCATTCAGTTTGAGGCCTTTGTTTCTATGACATTAAGGAATGTGAACAGCAAAGTGTCATACTAAATGCAATTTCCTTTCATTTATAGACATTAGTAACCAATGTAAAACAGAACTTTCTGCTACAACTCAAGCCAATGTACAATTCTTAGTCTGACTTAATACAGAACTCAAATTGGATTTGAATTGTACTGTAATTTGGATTTACGTTTGTACTAAGCCAAAAAACATGAAACAGAGGACATAGTGCTAAATTAAGCAGTTAGCCTGGAAAATCTGGTTTTCCGGATCCTGGACTTTTTTACTGGCCCTTAAGGTGCGAGGCAACATCTATCTAAATGTCAGAGGTATTATGTACAACAAACTTAACTTCTTTTGCTATAATGTAATGAGCAAAACAGAAAACTCCAGCTAATTATAGATGAAGTCCAATAAGGGCTGATGACAGCCAAATGCTATCTTAAATAGTGATAAATTTGAAATGAAGTGAGCAATGGTTGAAAGCAGTCCTGTGTATTCTTAACTTTACTCTACTCTGGTGTTGCCTTCATCAGGGGCTCATTTTCCAAAGAACTATCAACATAATGATGCCTCTTTAGGGCCTAACCACATCCAAATCAGTTAGTAAACAACCCAAACGGGGATCTGTACACATTTTTACAGACAATTAACTGTTATCACGAGGGGCCCAAATGGATTAGTAGGCTCATTAATGTCTGAGGCTAATCGGTCCTTGATTGGAAATGTGAGAGAATGTGAAATAAAGTCGTGGTTTGATCCAAATTGTGTTTGATCACGGCACCGTCTTTAACAACAGCCCCAGTCTGCAAACAGTAATTGAGTTTTTTCTCTCTAAATCCCCTCATGAAAATCTGGCTTTTACCCTTGTTCCATTTGGCTTCTAGACTACATAAAGCATTAAAATGGATGAAAAATGCCTTGCCTCATAAGATGCAGTTTTTTTTTCGAAAGCCCTTAGACAAGTTTTCTGATAACCATTATTTGGTCGTCAAAATAATAAATATCTTTGCTTAGAAAAGTGCCTTTTAGAGCTAGTTCAAAGTGGTGCTGATTCAGTGTTTCTTGTATTTATATCTGATATTTTTATCAAACCTGGATTGATTTGGCTCCCATTTAATTAAGGGTTTTACAATATTTCACATTTCTATTATATGATGATGGTGGAAATAAGATTAAAATTGAAGAAAAGCATCACAATATCAATTACATCATCATAAATTATGCATCTGAATGGCCTGCATTGTTTGTTTGTTTTGTTTAGAATAATTTAATAGCAATGCCAACTTAGAGAAAGTCCAACCAAGTTCAGAAATTTGATCTTAATATGTGACAATTTCTTCCCATAATGTTTGCCATGTTCACCATCTTGGTTCAACGAATTGCTTGTTAACAATAAACACAAACTACAGCTGAGGCTTGTGGGAATGTCATTAGTTGTACAGCTATTTGGTCAAAGTATTGGATAATTTAACTTTTTACTTAATTATATAATTATTACAGTTCTGAGGGGGACTTAACCAATAGTTGTCAAAACATTTTACTAAAAATCAGAAATGTCAACCTTTTGGTGGTACTGATTGTCACTGTCAGTACGCTTCACCCTCTGGGCACCATCAAAATTTCATGGCATTATATCCAGTCTTTTTTGTAATATTTCAGCCTTGACGTAGGGGTGCAATTGACAGACCGACATACCTTGAGACGAACCAACCGGCCACCATTGCTACCCACAGAGCCATGCTGCTAGTGTGACTAAAACTAAGCAATGGTGAACACCTTAACTCTGTATTGTGTATTATACTACATTGTGAGCTGACTGTCCTGTTAAATCTACATTTAATCATTTTTAATCTGGAGATACAAATATATATAACATACTTGGGTGAGTCTATAGAGGATTTTTACATGAATGAGGTTTTTCAAAGAGAATAAAAAACACCACTCTCTGACCTATCCAACAGTGCAGGAAGAGAAACTTTCCAACGCACACACCAGCCAACCATCCTTAAGTACAAATGTAATTTCCTGAATATTTCCTCTTGATTTGAAATTGTCTTGCCCTGCTTCTAGTATCCTAGAATCAAATTATGGCTTCAGTGGTTGAGCCCTGTGAAGCTCCAGCCAAAAGGATGTGGTCCATTAAAGTACGCCACCATTCCACTAATTGTGAAGCAGCCAAAGCAAACTGCATGCACTGCTATCACCTGTCTCTCCTGCCAAACTCTGTTCTACATTCATGATCTTTAGTCTAATGGTTTACAGAGACACTCTCCTCTTAGTAATCCAAAACCACTGGGCTTTTAACCTTGTTACTACGCAATCCAAACACTATAAAAACTATATACTAATTGATATATACATACCTTACATGTGCCTGTTTTACCTGTACCCTATTGTCAAACCATGATTAAAAGTCATACTAACATATCAGTTAAATACAATTCTTAAATAAAATTCTCAGAATAATATACATTAACCTGGTAAATAATAATTTTTCGATGGCCAAACTATAGAGATGATGATTATTTTTTCTTTTGTACATCTTCACTCATTGATATACATTAAAAGAAATTCTGGCTTAGCTGAAACTGACTAAATAAATATTGTAACTGGGTTATAGTATCCAAATGGCCAATGTTGGTGAAAATACTTTTTAATCTCTAAATTGTCTGATGGGATTCTGTAATTAGCTCGTCTGCTCTCTGATATACAATCCTCAGACAGTTTCCCTCTTAGCCGACCAACACAATCCTAAACCAGGAAATAGCCTGCAATCAGAATATTGGAGTTGACATCAGAGGTAGCCACAGAGGCGATTCCCACACACCCCTCCCATAGCTTCAAAGGTCTTCCTGGGCCTGTTATGGGTTTCCCTCGTGATGAAGTGTGACACTCCACAAACACAAAAGCCCCAGCACTCTCGTGGGTCCGCTTTGCTTTTCTTGGATCATTCCAGTCTGACCAATGCCAAGTCAGCTTGGCGGTTGTCAAAATGGGCCCCATATCTCTGAAGAGTGTGTGTGTGTGTGTGTGTGTGGTGCGGTGTGCTGTCTGTGTGTACGCGTGTGGCAATGTGTTGAGCGTGTGTAGATAGCTTGTTACGGTCATGGGGGCCGGCCTCTGTGTGAGTGCTGTCTGTGTGTGGGTATGTGTGTTTGTTTCCACCTTGAAATGATGTAATGTGCACCCATATTCAAAGCCACCACCTGGTTGTCTGTGGGAGTTGCTGGTTTGCCAAAACCCTCCATGTATAATCGCTGGAGACAAATGATTTAGTAATGATCCCCCTTCATTTGAAAATCAAACATTATCATCACCACAACATCCAACCTAAAATTTGTGCCACAGACAAAGTATTCATGTTATTTTACTTTTAAGATTAGTTATTTTTTGAAAATGCTATCCTAAACCATTCTGGTTTTGATTAGTTTCCTTAATTTTCAACATTAATCAAATGTCTTCTTTCCTTTCATTTACTATCCTTCTCTACCTCTTCTTTACTCGGCCCACACATTTTCTTTGATCCATCCACATGCCCTCCTTAGTGGTCAGGTTTTTTTCTTGCAGTAAGACGTCACCTGTGCTGAATAGCTGGCCACAGTTAAGCCAGACCAGCAAACCCGCTGCCAGAACACAGCAAGCTTGGGTCTGCCATTTGTCTTGTGGTTTTTGAGTTGGGGATATTTGTCTAACGTGCTGTCCAATGTCAACACTGGCTCTAAATACCCTTGCTGCTGCACGAAGTGGGCTTCCTTAGGGAGGATGAGGATTAATGCTGGGTTGGAGATGAAATAGAGGGAAAGGAGGAGGAGGACAGAGGAGGGATGAGCATTGAGAAAAGGGATTGATCAAGGCAGTGGTACTGTGTATGTTGATGACAAGCAGAGGAGGAGAACGCTGAATAGAAAGAAACCATTCAGCAATGGATTTGTGGAGTTATCTTATTAAAGAAGGGGACCATTTGTATATTTAAATGTAAAAAAAAATCCATATAAAAAAGTTCCTTAAAACAAAACTTTTTCACATTAACAGCTTGTATTTATTCTGTTTTCTACGCTTCCCAGCCAGAGTGTGTACACAGGGGGTTAACCATTTTAGAGCTGTGACAGGCCCTGTGTGAAAGATAGCTTCCGATCATTCAGCACCATTTCTAAACCTGTGACTAACCATAAATAACAAACAAAATCCAAGGACTTCCACTAGCATTAACACCGGCATCTCCAGATGAGAAACTGTCGGTTAGCTAGGAGATGACCTCAAGTTTACAGCCGAAAACCTGTTGATCCTGAGCAATTGATTGTCACCCGTAAGAGAAAACCCCTGCCTCCATCAATCCCCCACTACTGTCTCAGCAAGAACATGATGTATTTGAGCAGCGATTCTGCCATGAGAAGCACATCAGTGGCCTCTGCCTTTTCGTTTATGAGGCAAATTCCATACACTGGGCCCAATATTCCTGGTTACTGGAGTCTGGTGATTAAAGTGTATAAAAAAGGGGGCAGCACCACTAAAATGATGATTTAGTGAGCTGTCACCCAAGTTCAGGCAGGGCAACAAGTTCAAGTCCCTGCAGGAGGGTTGTAATGAAAATGAAACGAGGAACGAGAGGGTGAAAGGGTCAAAAGATTGTGATAGGAGGTGTGAGTGGGATGGGGTCATCTGGAGGGTCTGATGATGATGATGAAGATGATGATGATGATGATGATGATGATGATGGAGATAAACATCATAACATAAACATCTTTTTGTCCATTAACTAAACAAATTATATAGAGATTACACAAATAACAACCATTACTTAAAGTATGCCATAAGTTTTGAGAATGATTTCCAACTTTGTGGCGAGCCATTGACATCCACACATTCAACAGTCTCAGGGAACATATCATCACATGACATTTTCTGTTTTATAGACTTTCCCTGATGGTGTGACTTTCCATCCATCATCACCTGCTTAACCCGAATACAGGGTCGCGGGGGGGTGGGGGTGGGGGTGGGGCTGGAGCCCATCCCAGCTGGCATCGGGCGAAAGGCGGGGTACACCCTGGACAGGTCGCCAGTCCATCACAGGGCCACACAGAGACGAACAACCACTCACGCTCACACTCACACCTAAGGACAATTTAGGGTCACCAATTAACCTAGCCTGCATGTCTTTGGATGGTGGGAGGAAGCCAGAGCACCAGGAGAGAACCCACGCAGACACGGGGAGAACATGCAAACTCCACACAGAAAGGCCGGGGCAACCGGGGTTTGGACCCACGACCTTCTTGCTGTGAGGCGACAGTGCTAACCACTGTACCACCGTGCCGCCCCTGGTGCGACTTTCAACAAGTACAAAATGACCAAAATTGCATGTTTCGTTACAAAACATCCGTGTTTGCTTGTTGTTTGTCCTCTAGGTTTGATTTTCTGGCTTCAGTGAATCCAGTACAGTGGCAGCGGATTGTCTTACTTGAAGTGCACCAAAGAAGCTTTTCAAAATAGTTGTCACTTATTTACACTGTTTAAATTTAACACTGACATAAAATGAGGGTGACAAAAGTTTCATAGATTAAAAATCTGTGCTTTTAATTATGACCTATACAATAAAGTAAATCATGTAGTTACATCTCACTTCTCTAATATGTGCAAAGAATTAAGTACAAAAATGACAATTCCCTGCTTTCTGTGCTGGACTATTTGTTGGCCCGGGTTCAGTAACTTCCTGGAGTCTACACTGGTGCCTGGCATCTGGCCAAGAAATAATCCAGTTCCTAACTATCTGTAAATGGTGAATTGATGTTTTTTACAAAATGTAACATTTTAATTAGTTAGTTTTTACATTTAGACAGATTCAGGATAGCTGTTTCCCCTTGTTTCCTGTCTTTATGCTAAGCTAAGCGAAGCTGGGAGTGGTATTGATCTTCTCTAACTCTTAGCAAGACAATCATTCACTTTTAAGTCTCTAGGCCTTAACATGTGGTACAAACTAGTGTGTGAGGATTTTGGTTTGAAGGAGTTAACAGACATCCACTCTCCTAGACTGAATAGGAGGGATTACTGAGTCCCTGACCCTCCACTAACCTCGTCCTGACCTTGTGAAAACCCTGATCCAACCATTTCCACCCTTACAGGATTCATCTGCTGGCTGTACTGCCTGCCTCTCATCTGTGGGAGTGGGGTCTGATGCCTTCAAGTACCAGCCAGCTATAAAAGACACATCCTGATGGGCCTTCCTCTGTTGTGTTTAATAGATGTCTCTACCCTCCACCTCCCCCATCCTGACCTCCGCCACCACACCCACCCTCAGTCTCTGCGCTGGCCCTTGGCTAACCCCTCATATTCAGGGTTCAGGGTCAGGGCAGCAGACTCCCAGCCAATTGGGTGGTTGCCCAGAGGAGCTGTTGTAGCCGTGAGCAGAAGGAGAGACGTAAGACACTCAGGGACCCCTCTGATGTTCCCAAGAGCTTCCAAAAAGGGAGAGGCTGCGGTGTGTTTACAACATCTTTAATTTAGGGAGAGAACACTTACACAGAGCATGACGAAAGAGCAGTACAGTGTATAAATAAGTGTCATGTAAAAAAGAAGTATGTGACTCACAGCAGTCAAACAGCTGAATGAAGACAGATAAAAGAATGACATGCACATTAATGCTTTCTTTGATGTGGGTCAGTGACTCGAACCCTAATTTGTGTGCATACTGTGTTTCATTTCAATGTCATGCTCTGTCTTAAATTCTAAACACCTGAAGATGAACACACAATGAAAGACACAGAGTTGACATTTCTTTAAGATTACTGGACAGTTGGGAATAAAATGATTAAAAGGGAGAAATAAAGACAAAAACTGAGATGAGAGAAAGAAGAGACAACATCTAATCGCTTTAAGAATTTAAATCTTAAGCTAATTCCACAGGATGACTGTAAATGCTCTCTGCTGCTCATTTCTATTAACAACTTCTCTTCCGTCCTTGAGAACACTGATTCAAGAGCGTGGTATCTGCTGCTTCCTGCTGCAGGATAAAGAGAGCACTGACATCTATGCACACAGACTCCTCTAGCATTTTTAGATCACTTGCGTGTGAATCTTTGACTTTATCAATTTATGATGTCTGTAGTTCTTTAGTTTCCTGCGGATATGAAAAACCATTCAGCTGTTGTTCCGTCATAGGCCACTTATTTCCTAAGCAACCATGATTGCACCTTGGACCAAACAATGGATATAACTCTGTTAAAGAATGTATTTCACAGTAAAGACAACAACGATATAAACAAGAACACCCACATAGCCTACCTCCTGAAATGGATTATTTGGAATAACAAATGTTTGCTGCTTATGACTCTCTGATGGCTTCATTTTTCACTCTGTATAACTTGCTAATTTTTACTGCTCAAAGTCCTCCACTCAGCCCATGTCACTAAGTCATAAGCATGCTGCTCCTGGCTGATATATGGGTCTGCAAGATGATGTCAGCGAAAAACACTTTCAATAATTGCTATGATTAATATTCTCAACCTTCCAACACCTTCCCTTCTCCATCCAGCCACATATCTCCAGCGAGGTTCATCTATCAGTCTGCTCTCAAACTGTTTAAGTCCTCCGAGTGATGCATGGCACCCTGCCAACCCCGTTTTCCAAAGCAAGCTATATACAGTCATTCAAATTATGAGTCGATGAGCCTCCAGTGCATAAAATTACTATGAGTTAAAGAGGTAGAAAGAGAGAGAGGACTAGAGTATTTACTGTTAAATTGTTTTAACTTCATTTTGCAACACCAGGGAATCTTCCCTTTGTGTCAGTTAAAATTATGACATCTGAACGTATTCTGTTGGTATTCTTTTCTAAACAGACTTCACAATTAATTATTAAGTGAATCAATGTGTATTTTACAGATAGAAAAGTGTTAAACCACATTTACCCTGCTCATGTACATGATGTCCTACAGCTGGCTGCACTGGCTGGAATGTGCATGGAGCTCTCACAGGAGGGGTTTCCTCTTGGCCTGCACACTAATTGTTTAGGAGGAAAGAGGTGAAATAGATATGTATAAACAGCGGAGGTCTTCCAGAAAGTCGGGAGAGGCCTAGAGGTCCTGGGACAGTAGCTGACCTGTCATATTTACCATTCACACTGAGGAGTCAGGTCTGCCATATTCTGTCTAGTGGCGTCAGACAAAATAAACTGTCACTTCCTCAATGTTGATGGACAAATTCATATTCCAGTGGGAAACACTTCTCATACACACAGGCTTTCAACAAGTCAGGCTGTCAAGAGTATGTATACAGTAATAAAACAGATAATACAGTAGTGTATATAGTAGATTATTGTTCACTAAATGAACTGTAGCCAGTCCAAATTAATGCTTCGCATTCTACACAGTAAATAAATCTCGTGTGCCCTCTGGGTCCAAAGAAAAGGTTTAGGACATTCTGCAATGTATGTTTTTTGCATGAGGTACCAAACACCAGTGTAGAAAGCATTTAGTATAATGTTGTGTGTGTGTCAGGATCATAAGACCCACTAAACACATCTCATGCATTTACATACATTTTTAAATGCAAAGTTTAGAAATTGTACATATGAAAGGGTTACATGTATAAGTTTTATACATCACAAATGCCTCATGTGTAAATCTTTATGTGATCAGTATAAGGTATGATTTTTCTCACTTTTATCTGTTTTGAGTTGTTTTGTCTTTCATGTCGGCCTTATCTTTCCTGCACTGTACTGGTTCATGCTGCACTTCATTGTCTTTGTGTATCCCAAAAGTGCTGATCATAAAAAAGAAATATGGTGATTGCTGGGAATATGCCTGCTCCCTGTATGAATGTGAGAATGACAGTGATGTTCAGTTTAACAAATTGATAGGAGTCAATTAAGCATCTATTATTAACCTCCTATGGTTCATTGTCAATTATCTGTCCCATTAACTCAGTAATACTGTATGCAGTATGTGTTTAACACTGAAGAGATCCAGCATGGCTCATATCTAATCTGCACTTATGGAAAAAGAGCAGAAATGATGACTTTTAATGTCAATTCAATTTAATTAGATTTAATGAAATGGTTAAGGTCATTTATACCTCTGTTCCTTCGCTGGTAGATGATTTATAGTAATAATAAGGTACGCTTAGATTAGTCATAAATTCCCTGCACAGTCTTAAAGTAAAAGCACAAAGATGTTTTTTGCAATGATTACCATGTTAAAAAGATAATATTACTGTCCACTTCTGAGATGGTAGGGAATTACTTGTATCTATTTAAAGACATGTGAAATTTTGCAGAATGACATTTCTTAAAAATGGATGATCTTTTCCTCTTCAGTAAATGACACATGTGGAAAAGGATAATCACCACCACATGGAAATAATGCATATTTATCACAAGTGGCGGGTACAAAAATGCTCAACCTTTTCTTCCATGTTGCTTTCATGTCTGTGTTACGTCATGCCAATTCCTGCTGTGTCCCTCTTGATGTTCATCAGAAAACCACTGTGCTTGTAACAGGAAATCATTCTGATGCTGCACTGACTGGGTCCTATTTACAAAAACTCTCCCAAAACACTTAAGACAGGATATTTGATTGTGAGAAGTATTTTCCATGTTGTTTTCCCAGAGCTGGCTGTCACCCTGGGTTAAGCCCGAAACACATGAAACACACAACTCACAGCACTGCTTACATAGTAAAGAATATACATTAAAGACCTGCTATCCATTAGAGACTTGGGGTGCCGTGTTCCACAGCACTGATTTAGTCAGACTTTGTTTGATGCCATTGTTTTTGTCTACAATGTAAGTCAGTCATGTATTATACCTACTGTGTTGAGACGCATTGCATCAAGCAAATGAGCTAAGGAAACAGATGACATTGTAAACTATTTGTAGCAGTTAGAATACAGCACCAAACACAATGACATTCTGTGAGCATATTATGTGAAAATTCAATTTTTCTGAGAGTTGGGAAGGAAACCATTCTAACCACAGAAATCCCAAATACCAGCTGGTTGCTGACATGAAAAGCAGGGTGTGCATGCCAGACATGCTGTCATCTGACCCCAGAGAATGGACTGCAACTGCATACACTTGTGTCTTGAGTCAGTATCTGGAAATCCTCTCAGTGTGAATAGACCAGCAGTGCCCGTGTGGAAGAGTCCCTACTAGCCATTTTTGCTAATAGCTCTTCCCTGAGAGATTTACGATTTAGAGACACAGGAGAATTAGAGAAAGGGAAACACAAAAGCCTTTGCTTTTTTTGAAATTGAAAGTCTGATTAGAAAGTGCTGATGAGCTGATCCAGTAGAGGGCTTTGTCACATGCACAATGTCAGGTTCATTCAGGTGTCCCTTAACTCTTGGCCTCATTACATCCTCTCAGGGTCCATGTTCTCGTGCTGTGACTGACATGTCCTGTGTTTCTCACATTTACATGGGCAGGTGTAATAAATGAGTCACGATGAGATATGTGGCATGGTGGCAGAAGTTGTTTAGGACAGAGTGTCTTATAATACTACCACCACCATCACCTCTCCACTCAGGAAGTGAAACAGGAAACACTTGTAGTCATGTTCCAAGACTCTAGGAACCTGGAGTTCTGTAATACACACAAAGGATATCAGACTGCATGATAGGGAAAAAGAGGTACTAGGGTGAAGGGGGAAAAGGGAGAATGACAGGAAACAGAGACAGAGTAAATAAACTGTGAGAAAAAGAGAAAAGTATTTGGGTGTATTGTTCTATCAAACAAATCACTATTATATACACTAATCACTAAGTCACTATAAATGCATCATATAAATTGTTGCTCAGCTCTACAACATTTAACATGCTAAAGGGTCACATTCATTGTAATCCTTTTAACTGCCAAACCCCCAACAATTGAATCAGATTCGCTGTACGAGTAATCAAGACTGTCAGGATCACTGTTATGTTTTAAAATTATTTCTTAAAACATATTTATCTGCATGCGTTAGATCTTTTATACATCATTAACTACAAGCAAGAATCATACAGATTCTTCATATGACTAAATCTAGGATAAGATTGTCTTCTACTGTCTTCCTCTCTGTGCACAACATATTGCTCAGTGATTGTGTTCTCTGATTGTCCATGTTTAATGGCATCCTCCATCTGCCAGCCCTGTGTGTCTGCAGGCTAGCGGCCCTCGGCGCCCCACATTAGGCCCTGTTGGCGTGGGCCCCAGGCGCATTCCGCTTCTGGAAGTGTGATTATTGAGGCCTGATTACAATGTCTGCGACCACGATAACAAACCAACCAACTGAGTGCTTGGCAGTGCAATCCAAAACAAAACGGCTGTAGAATTAATGACGCTTCAAAGTCGGACAGGTTTTTTAGTGCTGATAATCTGGATCCAGGGTAATTTGCTGCAATTGGTGGCATATGGTTTGGTTTTTACATTGTGTCCAGCAACAGATTTGAAATCTGTTGGATTGGGAATGGCACCACATATTATCTATTCAAATTAATTTAGAATTACTGGATATGGATAAACTAAACAAAAATGAGCAAAAGTTCAATAAGTGACAACAGTGATTTGAAAAAGGAAAAAAAAATATTTGAGAGAAATTAAAAGACAGAAAATGACCATGAAGTGAAAGAAAAAGAAAATTAAAAAGAGGAGCTTACAAAATCAAGTAGTAATCAAAACAACAGTTCAGTTGTCTGGTTTGAGTTTTCCACTGGATGTCCGTGGGGTGGCTAAAGCATGTCGTGAAGACGGGACCAGAGAACAGAGAGCATGCGGCTTAGTGTTTGACACACATCTGAAAGCCCACATGTTCACTTTCTTTAGAAGTGCCTGTGGTGGTCTCCAACTGGCTGCTTGTTTTTGAGGGGTACTCATTGCCTCATCCCTACCTCCAGGCAAAACTCTATCCCTAACCTTACCTCCTCTCTTTTTCTCTTTTTCTATTCTTCTCCTCCCCTCACCCATCAACTCTTTTGCTCAATGTAGTCTCACTCTCTCTTATTTTCTCTGTTTCTCCATCTCTCCATCCCCTCAGGGCAGCAGGTTCGGGTAGAAGTCTATTGCAGCGATCAGAGCTGATAACCTGTACTCTGGACAGGCGCGCCACATGGGGCCACACCTTGCCCGAGGATAGGTTCATCCATGCTAGGGGCAACAGAGGCACACAGGCCAGGGGGCTAAGGCCGGGGGCTAGGTCTAGAGTTGGGCTTGGAGCTTGAACTACAGCAGGAGCAGGGGAAACAGGCTGGATGCTGGGACAGCAGCTGCATGAGTCTGAAGGCCAGGGCAGGCGGAAGGGGACGCAGAGAGGGGTTAAGGGCAGAGATATGGAGCCAGAAAGAGAGGGAAGGTTTAGTGACTTGGGTCTGCATGGTCCAGCAGAGACTCTACTGATCCGTGATCGAGTGGAGCTGACAGGTGAGAGAAACAGCACCACCCCTAATGATGGCAGCCAAGGTAGGGGTTAGGGGAGATGTTGGTGCAGGTTGGAGTGCACACTTGCACTGTGAGCTGGGTTTGATGGAGTGGTAGAGGGGTGAGGTGAAAGGAGGGGAAGAAGTGAGAGGTGGACACAGTGCTGTGGAGGGTGATGGAATCAACCTTTATTGCCTGTGTAAAGCTTTTGTTTATACTGATGTTTCAAATCAAAGATCAATTAGAGGCCTCAGCCTGGTAGCGTTCGCAGTATGGCTATTCTGCTGTAGCTTAACCAGCATATAATTATCCATTTCTAAATTCCACTTCACAAAAATGCATTTGATAGGCAAAATTGGGAGTTAAAGTATAAATTTTGGAAGTCAAATTGTTCACATCCTGGCCCTTTTCACAATTCACACAGTGATAATACTAATGTTTTTATTCACTTAGCTGGCTCCACAGTGTGTGACAACAGGCCATATGTTCAGCCTCCAAGGCAGTCTTCAAAATAAGAATTTCTGTCACTTTAGTAAAAGACCACAAGCTGGAGTAGTTGGTCATAGGAACTATAGAGAGGTACTGCGTATAATCACATTTGTTCTTTTGTGCATGTCTTTTCGTGTATCTATGTGAGTGTTTCTTAGATATGTATGTTTGTTGCAGAGGCAGCACTGTGCGCCAACGCTCCATCTGCCGGGCTGCCTGGATTGCTCTGTCTGTGCCACCCCAATTCCATCACCTTCCACGGGTTTGTGGGGTGGTGGGAGAAGGGGTCGATAGGGGGAAGGAAAGATGGGGTGGTGGTGGTGGTGGGGAGTGTACACAAAAAGTCACCCTGAATCTGTCAGCTGATTAATCAAGGGTGATTCGGCGGCATGCACAGCCTACCCGCTCCTTCCTGGCTAGTCCGTGTGTATTTATTTAGAGTAACCCGTGGCCAGTCACGCCTGACCTCAAACCATCAGGAGCAGCCACAGTTGCGCCCAAGCATAAACAAAAAATGCGTAATGAAGGTAAGAGGACAGAGGAAGGAGGGGAGAGAAGAGACGAAGAGAGTGGGAGGAGGGCAGGCACTCTTTTTTTCCCTCCCTCTCAGAGATAGGGATCTTCAGCTTCACAGCAGAGCTCATGAGTCCAGACATTGAGCTGAAATAGCTGCCGGTGTCCTGGTGTTTACTTCTCTGCTGACATGGGAAGGGAAATCATTGACCTCTGTCGAAGCAGCCAGGGTCCATCCATCTTCCAGGCCCACGGTATTTTTTGTTGGATATCAAATAGCTGTTGGTGAGGGGGAAACCTTTCTACTTGCATAATGAGTTAATTTGAACTCCAGGCTACACGGCTGAAGAGAGATTATTTGTAATTTTATGAAAGAAAATATGGAGTGGCTGCAGTTGTAAGTATTGAACATGAACCACAGTTGGTAGCAAACATTCTATTCTATTCAATTCAATTTATTATTCAATTTTACTCACGTGTTTAAAACCAACGGTCTCTCTTGCTCCCCTTTCTAAAATGCTCCAGTTCACATTGGAGTTAACAGCATCAAGCGTGATCAATTTCATCATCTTAGCCGTGATGTAAGTAGCACAGCAAGCAGGAGAACAGAAACAAACAAACTCCAAAGATGGAGCCCCTATAGAGAGTTATTGATCGAACATGAAGGTTAGCCAGAAGTCTGAGAAGGTTGGCTCTCAGCGGTCCCACGGGGCATCGAGAGGCCCAACTCTCTCTGTCTTTAAGAGCACAAAACACAGGAAAGAACAAACACAGCGGATGGGAGAGAGGAAGGGAAGAAGAAGTATAACACACTCTCAGTAAGGCTGAGGATAAGTGTTTTGATGAATCATTTGGTCAAGAGTCATTGTTATAAAAGGCTTTGGGATTGTTTTACAACTATTACAATAAAAAAGTATTTAATTAAGAAATAAATTAAACCAACACAAAAAAGCACAATATGCTACAAATCAAAGGTATTTCATATGATTTATAATTGTGTACAGAGGGTGTATTTGCATTTTAAGTCCTCAAAGTTATTTTAAAGGCACAGGGGGAGCAGAAGTCAACTGTGACACAAGCGGGTGGCAGTTAAGATGCCTGTTTACTAACCTCCTTGTCGTACACACATGTCCACCTCTTTGTCTTGTGTAAGGTAAGAAAGTAATCTGCATGGCACGTGGTGATGGTCCAGGAGAGGCAGAGTGGCATTTCAGGTGAGCAGGTGGAAGCAGGCAACACACCACCTGGTGCTGGGAGAAAAAGGAGAAGAGAGAGCACAGCCTCCCAGCACAGGTTGTTGGGTTCTGACCCACCAGAGCCCTCAATCACCCCCTCTATTTTTTCTCTCTCACATCACATTCAGATCAGCCACACAGCGCCTGCTTGACTGAAGCAGGAAGGGGCCCACCTCCCGTAGAGGCAAACAGAAGATGGGAGGATGAAGGTAGGGCAGGAGAAAGGGAACATAGCAGTAAACAACAGCACCTTTTGTCCTGCATCTGTCTGAGCCTGGCATCCTACGGCGTGTGACAGTTAGTGATGCATGTGGTACATTCAGCAATCTCTGACTTGGATGTTGAGTCATCCCAGATGGCCGTCACTTTTTCCTCCCTTCTCCTTGTCTCTGTTTCTCTTCCACTCTCTCGATCTCTGTCTCTCTGTTGGTATCACCACATCCCACAAACAAAGCCATCCACTCTGGTGTGACTTTGAAGAATGGGAAACGAACAATTGGGTTAACTACACAGTGACCAGCATACAATCCAGTCAGCTAATTCAATGTTTTGCCTCTTAATATGAATTGAATCAGTGATAAGATAATGAAGAGCACAGCAGGACAATGATACAATTAAAAGTTTAGATTAAAATCTGAATCAGTTAAGGCACATTGATATACAGTATACAAAGGTTGTTGATAAGAATAAAAAGTGCATTGGGATTAACGAAGCTTGGTTCACAAAATACCTAAAGAATTATGTATATCCTCTGATGTAATGTAAAGACTTTTTCTTTTTTAAGGAATTCAGTTTTTGTCTTTTTTGTAACTAATGCAGTAATGAATGCTGTAACATGAATTTGTGTTATTGCTGAAACCTACCATATCAGCTGTTATATTGCATTTTATGTGACTGAGAGAAATGATATGTAACAACCTTCACATTTCATATCAGAGGGGACAAAGATTGATGATTAACCTCCTCTAATAAAACTTCTAACATAATTATGTACATGTCAACCGTAAAGAAGCCCTCCCTGTCAATGTTAATACTCCTGACAGCTTCTAACTTCTCATTGACAAAACTGAAAAAAAGGAGATACATAACCCTTTGACTTTCGACAGTTTGGATGTAGAAGCCGACTTGACAGATGCTATGCTATTCCTCACGTCTTGAGATGGGAAAAAGTATGAAAATGCATTATTAATTTCACAATGTGGATAGCCAATATTCATAGAGTGCAAAGGAAGAACAAGCAGGCAGGCAGGCAGGCAGGCAGGCTGGCTGGATGTGCCAGCCAACGAGCAACTCTAACCTTGAGCTTTCACCATCGCTGGTTGACATCTCTGAAAACATGTTCTTTTTTTTCCAAGTGTGGGTTGTCAGCAGTACTGTCACTGGCAGGGAGAGGCGACGCTAAGTAAAGAAGGACACATGTGGCTCCGTGATGAGGGGGGGTCTCTGTAAAGTCACTCACAGAGTTCCTGTCACGGTTAAGTAGACAGGTGCTTACTGTTAACACCCCACTAATATCTTTATGCATATTTATGACTCCCCCTCCCTTATAATACGTTGCTCGTTAATGTCACAGCTGCCAAATATTGACTATGACTTTCTTTTAAAAAGCGCATAAATAAAACAGCTTTTAAAGATTCTGACCCGCTTAAATACATCGCTTTTCCTGTCCCTTTGATCAGAAAGCTTTTCATTATTCAAGCCTCCACGCTTCTTTATATTCTGCCACCTCTTCTGCTGCAAATATGCAATATATCTTTATTTAGAGTAGCTACCTATGCCTTCATCTATCGTACTCACACTTAATCCTCCCTCTTTTTCTTGTGCCTAAGTGTGGTCAGAGACATCTAAGTGCTCTCATTATGGGAAAAGTTTGTGAGCGGGGCAAAACTTGCTGCTGGGTCTCATCAGTGAGAAAGAGGGAAATGGCTTTATAGTCTCTGAGGATTTGTATGCTGATTGCTCCCTAATTCTGACTCCCGCTCTGTGACTACGCCTTTCTTTTTCCCATGAAAACTTGGCCAAGAATTGAAGAGTGCTGCACATGAGAGGAAGAGTTTTGAAGAGAGGTGTATGGAACTGGACAAGTTCCTACTCTGCTGAAAAATCTTTGTCTTGGTTTGGGCAAACAGCCCCATTAGACAGATTTTCTGTAAGTCTGTCCTTTATACATCTGTGGGGCTCAAACAAAGGCCTATGAGACAATCAATGGAGCGTAAGCAACATTTCTAACTGAATATAGTTGCTTAGAGTGCATATACTGTAGCTCACATTGTGTTCCGATTTAAAGTATAGCAGATTGGTGGCTGGTTTGTATTTATCTTATTGACAGTACTGATGTAGCCTGCTGCAAACAGTGGGAAAAGGTCATAAGAGCTCAGGATAGAGAAATGCATGACAAATATTTTCCACAGAAATAGATAATAAGCAAATGATATCTGGAGAAAGTTAACAGGTTTTTCAGTGCTCATTATGTTGAGTCATCATTGAGTCTGAAGATCATAATCTGCACTACAAATGTCTAGGAAAAAATATTGTTCTTTATTTGTCAAGTGTCAAATTTTATTGAGTTTACAGAGCAGGAATGGCTTCATGTTTTGAACGATTGACATTTTTTTCTGTATTAACAAATGACAAGGTGTGAGTGTTTGGAAGCGGACAATTGAAAGATCTGAAGTTGAGCCAGAATTTAAGACTAAAAAGATGAACAAAAAGGCACAATTACAAACAATCTCCAAACAAAAAGCATGTATGTGCAGGAATAGGCAAAGGAATGAGAGCGATGATCAGACAGTATATTAACATGTACAGAATGCCCATATGTAAAAACTTTGCATTCTGGTGGAATTTTGGTCTGTCCTTTCCTTTCTCTGAGAGTAAACAAATTATCCCTGTGCAGCCATGGGTGGTGTCAGAGGTCAAGCCTGACACAGGAAGGCATGGTGTGACAGGCTTAGGCCACTTGGACTTCTCGGCCGAGGAACAGATGTTAGCGGCGGCAGTGTGATTATCGCCACGGCGACCGAGGAACAGGAGCAACGGCCCTTGGATGGATGCTGGTAATTACCCAGGCTCCCCTGGGAAGGAGATGACACGTGCCCGCCACTCTTGGAGATCACAGGGGCGTAATTAAAGCTGCAGTAACAGTTGTTAATAGGGCAGCAAATAAAGGTAGCAGGGGATGAAGGGAAAGAGAAAGCAAGGGAGGGAAGGAAGTAAGGGGGGCATAATGGAGTATTGTCTCTCCTTTGTCCTCTCTCTTGTTTGTTTTGCACACTGTGACCTTCCTGTAAGGCAATGGATTTAAATGAACGACAGTTCATTTGAGCAAAAAGAAAGTGAACTTCACTAAAAATTTGATATTGTGCCAAATAAAAAAAGTGTGGTGCTTATTTTTGTGGGGCAATAATGTGTTAATTAACAAAAAGTTAGCATTACATTGTTTTTCTGTTTACCAGTAAGTATTCATACTAGAGCAGCAACAATCTAAAGCGCCAAAATATGACAAATATATTATTCTTTAATAATATTTTACTAATCCAATTATGCAGACTTCTCAACCACAATACAGCTCCAACTTAGCAATTCACTCTTTGTACAGAGGAACTATAAAACAAAACACAAACTTCTCATCACATAAAGAACTATGGCTTCAATGTCCAGAAGCAACAAAAAAAGCTTTACTGAACAACAAAAATGTCACACATTCACCTCAAGACCTCGGCTGGCATGAAATCAGTTAGGAATCTCTTTAAGTGCAGCTGTAGTGTTTGCTAGTGACAGCTATGTTTTTGTCTTTCTCTGCAGTGTGTGATGCAGAGAGTGCCCACGCAGAGCTCTTAAAAGCACCATACAAGACCCCAAGTGTCAGAGCACATCACCACAGCCTTTTAGAGCCACAAAACCCTCTGACAGCACCAAAATGGCTTCTCTTGCTTTTTTTGTGCTCCAGTCGGCTTCTTATAAATGACCACATTCAGCCCCTGCGTGGCACTTGACAGGCCTATGAATTCTTCTTCCTGAAAGGCCTGATGCGAGAAAATATACATTGCGTTGGGGTGTGTGGGAAGGCATTCTGTAAGTGCGTTTAGACTTTCTATGAACAACTTAAATGGTTTTTGGCTTGATGGTAAGTTCTCTTGGATGTCAAAGAGAGTTGAAAAGAGGTTAAATTGGAACTGGTGGTGGGCAAGTGAGAAGTTGCCTAAACATTATGGCATACGGTATGATTAACCCAAGACTGGAACATTTTCAGCGCAGATCCAATATAAAGGTCCATGAAGATAAAATGTGGCCTAAGGCAACAATAAGGTTTGGGTAATGGTTTCCCTAATTACATTAAAGCTACATTTTTAATCCTGGAACACATGAAGTCTTCATTGTCATTTATGCCATTGCTGTATATTGGTATCTCTGGATCTCTGGAGATCTCCCCAGTAGAAGAATAAGGGGAGTAGAAGAGAGGAGGCGGATCAGATGACTGGGGCGATAATGTGTGACTTTGCCAGTCAGGTCTGTCTTCCACAGCAGAAGGGAGTCCCAGAGAGAATTAGCCATGCTGAGCTTGACACAGAATACCCACCCAGATAAATGGCAAGGTTCTGGCAGGACATATTTTTGGGATTAACTCAATGACCCAAAAAAGTGATGTCCACAAAATGAGACCACCGGGGACAACGGAAGAGAAGTAACCATGTCTTCAGCTGTTAGAACCAATGGTTGCAGTGAACCTCAAATTTTCAATTACTGACGCTCAGCTTTCAAAGAGAAAAGGTTCACTAGGGATTATTTGTCCAACGTGAAGCTGTCATATGTTTATTCATACATAAGGTTAGCCAAAGAAAAGGCATGGATAAACCATCTCTATAGTAGTAAAACTAGCTATTCGTAGTACATAGCACTCATCAACCACAAAGTAGGGTCTATTCAATGTCAATGATCCTCAAAGCCCTAAATGAAATGGCCACATCTTCTAGTGTCCCGCTTCCTAAATACATTGGACCACCGCTGATGTTACTGTGCAGTGCCTCTCTCTTTTTCATTACGCCTCTCTCTCCCTTGCACTCTCAATCTCACACATCCCACATTACAAATGTCCACATGCTCTCTATTTCTTGGAGTGTTGTGTTGTCAGTGTTTCATGACTTATTCACTCATTTTAGCCCACTAAGGACATCAATATTTAATTGGGATGGAAGCATGTCTTCCCATAGCTTAATAATGGATATGGAGTACATGCACAACACGTACTCACGAGATCAGCATGTGAATGCATATGTGAGTGTATTGTCTTCAGCGGTGTAACAGCATGTATTCTCTGCTTTCTCTTCCTGTGGTAAAGAACAAACAGTGTCAGTAAAGTCGTCAGAGTTGAACCTCTAGTCAGCAGACAGGACAACACAGCTGAAGTCTACAGTAACAACTAATTTTAGACAAATTAGTCACCTTTAAGGCCATTCGATGTAGCTTTCTACACAAATAAATGTGTTGCCTCAGTGTAATAACCGTAAAACAAAAAGCATCGCAGTCAGGGCATTTCACAGTCTCCATCTCATGTCCATATTTCAGCTGCCAATGTCACATTTTCCCACTAAAATTAATTTCTGTCATTTAAGTTTCATGGAAAGGGAAAACATGGAAGTAATATACTGTCACACTGACCTTTGTTCATTTTTAGCCTGAGTGATATTTATACTAATGTCTAATTGCTGTAAAATGAGGAATATTTAATGACACTCTGTGTGAAATGAAACCCATGCACTATGTATAGATAGTCAATTGACTGAATTTATTTAGCAGCAAGCTATCATGCAAGGCACTGGGCCTAACCATCAGGAGCAATTGGGGTTAAATGTCTTGCTCAAGGACACATTTGACATGTGGATAGGAGGAGACGAGGATAGAGCCGGGCCCACAGCTGTTTAGGTTAGTGGTTATGTTTTTAAAACAAATTAAAATAAATATTTTACTGCGCTGTTGACCTTTATCATCATCATCAAAATCCAGCCATAACTTATGAACGGCTATCTGCATTTGATCTAACACTGGGTTTAACCAGATAAATCAATTGCTATAACCTCATGCATTTAAAGGGCATGACAAGCATAACAACATTTACATACTGTGTTACTTGATTAGCTACCGATCGGTGCAGTCCTACAGCTATATCAATTCCACAGTTAACACTCATCAAATCCAATCCTAGCTGGAAATCCCCATGCAGCTCGCTGTCATATCCTGTTGGTGGGCTGCATCTAAACTGATTTGGCAACTGATTTTGTCTTCTGTAATCTGGTCAAATCAATAGAAATATTTGCCCTTGATCCGTCATGGGGGGCCTGAATCAATATGAATATTGATCAATAAGTGGTATTGGATGCATTGGGAGGTCAGCCAGTCCTAGTAGGGTCGAGGCTAATAAGATTAAAGCTGCCTGCAGGCAGTAAAATGGTGGCTAAGCGAAGTTTAAGAAGTGACCTGGCTTGCAGAGAGAGTACTTGGCTCCTTCTGTGTCATGAAAGCTCCCACAGGGAAAGAGGGAGAGGACGAGAAATGGAGAAAGGGACATCTATTTAATGTCAGAACATTTAATGGATTTATGCTACAGTAACTCCAGTGTTATTTTCGCAGATTGACTGTGTATCTTTAAAACATCAACTTTTTGTGAGCTTCAGAAAGTGTCTGGCAATGCATCTTTCAGGTAAAACAATGGGCTCTGAAGAAGAAGTACATTTCCTCACAAAGGAATACTTAATCCCTCCATTAACTCCAACTGAAAAAATAAAAATCGCCAAACTCAGAGATAAATAATTTGTTTGACAGCAACATTAAGAAAAATGCAATTTGAAAATTCAATTAGAAAAATACACTTTATTCAGCTGAAAAGTCATGAAGAACAAAACACAAGTGATTTCTGGAAAGTGATTTAGGGAAAGGTTTTAGTCAGGGTTTAAATAAACCAACTTTGACTTGAAAAAACAGGATTAGAAACACCAATCACCCATCTTAACCCTTTTGTTGACCAATCCATCCGGCCACCCTGATTTCCTCCCTGTATGGACTTACTCTACAATGGCCTTGTGACTTCCTCCTTCTCTCCTGTCATAACTACTTCGGCCAATAGGGCTTTTTTTTCAACGTAATGTTGAAACGATTCAGCACATTGCTTTTGTATATGGAAGATATGAAGACGTATGACGGTAAGAGAGAACATGGTGGCTACTGTTGGCTCCTGTGGCTCAGGAGGTAGAGTGGGTTGTCCACTAATGGAAGATTGGCTCCAGACTCAATGTCAAAGTGTCCTTGGGGAAGATACTGAACCCTGCCTGTTCCATTGGTGTATGGATGTGTGTGAACGTTAGTTTCTGTTTGATCACTTAGGCTCCTTAGGGTGAATACGATGTAGTGTAACAGCGCTTTGAGTGGTCGGAAGACTAGAAAGGCGCTATACAAATACAAAGCACTTCATTTCATTTAAATCTGACAGATTACACGTGGCACTGACGAATGAGACATGGCCGTGGTGTCGACGCACACAGACACACACACAGACACAAGCCTTTGGGGGGTAATTAACACAGGGTGAGTGTATCTAACCCCAAAACCTGTTCTTTCTTTGAGATTTTTTGGCAAACTATTTGAGATTATTTATTACATTATTGTTAAACTTTTTCTTTTACGTACTGAATCTGTGTCTTCCACTTTCTCCCTTTATCTAGCTCCTTTTTTTTCACTCCAAAATGTATTTCATGATGCCTGACCAAGGTCAAGGAAACACGGAATCATTAAGGCTACACATGATACACATGAGAAGGATGAATGAGCCCTCCAAGGGTCATATGACA
Organism: Lepomis macrochirus; assembly: GCA_024633595.2. Lineage (NCBI taxonomy): Eukaryota > Metazoa > Chordata > Actinopteri > Centrarchiformes > Centrarchidae > Lepomis > Lepomis macrochirus. The sequence continues at coordinate 18,265,148 of JALXJV020000022.1, read as the reverse complement.
TGAATGATAACGTACCATATTCTGTGCAGTTAAAACACATAGGCCTTATGAAATAAGAAGAAGAAAGAAAAAAGAGGGATAGACACAGGACACAGACATAGAGGTATGGGAGTGGAGGGAAACAGGAACATGGTGAGTGGTGGCGGAGTCAGGGCAATGGATGACCTTTTCAGAGAAATCCCCTTACACAGTCTTGGGCCAAGGTACACTTTTATTTATAGAAGGTATTTATAGAAGCGATTTTCCCGAGGTTATCCTGAGCAAAATGCCAGTTCTCATTACCAGCCGGGTCCTGCCTATGCCTCATTTTACGGCTGGATGAGCCCAGGCAGCGGGAGACCCAGCATGCAGCCCAGGGTCACCTATTAAATCCTCATGTCCAAGAGAGCACCGTCATGCACTTCTTGTTCTACACTGGGTGGGGCTATGGAGCAGCTAGAATGGAGTGAGTAAAGGGGTGGCCAGGTGTGACTACATGTGTGTGTGCCTGCTGTTGTGTAGAGAGTGATTTATTAAGGGAGTATGCCATTAGTATTGGAGTTTGCCATTTTATGTCCCCCCTGTTGTTTCAGTCTGTGATGATCACATCTTTAAATCTAAGTCACTCTCCATTTGTAAAAAAAAGTGTTACATACTGTAACAAAATAGTACAGATTAAAAACTAATTTAAATATTTTTGTATGTAGACTACTTCAGTGGTCGTCAACATGAATTCAGTCTCTTAAAAACAACACTTGACAGAGTGGAAACATGTATGCTTGTGTCTGCGTATATGAGCCTGATGCACTTGTGGGAATTAGTGTTTCTGTATTTCTTTTGCATGAGAGTGCAGAGTGCACTGATGATGGCAACAAAGGAAGGCTAAATTATATATATTTCTGATTCTAACATACACAGCACACCATGCAAAAATGAAAACCGTGACGTAATCAATATAACTACGTTGACGACCATTGCATAAGGTTCTGACAACAAAACAAATTTCAGATTTCTCAACATGCTCCTTTCTGTAGAGTGAAACTAGAAAAATGGATGATGAGGCAAATAAATCCAACACACCTGCACATTCTTCTACTCATCTGTCTCTGAATAGCAGCAGAGAAGTCGTGAAAGTACAGACTGGACAGATACAGTATGGTAAGGGGACAATGGAAACCCCAGGGAATTGCACCGTATTCACATAGCGCAGCAATATTCCTATTTGTCTCTCATCAAACGAATCTTCTGCTCCTACGTTTTAGTCTTGAGGGAGTCCTAGAGTTATACCTGCAGAACTGGATGAATAAAGCAAATTGCTCCAAAATCCAGACCGCAAAATGACCTGCTTTCCATAATGACAATTCCTTAAGACATACTTGCCGCTATGCAACAAAGGTATTCACTATATAACATAGGAATTGTATTGGCTACAGGGTCTCTTTAAGTAGCATCGCAACAATACGTTTGATACTTTGCCACTTTTCAGTGAAAAACAGCATGGGTTTTCTATTGATTGTATTTTCCTCTAGTTTCCCCTACTTTTATTTTCCACCAGGGGATGCTGATAACCCCCCACCCCACCCCCCATGCCTCCTGTTTCTACAGTATGCTGCTTGTTTGGTGCAAGGGTGCAAGGTTGTGAGGCTGTCAGGTGAGACACCATTAGACTGGGTCCTGACAGGCTGCAGTAATGACGGCCAATGTAGAGGAGAGGGCAAACATTTTTGCACAGGAGCCACACACACACACACACACACACACACACACACACACACACACGCACACACAGCACACACACACACACACACACACACACACACACACTTGTGCAACTGCTACAGATGCTTGATGGACAAGAGTCCAGTTAGTTTCAAGCCTCTCTCTATCTGCAACTATATACTAACTCCTCTGGTCATTTTTCTGTGTGTGTAGAGAGAGAGAGAGAGAGAGAGAGAGAGAGAGAGAGAGAGAGAGAGAGAGGTTGTGATAGGATAACAGAGAGAGAGAAAACTAGAAAATTGGCCTGCAGCCGACATATATTTCAAAGCTTTATACAGATTACAGTAAAAGATGTCTAATCTGTCAGTTGCCATTTCCTTCCACTGAGGAAGAAATTTGCCTGGATCAAATTTTTTTTGTGGGGAGGAGATTCTACCACAGGTTTGACATAATCTTTATCTTACTTCTTGGCCTCATCATCTCACCAGCAGGACTACATTGGTGCTTGTCAGAGCTTGGCTGTTTCCCCGTACCCCTGTAACAACCCCCAATGTCTGATTGGCTTATAGGCTCTACTATGGGCTGTAATGCTTTCCATCCCACAAGGCTCTGTAATACTTAGCATGAATGGAGCAATTCCAGAGTAACGATAGTTGATGTGAACTTGGCATTGCTGTGTTTTGTTCCTTACAGGCAAATTCAGCAATTCAATATTTCTGTGAGTATAAAAGGGAACAAGGACAGTAGAAGTACAAACTGTACTTTGACAGTTTCTAGCGCTTTGTAAGTTCACACGTAGCCATAAAGTAAAAAAAGTTGGCTAGTTAGTTAGTTGTTACTAACATACGCAGGGTTTTACACACAAACTGCAACCTATTCATGAATTATTGACCATGTCTAATAAGACAGAAATAGCCCTTCTTAAACCAAAATTAGTCCACACATGACATTCATTACTACTTTAACTATCCAGTTAATCTATCCATCAAGACTGCCAATAGATGGATCTTATTTTCCACTCTTTCTTGGAGCGGTAAAAAGGACAAGGAAAAATAGCTGAATAGTGCATAGTTAATCACAGACACATGGTCTGAGAATCTGGCTGCCATGCTCCTACAATGCACTACATTGGCAAAGCATGACATCTTCATTCCTGTGATCCTCTCCTGTGAGTCTCCCTAAATTAGCTAAAATCTCATCAGCCATCAACATGACACACAGTTTCAACCATTGAGTGCAGGCCCTAAAGGTGAGACCTCCTGTCTTACTGCCTGCGTGCCCAGCTACCTTTCCATAGCCACATAATTCCCAGCGTTCCGGTGTTTGGAAGTGAGGGAGAAAGGTCTGTCCCCCAGGGCTGTTTGCCTGCCTGTCTGACATCATAGACTGCGGCATCTTCTGATCCGCCGGCACAGAGAGACGATCTGACAGGCTTAATTTACAATGTCAGGCCTTTCAAAACCATTTCCCCCTCATGCTGACAGCAATCCTGCATTTATAAATTAGCAGAAACATTAACCTTTAGACTGATTATAACGTGTTCTGAGGGAGGCAAATTAACTTCCATTTGTTAATGTCAGATTTTGGGTTCAAATGGTACCAAAGAAAATGAAGTGAGGAGATTGAGAAGATAATGTGATGTATCGTGTGTCCTAAAATGAAATGTTTTGTCAGCTTTTGATGATGAATATGATATTGTTTTTGAGGTAATGTGAAGCGCATTGCACAGCAGGTGAAGCACTGTAATTGCAGTCGTGCACTCATCACATGCAGCACAAAGGTCCTATTGTCTTTAGAAAATACAATAATATGTACTGTCTTTTTCCATTTCACAAGATTAAACCTTGTGAAACTGCATACTGAAAATATAGAAAAATTAGAAATACACAGATAATGTTCAAAAATGAAATTAGAAAAACTAAAATACTGCAGATGAGATTTATGCATGGGAAAAATGCCAAATGAGTTAAATAGGAGGTCTCCTGATTGTTATTAAAATGCAGAATTGCTGTTCAGTTACATCAGTGCAATTGCTAACTTGTGCCTATCAAACCCAGAAAAGTCTTCACACATTGGCATGTAACAGCTTGTCATGAGGAACTGTTGCAGTAATATTTGTGGCTATTACCCTAATTAGAGGAACGCACACAGATGGTGTTGTTTCACAAACTCACAGGCTGAGAATCAAAATGTCATCACTGCCAAAATTAGTGATGGTCTGAAAAAATAAGCTTAAAAAAACTGCATTGCGCTTTCTCACAGCCTAGTTTTCATTTTCTAAAACTTCTTTCTTCTCTCCAAATGAAACTGACATTAAATAGTCCTTCTTCCATGTTGAAAAAACAGGGTCTTTAGTGGTGAAACAATGGTACTTGGGTACCATATGCTGCATTTAAACGCTGTAAGACAGCTGTGAAGCCTGAGTGTTCCTGGATGTGGGCCAGCTCCCAGAAGAAGGCTTCCACTGGTTGGAAAATGTTTCCAGCGATAGCAGGAAGAAGCCACTTTTCATGGAGCAACTTCCAGATGCAGGACACAGAGGATGAGATGACCGTTTGTGTGTCTGAGTGTGTATATGTGTGTGTATTTTTCCCATGTGTATGTCATTACTGTCCGTACATTACGTATGTAGTCAAGCACAATCTCTGTCGATATCTCTACTGAAGGAAACAAAAAGGTGAGATTTTTACTGGTAAACATTATGATTGGTCTACGTTTACTTGCAATCCACTACCTTGACCACTTCAGATATTTTATTTGGCTGCAAAAGACAAATTTGCATAAAGCCATGCCAATTTAAATGCTGCTTTATCTTACCTGAGCTTATTTATCAATACTTTTATGTTTTTATCAAGAAATGTGCATTTTTACCTTATAAGCAAACCTTGTATTTTTATTCAGCCACATAGCAGGAGAAAGATAGATATGCTGCTGCACTGTTTCTGACTCTGACTTTATTACTTACCCCCATAGAAACTGTCTGTCAATCAAATCATGCTCCTTCACAGACTAGCCCAAGGGTAGAGTGCTAGTGCTCCTTCTCAACAATGTTACATTGTTCACTACATATAGCGTATCTACCACAGAGAGGCAGAGGATTCAATAAGGAGACCATAAGGTAAGACGATCCCTTTTGTTGAAAAGAATGCTGAGGATTTTATATTGCTGAGGTGCGCTTTTATGTGATGCTCGAACATGGTTATGACTAGGTGAGAAGTTTCCAATAACTGTATTTTGCCTTCAGCAGGGATTAAACTGAATCTATGCCCAATGTTGGAATCTCAGATTACAGATCTGGATCATGCCAAAGGGGGGGTTTAACTCATCTTTGTCATTCCAGAGTAATCTCCTCACATAATACCTGTTTTGCAGTGATTTTATGTCATAAACGTAAATATGAGATTTTTAGCAAACCCGTTGCAGAGACTTGCTCGATGTTTTGGGTTTTGAGAAAGAACAGCTTTGTTTGTGCGAGAGCATACCCAGTGTCGACAATTCCCCTTATCCTGTTTGGATGGGATTTGTTTACGTTTGTTAGACAATAAAAGCAAGGGATGAGGCACTGCTACCACCTATGAACAGAAGGCCTAGGGTCTGATAGCTGTGCAGGTAGACAGAGAATGAGAGAGAGATAGAAAGAGAATGAGATATCTTCAAGGGGAAGCAGGTTGGCATTAGATTCACTCCTCAGAGCTTTAATAAAACGTGCTCAGTTAGCCCCTACTCATTACTATACTATGAGTATTGACTTTGGCCTAGAGTCATGACCAGATAAAATGGTGTAAGGGCTTGTCCTAAGTGATTACTCCGAATTACAAATCTGTCTGCATGTAACCCAATACAGCCTGTCTGCAGAGCACTTCACAAAGAACACTTCCACAGATTCATAATACACACACAAACCACGGGTGGATATTTTAAAGCATGCACAGGCATGAGTGCCTCACGTACACCTTATAACACTGGAATGAACACATACTATACACAAATAAATGCACCAGAGGCCAAGGTGAGAGGGGGTTTATTCATCAGCTAATGATTGCAAGAACACACACTAACACACACACACACACGCTCTCTTGCCCTCTCTCACTGGTATCTCACAGTCACACTCAGTCACCCAATGTTGGTATAGTGTCTGGTCCTGACAGCTGAGTTTTAATTGGCCAGGGTAGTGCAGTATGGGCCGCTGTCATGCGGCTGGCAGTTTGAGGGGTTGTGGGACAGGCCCCACCGTGGGGGCTGTCAAACGGCCCACGGTCTCCACAGGAACCCCCACCGTGGGTGTCCCGCCTCATTTAGGAGTGCACAGACAAAGCGCCAATTAAGAAGGGCTTTAAACAATCAAACAGAGTTCCTCAGGGCCCACAGACACTCCACAGGGCACTAGGATAGACAGATATACAGAAAGAGACACACACACACACACACACACATACACCCGGGTATCCATGCCTGATAGTACACATGCATGCAGACACACGCACACATGCACACAGACAAAGACAGAAAGGTAAAAATAGACTGATCATGGCTTGATCTGAAAACATAATTAATGCTTGTTCACAGGACTGCATGGGTGAACTTGTGTGTAGGCATCCCACTGAATTAAAGTGGAAATTAAATGTGACTGACAACAACACAACACAGAATCAATACTAAAATGCTCAGAATATAAAACAGAAGTCCCATATTATAGTAGTTATTTTCTGCTGAAGCTCTGAGATTCTTTCTTTCTTTTTATAAATTCTTACATTTAACTGAAAAGGATTACTGCAGCTATAATTTAAAAAGGAATCAAAAGGGAAACTTGCTGCAATCACTGAAGGACAACCTCCTGCATCTGCCTGTGTTTGTCTGCCTCCAGTCCCACGGAAGGAAGCGTCACTGACTGATATTCCCCACTAAACTGATGAACCTTGCATTTTTAAGAGCAAAGCAGTGTCTTTAATGTATATCTCTGTCACTCCCCTCCTTTTGGCCCATCTTCTACTATGAGCTTCCATATGCCACTTCCATATGGCCCTGCACCCTCTCCTGACAAGCCCATGGCTAAGGCCCATCCATCATTCTAGGGAGTGCACTCACTTGTTATCAGCTCAGGCTGGCACTGGGGAGTAGGCAACACAGATGAGAATGTGGCTGGGAATAACAGAATTCAGGCAAATTGCCTGGGTTCCTCCTAAAACTATTTTGTCACAGAACAGAGCGTCATTTGGCCATTGGATATTTTATTTTGGATTGTTTTCCCCCCTCAGTGATTTAAATGACAGATTTCAGAATCTGAGAATGGAGATGGAGATGTGGCTTTTCAGCTGCTGCCTTCTCCAGCCTCAATGCTGCAGGAGAATTGGGACCATAATGCAAGTTGTCCTGGAGGGGGAGATACAGGCATGCAATCGAGCTGGAGCTGAAGCTGAAGAAACACTACACAACAATGTGGTGGAGAAACGAGCAGAGACATGATCTACATCTCAGTAGAATAGAGACTGTTCATGTATAATAATAATAATAATAATAATAATAATAATAATAATAATAATAATAATAATAATAATAATAATAATAATAATGATAATGATAATGATAATAATACATTATGAATGTGCCCGTTCAAAAAGCAGTTAAAGTAAATACTCTATGTGCCAAATGATTAATTAGAGAGTGAAATGAACATGAACAAGCAGAAATACTGCAAAAGAACCAAAGGAATCTGGAGAAAATATATCATCTCTCTTGTACAGTAAAAAAATAAACACTGTCCTTAAGACCAGATGCTGCGTAAATTCATGATGTTTATCAATGCTAGTATAAACATGGACCACAGACAGTTTACATTTCAATTAGAGAGCGTGTTCTGTACTCTCTCAGTATTAGAATAAAAATATATTTTTAAGTAGAAGTGGGTCAAAATGGAAGACTGCGCTTGTATTAACTGTCAAACACAAAAACGTTTCTACAAAAGTCATAACAAAATCTACAAGAGTGGGATATTTTTAAAAAACAGAGTCAACACACATGTGTACATGCCTGTGCAGTATTTCCTTACACAAGTCTATTCTGTCAGTCTGCTGTATGCATAGGCGTGAACATGGCGAAATCAATTCAGAAAGATGATAAACATAATACACCTCAAGAACGATAGCCTTAGTGGCCTTAGTGTAATGACATTCAAACACTGATAGAAATCAGTAAACACTCAGCATAAAAGCATAAAAATAAAAACCAGCTCTGTATACACACAAATACCGGAATAGGACTATATTTGCTATCCTGTAGTGTAAAACAGCCACCTTGAAACAAGAGAAAAGGTGACGATGTGCCTGGTGATAAGAAAGACGACAAGGACAAAGTGGAAGTGGAGGCATTTTGCGGTATCAGTGATGCCAGATATTCTATCTGGAGGGACATGTAGCCTCCATGCTCATGTATGCCACAGTGGTCACACTAGTAGCTGGCTGGGGAGCAGAGGATGAGTAATTTTAAACCCCATTAACAATCACCATATTTATTTATGAGGCTGGGGTTGGCTTGGTATGTATTATTGCCCACACTTCCTTACTTACAATGAGTCCAGAGGACAGATGATCCATGTCTGAGGCTTCCCTGGAGGAAGGGAAGCCTCACTTCCTTGTAGACACTCTGATAGCATGAATTATTGAGAGGGTGTAAGAAAAAGAAGCAACTTAAATGTAGTATGTGGCCTTGTTATTGGCTCCCACCTTTTGTAACCTTTCAGTTTTAATTAACAGTGTGGGCTGTGGTGGAGGGTGGTGTAGGTTGGTGCCTGTATGCAGATCTGTAGCAGTAGCAGTGCTATGATGCAAAAGGTGTGTGTGTCTATGAGGTGCAATTGTGTTTTTATGTTCATAAGAAAATGGCTGTCAATAAGTATGCATTTGGGGACATTTCCTCACATTTCCTGTCACTGCCTATTTTTACTAACAATTATTACTAATCGAGTCAACAAGATTGTGAATTAACTCACATATTTATGACAGGCAAAGGATGGTTCTGATCCAAAACACTATAAATTCAAATATCTCTGCACCACCCGTTGAATGGGACAAATCAAATAACCACAGTGCAGCTGCATGCTCGTAAGGGTCAAAAATTCTGCCTGATCAAACACTCTGTGTCTAGTTCTGCCCATGTGTGTCGAACAACAAGTGTTGCCAATATGGCCGCGTCTCTTCACACTCCCCAGGCGGGACACTGCATCACCGCTGCTCCCCAGTGACTTCAAAGACTCTGATGCACCCCACGCAACTGACGGACAGGCGAGGAGGCTGCCCGATGTAAATAAACACTCAAGCATTTTACCATCAAAGAGGCAGAGCCATTGTTGTGGTCAGTGTTGTCTCACATGTGTCATGTTGGATGATGTGGCAGGGAGCGCGTTGGTTGTTTTGATGTACAGTGGTACTTTTCATGACCTCTTAAAGGATTGTGGGGAAGGGGGCGAGTGTTCAACCACAATGCTGAACCTCCATCGATCAAAGTCAAGTGTCAAAACAGACAATTGGGTGATATGGTATCAGAGGAGTTTTCTCTTTAAAACAACGAAGAAGAGGCTCTGTGTATCTGAGGGATTTTACAGGTTTGCCCTTAGACACAAAGATACACACTGTGCAAACACTTTCTACTTATTTACTGAAGACATTCAGCTATGAAACAGGGAGGCTTTAACTTGATTATAAAGTATTAAAAAATACCAGATGAAACAAACAAAAAAAGTAAAACTATATTCACTTGGATCTTGACTGTAGCAGAGAAACTATTAGACAAACACAAAATCCATTCTTCTGCATTCAGGCTCTAAAACAAGGTTTATGTTTCATGCTTCAGGTCTCCAGGCTGTCATTCAAAGGGTTTGTATTGTAAGCAATTTTTCTTTTGCCCGTCTTCCACTTTTCTTTGTGTGCCACTGGCGACCAACATATTAAAACTCCGTTGTTTATGTTTTCTCTCCCCGAAACTGCCTCTACTCCCTTTTGCCCAGTTCCTTCAAACGATGTGTCATCTTTTTACATGATAGGTCTGGACCTGCAGGAAAGCCCTCCCCTGTCCAGCTGTTTTGTTCTGAGGGTAAAGTCTGGGGAGAGTGATGGGGGGTCAATATGGGGGAGTGGGGGGGAGGCAGAGGGGAAGTTGAGAGCAGCGCTCAAAGGGGAAAATGAGCGGAGGGCTTCTTCTCATCCTTGTTCCGACCATGTTAACCATAAAGATGTGTGTGTATGCATGGTAGAGAGACACAGAGAGTGAGAAAGAGAATCAGGGCCTGAATTTTTCCAACCAGTCCTCACAGCAAAGGCATTTCCATAGCAGGTGGTCCGACTCAGCCGCCATCTGGAGGCCTCGATGGCCAGATAACCTTCGCTATTTACAAACCCAAAACTTTGTTTAGACAAACCCTCTAAAAGCCATGTGATGGCCAAGAAAAACTTCAGGCTCACTTTTGTTTTTAACCATCGAGACCTGGGAAAAGGGAAAGTCACGCTGAATTTCCCCAAAACCACAAAGAGAATACTTCTGTTGGGAATACATAAATAAATAGTGAATTAGAATAAGATTGTGCAGTTGCGTCTCAGACGTTTTGCGTACCAGAAATCATAGTCCATAAAGTGGAAATTCATGGGGCTGCATATGAAGTAGTTTCCTCCCCAAAAGTAAAAATAACCATTTGATTTAAAAGCTGGGAATCTATAAGTGATGATTTGACAGAAAAGTGTAATGTCTAATAGAATTAAACCATGAATAAATACTAATCTTATTTTAAAATTTCCCTTTGTTTTAGCATTATCTTCCCTGAAAACAACTAATCATTCCAAATGAATATTTTCAATTTTCAACTAAACCCTAGAACTCCTTTATGTAACATTGTTTTTTCATAGGCCATAGCAGGTGAGAAGCTGGTTCAGGAGTTTTGTTGAAAACTAGGTCATTTACATTGGAGATCCACCTGAGTTCAATACTCTTTGAATGTTGTTTGAAAATCTTTTTCCCAATGCAGCTCCTCAGCTTCTCTGTGATTGGGAGTGTAATACAGGCCGACTGCATTAAAGCCATTTCCGCTAAGTGAAATATGTGTCCCGTCAGTGCGGCTCATTCATTATTTATCCGTTTGCACACATCTGAAACAAACCTGAAAAAAAAAACAAAGCTGTTTATGGCCCAATGGGTTGGAGGAGCACTCACTGATGTCATCCAGGGGATGTGCTGCAAGTTGATTTATTCTGAATGTTATTAACCTTTCCCTCCCAGGAAGACTCCACTCACCTCTGAGTGAGAGAGAAAGGTAGGCGGGTGTATGATTGGAAAGGGAAAAGTGTAAAAGTGTAAAGATTGGGTTGCTTCACGTTTGTTCGGGTCAATCTGGGCAAAGCCTGTTCCCAAGTTCAAAGCAGATAGCATGTGGATTTTCACTGTCCTGTGAGTAATTATGAATGGTAAAATAAAGTCACTATAATATTGCCATAACTGAGCAAGCTTGATGTAGATGATTTCCAGATGTCCCTTGCGCACTAATGCATTTGCTACAGCAATAAAAATACTTTCGATTATATTTTCATTTCAAGAATAGCTGGAGCTATCATTGCAACTAGAACAAAAGCGCATGAAAAGGCAAAGGAAGATCAGAGGGAGATGATGAGAGGGTGGGATTCCAGGAAAATGGCATTATTGATAGAATTTTACTATGGAGTGAGAGAGAGGGAAAGATCAAGAGAAGAGATGGACTACAGCTCTCCTTATGCAAGAAGCACAAAATTTATCGTCTCTTTGCAGGGGCAAGCAAGGAAATTAAGTGATAAGAAAATCAATTGCACACTCCTGGATCCATATAAGTGTTGGTAATGTTTAAAATTCCCAGTAAATGTACAGAGAATGCAGCATGCAGGGGCTGCAGGAGAGGACGTGGGTGGGTGGGGTGGTGGGGGGGTCGAGGGGCGTGGAAGAGGGGGTCATCAATCACGTCTGGGTGACACACAATGAAATCTGACCGCAGCCCAAGATGTTTTAATACGGCATCCATTAGAGCCCTCAAATAAATTGCAATTTGGAAAACAGAACATAATACCAGCCAAGTTTTCCTCATCCATCTTGCAGTGTGTCATGTAATGTAATTGCGTTGTTAATTTATCCAAGAATTTCCTTGGTACACCATTTCATCCGCATTGGTTAATTTCCCTGTAGAGTATATTTTCTCCCTTTCCCTAAGCCAGCCCTCCCCTCCTCTAGCTGTATAGCTAGCGGGGCAGAGTAATGTTTCTGCTTAGCATGGCATTAGTCGAAGGGCTAATCAAAGCACTGAAGTCTGTGACACTTTATCAATGCCTGGCTGTGTTGGCTGTGCGCCGGCCAACCTCGCTGTAGTGCAGATCCAATCAGGCCTCCACGGCCTGTCATTATGTCCCTGTGACAGCAGGATCACTCAAAAATGCCTGTGGATTACATCAATATTATTGACAGAGTTTGGGGGCATTTAAAGCCGGGCAACAGCGCCTTACGCATAGCTGAGGAGAGACACTTCCTGTGTTTGGACCAAAGCATTACAGCGAGCCTGGGAGAGTAGCAAGCAGGGTGAATACAAAAATCAATATGCCGCCTAAAATAAAACAAAGAGTTAGAGTGGACGCGAGAGTAATACTTAAATAAATGCAACTTTGCAAACAGATATGTTGTATGTGTATTTAGCCACACAACAATAAAGTCAAGAGCCTGGGTGGTTTAGTTGTCAGCGATAATGGGCTAAAGACCTGTAATGAAAATTTTGAAATTTTCTTACTCCTAAAGGATAGGATTGAGAAGTTTTGACATCCCTGTACAGCTGCATGATGTGATATCCACAGGTGCTGACCCGTTGGTTAGAGGAATACTGCTTGCAGTGGCATAGAGGGGGGACTAATACGGGCCCCTACTGGTGGAGTCTCCTGGTATCTGGCAAAAACCAGGAGTTTTTTCTTACCTCCTGTCACCTGACTGGAGGTCTTGAGGAAGGGGCTGGGAGGTGAGGGTAGGAGTGGCCCTGCGGGGGGGGGGGGTAGAGGACAAGGTGAATGGGATACTTTTGTCTCTCCTGGCACAGTCTTGAACATGTCTTCTCTCCCGTCAGACCCATGTGGGTAGACAGCAAGTGAGGAAGACTACAAGAAGCCTGACATGATCAAAGGATGACAGGAGAGCTAGAGGAGGAGAGTCAAACAAAAAAACAAAGGCTCATTCTAAAGTTCCCTTGTGCTGGGTTCTTTACCGGCTGACAGAGAGGGAGAGGCATTGTCTCCACCCCTCAGCCAGCACTCATTTCTGCCAATGGACAAATCAGACGCAACAAATGAGCTCTTGTTATTTGATTCATCTGTATAATTTACATACAATACTTATGTATGTCTGCATGTGCCTGCTGGATGATTTCATAGTTCCATGAGGTCAGGTAATTGCTGTCATAAAAATATAGGTTCATGTAGTCTTTGCATTACACAGCAGTTATAAAGACACCAGCAATGGGAGAAGGACTCGGTTCCTTTACTAATATCTACTAGTATCATTTACTACTATTATTTATTAGCAACATCAGTATAAAAAACTCTGTTGCAAGAAAAATCTAATTTTAATGTTTTGGTTCACTCTCACTGCTCTCAAAGCAATGTTTTCATTGTATTGTTTGCAGCAGACAGCTGTTTTTAGCAAAAACGTTCTAAAATTGTACTGAGCACCTGCCCAGCACCAAACAAAGAGCAGACAAAGTCTGCAACTGACTGGTGAATGAAGCGGTGCGTTCAGCAGCTGAAGAATAATTTCTCCGAAGGAGTCACAATGGCTACTTCTCTTAAGTTATTTTGCACATTTTGGCTCTTTTCCCAGTTTTTTCAGTGTGTTGCTGGCAATCCCTGATCCCCTCACCCACCAGCACACCTATTCCCATTTCCCTCATTATCTCCCTTGCATATATACCAGCCCTCTTTCTCTTTGATGTGTGGACACAAACACCATTCCTAATGTTGTTCCGTGCCTGCTGAAGCAGCATTTTAATGTTGTAGCTGGCCATCTTTTATATGTTAGTCACATGCCTTGTATATAAAATCTTAACCTGCAAATTACGGCTGTTAAATAAATGTAGTAGATTCAAATATTTTTAAAATTTCCTTTGGAGCAGAAGTATAAAGTAGCAGTAAATGGAAATTCTCAAGTAATGCTAAACTACCTCAAAGATGTACCTAAGTATAGTACTTGGGTAAATGTAATTAGTTACTTTCAACCACTGGAAGACGCTGACTGCATAAATCTGCTGCTGATGTCCATTTAGCCTAAAATTAGAATTCTGTGTCAGAACTCACCACATGGGACCATAACAATGTTGCCATAAGTCCAGCTGAGCTGTCTTCTCCATCTTCTACAAATCTATCATTAAACCTTTGGTGGTTTACAGAGAGGAAGTCTCACTACTTCCAGATAAATCAGTGAAATAAAGACAAAGCCTTTCATGCATGTCCAGAAAGCAGCGGCCCTACAACCTCACAAACCTCAAAGCCAAGGCTGCAGAAAGACATATTTATTTTCATGGTGTTGAGAGGTATAATCTGATGTCATTATGTGGATTTGGCTGAGCTGCACGTCTACATCAGAGTGGAATGGCTATAGTTTTGAAATCAGCACAGAAAAATAATTTTTTAAAGGCCGTTGAATCTGCAAACGTCTGTAAAGTGGTAATCATATTTTGGTCATAATTTTGCATTGAACAAATTTGTTACATTGGATTTCACACATTTCAGGGGACCACTGTGCTACTTCCTGAAGGATCTGGGTGATCTGGAGGATTGACCAAAAAGCACTATCATTTACTTTTGGGATTGGTTTTCTGTTTGCCTGACTAAGAGAAGAACTAGGAACATCTTATCTTTTTTAGATGGACGGGCATTTTCTTGATCCAACTTTAAACCCCATACCCCAAAACATCAAATCCACCTCCACTCACCACACTTTCTCTTATTCTTCTTTATCAAAATGGTGTCTCAGGAGGAAGAAGACAGAGAAGAGGTGCTTGCCTCCTCAAATCCCACCACCTCACACGAAATGCAGCAATACCATGAAGACATGGGGGGGTCCTTGAAATGTATACTCCATCTATTTCCTCCATGTAGCCTGTCATGGCGCGATCGCGAGCTTAAGACGACAGGAAGGGCAAACAAGCACTTGTATGTCCGTCACCGTTCTGACATGTGAAATAAAACGTTGATAGGACTGAAATCTAGCTTGGCCCCCCAGACATGGCCTCCTCAGCTTTTACTCCAGACTAGAGAAAGGTGAGAAATAAATTAGTAATAGTGCTTTAGCAGTCAACAGCACGGGCTCTCATGGCTATCAATCTATTGGTATATAGTATATAGACAGCGTACAACTCAAACATGTTTACCTACAGTCTAAAAGTTAGCAATACGCTCAAGAAAATGATTTAAAGTTTGATGCCCTTACGGGCAGCATAAAGTTGGAGGGGAGGTGTATCAATAGTGTTGAGATGTGCTGGAGCAAAGCAGGTATTTCTGAATAAAAACAATGGTCCTGGTAACTGAAAGTATTAGTTAGGTGCACAGCAGCATAATTCAAATGACAATTTAAAGCAAAGGTTTTTCATTTAGTGCTCTCTAGGAATATCTCCCAGCTTGAGGTGTATCAGATATCAACCACTCTCTGAATTTAACAAAGGAATTTGCCTAATTGAATTTGCAATCAACTTCGGTTTCCCTGTCCTTTAAGTTTACTTCCATTTGTGTTCTTTGTAGCACTATTAAAAGAAATGACTGAGTTCACATCCATCTTAAAATAATACTTTATGGCCAGAATCTTAATTGGTATAAACTCAGTACCTACACAAAAAACTAGTTTCTCTAAATATCTGCTTTCAAAGCTGTCAGCCATACTTTTTGTAAGGCAGCATTCTTGGTATATTTCGTTGGCCTTTCAGAGGATGCTCTACAAGCCTCATTTTTAACCATCAGACTTTCATGACCCCTTAAATCTTTCTGTTGGATTCTACAGGCTGGTAAAATGGTTATGACCTATTTATCTGTTTTATGGACTCCCTGGCCATTTCAGATGGACAAAAATCAATGTCTTTTTTGACTGAAATCAATCGAATTTACTAGTGGTAATTTGAACATGCCATTTAACATATTCTTGAATAAGGATACAAGGGAATTGTGGGCTGGAAAACGACTGACATGGAGTTTTCTACCTAGTCAATAAATGTTGTGGTGGAACAGACTTTTGTTTTAATTCCACATTTTCTGCATACTTCAATTTCATGTGAATTAATTTTAATGCATGGCTTCAAAGAAAAGGGGATATAGCATATTTTATATGACAAGACAAAGACATCATTGATCATTTTGTTGTGAAAGCCAAATCTTGGTAATCCCTTTCTTCCTCTTGCCATCATTGCACTGTCTAATGATGCACAGATTGACATTGTGGCCCCTCCTCCTTTCCTTTCCTCTTCCCTGCCCATCTGTGTGAAAGATCCTAGTGTACAATACTGCTTCTGCATGTTCCGTTAGATGTGCCTCCCAGCCTGTGAGAATAAGGGATTAATGAGATAGATTTATCTTTTCTGGTAATACACCCGCCATTGTTTTCCCCATGCATGTCCTAAATGCATCCCAGAGTGCCTTGGGAGAGGGCTGCATCATTGAGTACCATAGATCAGTGGTGCTGAATTCTATTCTACATTCCCATTTCCCTTTGGAGAGAAATGGGAACATATATGCATACACATATTATTCACTCAACATTTCAGCACTTCAACAAGTATGTTATTCTGAGTTTAGAAATGAATATTACAAGTGCTTGCAGGATTTGTAAATGTCCGACTTTCATACATAGCTCAAGAACAAATCACATTATATGCACAATGTCATAAATAAATAAAATATTTTGTTTTATAGCCATTATTACAAAGAAGCACAGAGGTACTTAAAACAATCTCAATTTGTTCTATATGCTTGGAAACATAAAAATAAAAAAACAAATTATATGGTGTTATGTATGACACATCTTCCTTATATGATTTTTACCTCCTTAAATTACTTAAAAGACTGATTTCTAAGAAAAAAATCCTTCAACAAGGAAATACAAAAGAGAAATCAGCTGCTAAATGCTCTCCCGATTACCCTACAATCCATATCAATACAAATTTACTGAAAGTACATACATGAACTCATCTAAGAGCAATCTGAAACAACCTGGAGCTACTCATATACATGGATAGACAATTATAGTGTCCTTAGGAGAGTAGTTAAAAAAGGCTAAGAGTCAATAATGACTTACATGTTCTTATTTGGTTTTGTCAATGCTTTTGCCCTCACTAGGAAATTGTTTTGCTGCACTGCCTCAAGGATGATGTAAATTAGCCAAGATTTTACATTACCGCCATACAGATGAATATGCGAAGGCTCCGTCTTAGAGGACAATTACACCATTTATGTAGATTGTCATTGCAGTACCCATTTACACTTCGATTAATTGGTTATAGCAAAAATTTTACATGAATCGTTCATAGAAACAAAGATTATCTTTACAACTATTGTTTCATATGAAACAATAGTATGAAAATGTATGCTCCAGTTAAACTGCACAGTACATCTAAAAAGACACAAAAATCCCTGTCAGGCCATATCTCCATAGCATCTGTTTGAAAAGTCAGCTGCTAAAAATGAGAGGACACACACTGTAATTATCAGGTTATGAATCACACACGCTATCCTCCCATTGCCATGCATTCCTGCCTGGGTGGCAAACCAGAGAAAAATAAATGGTGACCCCGGAGACTGGTGGGTGTTCTGCTAACAGGTGAAGAACCAGCTTTCAGCACACTAGAGATCAAGTTTCTGAAGAAACCTGGTGAAAGTGCAAGAGCATTGATGACTGTTGATGTTGCACTGTGTGTGAGTGTGCATGTGTGTTTTTCTCTAATCGCAACAGCCTAGAGCGAATCAGGCACACATCTACCCTCAGAGTCCCTGACCTCCCAGCGTGAATGCCAAGTGTTTTGGAAATTTACAGCAGGAGTGATTATCTCATATTTAAATGCAGCTTAACAGCCAACTTCCTGAAAATTTCACAGGGGTGAAGTAGTCACTGGTATTTACATCCCAGTGGTAGCAAGTCTACTTGAGTGAGAGGCTAAAGGCTTCCGTAATTGCCGATTTAGAACTTTTTTCTGGCCTGTGTGAGACTTCAATGTGAAAAGAATCAGATCCTAACCAATTATCTGTACCGTGTGGGATTTAACTTGAAAGGTCTTGAAACTTTAGCAACCTGTCCACCATTCCAGCAGGCCAGACGTGCTGTGGTCGGAAAATCAGGAACACATATACTTCTGTTAAATTCTTCCTCTCTTCCATTCACACCTTAAAGGCTCAGAGTTGAGAGCCACATTCTTGCACAAACCCTTTTCTTATGTTTGAAGGTGAAGAGAGAAGGCGAGGCTGAACCTGCGGAACCAGCAGCTTCCAGAGAAACAAATGAGTGATTGCTCTGCTGGAAGACTTTCGCTCCGGTGTCACAGTAATACGCGTGGCTGTCTTAACTTGAAATGGCGGAGCAACTGAAGAGGGTTTCCTCCCCTGAATCCCTCACTCCTCTCCACACATGCACAGCCATCAGCAGGTTAATTAACTGTGAAAGCTGCTCACTTGAAACCCTAAATCACTCATTCAGCGTTCTGTCACAAGCTGCCAGCTTAACCACGCTGACGAGGGTTCTGCCTTGTTTACCCAACACAGGAGGCAGCAGCGTGGAGGTGGGGAGAGTGGGGATTTAGGTGGTGTGGTGAGTTACTGCGCAGGGGGCATCAAATTTGGACTATAAGGATGGAAGGAAAATGTCATAGAGTGATCTAAAATCACATGAAGAAATATACCCCTGGGTGTCACTATAAATGTGTGGCTGCTCTTTCTCCTATCTCTGTGATTGCAGACTGCCATTCTTTGTGAAATGTAATCTGCCAATTCAGACTGTTTGAATAATAACAGGTGGATTTGATATGAGGGTCTTGGGTATTTTGGAGCTGAACCAATCCACCCACTCGACCGATATCCTCACTAAGCACATGTACACCCAGACATATCTTTCTTTTGTCTAGCATAAATTCTATACTGATATATATGTAAAAGGCTGCTTTCATTCATCCTTATCTTCCAAGCCATCCTCTCTGCTACAGGGCAAGATGGCAAGGATTCCCAGCATTCCACAGTGAAGGTGGCATGGACTTCTTGGGTGATATCTGTCTGTCAGGCAGTCATCCCCAAACTGGGTGCCATCACACCCTTCAGGGCTATTATTCCTGCCTCCACAGGTCATCAATAATATCCAAATGTGTTTGCTTAGGGAGAACTGTGGCGTTTGCCTGTTTTCCCTCATTAGTCAAAAGTCTGCAGTGCATTAGGCCTATCTTTCAGAGCAAGACCCAGCAGAGAGGTTGTGCTCATGTCTGCTCATTTCTCCTTTTAACAGGGCATCTCAGAGGTACGGGTTCATTTTGTTCTCACCGCAGGAGTATTGACCAGTAATGGCACCCTGGGGAAGACTGGCCTAATATGTAAGAGCTTTCAACAACGGCTTATATCTGGGACACAGATTTGAAATCACTTATGTTGTGAAATAATCTGTTCATTAAAAAGGGATGAGATGGAAACCAAGTTCCATTTTGAAATATGGCTTGAAAATGCTGTGTTCCCTTTGACTGCTAAAGTGGTAACAATATTGACCATAAACAAAATGACCAGCCCCCCCCTGTCTCTGTCTCTCCGTGCCTTTACAATCCTCTGTCCTTCCTTTGAAACATTACCGGTGAATATCACATCCATTAATCACCTCCCATCCAAATAATCTCATAAACTTTTTACAGTGTAATTCATGCTCATCAGCATTCTTTGTTTAACATTTATGTTTATTGATAAATGAAGATATGTTTTAATAATTCAGAACAAACATTAGCTGTGAGCAAAGGGATTAATAATTGATGGGGTGTGTGAAGGGCTGGGCCACTCTGGGAATAGATAATATTAGCTTAATGCAGGGCTGTGTGAACAGGGGAAGTGTAATGGACCCGCCACCTTTAACTGATGATGGTTATTGTGGCCTGAAAGTTGTTACAAAAGGGGAAAAAGGGGGTCTGAGTCGTGCAGAGAGGGGAGGGATTGTAGTGTGGTCATAGATTTGGCTCATAGGAGCTGACAGTGCAAATTGTGGTTTTAATAGCAGGAGGTTTACACATTCTACAGAGAGGCCCTAATGGCCAGGCCTGTGCTTAGCGTAAAGGGAGAAAAATGGCCCCGTGCTATTAAAATGAAACTTGAGAAGGTCCTTGCTCTTAGTTTGGTGTTTTCTTTTTTTCCCAGTCGAAGTCTGTCTCTCCATCACTCATTTTGATCCCCTCCTGTCCATTTCCTGCTTGGGGTCTCACTTAAGTCTGCCCACACACCCTCAACATAGCGGTTCACAAAATGATCCAGTGCAATGACCCTCTGTGTGGCAGGCAGGCTCATTTTACACAGAAAAGGACACGACCAGGTCACTGAGATAGTCTGAGCCTGCGCAGCAGATCATTTTAGAGGATATTCTCTGTATTATGTTAACTATGAACTTATAAAGAGATTGAAACCTGAATTGGAAGCATTCTATCAACATACTGGCCATACAGTTAGGCCATACTGTCTTCCCCCTGGAGAAGTGCACAGTACTGTACATACAACAAAGCCACATTATTGAGGCATCATTATTTCTTGTACACAAAAGCAGAAGGCAGCAATGTTAGATATTACCCATATGCTTATGTTAATGGTTGCTTAGTGCCTGCAGGTCAGCCTGCAACAAAAGGGCCTCATTTACTCTCCAAGGGATGATATTCTTGTTGTACCAGGCTAGTAAAAAAGATGCAGAGGGATAATGTGTATCAAAGGCAGAGGAGGACCCCTTCATTCTATATTGCTATCACAGCAGCATATTAGCATCTAAACAAAGGAAGCAGAACCCCCTGCAGCGCAGCAACGTTTCAAGTGGTCACTCACAGCCTTTATTTATTTCTCAATCCGACACATTTTATGCTGAGTAGCAGAATCCCCCCCCAAAGAAATCCTCTTGTGTCATCTACACGAAAGTGTTGAAGTTGCTGCTTCTTCTTCTTTTTTCCTTCCCTCCCTCTCTCTCTGCTCTCTCCCTCTCTTTTGTTTGACTTTATCACAGAGCTATGACAGCTGTCATCACTCCTCAGCAGGCCTCAGATCTGCATTTCAAGATTTACAGGTTCACCATTTCACAAGGTTCTGCATGGGCAGACAACACAGGCAACTCGTCTGAACCTTGTCTTCTGATGAGTTCCTCTCATAAACAATAGGTCACACATACATGAACAGCACCGCCAAAACATGCAACACTTCAGGATCATTACTATCACCTTATCTAAGGCAAATTACTGAGTTACGCTATTATTACATTATTAATAATACACCTTCAACAATATTTCTTTTGAAGATAATAGCATTGATAGATATCCTTATATTTATTAATTATGAACATGCAATACCATTTATTTATGACAGTATTGTCAGACCTAACTGTAAATACAAAGTCATTGACGTTTGTTTTAAACAGTAATAGAATACATTCAAATTAAAAGAAAACATTATAAAGTGAGCTCATTAAAAGTCACATTTTGTAAGAAATATATGCTGTGCAGAAGAATGCAAAAAGGAGGACAGAATAACCTGTCAGCCTGATACTAGGGTGGAACAGAGTGCCTTTAAACGGAGTGAGGAGTGATGGAGAGGGATTATTGGTTGGAGTTGTATTGCAGCTCCAACTATTCAGTTGGAGATTTAGGTGTGTTTGCTAGTAGCAGCTAATGTAGCCTCAAGCAAAGATGAACACCGGGCTACAGTGGTCTGGTAAGCACACTTCTTCTAACTTGTAGCCTTCAGCCCCAACAAATACAGACTCAAGTGACATCTCTGGAGGCAATTTATGAGATTTTGCACAGCTCCCTCTGTAGCCAAAAAGGATTTTGTACAAATTTCTTCACATATGCAGTAGTACTCACCACAATCTATAAATAGAGTTTGATGTGCAAAATATGTGAGTTCCCCTTTAAGCATTAAGGTGGATCGAGGAGATGGTTAGCTTACTATGACATGTAACTTTTACACTTTTTTGTCCAGATTACACAAATAAGACTAATTGTCTTAATTTGTGACTAAATACACATAAATACACGTGTACAGTATGTTTAGCATGTTAGGACTGATAGGCCACTGATAGGTTGGCCACACAAATGATTCAATTCTTCTATTCAAACTTTTAGTACCTACTACTGACATTTCTAGACACCTATTACAAACAGTACAGTCAATCATTTTCACAGAAACGTTATTTCATTATTTTCTGGGATACAATTTCTGTGTTATTGAAGGGGCAATCAGGGGCAGACAAGATTCCACACTCTTGTTACAGTCCTGACAGACAGACTCGTTTGTTTTTGACCCTGGCTGCTTCCCTCTAATGCTGTCACTGTCAGAATTGAAATGCCCTTTAAGACAGCTGTTTGACTGGTCAACTGGTGACCTGCCTTATAGCTCACAGCTCCTGGATGGATGGACAACATGCTAAGACCAACCCTGCAATTTGGCAGATCTAACTTTGACAGCACATTGAAAAGGATCAATAATAATCTGTCAGGAGGAGGCAGCCATTCCTTCTTATTTAGTGATAAAGGAGAGTTTGTGTCTGACAAGTTGCAAGCAGATAGATGAGATAGGAAAAGAACAGAATCTTTCTGGACAAAGATGTTGTTGGAGAATTTCCACTACATTAGTTCAAAAAAGAAATATAAGGAATACATGAATAAATCAAAACACGTCCTCTTTGGTTATGTTTCTGTGTTAATTCTGTTGTCCGAGCAAAAGCACAGAATGTCTGAGTGATGTCGCCATTGTCTTTAGGTTGGTGAATGACCTCTGGGCATGAGGAGGCTGTGCATATGTAACCAGGATAATTTACACAACGCTCTGAGCAAGCTTTACTCTATAATTCACAGGCTTGGTTTGTTTGAACCCCCCTTTTCCCCATCAGACAACACTAGGTCTGCAGCAGCGCACAACTTCAACTCCCCGGCTCATCTGGATAGCTGGAGGCCTAGTCGCAGACAGATAATAGACCAAAGGTACAAAGGCAGACATATCTCAATACATGCATGAGAGGAAAGTGCGGGGTCGTTATACTAGTCCGGGATGGCTCCAGTCCCATCACTTTCTCTGATGTGTGTGTACAACGATGACATGTCATTGTCCTCATGCTCGGCCTAAAGCAAAGCTCCTTTGTTATCATCTTGGAATGCATAAACCCTTCTTGTCTGAACCTCAAAACAAAGGACAGGACAATTGCAGACAAAACACCACGGCGTCTTGAAGTAATTTTGAAAGAATTGATGTTCATTTTTTTTCAGTTCCTATTGAAAATATATTTAAAAAATGAGCTGTAATAACTTTGTGGAACACATGCATTGATTTTTTTTATATATAAACCATTGTTGAAATAACTAACTAAGGTGACTTTCAAGCAAAATCTTGGTAGAAAACAACCAACAGACATGAAAAGAGTTTATTTGCTCCCTCAGCTACAAATGGATGAATAATATTGAGAAGATCTTGACATGATATTTCATACTACAAGCAAAACTAAAATTTCAGTTCATATGTAGCACTTTGGCGAGCCTTCAAAACAAACTTCACTGCCGCCAAATCTCAGAAATGTTGCCACGGTTCCCCTTTTCCTCTGTGAGAGCGTGGTGACGAGCCGTTCTCCCAGTTCAGAGCACTAATGGTGTCTGTGGAAGGCATGCACCGAGTTCCAGGCTGGCAGGGACATGCTTAGAGCGGTACACTTGTCACAGCCCATCATCTGAGCACTTCTCTGAACTACAGCCGTGAATAATTTCTTCAAGATCCAAAAGTCTTTCCTTTTTTTCCCTCTACACTATCTTTACAGAACCAACCACCAACTCCTTGTAACTACTTCAACACTTGGAGTGGAAAAAGCAAAGAGATGGAATACAGTAGTAGAGTCTCTTTGTTTAAGTGAAGAGAGTTTGCAAAACTAGGCTCAGAACTCGACATTAAAAGAAGAGCTTATGTGAGCAGTCAGGCATAAAGAATGCCAGGGTGGCAGACTCTGAAAGGGACTGTGGGTAGGAGTTAGCTTATCTAACTGTAAACGAGCGTGGACACTCGTCATGCACTTGTCAAAACATGGCCGCCTGTGATTTTGCTGTGCTGTGGTTCTGCAGTTCACTGAAGTTTGTTTACATTCAGACAGGCCCTTTATAATTCCAGTGTGAGAGTACAATTGTAGCAATTACTCCAGCATAGGTGGTGTACAGCTCCAAAAACAACAATAAAATGGTTTATCACATACATCCCTTACAATTATTGCCTCATTCTTGGGCTTTATTTTTAGTCTTTGAGCATCATTTTTGAACAAAGATCTACAGATATGCACATTTCCACTGTGGTTTTACATGTAAACCGTAAAAGCTGAAGTGTTCTTCATTTGTTTGCTTTGCTTTGTTAGTTTGAGATATATGGTGAAGATGAAGGTCATGGCATGGCAATCCATCCAATAGTTGCAAGCAAAAAATCTGCATCACCAAAGTCAGTCAAATTAATCCTCTGGGGACCATGAAGGTCTGCACAAGGTTTCATGGCAATGCATGCAATAGCAGTTGTTTACAGTCTGGACTGCTAGAGCTGCTTTAATGGTTAAAATTTGGTGACAAGAGTCTTTTACTTAAAGGAACTCTGTTGGTAATGAGAGAAAGAAGGAATGTGTCCATGAAGCAGAGTGAGAGAGCAGACAGATGGGCAGAAGCAATGGGTTTGAAGTTGATCTTGATTTCACAGTGGTGGTGGGGGCTTCCTCACAGATGTTCACAAGCTGCTGTCAGAAGAACCATCAACATCTCTTCTTGACAAAGATCAAGCCTAAGAACACAGTGATAGCACACATCGTGTGGTTTTCCAAATATACAGTACATTTGAAGGAGACACATCCTTCTGTATTCACTGGGACATCCTTGCTTACCAGGTGTCACTGGCTACACTGGGGTCAAAGTTGAAGGAAGGAAGAGGCAATTTTGTTTTTCAGCACAGGCCTGAAACTGCTGATGGATGCACTTCCAAAGTCTTTGCATCCACACACAAGCACGAACAAATGGTGTTATTGTATGCTAATGTCCTTGCTTGTGGCCATGCATTATCTGCTCAACAGAGCAAAAGATTAAAAACAACCTCCGATCACTTGTCTTTTGAAGAAAAAATATTTGTTCGACAGCATTTTGCACTTCTCTTTTAATGCCACAAGGCATTACTGTCAAGTAATGAGTCAGACTAATCCCTCATTGGTTTCTGTGGCTTTGAGCATTAAAACTTGATGCGTCTCCTCACTTCGCTGTAAATGCCTGTGGACCTCTTAATGTGCAAGCCAAATGCCCTGCTGGGTTGGACTGACCGTAATGGATTTGGTCCAACGACAGATATCTAGCACTCATAAATTGATTTGATCTCTGAGGACACAGTGAGAGATGATTTTTACAATTGAGACATCAATAGACATGGAACACAGACCACAATAGAGGAGACAGTCAATCCCTGCTAAATTGGCACTGGAAAAATCAAACATGATACTCAAGTGACTCTTTTATCTTATTTTTTGTGAGGTTGCAGATTTGCTTAATAAATTTAATAAATCTTGGACTGCTTTTTTGGAGTCTCTACAGAAACTAGTGGTTAAAGTTTCTTTTTACTTTTATTTATTACATAATTGTTTTTGCCAGAATACTTGACCTTTTACTTAAGAAACTGTGCATAAATGCAAATTATATTTCTTCTTATTGTTAATACTATTAGCAACATAATTTAGGGTTAAAGATCTGTAATCTATCCCACAGTCTATTTTTAAAATCAGTCACTCAGCCAGACAGGGTCCAATTGCTCATAAATTCAGCATCGAATAAAGTGATCAGATTACATTTAATGCATTTTTTTGTATCTGCAGGCCTCTGTCATAAATTAAAACCTCCTGAAAGCGTCTGGAGTGCATTTCATTTTGCCTTGATTCATGTGCTGTAATATAACCCCTCTCCGATTCCCTGCGTGGCACAGGACAGTGAGGGGAGTGAGCAGAGTGCGTCGGGAGATTAAAACCTAACCACGAGATTGGACTCAGGATGTAGGCATCAGATAATATAGTAGAGAGATAATGAAAGTGTAAACAAAAACCTTGCACAAGAGAGAAACGCCTTCTCATAAAATCTCTACTCTCACTATTGTCTTTCTAACAAAAAGATTCCACAGGCCTGGCGCCCTTCAAGTTATTAACAGTTGACCGAATTACATACTTTAAGTGACTTGAGTGTTGCCCTAGCTTTTTGCATTGCTGAAAAAAGCATGTGTACACGTCCATACAAGGGCTGAACAAACAAGGAGCATTTTGTATGGAAGAAAGGCAATCCTGTTGGGAACCCTTCCAAAAATCACAATGTAATTGCAAAACTGACCCACGGATATAATGAAGACATCAAAATATTCTTTCAGTTTCCTATCTAGATAGACAAGCCAATTAAATCCCTTTAGCACACGCAAGTCTATGAGGACAGGTCATGATGTGTAAAGCTCTGTCAGCACACTGCTGGGCCCTTCTCCTCTGCAGGCTGGGTTTACACCTTTGTGTCCTTGTGTGCCCGGCTGCTGTACTGATAGATTGGTCGTTGCTTTCACGTTGGGAGCAGCTCTGAATGAGACGCCTGCCGGACAGCTGTGCTGGCACAGACTGTGATCCTTGCTGCCAAGTCACAGAGCCTTTTTACCCCCGCTGCTCCCTGAGCACTGCTCAGTGCTTACCGTCAGCCTCTTCCCTGTCGTGCTTCAATGACAAAACACACGTCAGGCTTTAACAGCTCACTTTGCACTGGCTTAGTGGGCCCAGGCCGCTTTTGTGTTATTGGCAGGGTCACTGTCTGAGGTGTATGCCGAGCCAGCGGCGCATACAAGGTCATATTTGGTCTCTATTGTCCTTGTTAATATATGAAATTAATCAAGAAGCCTGGATCAGTGAAGAAATTCATAGAATGCACAACATAGTCAACACTAATTTTCCTGGCTGGCATGTGAGAGCTGTTGCCATTTTATTTAAAGCCTAAAACAACTTACATTAAACACCCAGCTGGGAGAGACATCACAGCAGACTTGAGCACCTTTATTTGAGAGGTACTTTTAGTTAAAGTAATTGAAGAAATTAACATGAAAAATGTAGAGAAGGGTAATATATGATTAGCATTTTGCAGTGGCACCAGACTGCATTAATAAGAGATGATGAAAAATCAATAGTAGTCATAACACCACTATGCAGGATAAAATATTAACTAGGTTGGAAACGGACCTGAGGAGATTTCTTTTCCTCCAGGGGTGAAGGCTTGGTATGGTTACTGGTAATAAACACCTACAGTGGTGCAACTACTAGCTGGGGAAATATCATATTTACCAAAGAGAGGGAAGATGAGCATTTAACCTTCGGTATAATTAGACCAACCTGCTTTCTTGTATCTTCTCTCCAGTACAGAAAGAAGAAGGTGTTGGAACAGAAAACATGTTAGGTAATACCTGGGAAATTCAGTTCCTACATTTGTAAGCTTGTATTGACCCCAATCCACAAACCTCAAAACACAAATCAAAAGTATCACAGCTTTGTGCAAACATCTGTCAGTGTCGTATCATATGTTATCACATCAGTGAAGTTACTTTGATCACGCCAAGCTACTTCAAGTGTGAGTGCAAAATCTGTTTCTATGGCATGTTATGATTGTCTGTATGAAAAGCATAAGTCAGAAAGAGGAAGCAGATGATGTCATTAACTAAATTCTCCATACATTGTTCCCATTCTCACTGCAGTTATCCATCCAGCCAACTCCTCCATTCTCTATCTTTTGAGAATGGATTCCCAGTGGAGGGATCAACATGGATTTCACAAACAATTTATCCCAAATTACAGGAAAATTGGCTGCAGATCTTAGAGAGAGGATGGGGAAAAAGGAGAACGAGGTTAAGATGATCCACAGGGCATTTATTCACTAAGGCTCTCATGGTCGTTCCACAGGGTTCTCCTCTTTCAAAATAACCCTTCTTTCACCCCCACCCCCCACGAAAGTCCCCCTTGTCATTCGCCGTTTCAAATGTATTAATGGGCCGGAACCTTCCTGGATGATCTTGGCCCTCTCCCTAATGAAAACGCTCTGCGGCTGGATCCCAGTGCAGTAATCAGGCTCTGGCCTCCAGAGCACTGGGGCATGCAACATGCAGAGCAGGAAGAGCCCCAGTGTGACCCCACACTGTGTCCTTCAGTCACCCCATGTTGCCCTGCGCCCTCTTTGGCCTGGGCCCCTTCTCCTCTAAAGCCCTCTTTGCCAGAGGCCACAGGCCTGGACATCTATAGAGTGAGAAGGGAAATCTAGCAATTTGATGGACTTGAAACATCACCCTTTAACAAATTTACTGTTTATGTGATCTCAATGATGTGTAACGCTCCACGGTATCACAGCTATGTGCTTTTACGGGCAATTAGAGCTTAAGGAAATTCAAAAGAATTGGAGTATGTTTATATGAACTGTTGTTGGCTGCTAGTAAAATGATATGTCAGACAATGTTTGCTTTGCCATGTATTTAAATTACTCTTATCTCAATGAAGCAAGTTACATGTTTCAGATTCTTACATCATTTAACTGTGAAAGCTATTTGTACTGTGTCATCCCCTTTGGGTATCCCAGATGCATCATCACATCAGTACCCTCAACTATCGTAAACAGAGGCTAGCCACGTATTGTAAACACTGAAATAAAAGCCATCCACTTCCCTGTGAGGTGTCATTTTGAAAGGCTGATGGGGACAAAACAGAAGCAGAAACCATGTCTTGGGTCCCCTCTGCGTTTAGCCTGTCGGTAGCAAGCAAACCTTTGTTTGGTATGTTCTGACAGGTCTCCTTTAGTCTCCACTGTCTGTCCCCCCAGGCCCCAGCCTTCTGCCTCGAGGTAAGCCTGGCCAGATGTGGCGACCCAGGGTTCTTTGCAGCTGCATGTGTAGCAGGGCACTAAAATAATGGGGCAGTCACCGGGATGTGCATCATCTGTTTTAACTTGTCTGTCTTCTCTGACAGACCCGCTGAGTGCTGTTTTCATTTGGATAATATCTTTTACAGTTTCGCAAAAGTGTCAGCGAACCTAAAGCACTGAGCCCCACCTGCCTGTACTGTTGCCCATCACCCCTAATGACAACCAGACACCCTCAAAGTCAGGGCACTAAGATGCTAACTACCCCACAGAGCTACATGTAGCACACATTTGCTAGCTCACATTTTCCAATTGGAGAGTAATGGGCAGATTTTCTCAGATCATTTTAGCAGTTCAAGTTGTTTGGAAAAAATTCCACTTTCAGATAACACTTTATATTCCCCCTTTTCTTACAGGTAAACATGCACCACTTTCTATGTTGGGTTTTGAAAGATATCCTTCAGACCATTTCTAGAAAACACTGCACATCTTGGGTGTGTAATAATCTAATGGAGGGGTGATGTCACTCAAACTCAACGACATAAGATAAACTCTGAGGACCATTTTCTCAAATCATGAAAAACGTCTCTCTGACTTCAGTTTATGCGGGACACATTTATGTGTGAGTACTTCTTCAGGGCAATTTATTTGAGAACAAAAGAGGAGCCAGCCTTCACATGTGTTAGTGGAGCGTGTGACAACTACACTATGGTCTGCATTTGTTTTTCTTGGGCACTTCCATTCTCTTTCTCTGACCTTGTGGGAACAAGGACCGTCGGGCAATTATGTGGTGTCTTGAATAGTTAAGTCAGACATTTCACTGCTCTACAAAGAACTGCAGCCCCTCTAACTACTGAAGAAATTATGGAGAAAAGATAATGAAAGAAAATCTGTCAGATATGAAGAAGTCTCAGATTTTTAGTGTCAGTGCTCAGCCAGGCATAAAATGCTCCATTTAGACCCCTTTCCAGAAACAAAGCTTTCTGGCACAAGCTCGCAGTGATTGTCTTGAGAATGTGGGGAAAGATTTCCATTTCTTCCCAGCCCCCTCTTATCTCCTCCACATCTAACCTTTTTTCTTCCAAGCCCTCGCTCTTTCCTCATATGAGACTGTAACGTTCACCAGCTCAGCCTAGAGTTGAGAAGTAACTTGGCGAAAAGCAGCAGGAGATGAATCTCTTTAAGTCCCCTTGAACAACATAAAACAGTCTGGGCTTCCATTATTCAGGGATCTGTGCTGCTTGTTTACAGTGGAGTGGGCCCGCTGCACCTGCACTCCGGATGGCCTGACAGCTTGATGGGCCCTTTAATGGTGATTCACTGGCCAGATCTATGTGGATAAAAATGGAATTCTGGGAGAGCAATCTAATAAGAAAATAAAGCGCTGAATGGTTGCCATGGCTGTTGGATGGGCTTGTTGGGCCCTGTTCACTGGGCCATGCTGGCTGGAAATCAAATCCAAACTTTGATCTTGGGGCTTTATTACACGCTATCACCTCAGCTGTGGGTCTCTTCAAATAGAGTGTCACAGGGTCAAGTAGATGGTACTTTAGATTTTCTTTTTAAAACCTGGGCTTTAACCTTGATGCAGTGTAAACTGTAAAAGTTCAATCCCAGCATTGAAGATTATTTGGATGCCTTTGGCAGTATGCCTCCACAGTAAACTGTATGTCTGTGTGCATTGCAAACACAACACATTAGGACTATGCTGCACATTTTGCATTGACAATACAAAAGAATGAGCAACATAGAAGCCACATTGGAATTTTACTGCCAATGTGTTGCCGCAAAAAAACACAACAGAAAACCATCTGCAAATTTGTGTTCATTATGGTTTTCGAAAATGTTCATACTTCTTAAGCTAAATAAAACATCAAAAACCCATCAAATAATCTGAAATATGCATTGTCACAAAGCCATTTTGGAGATCCATGGGTTTCATGGACCATGCTCAAAAAAAATGTGGGGTTATAGTATGCTTCATATAAACAACACATTTAATATATTATTTTCTAAAAGTTAAATAATGTTAATCATTGTTATTGTAGAAAATTATTTCAGAAAGACAAAAACATTTAATATAATTATATATTTCTACATTTATTAAAATATTAAATATTTTCTATTTAGTTACAGCTGATATGAAGTGTTATTGTAATGGTTCTGCCATCTTTTATTCATTTCACGATTGGTATTCTCTCTTTCTCTAGATTGCCAAAAACAGGAGTTATTAACAAGTAGGACTGGGACAACAGCTACACAGAGCAAAGGGGTTTCAGCCTGTATAATAAAGCAACTTATTCTCTGTGTAACTTGTGTGAATTAGCTGCTATGACCTCCGAAGGCATCTCAGCCTGCTATTCTCAGCCTCTCTTGCATGAGGTGTAACATATCCAGAGGCAGTCCAGTCTCTATGATGTTCAACAGCATGTACCCATTAAAGGCAGTGCATGGAGTAGTGTACACACACACATAAACACACATGGATATGTACAAATGCTTGCACAGACACACAAACACACAGATCGAGGGCTCTAACTTGCAGTCTGCATTGATCTACCCTGTCATATATCATTAATGAGGGTATTAAATCCATGTTTAGGAAGCAGAAGGCTGGCTTTAAGTGGGGTTTGCTGGAGCAGTTCATAACACAAAAGACCTTCGCTAAAATCTCCCCCAAGTAAGGGCCACTCTCTGGCTCTCTTTGGCCAAGGGGCACATTAATGGAGTGATGTCATGGTGGCTCATATCATTGCTATTGTCCAGGGACAAGGGGAAGAAAATTCAAGCCTATGACCCATAAACTGACCCTAAACCAGATAGTGATGATATATATAACAAAAAATTCTATATTTAAAAACTGCCAATATCAGAAACTTGCGGCTCTAAAATGTCCTTATAGCTCACATTTGCTTATGGTAATAAAAATATAAAAATGTGTGATATTGTAGGCAGCAAATACCAAAAACATGGTACATCCTTGTGCAACCATTGTCATATACTGTATACCAGCTGTATTGATCAGTCTAAAATTCTCCCCTACACACCTCACCCCTGGGTTATCATCGCATCATTACCATCCGGAGTTTGGGGAGACACTACAGTATGATATGTCAAATGGACTTGCT
This sequence comes from Lepomis macrochirus, assembly GCA_024633595.2. NCBI lineage: Eukaryota > Metazoa > Chordata > Actinopteri > Centrarchiformes > Centrarchidae > Lepomis > Lepomis macrochirus. The sequence goes on along the minus strand of JALXJV020000022.1, from coordinate 18,233,180 downwards.
ATTGATTTTGTCAGAGAGCGAGGGAATGGCAGATGGAGGGTAAGTCAAAAGGGTACATCTGGAAGGGGACAGGGAGGTAGGGTGTGTGAAGGGCCTCAGGTGTTAGACAATACAGGAGGATAGTGCAAGGAACACACACATTCCTCTTGATAACTGTGTCAGGAAAGTAGAAGTAGTAGAAGAGTTTCTGAAGGACAAATATTTGAAATCTGTGCTGGACCAAAACTAAGCAGACTGTGTCTTTTCACATCCTTTTTGCTCTCATTACACAGGATCAAAAAAGACAAAATGTCAATTTTGATCTTGTCTGTAGCACTTTCCACTACATTAGAAAATAGCAACTATGCTCTGACTAATCCCATTATAAGAGGGAGTTTATGCTTTGGAGTGTAGCTGAGTGTTGAGTGTTAATGTGATGAGCAGCGTGAGAGTTGAAAAAAATAAATAAATAAAATAGGGCAATCCTTCCTTTCGGGAAAGGGATATCCTGAGGCACGGCTATATAGACCTTAAGTGCTGACAAAGAAGATATTGTGTTTTTCCAGTAATCCTTTTAAACACCGCGGGGCAGAAGCATGCAGTTCATTTAAGAGTATTGCTGTTAAATTTCATTGAAGAAAGACTCCTATTGTGATCTTATCATTCATTTATTAAAAATTTATTATTACATTTATTAAGCCAGGAATAAAGTGAATAGTAATATACTCGTCACAGTGTGCTTTTGTAAAGAAAATATTCAGAGAAAGTAAAATAATGGCAGCAGTTCCTTTAGAATCAGGCCATCCACAATATTTTTTCATCTTTTCTTCCCACTGGCTTGGTTTGTTTTGTTCCGCTTGATTAGCCAAGAATGCTGAAAATTGTATGTATTGTTTCCGCACCATGAGCAGTGTCTAAAATATTTGCTGTGCATTAAATACTTTAGCAGACAATCAAAATCCTTTCAGCACTCCCTATTACTGTGAATAGGCTTAAGGGAAAATAATGTGCTGGGCATGCTGGTTTCGGAAAACATGTCAACAATTCATCGTCAGTGGAGTTCCTCACTGTCAGGTGGAGCTTACTAGGGGCTACGATTAACGCGGATTTGTGTGATGCACCATAACCTTGACACTGAACTGTGAAGCAGCTTCACGCAACATTCCAAAGCACCTGTCAATCAACTCACACCTACAAAGATAAATACCCATCTGCTAAGGCGGTGCTTTAAAAGAATTGGTACAATGAGTTCCGTGTGGCTTTTCCGTGCTGGTTTTAGTTACATCAGGGATATGTTTTGAAATGTATTATCAGTATTTTCTGTTCTTGCAACAGAACTGACATTGTGGCGTGCAAAAGTCAACATTACTTACAAACTGACCCACACAGATGTCTGCAGGGATTGAGTTGGGAGATTGTGGCTGACTTTAACGGATACCGAGAAGGAATAAAGGATTAAATATCTAATATTGTTTGTCCTATGGGCTTCACTTTCTCACTGTGGACCTTGAGAAACTACAGCCAGCTGCAATGGATGTTGGCAGGACTGTCTCCTCGTCACGAGACTTTCTGACTAGACTTGCCTTTTCATTACCACCAGCACAGGTGGATCCTCACTCAGTCCTGTTCGGTTGTCTAAGCTTTGTCTATCTTTGCTATGAGAGCGTCATTAACAGTAGAGGTTATGTGAAATGTGAGGCAGGGAGGAAACACATTTTTCAATACATTAATTTTCGGGAAGCACCTTTCACAATTGTCTCTGTTATTAGCTGACCTGTGGTAAGGGGTTGAACGAGTTTCACCCAGCGTTCAAGGTAGGGTAGCAGCGTTTAGGAAGGGCGTAGGTCAGAGAGCATTCGTTTTCATAAAACTAGCTTTAATCACTCCTGTGCCACCAACGCTGAACTGCGGTGTGTGTGTGTGCATGAGTGCTTGAGACCAAACAAGAAGACACCATTTCTGTTACCTAGTTAAATGTACTTACTTCACAGCAATTTGCAACACATACATAGAATGTAAAGTGAGACTAACCACAGTAGCCAAAAGGAAAACAAAAAGAACATAAACCAATTAACAGTTAGATGTCTGTTTGAATTTATTGCAGGTTCTATAACTGGAACTTTCCTCTGCTAACAACTGCACATACTGTAGGCAGTATCTCACGACTGAGAAATACAGGAAGTCTGGCTGCTTTGCCAGGGGAAACCGGATGTGTCATAGGGGCACCCCACTGAGAGGAAAGATGGGCCGAGGTGTGGTGGAGAAGTCAGAGCACCTCACAGGGGACCAAAAAGGATTTCACACCAGTTGTGGTCAATTGTTTAGGCTTATCCCAGAATTGGTCCCAGGTTATTAACGGCTCTACCTTACTGGCAGGAGTATGAAAGCAAGAGAGCAACAGTCCAACACTATGCCCTGTAATGTGAAGCTTATTTAGAAAATTTTAAATGCCTAGAATGCTTTTGTAAAAGTGCCATTTCTGTTATCGTGAAGCTAACACACAGAGGATTAATGCCTGGCCTTGCCTCCCTCCATTCCTCCTGGATTAAGGCTTTGGCAGGGTGGTGAAGCTGTCAGTCCGCGACATGTCTGGACTCATCATCCACTAATCATCAGAGTTTATAAAAGTTCCTCACCTCTGACAGGTTAGGATGACTGATACCTCACAGCAGCAGAACCCACTGCCTCAACATGCACTTTAGATCCCATCAGAGGTTTCCAAATCAAAACAGCATGAAATGGCCACACTCCTAACATTGAGTGTTTGGGAATAATTCCCCACATTGGCAGATTAAAGGGGATTTTTTTCTGGTTTGTGCCTTGATGGAATTCACTATGTAGAGATTGACAAAGGCTGGCATTCTCTTTGACGTCTCTTCATTTGTTGGTCCATCTGGCTTCTGTAGGGTGGGAGATGAGTGGCATGGTGAGGTACACATTTGCCTGCTGGTGTGACGTAGGGGCAGTGTTTATGCGGCATCATAAATATGCATGTTGCTTCTTGCTATACAGGGGCATTTATGACAGTGGAATGACAGTATTTCCACTTTCAAAGGTCATTTACCTGTCATCCACTGTGACAGTAGGGATGAACAAGGCAGAGCATCACATCTACAGGACAGGATGATTTTAAAGGCTTTGAGTGTCTGTGGGGGATCTAATAAAATTTAAATTTGTAACTTTAATTTTAAAAGTTAACAAACTATGAAGCCTTTTAAAAGTAACTTTTTTTTTAATTTGTTGGATTTCTCAGGGTAGTAGTGATGATTGGTGATGACAATTAACAATATTTTTACATCACCAAACATCCGCCTGTGTGAGTCACCTGGATAAGAACAGGTGTTTCAAATACATGTAATGGTTTAGGAATGATTAAGATGTAGTGGCCAGAGAAAAGTCAAGAAAAGTAAAGGAAGCAGAACAAAGTCTGGTGGAGGTAAAAAGGACAAACAGCTTGACACTTTCAAGTATTTATAATTCTAACCCAGAAATATTAGGGTGAATAAAAAAAACAAAAAATAAGAAGTCAAAAGTGGCAACAGAAAAACAGAGATGTTCCCCACACTGTTTCCTTATTTCCTTTACCACTCTGTCACCCCAGGATACTGGCCATAAGCTGATTGAGGTTAATGCTATGGACAATACTGCAATGCTGCACTTCTGTTCCACATTATGCTCCTTTTTTGAGACAGAATGGTGCTACTTTGGAGTATACACATGCTTCGCCTCAAAATAATATTTCCCAGACCTAAAGACCAGCTACAGCATGTGGTATCACTCTGATGGAAGAGTAGTGAGGCTGATATCATCAAGCCTTGTGACCTGAAGCTTGTCCACATGGAGATATGAAACCATTATAAAGATGTCTGGGCTATGATGTTTCACCCTCAATGAACTGTAGCCGCAGCAAAGAAGTAAGCATTATTCATAATTAATAACTTCTGAATAGAAGTATAGGCAGGTACACAGAGTAAAGGCTTTGGATGCTGCAGCATTAGAATGAGAAACTCCCAGAAAGTTAGTATATTGAAATAAATAATGTTTTAAAGTATATTAATTGAGATTTTATGGTATACTTTTAACAACATAATGAAGACAATGTCAGTAATTGACAGTTCCAGACAAAATATTCAACAGAAAACATTAAATATGGTTGATGAGGTCATCTTAGAGGTAAGTGGAGGCAGAGATAGATGAGTCTTTTCCTTGGTGGACACAAGGTCATTTAGAATACTACTACTAATACTCCCTGTGCCGCCTCAGACAGATCATGTGATGTGCAGAGCTATGTCCAAATGAACACAGGTGCTCTGATTCGTCCTGCGTGTTCCAGCACAAATCCAGGCATCCAGGGAACTGTAGTACTCCTCCCCAATGACCATCTGCCCCGGGGAGACACTGATCCTTCAGATCTAATGTCAACACTGAGGGGATGTTTGGGAGCTATAGTGGAATCTAAAGTGTTGGGTCAGATGTATTGGTGTGTGTCCAAAAGAGGGTAAGGGTGAACTGGCCTGGGATAGGCTTTTTTTATAGCTTTTTTGCTATAAGAATCAAAAGTTTTAAAAAAGTTTGTAAAATGTAAGAGCTTAAAGGTAAGCTCTGTATGATTCAGCTTACATTTTTTTCTCATATTCCATCAGTACATTTCATAAATGGCTACAAAATGACCGTTTGAAATAAAAATGTAACACATTAAATAATACAGGAGGGACATCCAGGAAAACAGCATAGATTTAGAGAGACTACAATGATAATGCCCACCAAAACCAAACCCTGTTGTGCTGAGACTCACAATAGCTCCCTGTTTCCCTTCTTGGATACAAGTCTCAACAATCTCCTCTCGCTGGGTCAAAGTGTTACATGGCACAAGCCCAACCACAGGCCTACAGTAAATAGAGAGTGCTTCAGAGTGCTCAGGGCCCTGTTGCAGAGGGACAGTGTTTGGATAGGCCCTCCCTGTCTCATCCACATGGACTGAAATGTTGAATTAATGAGCTCATGTGCAGCATGGTAGATTTATCTCACAGTACTGCTCCGTCCACCCCCAGCCCGGCGCTCTCAATCATGCTGCGGGTCTCTCACCCCAAAACACAGCCACTCGCTGTTAACTTTGAAGTTTATACGCACATGCAAATAACTGCTGGGGCACTTGAACCTGACTCCATGACAGGCGGAAACATTTATATGGTGTTGTCTTTTTTTGGTCATTTTTTCCTTGTTTACTGAGCTGGGAGGTATGAAGTCCCAGCCTCAGGCTTCTGCTTGGAGTTAGTCCATTGTCTGTGTGTTAAGAGCTAAAAGGATTAGCTGTGTGTGTGCGTGCATTAGAGGATGTGTGTAACTGTATGTAGAGGGTAAATTGTTTTTGGAAAAAATTCAAGCAGCGACAATGCCTGCGGGAGAATGAAGTCATACTTGTAGTGTAGATGTAGTGTGTATATTTACTGTAAAGAAAAATTGGGCAGGGAGGAGGTGGTTGTTGAAAAACTATTTCCATATTCCTATCACTGCCTAGGGCTGGGGCTGATCTGTCCCTGGCATGGGCCCCAGGCACTGAGAGTGGAGATGCATTCCCTAAAATTATCAGCCTGGAGAATAAATACAACTCTATCATCGCTCAGCTGAAAGACTCATTAGGGCTAGAAGGACAGAGGAAAGACGGAGGAGTCGGAGGATGGTGCAAGTTTGTTTGCATATGAGCGTGTGTTCGAGCAGAATGGGAGAGAGTATGATCAAAAGCGAGGGGGAGGCAGGAAATGATGCAAGGCAGTAAAAAGACAAACTGCTGGTGATGCTTATTTTCCTTGCACTCGCCACTAAAAATGGACTAAGGTCTGAGGCTTTGAAAGGTTAGGGCTGATGCCTCGGAAGTGACCCAGCACTACATACTGTATAGTCCTCCGACCCACTGCAAACGTCATTGTTTCAGCTCCGTCTGGAATACAGATAGTTCCTATGGGGTCAGGATCCCAGGAGATGGATATTTCCCTTGTGTCCATATCTACAGAGGAAAGGAAATATTAAACAACTCCACCACACATTGATATTTCTGCCCACCAGTGTTTAGTGTTTCCTGAAATTATGCAAACCCAGGAAATGCACTATAGCCTAAAGGTTCACAGCCAGCTCTACCCATCTCTTAAAGTTTCTAAAACAAAATAACAGACGGAAATAGAAATTGATAAAGAAAGAGAGGGGAAGAGGTTAAGAGAAAGAGTTAAACAAATAAAGATAGAGATAGCTACACTCAAACAGGAAGGTAAAAGAGGCAGCTAGCAGACATCAAACTGTAAGTGTCAGTCTATATGTGGTGTCTCCATAAACTGCTGGATGCAGACAGGCCCAGCATGAGGCCAAGGCCTCCAGTCTACAGAGCGTTCCACTATAGTGAGCCCAGGGGAGTCCTGGGCCAGGTAAAGTACTATCCCAGCCACAGCCTCTGTCTTTTGCAACTAGAATCACAACCCATCTAACAGAGGAGCCAGAGCACTTCCACCACTGTCTCTCGAAGTGATTAACAACCTTCACTCACAAAGATTTATAACCTCATGATAAATGCGTGTGTGACTAAGTACAGTAAAGACACTTCCAAGGATAACAGTTTATTTTTGTTTCAGGACTGGTTGGACCGTGCTTTGCTCTCTGTAAGACTGAACAAAAATCCCACTATTATGTAAGACACAAATGTAAGAGAAAGCCAATTTTTGGGCATCATTTTCCACGGTGTATATATACGGTGTATATTTAAAGAATTAGGGTCTCATTCTGATTTCATTCACCCAAGTGTTTCTGCCACCAGCTCATATCTTTATCTATTTACATATATACATATATATATATATATATATATATATATATATATATATATATATATATATATATATATATATATATATATATATATATATATATATATATATATATACATATATATATATATATACATACATATATATATATATACATACATATATATATATATATATGTAACTAAGATTACAGATCTTATAAAAGTAATGGAAACCGATAATGTGCATGATCTCCAGCATTCAGGTGCAGTTTTAAGTAATCTGATAATGACATGAATTGTAGCAAACCTGCATTGAGCAAACATCGTGCACACAAGCACAGGCCCACAGTGCTATCTGGCAAAGAACACAGCAGGTAATCTGAAGCAGTTCCAGGACTTAGTGCTGCTTAGATGGCTTCATGCCTTGAGGGCCTGCTAAACTCTGCTCCCTTGGCTAAAGCCCCAGAGAGGAAGAATGAAGGAGAAATCAATGGCTGAGCTCATCCAGGCTTGCAGCACAGAGCTAATTCTAAAGCTAACCCTCACCTGTCCGTAAAGATCCCTTTACCTCCATGTGTGCACTGTATGAATATTGTGAGGAGATGAGGAGCATGTGTTCACTCATGCGCTTGTGTGCGCCAAGAAAGTCTTTGCCAAAAGCCCAGCTGCCTTCATTCTGACGCATGGTTCCATTTCATCTGATCTATCTATCCAGAAAATGAACCCACTTTTCTTTTTCCCCCCGTGGTTTCTTTCTCTGACACCACCCGTTCTTCACCTTTCTCTCTCTCTTTCAGTTCTCTTTATCTCATAATTTCTTCCAGTCCTGCTGTCTGACTCTTCCCTCCAGTCTCAAACTGTGCCGGGGACACAACGTGGAGCTCCAGCCCTCTTCTTGGAATGCCATTAATCCCGAAATTCCCATCTCCGCCTAAAGTGTGATCATTAGACCGCTCACCGGTTGTGGAGTTCAGAGACATATTCTGATGAAAACATCCTGCTCCCTGCTCCTCCTTTCTCCTCCCTGTGTATGTTGCGGCTGTCAGCCACAGGTTTACGACTGACAGAGAGGCAGAACACAGAAGGTGCAGTCTGCCCAACAGCACTCTTCATATTCCTACAAACACCTACAGAACACCTGCAGAAAATTCTAATTTTACCTAAATGGAAAACTTTTTTTGGCATTATGAACATTTCAAATGATTTTCTCTACATAGCGTGTAACGTGATAACAAGTTGGCATACATTGCATAAAAAAAGGATACTGAAAGTGCACCACAAGGATGCTGTTTGCGAAAAAAATATAGATGCCTCAGAATCCCTCTGGATGTATCAACTGATCATAAACTCTGTAAGGGGAATACATGAACAACATTTGCATCCCCAGAGTCTAAGTCAACATTGTTTATCCTAAAATAGATTACTTCCACAGGGATCCCATGCTGTGCAGCACAAGTGTCTGACAGATCAGGCTCCCTGCTTGTTAATGAAAGTGAATGTTCAAAGGGTGAGGCGGAGGACTGCAGTTTAATAGCTGGGTCACCCTCTACTGTACCACATTAGATAGACTGTCATCACTGAAAGTTTTGGGTACAGATAAGTGATTTTCTAGGGACGTCTGCATTGATTCTATGTATAGTTTGCACTATTGAATGAGGGCATACCTGGATTATTGTATATGTTAATTCTAGGGGCAGCTATGTGCTTGCATTGACATTATAAATATTATGTGCACAATTGTTTATATTTTTATTTCTGAAGCCTGTTCTCTCTCTTTGTCTCTCGTCCTATCTTTGCCTCTATAATCAATATCTAGCCTGTCATGTTTTACTTTTTTGTTAATGTACCTAGATTAAATTCTGGTTTCAAAAGACTTTCAAAAGACTTAAATGTGTTTCTACTTTCTGACTGTAGGTTATCATGCCATCTGATTCAGACCAAATGAACAAATAAAAGCCTTTTACAGAATACTGCGACTCAATTAGGCCTTTTAACCGAACCACAGCAAATAAATCACTTTGTTGATCAATGTCTTCAATAATTAAATGCTGGGCAATAGCTTTTCTGCTTTGCTGCTGTCAATACTGCTGAAATTTATTTCTCTCTGCCTGTACAGGAAGTCAATTTTTACAACCCTTCGATTTTCGACTGCGAAGGCAAATAATTTGAATGCAGCAGTGAGGGGGGAATTAAACAGTCTACTGTGTAACTGCAGATGGTGATGTCTTTACAGGGAGCTTTCCTTTTTGTTTTTTTCTACTGCAACGTTAATGAATAGATGAATTTAGATATACCCTGCAGTCCCGAACCCCATGCACTACGCTTAAGGAATGCTCGTTCACAATGCTGAGAGACTCCGCACCAGCATATGAATATGATATAACCATCCAGTAGCGGTGCTATCCACAGTAGTGATCTAACATGATGAAATATATCCTCTGAAAGCATTTCAAAAAGTTTTCTGCAAGGGTCTGATTGTGTCTCATGTTGTAGTCTCCCTCTGGACAGGACTGTATATCATTATTTTCTCCTAACCTCGGGCTATTTACTACACTTTACGCTGACGAAATAACTTACTTTCAATCGGCAACCCTTGCCCTCTTTGTAAGGTAATTTCCCTTGCTGAGAACGGAGCAACCAGAGGAGGAAGCAAAGGGACAAATTATCCTCAGTGTCTAGACGGGTACACGGGCAACAACAAAGACTCACCTCTACAGAGAACGGATCTGAAGAAAAGACAGGCACACTGTCAAATCTCTAGGCTGCAACCCAAGGTTTACACAAAGTCTACGCAATATACAGTATCTGTAACTGCGCTAAAGCAAATAATCACAACAAACAGAAATAAATAATGAAGTTGTCAGGCAATGGAAGGAAGAGTACATGGAGAACATAAATCACACAAGTATCACAATGCAGCACCTCCTTCACCAAGATTCCCTGGGGAAGGGTCTGGGCAGACTAAGATCCTGGACTCTCTCACAGCTATGTAAATCATACCTGCCCTACTAGACCCTCCACCAGACCTCAACAGCCCCCTCCAGACACTACTCACAGCTCTCCTGCTCAACTGTTAATTCAACCCAGAAATTGCTATAGCCACAGAGCCTGTGGCTCCAACTTAAGTCTCAGAGGAAGCTCTCTAACCCCAGCCACAAAGCTCCAGACCTCTAACCTCAGCCCCTATGCTGCAGCCCCGAGAATCACAGTTGTGAGGCTGTAGTGGTGGGGTCTTGATAGCATCTACCTTAAAATCTTACATTAATCATGAGGTTAAGATCCAGCCCTTCAGTCTCAGGTTCAATCCCTTTTCAAAGCTCAAAGCACAGTAGGATAAAGTGACCCTTTCATATTAACTTCGACTCCCAGTGCTTGAAAAGTACAATAATAAATACACAAGTCAGAATGCTAGGTTGGTAGGTAGAGAAAGAGAAACAAGAGTTAAACGTTTAGCTTCAGAGGCCATATTTGATCCTTCCAGACACTTCATTGGGAGCCCAGCAGGAGAAAAAAAAAAGCTGTTGATGGAATGCAGCCATTTGGTTGACCCTGTGGCCGTCTCAGGGAGGAAGGCCGGAGACAGGTAGATATATGGCTAGTTTGTTATTGTGAATTCCAGATCCTGTGATTATCTTCGACTCTCAACCTTCTGGAGTTTTTTAATCTGGGGATTCCTGAGACAGTTCACTCGCACTGGTTGACGTCGCTTCTTGCTCACCTTTCTTTGACCCCTCTCTTGACTATCCTCACGTTGCACACACACACACACACACACACACACATGCTGCAGGATTCCCTGTTTAGGAAAAAAAGAAAAGAAGGGAGAAAAAACCCCAGTACCTTACAGATTCCAGGACCAGGGTCAGGTTTCGTTTTAATGTCCGTTTGCATGTGGATGTGGGGGGGGGGGTTAGCGGGAGTTCCCCATGGCAGCCGTCCATTCTGCACATACAAACCCCCTGATGTCACATACTGCTACTTGCAAGCTGGATGATGAGAAGCAGCTTTTTACTGCCACTGAAGTCGCTCTCCTCAGCGCTGATGGAGAATTTAAAATACCGTTAGCTATAAAAGATGGTGATAGACAAGACAAACAGGAGACCCCTGATAGCAGAGACTTCTAGACAAAAGGAATCAAGTTTCTGCACCTTTCTCCAAACGAGAGGCGGCTGATTGAAACCAGATAAGGTTCAAATGGAACTGTTAGGTCCAGTAATGAGATTCCCTGAGTGTATGTTTGGATTAGGTGATTACATACCTCGCCTTCCTCCTCAAAGTCACTTGCACATGCACAGTGACACACGTACAGACTCACATGCAGGCACACACACCGACAGTGAAGTGTTGAGCATTAGGCTATCGTAAGGGTAAGAGTTCATGAAAATGGTGAAATACAACTCTGTCTTCCTGTCTCTGTACTTTTATAGGGATGTGTAGCAGAACAAAAGGAAAATGGGTTATGAAAATAGACACAGCTGGCAAAGCCTAAACAATGGGCCAGCTGGTTCTTTTTGAAAGTAATGATCCTCACGACTTCTCGCAGACGTGACAGGGTCTGCAGAGTTACTAATAAAAGTACAGCTAAGATTAAAAGAGGAGTAAAACTCAATAACAGAACCTGCATGTCAGAAGGACACCTGCTCTTGTGGAGGTTAATGTCAGGTTAAGGTCATAAACAATGCAAGCTGGGGATAAAATCATTTTCTTATTTTTTGGTTGAAAAATTTTTGGGATTTAACAGTTCCAATATTGTGTTTGAATCATTTTTCTGTGCTGAATCTATTATTACACAGGCCGAGTCTTGACTATAAATCTTTCATTCTACCAATGTGCCTGTGCTGTGCCTGTACACCCAGGCGCTCTGCAAAGTATATTGACATACGTTGAAAGTTTGTAGGCTTAAGTATTCAGAGAAAAAATATGGCGTGCATAATTAGGTGATGTTTCCATTTTTTAACTGCTGGGACAACACTGTCAGAGGCTTGCAGCAGCTCACTTCAATAACGGTGTGTGTGTGCATTGTTCTTTTGAAAAGTTTGTCACAGTGACAGCGTCACCGGGGTTTTTGACATCGCCTGTCATGCTGAAGATCTCTGCTGCCTCTGTTGCTGTCACTCCTTATCAGCACTCATTTCTTAAGTTTATGCTTGCAAATATTCAAAAACCATATTACCATACCTACCGCTGCCAGGGGGGCAGAAATGAAAGGAGGCAATAATCTCTCTCTTTCTTTATCTGCAAGCTATCCTTCAGCAAAGTATGCAGAGCTAGGAATTTTCAGCAGGCTTATATGAGTGAGAAGGATATTAATGTTTTGATAGTCATCTTTTTTTTCTAAAATGATCCAGCTTGTGTTCTCTATGGCAAACACTCTAAAGTTATCCTTTTAATACTCCTCTAAATTATTCTATTTTACCTCGGGTTAAATGGCAATGTCACAAAAGAGCGTATATAAAATTATTAAATACAGCACACAATAGTTTGGGGAGTGTGGGGGCGGCTTACATGCACATTTAATTGCATTACAAGACAAACACTTAGCACCATAATGCAGAATCACAGCAGTACAATTTCATAGTGCTTTCGCACAAAAACATGCTGCCTGGCATGCATTTTGGCATATCCATCACAATACTCCTATCTGCAAGGTGCAGGGTAACCTGATTTAAGGGCAACTTATTGGATTTGTGGGAGGGACTGAGAGGGGTAGAAGGGAGAAAAGAAAAACAAAAGGGAAGGATTAATCACGATGCAGCGGCATGACAGTGCCTACAAAGGCGGCCATGAAACAGTTGCTTGACGAGAGAATGATTGCAGGATCTGCAAGTAACCGGCTGCCACCGGCGATGTTCTTCCTCCAACTCAACTTGTCAGGTGTAATCATTTTGTTAAGCTTAATGTTTTATGCAAATGCACTTGGGGAGAGTTTTGTCAGGGGGGGGTGGTTGTTGTTTTTTTTGTTCCTCTGTTGTGTGATGTATGTGTGGGTATGTATTGTGGTTAAATGTGTGTATGATGTAGTGTGTGTCTGTGTGTGTGAGTGTAGGGGAGGGGGGGGGGGGGGGGGGGTAAGTATTTGGCGGTGTGCGTGCGTGTGGTATTGTTTTTTAAGCACTCTGAAAATATTTGCATTCCTCTGAACCCTGCCTGTGTTGCCCTGATTATTTCCTGTATGCATCAGGGTTTTCTCTCATGGAGATCACACGGCTCAAGTCACATCACACACTGCCTGAAGAGGAGCGAGCTGGTGCTTACCAGAGCTTGCCTTCTCCAGTCTGCACTCTTTCAATAGAGAGCAGAGGATGAAAGAATCAATGAGAGTAAAGTATAGAAGAGGTCCAATATGTTGCTGCTGTTTCTTGGCTGCAGATAGCAGTTGATTTTCCACAATGTATTGACACAAAACTCAATGTATTGGCACGGTCTCATTATGATATATGAAGGCATGTGACCCATTTGTGTGTTCTAGACTTTGACTGAATCTGATGTGGACTTTCAAGGTGACCAAGAAAACTCAAACAACCGTCTGATTTGTTCTTACAGTCAGCATGTCAATATCAGTCAGTTTTCCAATTCTGTCATCCCTCTTATATCACAGCAGTTTTTTTCCAAGTGCTATTTATGATGACTATGATGACAACAATACTGCATTATTCCAATTTTTAATAAATAACAGGTCATAGATCTTTAGTAATGGCAAGAGAAAATCCACTGTATTGGATATGTGCAGCCTCGCAAGAGCCAGCAAGACACAAACATCCAGCCACACTAACTCCCTCAAATCAAAAAATGTTTCATCTATAAATATCCAAGGTAATCATCTTTAAAAGCCAGTAGAGGGAGAAGAAATGCATTGACATGGACCAAACCTAACATGGCCCTCAGGTCCTCTTTATGAACTTACGCCTTTTTGTACTTTTATTGAGCTATATCATTTTTTATGGTTCATCATCATCATCAGAGGATCTCATGTGAGAATCAAAGCCTAATGTCAGTGTTGAGGGAAGAAAGCAGTCAGGCTGAATGCGGTCTTAGCCCCGGGTTTCATTTTCAATCGTCCTTTTTCCCTCCCCACACATGCCTTAATTCGCTGCCAGATGCGATAAAATGGATGTAGCCCGTGGAAAGCAGGGTGGCTGTCTTATCTACAAGATGATATTCACTGCCTTGCCTTTTTTTATCACCTTTAAAACTCCCTCATACTTTTACACAGCCGCCTGAATCACATGGAGCAGGTTCACTCTTCTGCACTCTCCTATTTCAGTCAGTCAAAGGCAGAGGAGACAGATTGATAGTCATCTACACTTCAGTGCTTTGAATAGAATTTGACAAATTGCTCATTTTAATTCCCCAAAGAGTATATGCCCCTAAGCTTTCACTCTATAAGTTTAGGTTACATCTTTTTCATCATTGTCTTGAATTGAAACAGTTTGAGATGGGAAGTCGAATGTTGATGATTCGTGACTTTGAACATTTTTTTGTGTCCAAAAAGGGAAAAAGCTGTATGACCTTTAACCATTGGTTCTGTGGTGCATCTCCCATGTGAATACAAGTCATGGTGAAAATATTTGTTTAAACTGACATGACCTACAAAGAGGGAATAATAGTGCAGAGAGGAAGAGGAAGGGGGAAATCTCGAAGGCTGTTTTAGTTTATGTTTAACTATGTTCATCCCTTTTTTTGTTCATAGACCAATTTTTCTATCAATGAAATGACTCTTGGACTTGTGGTACTATGAATATGTACAATCTGAAGCTGCCGATTTACAACGCTAATCAGAAAAATCTATCTATTACAGAACCTATTTACAGTGCTGTGCAGATGAGATTAACTCACTCAGCGTTTCAGAAATTATGACTGTCTCAAGCTATTAACCTGTTGCAACACTGCAACTTGACCAAAAGCTACTGTAAGTGTACCTCTGGCACACAGGTGGTACCAGAGGTACGGCACACACTGCTTTGTTTCTCATCTGAGTGAAGAGCAAAAGTGAGGGTTGTTTGGAAAAAAATGCAGATGGTAGACACATACTATCTGTATATGTAGTCAGATCTCAGTCAGTCTCAATATTAATAAATTAAATTAAAATCCACAAATACATGCACTTAAAAGTATTTGCAATTTTCATCAAAAACATATTTGGATTTTGTTACATATTATATATACAGTATATACATTTATAAACTGTTGAACCTGCATTTACAAACTGCATGTCATTTGTGAATGACACCCTCAAATCTACACTATACTGGCTGAAATGGAAGGAGTTATCTGAGTGACTACTGTTGAAAAATTTCACACCCAAATTTCCTAACGTTTGACCAAACTTTGATGGTCAATTTGCATTGTGTGTAATAGGCACGAGGTTTTGACAAGGGTGGAGTATGGATGGAATTAAAATGCTTATATCTCTAGTTCTGTTTCTTCAGTTCATAAAACTGTCTATCATTCGACAATGTTATAAAAATGCAATGGTAAATGGGTGGCATATTCTTTTAAAATCATAAATATGAATCTCTATGTTCAGTTCTTGCAAATCAGTGGCAAAACCTCAATATTGAAGAAAATCCATACAGAAATACACTTTATAATTGCAATATGCAAAAGTTCATGTTTTTCTAAGCAATAGGCTGAGATTCAGAAGAGAAACAGCCTCAGGCATTAAGATGTTTTTTGGACATACACGTGCACTCAGGCAAACTCGAAATCAACACATGCAGAGGCAAACACAGCCAACACATGCACAAATGCACACAAAACATTCCTTCTGTCTTTGTTTTGCCACACTGCTGTGTACGAGGGTTAATATTCATTCCTTTTGCTAGGTGGTTCTGATGTCCCTCCACCCATAAGTAAGCAATGAATAAACTGTAGCTTCCAATAAACACTGGATGGTGTGTGAAGTGGATTTGAAATATGGTAATGAGATTGTGTGCGTATGCACGTATTGAGCTTGGGCTGGACCGCCAAACCAGACCAGAGAGGACAAGTAATGTTGCAAATGACAACAAAGGACTTCAATACCACGGCACAGGCAACAATAAAATTGCATCCATGGGTGCAATTACAGAATTAGAAGTGGTGTAGTGGCTCTTTCTCATTAGAATATTACCTCTGGCTCCCAACAGCTAGTTGAACCCCATTAAGATGACCTTCACTGGTGCTGTGCTCATTAAAGAACGCTGAAATGCTCTTTTTCATCTGTGGCCATAATGAGGGGACCAGTGTACATATCAATATGGAATTTTATCAAGAAAAGCCCATGCCGCAATTATAAGGACCTTTTTTGAAAAGTTCACTTCTATTATGCCCCCCTACCACTTATAATGACATTGTGACTATACTCGGTCCTCCAGTAAGTTAATATCAAATATGAAACTAGATATCAATGGCCCCAGAGACTGTGTGTGTGTGTGTGTGTACATGTGTCTGCAAACGCTACCACAGTGTAAGCAGTGCGTCCTTCATTGCATTGTGTCTTTAATCTTTTGATATTACAAGCCATTCATCATTTCATCCTGACACCTTCATAAAATAAAACATACAGTAATTAATTTTGTAAGACAGAGAGGGAGGGGGGAGAGATATCAGGAAAGAGGGGATGAGGAGAGGACTACAGAAAGAAGGTTTGGGAGTCCTAAATTAAGATTAAATTTAATGATAGTTTATGTGTCAAATCTTGTGCAAATTTACTTTATTTTCAAATCCCAGATGTGTCAAAGGAAGAGCAATGAAGCCAATGGGAGTTTAACATGAACATAATCTACAGATTGCATGCATGATTTCTAAAATACATCCGATTTCTCATTTATCAATATGAATACTTATTATAATACTGTCAGACTGCCAGATTCAACAAGTACTACTGTAAATGTCAGGTCAGAACACACGTGCTGTAATAGCCATTAAATTACTGTATATTTTGCTCGTCTACATTTTGTTTTTCATACAACTGGTTTCTAAGCAGTATATTATCAATCCAAACTAAATGATTTATGATACAGTAGGGCATATTACCAGAGTATTACTCACTCTCTCTGAAGCACAAATTAGACGTAATTTACAATTTAGACCTAAAAGAGAGATTTTTGGATTTTGATTCAAAAGTGTACAGGAAAATATAATCAATATTTAATTACCACACAAACTGAGAAAAAAAAATATAGACTAGAATATGGAAAATATTCATAGAGGACTCCAACTATGTGTACAGTATCCTGCTTTTTTTTCACAAGATCATTACTCCATCATAACCCGCTTCTCCCTGTCAGTTGTGGGCTACACATCAGCCTGTTTCACACCCCTATGCTCTGAACCCTCTAACGGTACTGCAGACAGCGGAGATGGATGCTTACACTGTGGAAAGTATGAAATTAAAAGGAAGAGTCTGATAAATTGACAGCAGGCACCTCAGGATAGAGAAGCAGGAGATGGAATGATCAACCTGACTTGAGGGTGGAGCGCTGGGCCGCTGAGGAGAGGATATACAGCAGGGTAAGATGTTTGCCTGTAAAAATGTGTGCTGTGTTGTTGATTTCATTTGGGTTTTCCATGTTTATAGTGTATGCACACTTTTGCATAGCTAGGTATTATTTTAAAACCCATAAACACTAACATAGCTGCAAAATTGTCTTTATAGAGTTTAAACCCTTTTTTGTTGCTATACAGAAATTAATTAATTAATGTTTTTGTATTGATATGTGTATATCTAAAGAGCATTAAAGAGGCATTTTGACATGAATGATTAATTAATTAATTAATGATTTGGGTAAGTAATTAACCCTTTCACCTTAAAATGTTCGATAAGCTACTGGGATTGCTAGAAGGTTAAAATGTTTCCAGTCAAAATGTATTAAAACCACGCAAGCCAACAAAAAGTCAGAACACATATAAACTGGAGAGAAAAACACTTATTCCTTAGTGTAGAGATTGTCTAAAATACTGCCACAGCCTTATGGAGACCAGGAGCATTGTCGCCTAATTGGCTGTAGTTATTCTTGAACTTGCTATTACATACAGAGAGAGACTAAATCTAAAAAATAAGTCCTACAATTGTCACAGCAGAGCCAAATCTTTACTAAAATATTACGAGAAAAGCATGCCTTTGTTTAAATGTAATGACATCAGAAAATGTTAAAGGATAGATAGAATCAGCACAAAAACACTGATGGGAAACACACCTGAATACTGAAGTCATATTTCTGAATTCACAATACCAGAGACTATAATTCTGATGGCCTCCGCTAATGTATCTGTATATGCGTGAACACATATAGCCTTTCAGGCTCGGTCTCTATACTGCCAGCACATGTGTGTTAAAATGTAAGGGGCAACAGTCAAGAGATTACTGTAACTAATTTCCTTAGACCTTCTCAGCAGCAAATGGCGAGGATGTAGTGGCCTTTACAGCTGGCTTTATATCTCCCTCTTGCCTTCCTTTCCTCTTCCAACAGCGGTAACTCCCCCAACCCCAGCATACTGCCCGGCTGCTCACCCAGCACAGGTGTTTCCCATTGCCAGTCATAGTCCCTCTTGCCCCAACACCAACATTGTTTTAACGCAGAGGACTCTGGGCTCCCTCCACAGACTTCTGACAAGCCATCGGGCCCATGTTTATTTGCATGCATAAAACTGCATGCATCACAGTGTCTACTCGCTCAGCGTCTAGAGACAACACATGGTTTCAACATTAGTTCATCCCACTGAATTAAGTAAAAGAGGATCTGTGAGGCCTTCAACCATCATAGGGGGGGAAAAGCACAGAGGAGGAAAAACAAAGTGTGTTAGCGAGCATCATCCACTGAATAAAGTACTTACAAATACTATATAGAACCAGTGCAGTGTAATTAGGCTGTTACCATACCTGAGTTAATGGGAGCGGCATGCATGCAGTCATCTTGATAATTTAATCTGAGTGTGCCCCGAGGTAGCACAATCTTTATTTCATCAGCTCAAAGCAGTTTATTTCATTAAAATGTCTACTTGTCCATCAGTAAGAACCTGTTCCTTTTGAGATAAGCTGGCTGAGTTCATCATAATTGCAAATGTTTGCCTATAATGTAAAGACCTTGTGGGGTCTAGTATTCTTTGAGATGAAAAAGGTTGTCATGCATACAAATCAGAACAAGTGACAGTAATTCCCACCAACATTTTTCGATTAGTGAATTCATAAAGAAGTGTCAGAGTTGTTCGGACCTGCAGGGCATTATAATTTGGCCCCACGGTTTGTTTTAAATCTCCACTTTTAAAAGTAGTAAACAATTTTGCTGGACTTAAAAAGTGGGGTATGCGATTCTGGAGCACAGCACGTAATGTCACTAATGTCACTATAAGTTGCAGGTTAGTTAACTGTCGCTACAATTGTTGCTGCCAGACGATTTCCCAGAGCCAGGACACCAGCTCCACTATAGCAAACATCCACAACAGCAGCATATCTTGGCAAACTAGAAAGCACATTTACATTTACTCATTTAGCTGACGCTTTTATCCAAAGCGACTTGCAATTGGGGGTGGGATTGAACCCCCACTGTCTTATCCATTGCGCCACTGCCACCAAAGTAAGCAAAATGTCCATGGACAAGTCCTTTAACATTACCTAACAAACAAATCATGGCTGGACTAGTGTTGGTAACTCGGCCAGAGCCACTTTGTTTGTTTCCACTTTACAGAGCCATGGCTGTGTACAAACACTTTATTGTTTTTCAGCGCACACAGAAACGGACAGCTAGTGGACCATGAGGAGATATTCACTGAATTTGGCAAAAAGACATGTATTGGATTGGAGTTGCATAGCTCACCTTTAAAGCAGTTAGGCATGAACATGAGGCCTCTCCCACTTTTCAATTGAGTCTCTCACTTGTATTCTCATACACATGTACAGTATGTACGTTAATGCACACAGAGAATCACACATGTATGCACACACGTCTACACCCCACTCCCACTCACATCTCATGGCGTAGCGGCTGAAAGGGGACTAACTGACAGAGATTGCTGGGTAATTCAAGCCAACATGATTGACTTTATGATCACTTTAAAGCCCCAACTAGTCTTTAAGCTTTCAAGAAATGCCAAAAGTTTCCAGCACAAAAGTGGCAGGGAATCAGGCATGAAACGAACAAGAGGTAGAAAAACCCTACAACTGCTTTCACTTCAGAGCCCACCTCCCTCCCTTCCTTCTTCCCTCACTCTTTCCCCCTTTGGCACTTTTAATGGCATAAAATTATGGGCCTGCAAGAGCGACAACAACTGTCTAGGTTTAAAACATAATACGTTGACAGGACTGACACGGCCATTTTCTCCTTCTCCATTAGCGTTCAGACGTGGCCACCTCCTTGTGCTCTGAACAAACCAACCACAGCACCAGGCCACAGTTGTCAGACGTCACTTCCTCTGTCATTACCCGCTGACACGCTGACTGCTGCTGCTTTCATACTGACACACAGAAGAAAATATCAAGGAGTCTAAAAGTATTTCAAGAGTGGTCTCTCGTTAGAGTTACATTAACGCACACTGATCAGTGGGTGGATGTGAACATTTAGAATCATCAAGTCTCAGAACAGATATAACATATTTTGGGGTCTCAGGAGAGTGCTCCACGATCACATTCAGTATAGAGAAAAAGAGAGGCCATTTCTAATGGCATTATTGTAATTTACAATGTAACTGCATTTTTCATCCATTGTTAGGTTTTCTTATTACTACTGTAAAATTCTCCTCCTGCTTAGCCACTTATTTAATTAAGAAACACATTTAGCACTGAATCAGGATCAATTACTTGACTGAACAGACAACAATTTTAAAAACATAATAGTGAAAATTAACAACTGTCCTTCAAACTGATGTTCATGAGAGCACTTGGTGACAGTAATTTTATAAAAAGATTATAAAATTCTTCTCACTTTCCTTCTGAGTACCAGATACATGTTAGGCCCAAGCAGAGACATATTGTTTATGGGCACTTTAGCTATCAGGAACATTGACCTCTGCTATCACAAGTCCCTCAAATGTATCATCAGCGCTCTCAATGGGACTGTAAATGTTGTGTTGCAAAACATCCTCCCATCCCTGCAGGATCCCGGGCCCAGTACAAACCTTGTCTCAGCCGTGGTGTGATGATGTGGACCATGAAATCCGTTCCGCAGCGTGAGGGCCACAGCTTCTGAAAATGTATGTTAGCTAAACAAGTTGACCACATTCCGTGCTGTTTGCTTCTGCAATCTAAGAGAGCAAGAGAGAGAGAGAGAGATGGCGATCTATTATTCAAATAAACAGGAAGAAGATTATCACTCATAAGCTGCATAAGAACTTCAGTGGAGAATGTTGGCTTTGCTGAGACCATAAATAAACAAGGTCTCAGCAAAGAGAAGGATCTCCTCCTTATGGTGTCAGCTTGCCCAGGCTTAAAAAGTATGTTATTTTAGCTCTAACTATGTTCTCCCTTACATGCTGTGTTGTCCCAGTAGCACACTGTAGCAGAGCCAAGGACTTTGTTTAGCTAATGTCCTGTGGTGGCTTCTGATTGGTCTAAATGACCTGTGACACCTCATTAGCTCCTCAAGTTGGCCTCTCTGCATCATATTATTAATGGCGAGACTGAAAACAGAAGCCATATTAAGCACCTCACACTTAATGGTGCTGGTTTTGATTAACATCACCAACACTAAAATGACAGTGAGGTTAATGTGAATTTTGAACAGGACCCCTAATCCACAAACAAGCTGTAAGTATGCAGGCTTACACTCAAAACGACACACACATTAACATCTTCCCTATCTTGGCTGATATCATCTTACCAGGGATTTGGGTGGTTATCATAGCAAGCATGAAAATAAGACTGAACGGCCCAGGAAGCCTCCCCTGACTTGTCTATATGGAGCCTCATTAGGGACATTGATGGATGGGCTATTGCCACCCAGAAAAGCTCTGGGTATTATTAGTGTTTGTGTGTTTATAAACTGACACTTAATTACAGGTGCAAAATCATACCACATACATTAACGAGTTACGGCCCATTGAGTATAATGTAGCCTGGATATTGAAGAGAATGAAGAACTGGAATTACAGCACTGTGACCAAGAATTGGTCAATGCTTGATGATTTAATACTCAAGTGACATAAGGAGAGACGTATGGAGATTTATAAATTCTTTACAAGGTTATACTGCAGCAAACATACATTTTGAGGCAACCGAAATTCGAAGCCCTTTTTTATTGCAAAAATAAATAAAATTAAACCCTTTGAAAGATGAAATAATAGTATGGATTTATTGTTTTCATTTCCAGTTTTGAGAAATTAAGATATTTCTCTTGTGTCTTCTTTTAAAAAGTTTTTAAATGACCTTTCAAAATCTAGACAAAATTATTTACTGATGGATCAGTATCCTTGGTTAAAAAAAACAGTGAAAGAGTAGAAATCACAGTTTCACATGAAGTGAAATGCATGGTTACTATTATGGTTATGGTTATGGTTATATATGGTTACCAACCGGACAATGGTTTATTTAAAAAAATCTATCCCTCTGATAAATCTATAATCAACAGTACCTCTAGTTCCATATACATCAACATATCAACACAAATATTTCAAACAAATTTCAAACATCTTCATTACTGTAAGAAACAGCTGATCTTTATTTTACTAGCGAGCTCCATGTCATAGAGAACTCACTTCCCTTCCTCTTCGCACACACTACAGTAGTTGTGTATCGGATTTACAACTGATAGTTTACTTTTATACCAGAGGAGGTCATACGATATGATATTTTCTGTTTCCCAAAATGGCTTCAGGCAAGGTCCCAGACATATAAAAACATACTCCTGACAGCGATACATTTCACGTGATGACACTACTCTGAAACAATCTTGATATTGCCTTTCCCTGCCATAAACAAAACCTGACCACAGTTCTGTTCACTGGTGTATGTGTGTGTGTGTGTGTGTGTATGTGTGTGTTGTTGTTGTCGATTTGTCTATCCAGTATGTGTGTGAAGGGGGAGGGAGAGAGGAAGAATGGTGGAGGGACATGGAGATGAAAACTCTTATCCTCAGTGGTAGACGGAGTAAGTAGTTGGGTGTACTCTGGGGAGAGCAGTGGGAATGGCTGTAAAATGCACAACTCCATGGTAACTGAAGGTGATGTGGCTCTGCTGAGAAAAGAAACAAAGCGAGAGAAGGGCAGGAGGCAGGAAGGAATGAGGAAAGCGAGAAGCCTGAAAAAGGGAGAAGGAAGGAAGAGTGAAAGAAGAAAGAAAGCGAGAGGAAGAAAGGCGAGCAGACACACAGAAAGGGATGGAACAGACATGGGGGAACTCTGGCAGGTGCTTCATCATCTGCTAAGGCATTGTCGGGCCGCCCGTAAACAGTCATTGGACTTCTCAAGGGAGCAACCCTCTCCATAACTAGCACAGGTATAAATCTGCCTCTTAGCCACTAAATTAGACACATTCTTGAGAGAGTCTCACTCTGCAAGTGCTGCACAAACCTGAGGGAACCTCAGGGAAAAAAGAAGACAGAAAATGAAACTAATCCACCGAGAGTAGTAAAGGAGTTGCATGAATAAGGTATGGCCTGTATGAATTTAACCAGATGGCCACTTTGATCCATATGAAAAATTGTTAATGTTTTCTTACGAAAGCTGTTATGAATAGTTTCTTTACACTGAGCAAGAATTCATTTCCCCACCATCTCAAAGAGCTGTCAGTGTATCACGTGTAAAGGCCTGCTGTGGCTCAAAGCCGAGGGCCAAGTCCAAGGTCTGCGCTTTGTCACCTGGTCACACTGTTTATCCCTCATTATGACTTTGAAAACACAGACACACCCATGATCTTTTATTCCTTCAATGAATTTTTTTTAGCACTTGCAGGGATTGGTGGAGGGAGGAAAGGTTGGGGTAAAATACACCAAGATCAGTGATCTAGTATTCTGATCACGTAAAGTTTTTACGGCATGTGTGTATACAGGTACCCATCTGTGTGTACAAACAGTACGCACATACATACATTCTAAAAATAGGAAATATGTGGACTACCACTACATGTTATTATCTGTTTAAAGGAATAGTAAATAAAATTTAAATTCCTATTTAGAAAACCCTTGTTATAAGAAAACTGACTTAAAAACACTTTTTTAAAATTTTATTCCATAGATAAAAATACACACTTTTACAGATTATGTAGCCCAATGAAAAAGGCAGGTAAGTAAAAACAAATGGAAAAAGTGTACAAAGATGTTCTTTGATTAAAAAGCAAATAATTGTTTACATGGTATATATTTATGGAATATCTGCTACTCTGAGCAACTTTTCTGAAGTCAGAGGTCAAATTTGTCATTGAAAAGCCCTGCAAACATGACACTGAAGTGCGCTGCTATGTGTTGTAACAGGACGCTAATCTCCTAAACACTCCATCAGTATTTGCTAAAACATTGCCTCACTCTCAACCTGTTTGCTTAAATGCCACTTTGCTTGCTCATGTTTTCAAAATGGTATCCTGTGGGTCAAAGGAAGGAGAAAAGTAGGTTAATGTGCATGCATTTCTGTAGCAGGTAATCAAAGGGTTTTATGAAAAAATGTGCACCGACAAACTGTCTTTACGATAAGGAGGAAGTTAAGAGGAAGGATATGGTAAGACAACCATTCTTCAGGTCTTGAACATTTACATGATAATGAGCCTCTTACTTGACAAACATTATTTTATCATTCAAACTGACTTTTTTAGTGATAGCAGTATAAAAATTAGATAAGAGAAACGATAAGAGAATCTTCAATATTTAAAAAATGTTAAATACTATTTTACCTATATTATACATGTAATAAATGTAAGTAGCAATTTAAGTCTATGGTGGAATTTGTACGTAGGAAAAAATGGACTGTAATCCACGCTTGCAGGCTTTGTCAGTCCTCCAGTTGAGCGCAACTATTTTACTAGTTCCCCTCTCGGAGAGTTTCTCTAAAATAAAATCCCCACAGGACTTTTTAACATTCTAATAAAAGATTTTACAGAGTGGTGTGAGGGTGAATTTTTTGGGATGACGCCATGGAAAAAACGGGGGTGAGCACAAGATTGTTAGTGACGGACAGGAATAAAAAAGGCAAGGTGGTGAGCATATTTTACTCATAAATCAAGAAGACATCATATCATACAATATGTTAAGTTTAAGGTTGGTTGAATCATGCTGAGTACTTGGACAGTACAGTATAAACAAATATTATATATTTATTTGTATATATGAAAGTTCTAAACAAACTTTAAAACTAGATTGATCGAAATAAAATGTTTTTCC
Organism: Lepomis macrochirus; assembly: GCA_024633595.2. Classification (NCBI taxonomy): domain Eukaryota; kingdom Metazoa; phylum Chordata; class Actinopteri; order Centrarchiformes; family Centrarchidae; genus Lepomis; species Lepomis macrochirus. The sequence continues at coordinate 18,208,127 of JALXJV020000022.1, read as the reverse complement.
ACAAAGTAACATTTTAAATTCATATTTATTGTTAATTAAAAAAGTTTCATTATTTGTGGTTGATTGATCACATAGACAATGCTACATACTAAATCAACCAAGCCATAATCAACCTTTGATACAATAAGCCAAGTGTTGACAGAAATAATCCACTGGCCACCTTCTTAATGAATAATTGATGCCCATCTTAAGAGACTAATGAATGAATGTGGTTTGGGTTTGAGTGATAGCCCTCTCGGTGGAGAGCTATCCCAGGAGGGACGGAGCACTGGAGACGGAGGTGCCATCTTCTATAACCTGTATAATTGGTCATTTGACATGAGTGACTTGACTGTGTGTGTCCGTGCGCTGCCAGTGAAAACTGACCCTTTTACCCTATTGTTTATTAGCACTGTCCGGGGTTATCACACCAATTAGGGCTGGAATAACAGTGATCAGGAAAGGAAAACAGAAAGTACAAAAATGCATACTATTAAGCATGATGGAGGATCAGCCCAGTGATAAGAGAGTAGTCTTTTGACCTAACTAAAAATATTCTAAAAAGAATAAATAATCGAGGAGTAATTATAGAATAGGATAAAAAACACAGATCCAAAAAGGTTTTTGTTTCATAAAAGGGCATGTTGTGTATCTCTCTAACAAAAAACAGTGTGGGGAGGCGACAAGGCTCCAAAGCTGCTCCATGTGTGCATTTGTGTTGGGCTTGTCCAAACAATCATACTTACATTTTAGCACTATTATGCGCACACCCTTTTTCCACAGGTCTGATAACATTCTCGCTGCAGTTTCGGTGTGACACTCTGGCTGAACAATACCTTATTGACACGAGCTCTGGCCTCACAATAGCCACACAACATCAGGGTTCCTGTTTTTGTTGACACAGTTTGAGCCCTCCATTGAAGGCAAAGCCACTGTGGACACAGCAACGCATAATCGGAGCTCTCTGTCATACAATACAACAAATCAACCCTTTAAATGTTTGAGCGTGATAAGCAGAGAGAAGGCACACAGAGGGGGAGTGGGACAAAGACGGGGAAATCAGGTGAGTGGAAGAGTGGAAAGTTGAGGGAAATGGAGAGTTAAAAGAGACTGTGGAGTCGAGCACCACTAGGGGACAGTAGTAAGTCATGGACGGCAGCAGGAGCAGTGCGTGTGTGTGTGTGTTTGTGTATGCATTTGAGTGTGTGTGCGGCAAACAGTGAACAAAAGACTTTCTTTGTTGCACTCTCAAATAATAAAAGAATTCAGAAATAGCTACTTGACTGCTTTAGAAAAGATCTTGACAACGCGTTGGCCCATAATGCACAGGAACCGCTCCAGATTTACATAATCATATGTAATGTAAACCACTACGAGGCTCCGCAGCCAACAAACAAACTGACTGGGGAGAGGGTGACAGAGGGAGAGAGATCCGCTTTCCCCTATGGGCTTTATATACTTACTAAAAGTACATTTTGCCTCATCTGCTCACAACAATAGGACAACGTTTGCAAATTTTGCGGGCTTGTGTGCTTATGATTCCATGGAAAACAAGCTTCTCAGGTATACACCTAAATAAACGTCGAGCACAGAACGAGAAGAACCAATTTTAAGCAGTATTTTTTGTTATTTACTTTAAAAATGATTTACAGCTTTAATTATTTCCTAAAAAAAGAAGCACACAAATTAATGCTAATTCCACAATGACAACAGTTAAAATAGCAGACATTATATCTGGTATTAAAAAGGAAGCCTGTGTGTTAATGAGACACAAAAATACAGGGACCTTTCCTTTGACCACAGATCAAGATAAATGGCCAGAGGATTTCACGCTGTTACTTGAGGCATTGCTACTTATATCTGTTCTCTTTGTGATGCACGTAAAAAGGGTCATTTGTTTGGTAAGTAGTTAAACCAGAGAAGTTAACACCTCCACGTACCTCTGACGTTACATATAACTGTCACGAGGGAGCCAGTGTTTTTTGCTATGGTAACCGAGGACGTATATTCAAAACATGCTGCCTCCTCCTCCTCCTCCTCCTCCTCCTCCAGCAATTAAAAGCAGAACAATAACAAAATTCACCAATGACAGCAGCGTCTGTACAGTAGTTATGCCCTTCGTTAGTTTCACAATGCTTCCTCATGAATTAGTTAAGTCTGTTAATTGCACATTTATTACACTCAAGGCCACAGAGAGATACACTAAACGGCTCTGGAATAAAATAACACTTGAGCATGTATAGGAATCATGAAAAATAAATTAAGCTTTTAGATTACAGCTTAACCTCGTGCGTGGCAAAAATAACTCTTACAAATTATATTTACTTAGATGGGAAATCCAGTTGTTTTATGAGGGAAAAAAGGGCAAAATTCCCAACTACCACTTTTTACTTTAGTCAAAATATGGTAGTCAAAATGTTTGCCTGATGAGCAGGACACCTTTATTTTCAAGGGGAAAAAAACCAGCATGCGTAATTATTCCAATATTTACATTTATCTCAATTGCTTCCAAAACAACATGGTAAAGATTATATTTATTCAGCGACATGAAAATAAGGCAAATATCAAAATCATCCAGCAGCATAATCTCTTTGTGTTTACACTTTCTCATCGCCTTTTCTGATCTCCGGCATGTTTCACTATGGAGTGACGTTTGAGTGACACTGTGCCGGCTGTCACAGCCATGTGCTGAGGTTCCCTCTCATTTCCAGCGCCAACAATAATAATGACTATTCTAGTGCTAGCCCCACTATTTGTGTTATTGTTGTGGGGTGTCAGACACGGGCCCCGACGTTTGCTATGCTATCAGCAGGAGTGTACAAATACAAACACATTTGCCTGAGTTATTGACCTTTATCTCTCCACTTTCTTGACAGCCTTCTTCAGTTATTGACAATACAAACACATGGGACGACGCATAACCTTTCATTTACAGAGCACTCTCGCTCTCTTTTTGTCTCTCTCCCCTCTCCCATGCTCGTTCTCTCTCTCAGTCTGTGTCTCTCTGCTCTTGCAATTTGTTTAAATAAAATGGGGCAGACAATGGTACTGCTCATTTCTGCCATTTTTCTTTCACTCCAAATTTCAGAGGATAATATCATTAGACTGATACAATGGCTGCTATTCAGCCTTAGATACACAGATATTTCAAGTATTCAATATAGTTTTGACATGCTGACATTAGGGGAGAGTGTTGTTTCCCTATTTATTTGCTTATAATGTCGATTCTGTCATAAATCTTAGATTTGTAAAGCAAGATGATGTTCAAATTACCAGAGAAATGTATACATGATCAGTGCAATCTAAACACAAATAATCTGCAAAAGATGCACAGATAAAAATAATTTTGAAAAACGAACAATTTGCTACAGTTGAAAGCTAAATATTTATAGTGTTGATATGTACCATTTACATGTTTAAATAGATAGAAAAGTACATAGAGAGTTGTTTTATTTATGCAGAATGAGGAACAGCATAATTATTCTGAAAACTGGACTGAATCCATAAAACCATAATAAACAGAATAATTTACTGCATCTCAATTCCGAGTTGAATAACAATGGTCATAAAAACCACTAGTATTCCACTAATGATTCTCCTCCAGGATTTATTGTGTTTTTCAATGTGTGTCCTCTTGCATTTCAGCGTGAAAAATAGCATACATAAAATACGGGTGTCCCCACCAGTCAGCCCCTCTGCAGGTACTTCAGAGCCCCAAAATTAAATTTTAAACAATCCAGACCAGTGTTTGGTGACCATGGTTAATCATCAAGAAACAAAGACATCAAACAATATTTGATAATGAGAAAAATGCCTCCAGGATATTACGGGATGGGGGGGAGAGCACAGCGTGAGCCTCGGCAGCAGAGCTAGGTAGAGAGGCCAGACCAGACACAAGCCGCATTCACATGTCTGTGTGTGGTGATGGTGGGTGTCTGCATGTGTGTCTCACCCCAACCCCTGCCCACATGCATACATACGTGCACCAACTTCTATCTCATGTACACACACTCAAGCATGTATGTACACACAGAGACACACACATCTTATGGAGGTAAAAAGCCATTAAAACATTCTCTTTTTTAAAGTTCATGATGAGATAATTAGAATTCAGTGTATGGAGCCAGTGGTGATATTACAGCTTTGTGAAATTCTACTACATTTTGAACTTCACTGCATCACGCCTCAACCCAATTATCTGCAGTTAAAATGGCTTAGTGAGGCTCCAAACTGTGACTGACAAAAAAAATACAGACAAACCAAAAAAAGTTTTCTTTATAGATAAAAGTGATTATTTTCACCAATTTTCTACAAGGCTAAAATGCTATGATGTATGCATGAGATGTATGTGATGTATCATTGAAACCCAGTATTATAACAATTGGATTATATTAATATATTATATATGTGTATTTATATACTGAAAAATGAACTATTTTAAGTATTTCAAAAACACATAATTCTTTAAATAAAATCTTACATTTGTACTTTCAGTAATAAATGGAATGGAATGGTTTCATTTTTCATCAGGCCAGTGTAATTAGTGCTAACTAAAATGAGAAGTTGGGTAGACAGGGGAAGGAGGGAGGGGAAGGAGTGTTGGGTAATGAGGAGAAAATGTTTTTTTCCTCTTTCTCTGTCATACTATTATTGGGTTAGCCTTGATTGACGCAGTGTTAACGGTCTGGCCAAATCGAGGCAGATCCAGCAACCTAGTCCGAGCGGCAGCATGTGCAGCCACCTCGGACATGCAAATTGCACCCGGGCAACCCGTTGACTATGATTAATGAGCCTGGGCTGCAGCCTTTGTTTCCGCGTGCAGCCATTTAGAGTGAAATACAATCCCAAAATATTATCAATCCCCTATTAATCCAGTAAATTTGTTCACATCCCACGTGTTATTTTCAGCAATTTACAGCCAAATGTGTGTGTATGTTATGGGGTTGAGCACAATTGCATTTAATTACATGTCCTCTAATTAAATTCATTAAAGGATAATAAAATAAATGGAAGAAACAGCTTTGAAAGCTAGGGTGAAACACATGCGTCTTGTCTTCCGTGATGTAAAATATGGATGTGGGATTTTCAGGGGCAGTCACGCTGTTCAGGGGGGAATGCATGAATACGATACCTTGCTAATACTACAGGCATTTCCTGGTTATGGCTTGCCTCATGTTTAAACTGTGAATTTTAGAGCTGAGATCCCAGACTCCCTGAAGATTGGAGAGCAATTCTGTGGTGCAGAGAAGTGAAGTCACTGACTTCACAAATGGGAAAAAAAGAAACATTATGACAGCAACACTGACAATCTGGTGTTACAAAATGCACTCTGTATGGTGAGTAATATCACTGGAAATAGTAAAGAGGGACTAATGTGCAAGACATGGGAGGACTTGCCACTTCCTTAAACCATCTGATGAGTAAAGGAAATTACACAACCTCACTAATCTTAGATTCATCGACTGAAGATACTGTCGATAAAAAAAAAAAAATTCTCAAGCACACAAACGTCTTCTCTGCTGCACAGCCAGACACTTTCACTCTGCTTCAAGCACAATGTAAATAAATGTTTTCCAGGCATTAAGGTATATAAGTGCCATTAGTGGCACAGTGCTTAGCACTACAATGGTGTGCCGAGAGCAGCGGAGCAAAGATCAGTGCAGCATCTCCTGGATATCAGAGGGAGACATCCTTTGTAAATTCATCTCCCACTGTGAGCAGGCTTCACAGCTGGTTAACGGCACTGTGTGTACCACTGCCCTGTTTACATGTAGCCTCCAAAGCACTCGTCTTTCCCCCTGCATCCTTTCCCTGTATCTTGCCATCGCCTTGCTCGCTCTCTCCTTCAGCTCTCATCACAGCCTACTGTGGCTCTCATAGTCATCAAAGATGTGCACAAACAGATTTAATACAAGGGTGTGTGCATACACAGGAGTACATACACACACTAGCAGACACAGAACAAAATCTCTGATCCCCTCGCTTTTGGGGCCATTACAGTACACTGCCTTCCAACCCCTTCTCTGATTTTTATCTTTTTATACCATCACATTACACTGATCCTTTTATACCTATTACACACGCGGCTCCCCACCAAACCCCCTGATCCTCTGATACCTAGATGAGTAAACTGCTCCTCCTGCCCCTGACCTCAGCCCTTTGTAGCAATCAGACCAGACTTCCTCTGAGGCCCTGATCTTATCTGGCCATACCAATCCCACTATACAGCTCCCTTTTGTAGCCACTACAGAGCACTGAGCCCTTTCAGACCCGGGGACTGTGCCGGTGAACACACAGCCCCAGACCTCAGCTCATCACAGACATCATACTACACTGCCCAGCAACAATGAGCTCCATTTTCTGATGCACCACAGGTCAGATAGAGCCTTTCTGCTCACCGATGCATTGTTCACCCACAACAGAGGAAACCATGTTGTTGTCAAAAGAATACACCATCGAACTATTTGATATCGTCACAGGCCTGGCAACACTAATGCGAAATTTAGTTGAGATTTTGTGCAAATTTTAAGGCTAATTATTTGAGATGGTAATTATGTTGTTTTATTTTAGCACAATAAAAAAAATACACAGTGTGAAACTCACCATAAATGTCTCTGAGACTTTCCTGCAACTGTAAAGGGAGAAGGTTAAAGAGAAAATCTATTAGGGTAGACAGAGGTTTAGCACTGTTCAGAGACTAATTAAACAACAATGCCATTGTAAAATTATATTGATCTCTAGGGATGTATTTGACAAATTAGGTCTTAAAGATTTTAGTCCTATCTCAGTATTGTCTAAAATCAACACTGCAGAACATGAAACAATCATATGGTTCAGTGGGAAATAGAAAAACTAAATAAATCACTAATTAACTATTGACAATTTTCCTTAAATATTTGTTTTCATTTATCACTAGATATTTCTATTGAAATGCATGGAGTTTGGAGTTAAACATGTTACAACTGTTGGCAGAGCAAACACTTATCCCTTAAATTCAACATTATTCTTTTACAAATCTCCCATGTCTTTTCTACCACAGAACATCATCATCCTTGAACTAATTAACATATTTCTGCTGGCGGCACTTAGAGCACTACCTTCACTAGTGAGGTGAAAGGTGTTGATGAGGGGGCCAATGGCTGGGGATGGCCCACAAAAATTCCTGCAGGTTGTATGAAATAATTAAGAGCCCATGCTAATATTCTCTCAGGAGGGCAGAATTCCTGTCTACGCCCCTGAATCAACCACTGCAAATGTGAAAGAATACACATTATTAATGTATGCGTCACTGCAGTGGAATTTGGTGAATGTTAGGTCACCTTTACAGTAAACTAATCACTGCACTTATAACTTTATCAGCAAGATGTTGTATTTTGGAGGTGTAATATAATAAAATAAAAATAATGATGAAATTGATGATTTTGAGTTTGTTGAAAAAGTTCCTTCCTGTTAAGATTTGCAATTGTTTCAATTTCAAGTTAATTATATTTTTAAGAAATAAGCAGAATTCAAAAGAGCATGAGCCACTGAAGGTGTGTAAAGCTCCATGAAAACCAGAGGAACACATATCAGACTTTGCTAGTTCGTCATTATAGTTAATTTAAAATTTCTGTCTTAACCCGTCGTTTCAAGTTGCATTCAAGTGTAGGCTGCACTACCAAATGCACTTAAAATGTGACCATGATCAAAGCAAGAGCGTGTCTTTTGGGGAGAGCAAAGCAGACTGTATGCCGCCTATTTTGCGTCTTTTGACATCATTGAGTGCAATAATACATGCAAGCACAAAACTAATACCCTCGTTAAAAAATTATTGACACATAAATTGTAATGCGTAGTTGTATAGGCCTACTGTCCTTTACATACACATTCAGAAAGGCGCTCCTTCTCTCTCCTCCTGTCTTTATTTCTCTGTCACTCTCTCTCCTCTCTAAAACAAAACTTTCACCGTCTGTACAGTTGAATCATTTTCACATTCTGTCGGACTTAAGAGTAGTCTACGGGCGTTGCAGGAGAGATTCATTTCAAATAACTGCCTTTGTATCGCATTGCACGAGAACCCAGTGACGCCTCGGAGATGTGCATCACGTTTTAGCTGAACACCGCCTTCCGGCTACCGAACAACCAATCACGTGCTGGTATACTCAGTTCCATGGATGAATCGACCAATCAACGCGCTGCTCAGACAAAAGTCATCTGTTCAACTTCCTAGCGGGAAGCTGCTATCTGGAACTGTCCTACGGACAGCAAGATCACTGGTAAACAACCTTGAAACATGTGTTTTTATTGTTCTACCGTCATATTTGACAGTGTATTGCGTACAGTAGTCAGTCAGTGATCCTTTGAAGGTGAGACAAAATATATTTTGTCATATGCGTTCAGGGTGTCGCGATAACATAAAGCTAAATTTCGTTAGCAATGCAGGTAACGTTTACAGCTGTTTTTGACAGCTGTCAGATCAGATTGCTACAGGAGCATCCGTTTATCAAAATCTCACGTTGTGCTTGTACAGATAGATACATCAGCTAAACAGAGGAAGATGAAACTATCCCGATCTGAATATAAAGAGATAGCAAGATGGACTGAACAACTGAGACCCACACGTCAGTGTATGAAGATGCTTAAGGAAAGATTTCCAAAGTAAGTGCTTACACACTGGACTTTTTTTTAATATTGTGAGCTTCCTAACATGTGCGTTGTATTGTGTGTAGCTACTGTAGGTGTGTTTATGTATGACAGATGTTGAAAACCCCACACTGCAGTGCATAACCATCTGTTACCACGCTTTGAACATCGTGAATCAATGATTAATGTCCGAAATGCACCAAACTAAATGTGTTTAGATAATAATTTATATACATGAAAGCAAGTTAAGGTAAATTCAGTGACTTTATCATCTGCCTATCTATCAACTTCCCTTAGCAGCATCATTTATTTCTGTGCTGCCTTTTATCTCATATTATTAGATATTTATAAGCCCCATTTAATTCACTTCTTATGATCACTAATTAATTCCACACAGGTTTCTGTATGGGCTTCTACCACAGCATTAGCCAGTGTTTTGCCATGCAGGGCCTGCACATCCAGAAATCGAAGAGAGAGGTTAATGGTTGTGTTTGCCTTTCTCCTTGACACTGAGGGCCCTCACTTTATTGAACGTAACATGTGTAATCCCTCAAGGCCACCACGACACCATGGCTGATCCCGTCGAGGTCGCTTACAAAGTCGTATGTATTTGGAGCTTCCTACTTCCATTGTGCCCTAATCACAAATCTAGAAGAATGTATTAGGTCCCCAAAGGGGACACAGTGCCTTTGTTCTCATTGTCAGCATTTTACAGAATATGTCATGCGTAAAAGTTCATCTAATATCCTGTATGTTTAGACACCAACACTAGAAGGTTCTTCTCATGTTTATTTTGAGTTTCCTTAATCCCTTTGATTTCCTAATCCAAACTGTCTTTAACAAACAGTCCAAACGGCAGATTTTCAAAAAGTGGTACTGGTGGGTGTTATAATTAAAGAAAACACTGTACCGTTTTCATTTCAATAATTCTGCACGATCTCTCTCTCCCGGAGGTGCTGGCTCTTTTGTTTAGTCTTGCTGGTTATTGTTATTATTTCGTTTGCCATAACCAATCTTGGGGAGGCCCTTGCTCTTTAAAATCCCTGAGTCTCGTCACTGTGCCTGACAGACAGGCACGGCAGCAGTGTTTTCACAGCCTGCAAAATTATTCTGGTTGTCCAATCAGCTGAGCTGGGCTCTGGAGGGTTAGTGATTGGACTGGCAGGAAATCAGGCTCTTAAGACATAACATATCGACTAGGCCATCCATCATCTCTTAGCATGCGCTCAGGCACGGCAGTCAGCCACCCCCACCCCACACTCCTCCTGTCCCCTCGGACTGTGTGGGAGCCCTGCCACTGCGTAAATATTGGCCAGGCTGGGGCTGGCAGGGGAGGGAGGTTAGGGGTTTGTTGTGGACAAGCCTGCACTGAGGAGGTGGGCAAAAGATTGGTTGAGTTATAATAGCCAGAGAAATAGAAAAGACAGGTATCTGGATATCGAATAATTTCACATTGCACCGGGTGATTCATAAGTTGTCTACCAGAGTCATGGCGGAGGCTGTGGTAGTTTTTTGAGTGGCATGTGCAATAGTTTTGTTGCAGAGGAAGCAGCTATTGTTTTGCTAAGTGATCATTTTATCACATGGAAAAATTGTGTCTTATATTTTTTGCTAACAGACCTATCCCATCTATATATGGGAATGTTTGTCAGGAAATACAAGCTCATAGTAATTAGTTACAATTAGGGGTGGGCTATAATTTGGTGTTTTCCATTATTGACTTTAAGTGAAATCATATTGTGATAATATCATAGTACTGTGTTATCATTTTATTAAATTTCGCCAGCTAAATAATGTTCTTGAGTGAATTGGAATTAAAAAGTAATACTGAAAGAAAGTGTTATTACATATGCAAAGACTTGTATATAATGCAGAAAAGTGCACCACATATTTTATTTTTTTACTTGCAATTTTCCATATTTTGATTTTAGAAAAATCGCCCCATCTTTTGTTTGAGTTAAACATTAGAGTTGAGTCCCAATGAGGTTGGTCAATAGGAATAGCCATTATCCTCAAATCTCTGTCTGCTGTATTGAGTGCTGTAAGTATCAGAACCATTTCATAATCATTGTTTTTGATTGGAGACTTAAAGGGAGGAAAATTTAAACTTTGAACACAATGATTGTTATAGCCCATTTCAAGGTAATTTCCACGGGAGGTCTGTCAGTCTTTCTGTTGTACTATGAATATGGGTAGTGGGAGGAGAAAGGGAGTGTCCCATAGACAGACAGACGAGAGAGATTGCGATGTGGAGTCCCTCATCTGTAACGGCTGCATAACACAGATGTTGGGAGTCATCTGTCAGCCTGGCCTCTCTTGCCGGGCCCGAGCTGCTCTGGGGGGGAAAGAATTGGACACGGTGCTGTCACTTTTTACCCCCACTCACAATGGAGGGGCATGCAAATATCAACCCCCATTCTTGCCCTCTCTTCCTTGCCCTGCTCTTAGCCAGCCGCGGTGTCCTGCCTAGTATATGGGCCGCAGCTAGGCAGCAAGGGGGGGTGGGATGGCTCATTGCAGGCCAGTGCGGGGGAAATGTGACATCAGCCCCTCACGTCCTTCTCTTGCCATGTATTAGAATTGGAAATGATGGGCTGCTCTCTGAGGCCTTGCCTGGCTTCCCTTGGGTGTAGAGGGGACCCCAGTCCTTCCACCCTTTGTCCCCAGAGAGAGTCTGTGTAAGAAGGGCAAGAAAGAGAGGGAGGGAATGTGAGTCCTCTGTGTCCTTCTGTGCTATATTATGAATGAATTTGGATGTAATGATCGCCACCCTCTTTAAAATGCCATTCGGCTCACTTCTCATATGGCTTTCATAGCCATGAAAGTAGGAGGGTGTGCAGAAAGGGGCAGATGCCCTGTTTTGGAAAATGCTTAAAAAGTAAAGTGTGAAGCATCCCTCCCTTCTGAACACAGCCAGTGCCTCTCACTCTCTGTCTTTTACTCAGACAAACACACATACACACACTGCTCCCTGGTGAGGAGTCCCTGAACGTTTTTCGAATCGGGCCCTAATGTGCCGTTTTCATCAGCACTGAGGCGGGCTGCAATATGGTGCTGGGACTCGCTCTGGGAATATGAATGTTGATTAAGCATGCGTTCAGCCTTTTGAAATTCTGAAGAAGTGTCAGAATAATGGATGTTGAGCAAATGTCAAGCATTTGTTAATTTCTCTGTTATTTGGGGTTTATCTAGCATGATCTTTGGAAGGAAGGCGCAGGATGGGGTTGTTATGGCATGTGCCATTGATATGGTGATTTTTTGGCTACAGACACTTTGTTTTTGATGGTAATATCTACGCTCAGGACGAAGCTTAGGGACTTGCTCATTGATTATTTATCGTGGCTATACTGTTTAAATCCCTTTTTTACATGGTGGTTAAATCCAAGGATTTGGTAACAGGCACGGTGCATTAAACTGGCAAGCTTTTGTTACATTTTAACTTTATTGCTCAACTACTCAGCGAAATCCATGTATTTTTTAAAATCTTTTTTATAATTACTTTTATGTCAGCCTATATTTTACAATGTAGGGCAATTTTTGTTCATGCCCCAAAATATTTAACTTTTAGGACTCATACTATTATAGTTTCTAATGACCAAGATTCTCCAATCTTTTTTTCAGTTTTAGAAGATTAGAAATCTAGCTTAGATAGTCAAATAACATTTTTGCAAATCAGGAAATGTATGTGCCTTCATCAAACTTCTTTGTTATTTACTGTAATCATTGTTATTGTTATATTGGCCCACTTAGTTACCAGAAAATTTACATTATTATTTTCAGTTCAGTTCAAATATCCCAGTTGGAGTTTTTCTAGATTTAACTATGATTTACACTGTTGTCTCTGTGGAATCAACTGAGTTGCTCTGTTGTAGCTCTTGTGAAGGTAGACTTCTACAGTGACTTTTGTAGCCTGAAAGTGGCAATGACATTACCCAGAGACTAATCTAGAGCTAGTGCCTGTGGGGTCAGCTCCAGTGGCCTCTAGTGCATGGCCTCATACGTCTGGCGTGCCCATATTGAACAAAACACAAAGTGGCAGTTGGGGCTTAGGGGTACAACCCTTAAAGGCTGAGAAGCTGGCTAAATAATTCCACAGCTTTATGTGGTTAGATGAGCATTGGAAAGGTGAAGGGTTGAATGAAGTGTAAGCAGAGAAGAGAAATGTGGAAAGAAGAGACGCTGTGCTGAGTTTACAACTTCACGTCAGGCTAAGGAGTTCATGAATAATAGATGCAATCAATTACTTGATTAGGAGGCACAGGAATGACTACTTCCTCTTTATATCGTAGTGTTGTTGTCAAAGCACACACTATAGATTATAAAACCTTTTCGGCTCATTGGGCTAAAAACACTGAGGTAAGCAGCCTGTTGCTTAAGTAAGGTATTACAATGCTAAGGGACACTATCTTGATGGATTGCTTGACAGAATAGGATGTTAATATTAGTAGAGGCCAATTATTGACACTGGAATATATGTGTGTAAGACCAACATACTGTCCTTGGTGGGAGCATCAGTGTCGTCTCTCAACGCCCAAAGCTATTTACACAAAGAGGGAAACCTACAGTATGGAGTACCATAGTTCTGGGCAGCTATGGAGACTCTTGCCCCAGGTTCTCTTTGCATACTCAGATCAATTGCAAAAGAAGAATGAGACAAATTGCCCAGAATGGTACTAGTTCCCCAGCCACGCTTGGGGGAGTAGGCAATTGGTCAGTGTAATGTGTTTCTTTGCCAGACCAGTGGCCCCCTCGCCCCTTGACAGATAACATGGACCTCAGATTGCAGAAGCAGCAGTGGCAATAATTACACTATAACAATGGCAACGCACCACAATAGTTATAACATGTTTAGTCACAGACAGTCATGAAGACCCCTAGCTTTCAGGAGCAATCACAATTAGGGTGGTGATTGTGGGATCCTTCCCGCACTTTCTGCCACCATAATATAACAGTTCTGACATCTCAGGACACCTCAGCAGACAGAATTTTTAAAGATTGTAATAAAGTGAAGGGAGTTGTGTAAGGGTCATATTTTTCGACTATTAGGACAATTGTATGCAATGAGATGCCCTGTTTTGCTTCTGCTAAAGCCGTTTCTGTCCAAAGTCCCCCGCAGGCTTGTAGGTTTGTATGGCCTTCCGCAGCAAGACGGCGGGGGTCACTATTAGGAAATGCAGTGGAATGTACTCTGAGTCAGGCTGTTGGTAAATCTTTCTTAAGTTATGGTTTTAGGGCTATAGGGAAACTCTTGCTTACCAATGAAAAATAAAGAAATTAAAATAAAAATATACATGAAAATGATACTGCAACTGCAACTATACCAAATGCCATACATGACTGTTGCATTGATTGTAATAGGAACAAGGATTTACAGTTGTTTTACAGAAAAAAAGTAAAACAAATTTGAACTGTAAACACGTGTGCTCATTGTGCAAGTATTTGTTTGAAGCTGCATGACACACTGAGATTCGTGTTTGTTTCTATCGCTTGTCAAAATACATCACATTTATAGATTGACGCGTAAAGATTTTTTTCGGTACACATTTGTTTTGCTGTTGATGACGGTAGACTTAACTGAGAAACAGATGTGAGCATTTTGCCTATCAGCATGTGTAATTAGTAACATTTGCATATCCAGATTCAGCTGTTTTCATTTTATAAAATATTGATCTATAGGAAAGTAAATGCTTAATATGTTGTTGTACTCTTGTTTGATCGTGATCCTAACTATGCTAGGACCACATTAGCTGATAATAGTAGTAATAGATGTGTGGATAGCAGTAGACCAAGTTATTAAAACAAAACAATATTGCCATACACTTTGAAAGACTGAATAATTTCATCCATGGCATTCCTTTTTCAAAATAGCTTCACTGCCATTAGTAAAAAATATGTGCTATGACTCAATTAGCCAGTTCCATGCCCTGAAGAGTCGCACCATGCAATACTCTCTGCATGCAGATCCACCAAATGCTAAGTACTATTGCAGCATATGATACCAATGCCATTAGCCAGGTGGCTTTCATTACCTAAATTACAGCTATTGTTTATAATTAATTATTTGTAAATAGGAAGATTCTTAATATAATTGATGGCTTGAATTTCCCCCATCTCCTATTAATAAGGTTGATGGGAATTTCTAGGCTTTTCACTGCTGTTTTCCCTGTATGCTTAAGACACTGATGTACTTTGAATGCACAAAGAGATAAGGCAGTTCAACACTCAAACATGAATTTGTCAGATTCATAACCAGTGGATAGCCTAACTTAATAGAGCCTAAAGCACTGACCAGACAGGCATACCAGCTCCATGACAAAGTGAAAGTGCCTAATTGTTTTTAATTTAATCTGCTGCTTTACTATTTTGGGTGCCAGTGCATATTAATACTCTGTCTTATGTTGTAAGGAAGGGTAATTAGGTTGAGAGTGAACGATTCCCTAACCACTCTTCTGTCTCCCAACCTTCTGTTTCCCCATGTTCTAAATTATATCCAAGAGGGAGGGATTTTTTATTTTTTTCTTCTCATATAAAGGTCAATGTAAGGATGCATTGCAATGTCACAGAGGCTTTTGGAAAAACATTTTCAAATATATTCATTGTTTTCTTTAATACATTTTGATCAGTTAACGCTGGTTTGAAACCAAAGTTATAAAATGCAAACAAGTAGGCTAAGTAAGTAGGACAGAGATTAATGAACAAATGAACTCTGTTGTTAACATGTTTTTTAATATACAGTTCAGGTTCAAGTTATCTTATTCTGTCATATCCAGACTATTGATTTACAATTATTTCTGAGAAATGTTTCTAATCTAACAATTATTTTAACTAAGCATTATTACTATACAAATCTTGTTACCTTGTTTTTTCTTTAGGTCATATATCATTATGCAATGTTTTATAGAGAAACTTTTGCTGAGCTCATCAGCACAAATCTGAATAAACTGCTGCTCATTAGCTTTTTTAAAGCCAAAAAAGAAAACAGAGAAAGTGTTCTGATTTTTGAATAGCTATGGAATAATAGAGTATTTTCTTTTGTATCCATTTTAAAATGTCTTTATAACCACTGCTATAGGACAGGGTCTCTCAAATGCTTGTACTGTGTCTGTGAATCAAGGAGGTGGATGCATTACAGTGAAAATGTAATGCTACTGTGCAGCAGGCAGATCAGATCCCCATTGTAAGACTGCACTTGGCTCCATATTTTAGCATAAAGTGTGCATGCTAGGCCCAGGAGAGCACAGGCTGAATATACATTAATGTAAACCTTGCAATAACTTACTATTAATATTAAATGGAAAAAGGGCATTTTGCAATATGAGCTCAATGTAAAACTTGACAGACTCTATAAAACATAGACAACTCTTGGTGTGGATCCAGCTGTCTGCCCTCATTGGTCTCATTATTTTTATATTTTTGATATATTTAATATCTTAAATATTTCTTTTTGTTTTAGTACTTCAGTTAATATCCGCATTTTTGATGCTTTTGTCCAGTTTTGATGTTGGCAAAAACTGAATACGGTTCAAAACAAAGAGAAAGAAAAATAAAAGTCTACAAAGTTCTTGTTGTGTTTTTGAAACAGATATGTTTTCCCAGATATTTAGAGCAGTTTATGTCGCTTTAAAGTTAACAGGGTATAGATTTAGCAATTAGGCAGTAATCATGCTCATTATAGAGAGTAATCCATTTAAAACCTAACAGATGTCTGCTCCAACAGGGGAATCGTGATGGTCTCATGCCAACAATAAGGCTGTGATGTTGTTCAAATGCTCAGGTGCAAGGTTGAAGTGTGGGAGACATTTTTTTCCACCCTAAGTGTCCACATGTTGACAGTTGACCATTTAATGGCCCACATAATTGCAGTGGCCCCTTCGTCCCTGTGCATCATTGTAAATTGCTGAGGTGGCAGCGTTTTTCTGAGAGTTTCCTCCTATTCTCCTTCACTTCAAACATTTGTTCCTTCACTGTAACTGTAAGTTAGCGGTCGACGCGACTCATCCATGGGATGAGTCGAGCCCCAGAGAGTTGGAATAGTTGAGAATTAGTTGTTCTTCAGTAAGAGCAGTAAAACTGTTTAAAAGTGGCATCTGGAGAACCCAAGATGACGTCTTTGGTGGGATAAGTCATTATAAACTCTAAACTATTCTAGTGGTTGAAATGCTTTTATTAAGGGTCGGTGACAGACTGAGACTCCAGACAGAAATCAATGTTTGAGATTCCTTTGGCTTTATTTACATGTCACATGGTTATTTCATGGTTTATAGTGATTGATGTCATAGGCCGATGTAGACTCAATATTTCAATGCAGATTGCGAGCTTTGGCTTCTCGTCAGAATTTACATACCACTCTCAGGTGACTCGTAATGAAAAGTCCATTAAATTTAACAATCAAGTGTACTGAGAGCAGTGTACGAAGACACAAAAACACTGGAGACCATCACAGAGCAGTTTGTATGTGTCTGTCCGTGTGTGCATGCATGCTTCTACTGCATGCCTTTTTCTTTTCTTTCTTGTTGATATGCAGGGTGGAGGTATGTATCATCCAATTAGAATAATATCTGTCACTGCTTTAAATATCTTCAACGCAAAGGATGCTTGGTGGGTAGGGGAGGGGTATCGAATGTGCTGCGAGTCCCTGTTGGAGCTGCCTGTTTTCCTGGTTTGCCTCTCCGCCAGGTGTTTGACATTGACTGGAGCTGAAGACGAATGTAACTTATGGCAACCCATGGAATTGAGCGACTCCTGGGAGTCCCAGCTTCCTGTAGTGAAAGTTTCCATTTTCAAAGCCCATCAGTTGAAGTGGGAGGGCTCAAGAAGGGCCCATATGCCAGCACTGACAGTGAAACAGGAAAACCTTCTCTTACCCGTGTGTTGCTACACCGATCACACAAACAAATACACACACTAACAGTGGTCAACTCCTTTACCAAGAGACATCTGCCATACCAGGGAGCGTAAGTGGCAGTGAATGCTGTGCTTCTCTCAGCGATTGGGCTTGAAGCCTATCAATTATTTGCATGATTGTCATTAAATCCTCTCCAATTTTGTCATGCTTTGCTAAGTGTTCTTGCCTTCAATGTAGTTTTACATCAGTGGAAAGTGCACTTCAATTAAGAAAAATTTAGCATTTAGCACTCTTATGGGAGAGAGAAAGGGGATGGAAGAAGATGCTATGTATGAATGAGTGAAAGAAAAAAAAACTAGCTACATTTTCCTCATCTCTCATACCACACACAACCTCCCCCTTCCTCCCACACCCACGCCATCGTGGCAGGAATCCTTTGTCAGAGGTGTTCATCTGGAACAACTTTGCCACACTTGTTTTCATGTTCTTTTAGATTACAGGGCAGCTGGCCCCAGCTTTGAAGCTCCCCCTCTCCCTTTGTCTCTGTGCAATGCACTCTGGTAATTAACTTTGTCCTTCTTTTATTTGTTCCAGTCACTCGCAGTCCACTCTTCTGAGCATCTTCTCCCTGGAGTACCAGGTTAGAAGTTTTCTTCCTTTGTGAGCCCTGACAGGTGCCTAATTGAATGATGAATGTCCCTTTATTTCTTTGTAATTGAACTGCCAGCTCTCTGATTGGTTTGGAGGAGCCCCCCCGCCATACCCCCGTTTATTTCACCACCACACCGCCACCCCCCCTCCTCCTCACGTTCACGGTGATGGCCCTTGCTTGTCTGAGCCTCAGTGGATGTCTGCCAAGCCTTCCCATCCATCTGTCTAATAACATCTAGCCCCTGCTTATTTGGTGGACCTGTAATAAATTATGCTAAACCATTATTATTCTGACAATAATAATTTCCCCGTGTAGTGCGGCTGCGTGTGCTAAATGTTTGCTGACTTGCACTGTCACTGCTGCTTTCCACGGCTGACAGCGGATGATGATAAATGGCCGCTGCCGCCAGTGGCAGAAGGCAGCACAAGCAGAAAATGGAGTCATTTATCATCCCCCTGACAGGTGTCAGTCACACTGCCTGTCTCTGTGGAATTACATTTTTTGTGTGTAGTAGTTTTTAAATAAGTTGTTTTTTAACCAATGCTCTTCCTCTTTAACCCCCTGTTCTCCTTCTTCTCAGTGAAGATTGCAATTGAATTGCATGGAAATGTCAGAGTGTAGAATGTGGAATAGGGTCATTGTTTGATCGAAAAAGGGGAAATGCATACAAGGTTTGAGTGAGTGGGGGTAGGGGGTTGAACAAGGTTGCCTTGGCACACTTTGACCCCCAGTGAACTTATTGAAATGAAATTACTGTGACCCAGGATGTCTTGCGCTTGTTGATATACAATAGAGCGTGAAAGAGGAGCCAAGGCTGAAAAGTGCATTTTATTCAAGTGGACTGAAAAAGTGTAAAGGTTTTCCCTCCTAATATAGTGTACTTTATGGAGATACTTTTTATTCTAGAAACAAACATTATTATAAGTATTATTATTGTTGTTGTGACATCTGTGTTCTTTTTGTGACAGAAACGAACCAAAAGAACAATCTCAAGACACCATGCACCAGATGTTATTGAAAGCCACTACCAAAGGTGCTGTATTACTTTGTATTGTATTGCTTTATTGCTCTTCTCTCTTTCGTTTATTTTCCTTTCGTCTCTGTCACTGTTTTTTCTTATTATGTTTTTTTTTTTTTAAATCTCTCCCCCACTCGTGCGTGCTCTCTGTGTCTTCCCCATTGTATGACTAAGGAAGGGACTTTGGCAAGTGCCTTCCTCTGTCAGAGAGTAGGTGGGCCACTATGACAGATATAATCTCTTTCAAACAAATCACCACCCTCAGGATTCATTCCAGACCTCCACTTGCACCTGCTAAGCTAAAGCTCTGTTCTCTATGTCAAAATGAAAGCAGAAAAATAAATAAATAACCAGCCATTGGACATTTGCTTTACACAGGCTTATGATGGGACGATTATCTGTAATTCAATGAATAAGGACAAATTTATTAAAAAAAAAAGAAAGAAGAAAAACAGGCTGTAGGGTAAAAAGCCTCTTTGCATATTGCAATTAGGCTTTATCTAGCTTATTAGGCCATTGTTCTGGGGAAAACAAGGCTGGATAATGCACTTCTAATCCACTTATAATAACAAACCTCAGAGATGATCTGGGTAAGATCTGGGGGGAGCAGCAGTTTTAGCTGGCTAGGGAAAAAAGGCTTTTTGGGCGGCAGGGGTTAACTAACTATCATATGCTTGTCTGGCTTTGAGGAAATTTGAAGCCCTTCAAGCAGTGCTGTTTTAACCGCACCAAGCCTGCCATATGCCACCTAGGGCAAAGTCATGAGGGACATTAGCATGTCTTGGCTAGCCTGGTCTAGTCCCCTCTACCCTTCTGTCTGCCTTTGTAGGCCATGTTTTTTTTCACTTCTGTTGTTGTTCTTTGTTATATTGAAGGTATCTGAGTGAAGCCAAGGCACATCCCACTGCTCCCGTCCTGCTGGAGTTGGCCATTGAGGTAATAGCACAACGTTTAGCTTTTTTTCTCTCTCTCTCTCTATCTCTCCTTTTTTCTCTTTTGTTTGAAAAAAAATCTCTGCTTACTTTTCTCTATAAATAGATAGGTAGAAGTTGGCTGCAGTTTTTGATTTTCTCTCTTGTCTGTTAGTCATTATCAAAATTGGTAAAATGATCCGCTTCATTATCAATTATTTAATGTAATTAGCTCTCATCTCCATTAAGCAGATGTGAAAATACTTTTTGAGTTTTAGTATGCAATTTTCCAAATTGCACTTCAGGCAGAGTTGCTGCTAACTGTGGACAGGTGAGGGCAGGGTCATTGGTTAATTCTTCTCTTCATCACTTCATCATTTGCTTACTTTAGGAGGTCAGTGTATGATTTGTACTCTGGTTGCTGTAGTAAGAAATTTTCTTCACACATATAATTATACATGTATTGTATACAAGTTATTCAAAACTCAAATAGCTTGTTTGTTTGTTATAAAATAGCCTTGTGCTTTAAGGACTTAAGTAATTCACATGACCATGTTTCTGCGTCTTACATTAATGAAAATGTATCTACTCAGTGGCAACTAGTGTTTCTTGGATTTTGCACCTTGTCTGTAATTCATTAAGGTAAAATATCAAACAACAGTTCTTACTCAGTCAACAATGCAGCGATAGCAGCTAATGTGACTGAATTGCTATAGAAATTATGCAATACATTTTAGATTATAATGCTATTTTATACTGCAAATCTGCATATTTTGTGAAGCCAGATACTCAAATGTTTTTCACTTATTTATTTTTTTGTCATTTGAATGCATTGTTATTTTTCCAGGTTCCTCTTATTTGGATTGTTAGAAAAGCCTGCATAACCTTTTAAAATATTTAAATGCACATTTGAATTTTTATTGGTGCTTACACCAGGCAACGAGATTTGAGGGTTTCTTAATCTAAAATCAGAGTAGTTCACATGCATCAGTGGCACCTCAAAGCCAACTGCCATTATTCATTCTCCATTTAATTGACACATGATTTTTTTTCTCCAAAGGATTAAATTCAGCTCTGAGATAACTGTCTATGAACCATTTAACTGTCATTTTAATATGCTACTTAACATTTAAACCAAGCACTCATGGTCTCCCAGACCGCTAATTGATGTAGTTTCATCCCTTTATGAGACAATATATCTCCAACAGAGGGAAATGATTAACAATGATGAAAACTATTCATGGATTTCTTTTTTTGCCCCCAGAAGTCTCTCATGTATGAGGGTTCTAAACTCGACATTTGCTGTTTTTATGTGGGGCTTTATGTAAAGGTTACTTAAACATACATGGTTTTAAACAGCTGCTGTTATGCTGTACATGATACCTATTAGCTTTGGGGGCTAATAAAACCCAAGTTTAACTGAACAATAATTGTTTTCTGCAGGAATTTGAGGTTCTGTGAATCTTAGTCAAATGTTAAACTCATGAAGTTTTGCATTCTGACTTGAGAATGGAGATGGACGCATGATTAATATGAAAATTATGGAGACGCAAGTACCTGAACTAATCAAGTGGTCCTTATTCAGGCTGGGCCAGTGTTGTTAATGTTGCCATTTTTCATGTGTCAGCCGTTATGCAGGTTACCAAGAATCTGATGCTCTCTCGTTATCCAGAGGTGTGGATGGAGAGCAGGCCAATAAGCACAAATAGGGAAGGATTCAGAGGATAGAAGAAAGGGAGAAAAAATGAGAAGGGTTAGGGAGAGGGAAGAGTCTATACGCCTGGTTTACTTTTTAAAGCTTATACATGCCTCTGAACAATCGGCACTACTTTTTAATTCTAACACATTCATGGTTAATATTATTTATGAGTAGAAAGGCATTGCGCTACTTAGAATATGGTCAGATAGACATCTGCAGTATTAGTTATTAGTGCTCCCTTATCTGTCAGGGCTTTTCCTGCACTCAAACCAAAAAACATTGCATTGCTCTCAAGGTGTCTTTCTGTTCAAAGAGTATTCCAGCCATAGGTTCTATCCTTTCTTTTATGGACTGCATTCCCACAGTCCCTCCGGTGTGTCCTGTTGATTCCTACACCTTTGCCTTGGTGATCATCCGATGATTAAAGCTCTGCATTGTCTCTAGCCTGGCATAGCGTCTGCCGCTTTTTCATACAAGATGAGAGGCTACGGTTGTCCGTTTGACAGAGGCAAAGGCAATTCTGCTGGGTAGCTTGGCTGCGTAATAGACGATCCCTTGTTCCTGTGGGAAAGGTTATTGCAAAGCAAGGCTTTCATAGACCAATTTGCACAGGGATTGTCGAAAGTTAGGTCAAGGTTTGGAAACGCAATAATATAATTTAGAGCCATTACAGTCATTATTATCTATGTGACATCAGCCGAAGGTAGACTGGCCGTGTAATTTCAGTGCCATCATTCTTAAGCTCCTTGAAATATGTTCGCACTTCCAACTGCAAGATTTAGTCTGAAGTTTTGTAAATGGAGTAATTCTCCAGAGAGGAATAACAGCTCCACTATACCTGGGCTTTAAAGTAGCATTAAACCCATTGACGCAATAGCAAGGTTTTTTATTAAGGTAAATTCTCTTCTTTTCTTATTTTTTTTGTTCAATCTATGTAAAGGTGGATCTGTCTCCTGCACTGATGGCTCGTATCATCCTGGACAGATTCCTTCAGGGCCTGGAGGGTGGAGTGTGTGAGTAACACTTTTCCATTTTCCACCCTGTCCATTCTATCATTCCTCCCATCAGTCTTAATTGTAGCACTTTGTCTTTTGAATCCCTTTCTGTTTGAGTCCCAATTCCAGTTGTAGCTGCTGTATTTTCAGCCTGCCCAAGCCTAATGAGAGACAGAACACATTTAGTAGTAGCTGCATCCCAGGGCACATGACTGGCAATTAAGCACTGGGAGGACCACCCACCTCTCAACTGCAGTGTGGATCAATGCAAGCTCACCTCATCAGTGTTATTTATACCACCCCTGATTTCTTTTCCTCACCCTCCTTCATCCCCCAGTCCATCCATCTACCCCCTACCTTCTCTTCTTCCCTTCCCTTTCTTCATCCCTACTGGGGTCCTCTGAGGAAACTGAGTTGAGGAAAAGTGTGGCAGAAAAAGCAAACCATTCCGCAGTGTGTCCATTAGTTAGCACTGATGGACACGCTGCGGGAGAACAAAATTTCCAGATGCAAATATTTTTGTTGAACATGTCAAAGAGATTGTCAAGAAATTGGGTGAATAATTGTCCATGCACTTTGTGGTTAGTTTCTTTTTTTCTCTTCATCTCTAGAACTTTCTTATGTCATCTAATGTAATAATTTTTTGGCACAAATACTGGCCTAATTTACAGTTTCACCTTTTCACATGTGACATTTTCTTTCCTCCTTTGGGAACTCCCAATATCATTCCGTATCATTTTGATGGGCCTATCCTGAGGTTTGTGTGTGTGCCTGTGCAGTAGTCAGTGAGAGTGAATCGCATGATGTCAAAAAGACGTGCTTCCAATTTAATCAAGAAAGAGATTAAAGTGGATGTGTGTTATTTTCAACTTCGCCACAGCACAGCCATTTGTCAAAGTCAAAGACGTGATTGCTTTGGACCCACCGTTATCCACTGCCTGTCAAAATACTAGTCTGAGCAGCTTGTAGAACAGGGCATTCATCCAGGAGAAGCGCTCCGTCTCACATAATAGCGCATTGCATCCCTTCATCTCCATACAGTGAAAACATGCTTTATTATTGCTCAGAATAGGTTTGTAGCAGATGAAACTTCCTGGATGATCGTTGTTTAATTTCAAAACAGTGATGGAACCATGCAGTATCTCAGTGTTTGCAGGCTAGCAAGTAATGCCATTGTCATTGTTCTCCTTGTAGAAAGTGACTTCACAGAAGCTAGATGGCTTTTAAAAGACACTCATAAATCCAAATCAGCATTTCTAAGCCTACAAGCTCTGACAAAACATTATGATTTAGATCAGATCAATATCTACTATTGTACCTGGTAAAATAGTTTGACTGCTATACAAGTATGACACATTTTCAAATGATGATGTCATTATACTGTACCTTTCCTCTGTTGCCAGCTGTAAAGTCACTTACTTTGACTGTGACTTCTGTTTTGACAGAGCTCCTCTGCAATGTCCTCATGACCTGCTTGGCCTTTGCAAATTAATTGCTGCCCGCACTGGGCTACACGGTCAAATCGTCCAATCTCCCTGTGTGTTAGACTCCAGTAATGTGCTGCCATTATGAAACAATGCAAGGATAATTGTCTTTGCTGGCAATTAGCTAACAGGTTGGTCCAGTGCTATTGTCAGGCATATCCGTCATGCCCCCCTCGAGCACCGTGCTGCGCTTCAGTGTGCAAGTGTGTGTATTTGTGTGGTTTTGTCGGATTCCAGAGGGAGGGCGGGCGGTCGGGCACACTGCAAAGATCAATAGACTTCTATATAAGGGACATTACCCCCAACTGGGTGAGTGCCTTGCCTTTGCCTAGCACCATCGTTTTTTTTATTTCCCTTCTCTTTCCCTTTGCATTTAAGAGACACAGGAATGGGACCTTTGGGACTGTGGAATATATGTACAATCACTAGTGCTGGATCAATACAGACTTTTAAATTGTTTTCTGTCCCTTCCTTGTTTTGTTTTGCTCGCTTGTTGTTGCCCCCTCCCTTTCTCCCTCCCTCCATCCCCCTTTCCCACTAGCTACACACACCACCGCCTCCTCACCTCAACATGACGACACCACCAACAAGCCCCCCCCCCCCCAGCAAAAGTATTGGAGAGAGCATCAGTCAAGCAGAATGAAAGACTATCTGGTGGCGCTTGTAAATAAATCAATACATTCAAAGCAGTTTTATCACGTATTGAATATGATATCAACATCCATAATTCTTCTTGTCTCACAAAAGCAGACCAGGCAGTAGGGGAAGAAAGGTCACATGTACACTTACAATGTTTTTATCCACTATTTTAATGTTACTAAAAGGTGCACTTAATTTACATTTTTTCGGAAACATATTGGGATTCTGAACCAGTTGTCACAGCTTCAGTGCATATGTCAGAATTCCCTTCAAGGTTAATAGGAGACATGAATGTGAAACACTGAATTTAATAAAAGAAACACAGCTAGGGCAGCATTTTTTTAAATTAAGGTTGAATCTATCTATAAATGATACAATTGCTTCGTAAACAGCCATATTGTCATTCCAGTTCTATAATGGTAGATACTACCTCTTAGAAGTTACAAACAAGCACATTGGGGGTGCTCCTGCTCCTTTTTTCCCCCTTCCTGCTATCTCTTCATCTCTTTCTCTATTCCTCCTTTGACAGGAGTTGATGTGCCTCTAGATTTAGACATACTTTTTTTGAGGAGGCAATTTTGCTAGCTATTTGACCTTTTCCATTTTCCCAAGGCCCAGCTCCAGATTAGATTGCTGCTCCATGTTTTGTAACTATGTGATTCGACCGCCTTTAAGATTTATTGTCACATTCCTTTACAGAAGCCTTGTATGCAAGGTTATAAATGTCCTGTGTTTGATGTTAACACTGTGAGAATGTTAGCGTCTACTATGATCCTTTGCTTCCTTGACAGAATTCATAATAGCTTCAGTGTTTTACAGATCAGACGTGTTGATAACTGAATATTGTATTATTTCTATCCAGTAAAATCTCAACTTCCACTATGATTGTTATGGTTCCTCCTCTCTTGTCTTCAAGTGCTCGTCTCTTCTCTCTCTCACCTCTCCACTGTGGTAAAGCTGGTGTGTATATGCAGCCTTTTTTTTTCAAATAATGAGAGCAAGGGTACTTCATTAGCAAGACGGGAGGGAGTAAAAAGGCAAAGGCAGGATGAGTGTTTCTGTGCGTGCATGTGTATGCATGCAAGGGGTGGGTGCAAGGGAGGTAAGCAGCAGCGTGGCACTTCACTTGACAAGTATACTAATTACTCCTTTTCAGCAGAGAAGCTCCAGTCAGCCTCTGCCACAGTCTAATGGCCTGACCTAGGAAGCCTCTCTATAGCAGAGCCTCCCCAGATCTACTATTACTAATGCTACACACACACATAGACGTGCGCACAAACACACACACGGAAATGTAGAGTCTCATCTCACCGCTATCAGGGAGAATCAGGTGGAAGCAGATCAGTTCTGCCCCAGTAACCTCTTCAGGGACTGGGCTCCTCCTGCACAGGAGATACCACCTCGTATCATCAACTAGCACCTACACACCACTACAGATAGCTTAAAAAAAACACATTTTTTTTTATCCTCCTCTCATCTCCCTCTCTCTCCCTGTTTCTCTCTCTCTCTCTCCCATCTTCTGTTTTTTTCAATATGGGAGGATAAATTTAAAAGGAGTAAATTGGAAAATCAAATGAGGGCTTTAGGCAGCCGCAGAGATTTGCAGAGCTGTCGGCCAGCGTCGTAGAGCCTCATCCATCATGTCCCACAAGTAGTCAATTCCTCTAGTATCTGTAAATGTTTTCAGATATTAGCCAATTTATATGCTCCGAGATTCATCATGGAAAATCAGCTTTAGCGGCGCACATTATCAGGACCTGTCTCTCCCTTGCTCCATGAAGTTTGATGAACGAGTGCCCCTCCACAGCTCAATGGCTTGTGCATGGGGAGTGTGTGTGTGGTGGTGGTGGTGGTGGGGGCAATAGAGGAAATGGGTAAGCGTCCCCCCATCCGTGGAAAAAAGTGGGTTTTTTAATTAATAAACAAACTTGCAGAGGAGCTCATCAGTGTCAGGGGCAATAACAATCGTCATCCGTTATTGTTTATTACGGTCCTCCCGCAACAAATGTTGCTATCTAATGAGGTTTCTCAACATTTTTTTGTTTGAGATAATGACTTTTTCACCCTAGCGGAGAAAGGAAGAGTAGTTACAAATGACACAAGTGAGCAATGAGAAATCAAGCCAAGGTTATGCTGCTGTTACCTTGCCTTATATAGTTTATCTTGTTTTGGAGTTGCTTATGAAAACAGGCTTGTGATTTGTTTACACTGGTTGTTTTCTTTAGCAAATCCCAATGGAGGCGTAGCGTTTCACATCTATTATTCTCCTCTTCTCTGTTCTTTCTGTTCAGATGTTGACGGTGTGATATGGTGCCTTAGTCAGAATTTATACCAACATGGGACAATTACAGTAAATTTGTTGAATGTTTACAAGGTGCAAAGTCGTGCTGCAGGGCTTTGTTCTCTGTGTCTGGTGTTCTTCAGATTATTCTTTTTATTTTCCTGCATGTGTTTTATGTGTGCGTCTGTGTGTGCCTTAGTGTGTGTGTGTTTAAAGAGCACGGCATGTGTGTTTGTGTGTGGCAGAGAGGAGCTCAGGGTGTCATAGAGGAGTGCTGCCGTGCAAGGCGGGGGTGTCTTTAATAAATGTATGCTGATGTTGGAGGCTGCAACGATGCGAGGGATGCATGGGCCCTGTTGTTATTTACTGCTGTGTTTGTGCACAGCAGCGAATCCTCGGTCTGCAAATGGCATTACAGCCCGTGATGAATGAGCATTAGGGTAAACTCATTTTAAAAGCATCCTGATTTATTAGCGGCCTGGCCTTCCATTTTCATCAGGTCAATGCTTGGCTGAAATTCCACAATGTCAGCTCCAAGGTCACCTCTTTATGGCTATTTTTAACCCCATCGCTCAAAAGGAGCAGGAGAAAGGGATTCTATCACTTATTATGGCCATCTACCAAAAATATCAAAGAGGTAGAGAGACAGGGGTATAAAGAGAGAGAAAGAGAGAGAAGCCCGGTCCTGGAAGTGTGTGTTTGTGTGTGTTATGTGAGAGACCAAAATGTGGTGGTGGTCAACCTCCAATTATGAGCACTAGTAAGACAAGAGCTTTAATGGCTACCGTTTGCCTTCGGGGAGGTTTATTACACACTACTGTTTTGCAGAAGCAGCGTCAAATCTATAAAACGACCATTAGGAAGAGGGAAAAAATCAATCAAAATGCCATTAAAGTGGAATAAGTTGCCAATATTGCTGATGTGGTTGCGGGTCCTTTGATTTTCCTTCAGATTATTAGGCACAGTCGAGTAGTGACTTTGTTAAGGGAAACCAGTGTTGTTGGGGAGTAATATGTCTCCTGGCTTCATAAAGTTTGCTGCCTCATATTTCCCGCTTTATTGATTATCCATTATCATTTGTCATGAGGTGTCCTAACTCAGGGGGAAAATATAACCCTCTTTCTTCATCGCTGCCTGTACTGCACAGGAGCATGGTATGGATCTGCGTGTGAAGGTACCAATCTCTGAGAAAAATGAGCAAAGAAATAAAGCACAGCCCTGTGCCTTGCAGCTCTAAGAGGGAATGTGAGGTTATGGGGTGGGCTAGGGGAGTACCGTGGCTCGGGTGAGATTGAACCAGAGAATAGGGAGAAAAAAAAGAGGTGGCAAAGAAAGATGGAGACAAAGAAGAAGAAACAGAAAGAGAGGAGGGAGCTCTGAATGGGCTTTGTTCATCTCAATCCTCCTCCCTCTTTATTTCATCATAAGGTAGATGAGGGATCACAGCACTGTTTGTCCTCTCTGTGATAGTTTTCTCAAGGAGTAATGCCTAAAAAGAAATGCAAAGGGGAAGACAGGACAGAAAAGAAGGGTCTTAAGGGGTTTTAAATGTTCTTCTGAATCTCTTTCTGTTAATGAAATACATTTAACAGATGCTTAATGATCCAGTCAGCATTTGTAAATGTTCACCCAAGTGTTTTTCAATTGATCCTTTTTCATTTAGGTGTTTTTAATTCCCTTTTATTTTTATTTTTAGAAATCTTCAAATAAGCTTGTTTTTAACAGTTACATAGTTTTCTAGATGAGCTTTGGAATCTCTGTGCGATGTTGGTACAGGCACCATCCATGCCTGAAATGTGAATAGAAACATTCCTTGTATTGTCTGTAATGCCGCAAGTCTGTCAGGACCATGTATCACTAAAATGGCGTGCCTCAACCATTTCGTCACACAATGATACAATCCATTTAATCCAAACCTTTTTAAGAAATGATTTAAGGAATTTTTTGCTGTTGCAGTACCAACGAATCAATCCAGCAGGCTTTCCTTTCTGATTTATAATGTTAGTAGAGCAAGAATGGGGATGAGAGATGCAGAATAGTCAGCGTTCATAACATAGATAAACTACATGAGGCTCCTGTGCTCTGGACTGAAACATTTATCTATAGAAAATCTGTATAGACACCAAGCAGCCATCTAATGGACTAGTGTGGAAATACTGCACTAACAGTGGCATGGTGAATTACAGTATGTCAAGCCTGTCTTTTTTTCTATATATTTTCACAGTTTGCTCTCAATTCAATGCAGCAATTAGATTTTTTTTAGCCAATGTGGACAAGCTATAATGTTTGATGTAATTTGCATGTTAATCATTATGTCATGTTTGTTCCCCCCCCCTGGCCTGTCTGTCTTGTTCTCAGACTCTAAAACAGTCCTCAACAGCATGCTCAAGGAGCCGTCATTAATTCCAGACCAAATTTTGGCCAACAACGTCTACCAAGTAAGTGTTTCAACTTTTTAATTTAAACTGAAATAATGCAGGAAATCATTTTGTTTTGGGTCATGGAATGGTGTATTTTTAATTACTTCAGTTCAATTTTATAAAGTCTGTTGCCCTACCCTTTTCCATGTAACAATTCCATTGCTTATGTACAGTGAGTTTTTAAGTGTTATTGTACCACCTGGCTGACAGACGGCATCAGTCGCTCATGTTTGCTGATGAGGTCACGTGAGAGCCGGCGGTCATGCCTGCCAATCTGCAAGCATCTCCTGTGTTTTCTCCTTTCTCTGACACTCGATGGGCTTCCTTCCCTCACCTCCCTTCCACCCGCTCACCCTTTTCGCATGCCATAATATTTCTTCCCCCTCTTTTCAGTGCACAATAAATGACTGCTGTTATGGACCGCTGGTAGACTGCATCAAACAGTATCCTATCCCATAAAATTTTAAGCCTGAAATTGACGAGGAGCTATTGAAGGGGATGAGATGTGTCTGGCTTCACCTGACATAAAAGTTCTGCTTCACAGAGGAAGTGTTTCATCCTGCCTGCCATCCCACTATCACTGATACAGGGGCTGGAAGGCGATGGAGGAAAGAGGAGGAGGAGAGGATAGGCTGATCTAAATGCATCCCCATGTGCACACAGTGGATCAGTCCCAATGTTGTATGATAAAAGAAAAAATATAATCATTCATAAGTCTCATGGTTGATGTGTTCTTTTGTTTGGTATTTTATTTAAACCAGATGATTTGTTATTTTATGTTAATTACAAAAAATATCAATTATTCTTACATGCAGAATTTTTAAATCCTTAATTGTTGTTTAATTGTTGTGATCATTCCTATGCTGTTCAGCACCACAGAGGGTTCTGGGCAGATCAGTCCAACTTGAACTATTAATTTTGATTGCACATGTTATTTATTCGTAATTCAATTGTACTCCTCGGTGTTTTCCTTCCTTTCCTTTGCCTACAAATACCCCCTTCTTGTCTAGCAGGGGCTTGGCCTTGACTATACAGGCAGAATTGTAGTCTAGGCTATTTAGGGGCAAGCAGCTGGGTAGCAAGACCAACTATTTCCTGGGGGAGGAGACTTACTTGAATGAGTGTACATGTGTATGTCCTTATGTTATTGTGTCAGTCCAAGCTTTCGTGTGTGTGGTAGGGCTGGGTTGTTCTGTTCATAGCCAGTCAAGCCTGTCCCATCCTGCCCCCTTTCCACATCCCCCCTTGTTACCTTTCTTTGGCAGTCCTCTTGTCAGTGTCAACTTAGAGTCAGTTACACCGCCATAGAGAGTTCATGATAACCTCCCCACTACTATGTGCTTTTGTGAAAGAGCTCCATCCTCACATGAGAAGAATAGCTCTTAATGTATGTGTGCTAATCACGATATGTATGTATTAATTAGAATCCATTTTGTGCGATTAGTGTTTGTTGAGGGCAGTGTAATGCCATACGAATGTCCCATTTTACATTTTCCCTTTTTTTCCAATTTTTCCTTTTAAATGCAGGATTCTTTTTTTGTGTCGAGCAGTACACATCATGATGCAAAATGGCATTTATTCTAAAAGCATTTTTCAAAGATTTTAGAGGAGCAGCTAGTCCAGGCGCTCTCTGCATTTTGCCAAATTGGCATTTGTTTCATCTGCCTCATTTAGGTAATGCACTTTGGAGATTTGTTGTGAAAGCAGATTAAGGTTGACCTGAAAACTCTGTTTTGTGTGCTCTCACTATACATTGGCAAAAAAGAGACGTGGCTTTCACTTTGCATAGTAAGCCAATAGTGGAGAAAAGCAGATTCTGAACTTTAACTGATGCCAAACATACATATGCACAGTTGAGCTTACATCACCTCACCTCACCATGTCTGTGCACTTATGTTATTAAAACAGTAAACTAGTGTATTTTCTGTTAAATGCCTGAATGTTTTGCTGCAAATTTTTGTATTCTCATAAATAATAATAATAAATAAATAATTATTTTATTTGTTTATGTTGTTGCCCACGCTTAGACCAAACTACCTAAACATTCTGGTGTTCCAGTAGACATAAAATACTGCTGTTGCTATTTGTTGGAATCCTTGACTCTCTGTTCTCAGCGCTATTGGCCAAGAGCATGAGGTGCTGCTCTGTGACAAACTGAAGGAGAGGAACCTTTCCTTTTTAGGTAAGCCATCTCTTGATTTTCTCATCACAATTCTAAAGTCAGAATGGTAATGGCAGTGCAGCCTTTTTGTAAGCCTAGTAAAGGAAGACCCCAACATGACTGATGCAGTCGATGGCATCTGTTATTGATTTGCTAACAGCAAGAACCTGTTATCAAATATCCTTGGATGTTTATGCACCGACATACAATGAACGTTTAAAGAATAAAAGCTTCAGAGGCAGGTTTTAATGTTTCATTAGTTGTAACGTTTGATCCTCTCAAGTTGCTATTTAGTTTGGTTTTTTGAAAATTGAAAGAGAAAGGGCTAGTTTCTATGTGGAAATGGATGTTATAGTGGTACCTTTAGTGGAATTTAATGGCATTTTTTTTTCAACAAGTGTTTTTCAGGGATTTAATGTTTTGAAAAAACAAATATTTAAATAAATTATGTATTTGTAGGAATACATTGTTCTCTTAAGATCTTATACTTCCTGACACCAGTGTCTTGTTCTAACACTATTAAATCAAGGTAAAGTGTCCAAGTGTGAAATTGTGAACCAGAATTTTTAACCCTCCCTTCCTACCATCACCCCCCGTCCCATCAGCATCCCCTAGGTCAGATGAGTGATGAAGGATAAAAGTCATTGCTTCTGCCATTAAGACCATATCATTTATTTGGACCTGGAGTGCTGACCTTTCCCCAGAGCTGTACAGAGGACTGTTCTAAAACTGTCAGAGTTTGGGGCGGCACGAGGGCCACAGAGGCAGTCTCACCCCATCTGATAAATGGATTGGAAATAAGCTACCCAACAGCAGGAATGGCCCATTAATTTTAATCAAAGATGATGTAAAAAAGGCGATCAGAGCCACATGACAATGTCAACAGCCCAGTAGGTATGAATAGACGGTCCCATCCTACCACATACACATGTACAACCACATTACCACACCCAGGATGCCCCTCTGTACCACAGCCTCACTGACCTCACTCGGCTATCTTTCTCTCCTCTTGGCTGATGCGACGTCCTCACCACCACTGACACCGCCACCCTCCATCTCTCCTCAATTCCCTTCCATGCCCCATTAGTTGAGCTTGGCTGGAGACAAAGAGGCAGGCCCTTGGAACTGAATGACCTGGTCAGCCAGAGATTTAATGGAGAAATCAGGTGTTGTAGGGATAATGGCCGAAGCGCACCAGAAGTCAAGGACAATGGTTGTGGCCTGTGCAAGCAGAGGTCAGGCTTACTGAGTCTATAATGCCAACCTTGTATCCTAGCTGTATATTTTATAATGCTCTGGCAAACTGCAAAGTGGAGAGCAGCTCTGTAACTGGGCTTTACAGGTTTTTGTGCAACGACAGCGAATACATGGCAGATGAAGTTAATGCTTTTACTGTGCTTGCTGTCCTCTACTGTTATTTCTTCTGCTTTGCTAATACTAAAGGGTTTTGTTACCAGCACCTTGGTGAAGGCTGTTAGGTTACCTGCCTTTGATTGATGTAGCAGAACGTGTTCAGTGAAGAGTAAACCTTATTGCAAAATAAGAGTCAAATGTTAAAATTCTGCACTTAATCTCCTGTAGATGAAAACCAACTGAGAGCTATGGGCTACGACAAAACACCTGATATCATCCTGGAGGTTCCCATTGGTTAGTATTTACATTACAAATGTCAATATTTGATCTGTTAACCTTTGCTACCTTGTTTCAGAGGATTAGGCAGTTGTCAAAACACTGTCACGTTAATGCCAGACTTTCTCTGATTTTTGTGAAAGACAGAGGGGAAAAAAACTTGAAAATGTCACTTGTCCCTTCTAGATCCTGCGTGTGTGGCTTTCTCATTACTGGTTTTATGAGTGTTGTTATGTGTTTCTGAAAAGCGGTGGAGGGACACATTGTACACTGGATTGAAAGCAAAGCCTCATTTGGAGACGACCACAGTCATCGCAACTATCTCAATGAACAGTTCTGGAGCTACTGGAACAGGTGAGTCTTCTCTATGTATTTTCACCTCTTTGTATTCTGGTTTCATTTTGCTTTCAGTAAATTAACCATATAATGTTGCAACTCCTATTTTCCCAGTTTGTGTTTTGTTTATGACTTCTCCTTTGTGACCACTAACCTCAACTTTTTTTCGGTATTATAAAGGCAACTCATATATCTGTCTAACAACGCTAACCACTTCCTCCCTGGCACAGACCGCACTAACCTCACACTTCCATATGGTGCATCTGTACATCACACTACTTCCACGTCCACTCCTGTTATTGGAGCATTTACAGCCAGAAGAGCCCTGCCTGTGAGCTTGATTGTTTTCCAAAGCACACATATTGTTTTGGAAGGGAAGCTGGGGAAATGGGTGATTAATCCGTTGTATCTGTTGTCATGAGAACCTTTTGGACAGGACCGAGCCCTTGTGGTCTGTTCCTGGGGGGAGAGAGGATTGTGTCAGTGTGTCTCAATGCACAAATTACATACTTATTAATTGTCTCCTGAGAAAGCATACTTTTTTATCTACATTATCTTTACACAGTTTACGCACTGAGAACACCAACTTTATTTTATATCTCATCATTGTGAAAACATATGGCTTACAAAGGGGGTTATAAGGTCATTCCCGTTTTTATTTAATCATTTGTGTGCTAAAGGCCTGAAAATGTCCCATAAAGTCCCAGCAATTGAATAAATTGCATATATCAGTCTTTCCCTAAGGGCCAGCAAAACAGGCTATGAGCACCTGTTATACAAAGTGTCACCAGCCATTATCCAAATTGTTTAGCACAACACTCAATGTTATAGGCTTAATTTCAAACTGAAGTAATCAGGTAGAGCTTTTGTGCAGAGGCACACACAGTGAGAAGGGTAAGGGCCCCTCACACATGTTCTCACATCCCTGCCTCCCTTGGCACGAGGATCCAGTCGCCAAGTTGAAGTCACCCACACTGCCTCCATTCGCCTCGCTATAGCCCCGGCCCACCTCAGCCGTGACGGCCAGCTGACATGTTGTGACATGGTGCTGGAACGCCAGGAGGTTCTAGACCCCAGGCGCAGCTGGACTCTCTCTTTCTATCTTTGTTATTAATTTTTTTGCTGCATGCACAGAACCAGATCTTAAGACCACGACACACAAAGAAAAGCTGTTTATCAAGAATTCATTTTTATGTATAGTTTCGTATGCATTGTTGACAACTTAAAACAGTCTGTCTGCCTTTAGAGGTTAGATTGCAAAATACGTATTTATGTATATAACTGTTTTTCAGATATAAATAACTTATATGCATTTAAAATAGCTTGTTGTACTATTTTTTTATTCTCAATTTTAGTTGTAACAAGTTG
The DNA here is from genome assembly GCA_024633595.2 of Lepomis macrochirus. NCBI lineage: Eukaryota > Metazoa > Chordata > Actinopteri > Centrarchiformes > Centrarchidae > Lepomis > Lepomis macrochirus. The sequence continues at coordinate 18,173,088 of JALXJV020000022.1, read as the reverse complement.
GTAACATGTTTTTTTATTGATAAACCCTTTCATTCTCAGAATTTCTGGGTAGGCTCCCATATATCCTACAAATAATTTAAATGAGACTGTATTTTAAGCAATAATTTCTAAGACTATTTTTTTTATATGTAAAGACTGATAGTTTTTTTAAATAGATGGCTGACCTGCTGATTTTACTCACACAAGCTGCTAGCAGAACAATCATTTGATTTTCAGGGAAGATGACTCATCCAATATCATTGAGCAGTTAAAATGCGGGAGATGAGGTCAAGGTCATAATCAATGGTGTGTTTTATTTTCCCAGAGTAACATAGTTTTATTTGGAAATAGCCTGCTTCCAGAAGAAAAAAGCTCTGTCATTTTATTTTATTATTGTCGACGTCAGGAACTAAAAGTCACTGAGGTGTGAATTTAAAAAGGGCCAATCTTTGATGGTTACCATCTTTGTTGGGCCTCATTTAATGTCACTAAGAAAGTTGGTGACAATAAAAGGCTTTGCTTAAGCTCCAGAACATTCCTAGACTATGTTTGATGTGAAAGCACTTAAGCGATTGCTCTCTTAGTCAGTCAAAGTTAAAATAATGTGAAAAGAGCTCATTTGATTAGCACCATAGGCAGCGTGACATGAAGATCAGATGTCTACATAAATATTTCACTGTGTAAGTCAATGTTCTTTCTTAGTTTGGATTGTAGAAAGTGTCATTAACATGTCTTTGGTCTTCCTCTTTGGTACGCGTGGTATTAGTTTACAGTACGACAAAATATCAGAATACTAACAGGCTGATTGGACGGTTTGGGTTAGTCTGAGCCTCATGTATTTGCCCATGGGTGTCTTTCATTGATATTCACTGGGGTGGCCTTGTCTGAGTGTATTAAGGAACTGACAAAGTAGATCCCATCATGTCAGCTAGCCGCCCGGTCAGATAAACATTGTTGTGTCAAAAAGGAAAAAATGTCAGTCCCTTCAGACCCTACCTTTTCCAGCACCCTTGTAATTTTTAATTGACATTTACTGCTGACATTTGAAAATGCGCTTCCTCTTTCTCTTATTGTTAGACCTTATGCATTATCGTCTGAGGTACAAGTGTGTACGCATATGTGCATGTTTGTGTGTGTTTGTAAAGTGAAGGCAATGAATCTGGAGTTGGCGCTTTGTAGTCACAAAAACATAAACCGATAGAGAAATAGGGGACAAGAGAGGGATGGGGTGACATCATTCTCCTTTCACTTCTCATTAGTTGGATAAAGTTTATGAGACGAGCCCTGAAGGGCTGATGTTTAGGGTGTTTGTCCATTCCCTCATTCCAACTCAGGGTTTAGTGCTTTACTCTAAACCTTTCGGTTTTCTTTTTGACTGCCCTTGGAATTGCACAGCAGTGTTTATAATTATTTCATTGCCCCTGATTGACATTTCCAGTGATTTGCTTATTTTTCATGAATTCCCTCTTTGCTTTAACTGAGCTGCTTCACCCATTGCTTGTGTTAATTGTTCCCGGTTTGCCCTGAAGCATTGCAGAGTGAGCTATGGGGACATGTTTTTGTAGACGGAAAGAAAAAACATAACTAATTTTCCCTCCAAAGCCCTCACCAACTGCATTTATCATCCAAACAATAGTCTTGCCAACACACTAACCCCATAATGAACCCCTCTTCAGTGGAGTGAGGGGTAATGACGCTTCACCTACAATGCTCCCAAGAAAAAAGATAAAAGGGGGGGGGGAAATGGAGAGAAAAACGGTCTTCTGCAAAATCAAACGGCGTGTTCAGGCCCAGTGCCTGGATGAGATGGCGAAGCAGCAGCTATTGGTGTCTTCTAGCCATCAATCTTAGCTGGTGCCGTTCCAGAGCCAGCGAGCCCTCTGCTCTGACGGATGTTCAGATAATTGAGTTATCCATCTCGCCCAACTATCAAAGTTGCATAAAAATTATTCACCTGCTGGTGAATATTAAACACATAATGAGCCTCTTGTGTGTTTTAGGAGAAGTGGGTAAGGTTAAACACAGCATGTAATGAAATATAGACCCTTGTGTGGTGCCACCTTAACTGCCCCTCCATGAATATGGTGTGCTTAAATCAATTACGGTTGGCAAAGTCCCTTCTATAACTCTGTGAGCAGCAACTAAAGTTCCGCCCTTGCACTTGTCTAATTAGTTCATCTCATTATATACTTAATCCAGAATATATTGCAACAACTATTGTTTGCTGACCTGAATATTTGTGTATACTTTGTATGCTTAACAAAATTATCTATTTGGGTTTTTGCCATTGCTTAGTGCAAATTTTGACCATGCTATTGAAGTGATGCCTATGAGGTTTAGCTACTTAATATGTTGTTGTCAGTCTGTGGAGTCCTTTGTAACGGCAGTGCATCTGAAACAGAGGACAAAAGATACCAGAGAAGTTTTGTTACTTGATGGATGGATAAATAGATGGATCTATAGATCAATGATTGGTCCTCATTGTCAGGAAAGTGTGTATCACAGCTTTTTACAAAAAATACTAAACAAAAATCAGTCAAAACATTAAAACTACAGCCTTTCACATCAAAGCACAGTCACAAAGCAAACATCTGACACAAATGGCTACAAGGGTTCCTCTTTAATTGATATAATGCTTGTCATTTGTATTTTTATTTGTCTAGTTTTGCTCATTTCGTAGTCTAACACCATTTCTTCTCAAAAGTCCACTTATTATTAATTTGTCAGATTATGAGGGATCTTTGTGGCCCTTAATTGTCCTCCATGCAGCACTTGTTTAACATGAAAAAAATCAATAGTGTAAATCAGAATGTTACTGTTTACCACAAAATAGCTTTTCAGCAACAAAACTACTTTGCACTGTAGTATAGCAGATTAAAAGGCTAATCTAGAGTTAAATTAATACATTCAGAGCCCATTCTTCTCTTCTCTGTTTCTTATTTTCCCTCCCCCATTCCACCCATTCCAACACAATGGACGGCCTGTGTGGAAATGAGTATGGACGCCGGCATGCCCCCTCCCAAAGTAAATCAGCTGTGAGATTCGTAAACTGCAAATGTGTCAGAGTTGAAAATGTTAGCTCTCTTAATGGAGGCTTGAAAAGGTTAGATCTGATAAAAAGCTGTCAGCCTTCCACAAAAAAATGATTTATAGCAATATAATGGGACAGTATGCCTCATTTCTCCCTCATATGGAATGGGGGTTAAGACTTTCGGGTTTGCCATTATACATCATCTGGCTTGACCACTTGGAAATTTGTTGAGACTTGAAGGCACGCACATGCATTATGTTTCATCTATTATCTTTTGTCTGGCTCTTTTGTTTTCGTAATTTTGGAAGACATCGCCTGTTGTAGTGTGGCTAATTTATGTCCTCCTGTAATTACCAGCAGAAAATTCTCATGCTCCAAAAGTGCATATCAATGTCCGTTCAAATCTGTTTTGGGCAAATGAGATTAGTGCTTGTCCTTTGGTGTTAAAAAAACAACAAAAAACATTCATGGACATAATAGAGGTAAAACTAATATTAACGAGGAAGTCATAATTCTGAAGACTCTAACCAGTCTGTTCCTACAACATTTCTAATCTGCTCGCTGACACATTGGCTAATGAATAGACAAAAATCTGATTTATGTGATGTTTTATATTAGTTGACACAGCTGCAATTAGACATCTTGAGGTCTTTGTGAACTTTTTCCAATTATATCTGGAACTGTAGGCTGTAGATTTTACTGCTCAAATTGCATGGTAATTCTGTTACTTACTCAGAACCGTCAATCCATTTGCAACATGAAATTAATTTTTTGCTTGACGATATTGTACATTGCCATCCTTTTTTTAAATGGACCTGCCCATCATTTTTTCTTGAATTTTGCAAAGCATTAACAACACAAATGCTTAGTAATAATAATAAGCAGAGTGTGATGACACAATGTGTTGTAGACAACTCTCATTGAATTCATCTGATTACACCTTTATCTTTAGACAAGGTTTTATGCCTAGATCCTTTCAATGAGCAGATAGTTTGCTTTTACGCCTATGACTGATTAAATAGGAATAAAGTTATTCACTTGTATTTAGTAATGCTTGCATGTGCAGTGTTACCTATATGTATTTGTTTGGAAATAGCCAGGTTATATGACCCATTTAATGCAGTAGTAGCATGCAAGTAATATAAGCCTCGGCAGTAGCAGGGCCATCATAGAGCCAGAGCAGATAGGGGATGTCACCTGAGAGAGGGCGCCCACAGGTCGTGGCTGCTGCTGATCCAATGAGGCTAGACATTACAGGGCCATCCCCGAGGACAGGTACTGCCGCTTCTGGGGTGACAGTGTGACACCTCAGAGACCTGTGCCCTGCCTTGCTTTACCCCACCTTCCAGTCAGAGATGTGCACAACAAAGAAAGGGGTAAATGTACAACAAATCCCCATTGCAATAGAGGCCTTTAAAGAATAACTGATATTCACTAGATAGTGTTTCAATATGTGAATAGCTGCATTACTGCACCTACAAGCCTTAATCTTGCGATATTGATAAGGTGTCTTTGCAGGGTTTAAGGGCTTTAAGGTTGTGGTGTTTTTGTAAACTTAATATGCATGGAGAATTCTAATTAGAACTTAATTTTCTCTTTTTTTTAAGCACAAATATCAGTTTTCCTGGTAAAGCACCTCTGACATTGCCTTCCTCCTATTTATAGTTATGGATACCCCATGCAGTGCAGGAACGTGGCCTGTTTTATTGTTTCCTTTGTTATGACATCCTCTCGTAGAATATTCCACTGCTAGAAAAATAGCTATCCACAATGGTGGTCCCTTTAGGGCTTTGCAAGTGTTTGTTTTAGGGCACATCAGCACACAGAAGTGCAATGCTGGCCCCCAAAGCACAAGCAACTTGGAATATTAATGACAAATGACAAGTCGGCTCTGATGCTTCAAGGATTTCATGCTTTTAAGGATGCACATTTGGGTGCATTGTTTAAGGCGTCTGGGGTGTAATCCGCACTCTCAGGTCTCCAGCAGCCTCAGGATTTAGCTCTGGTTAAGCCTCCATGTCTCCTATTTATTTTTTTAGGTTTGTATGTGTGCATTATCCAAATTTGTCATTTACCATTGAGTGTGAGAGCAGCTTTGACACGGCCGCTGTGTGTATAAACGAGGATCGGGACAGAAAGCGGCACCCCAGCGATACATATCCCTCCCCCTGTCTTTCTGCTTGCCTGTGACACTGGGATGGAGAAGAGAGCCTCGAGTAAAATAAGGTGCAAGCATGTCTACTCCATGAATTCCTGTTTTGCTGTGGAACTTTTTAAAAGATTAACGTACATTTTTTGTCAGCTTTCACGATGTATGTCATCAGACTTACAGAGACACACATTTTTTTTTTTTACCCCTCCTCATTTTCTCTGCCTTCCTTTATTTTTCCCCTTATTTTTTTTTTCTTCCTCCTACAGTGACCTTCTGTGTTTCATTCCAGGAAGAAGTCAGCACCATTTGTCAAAAGCACAGAGGGTAGTGGCTATGGATTAGAATGGGTCTTTGTAAAACTCAATCTAATGGGAGCCTCAAAAGACATTCAGGTCCACATTGCACCCAGTGTGACATAAAACTTGCAGTGATATTTTCTTGACATGGAGGTAACCTAGATAAATAGATTTTTCACATACATAATACATGGTGCTTTGCTTTTCATCACACAAAAGTTGTGCGGAAAATCTTCACATCCGTCGAAGGTTACAGAGAGATAATACGAAATAGAAAGATAATTATAGGTGTATGTCTGTTATCATGCACAGGTTGTGGTCTTGAATGTTGCTGGATAATTTGGCAAATCTATCATAAAGTCTGAAGGTAGTTTAAGAGGATTTGTCATGAACACATTCTCTCCACGTAAGCACAGTAAACGCAAAACTACACCACAAATAGTTAATGCTTTCAAGGATTTTTGGACCTTTGAGGCCTTTTAAGTACTTCATTTCATGCACCTCCATAGCTACTTTAGGAGCATCTTAAAACTGCCCAACTAAAGGATTTAATTTAACCTCTCAGTAGAGGAGGCCAGGAGTCATCAGATGACGCCCAAGGCCTAAAGAGGGCGCTTGTCCTGTAGCTTTTCACAGGAAATTATTGCGACCATGAAAAAGTGCAGGAAAAAATAAGTTTTTACTGGGTAAAAAATCCCAACTGAATAGAAACGTGCAATTTCTTGACATCGCAGGTGTCATTACTCTATGTATTGTATAGGTTACATGTGCTTATTTGTACTGTTATACTTCATGATTTAATTGAAGCTTTTTAGAGCTATGTGGGTTTAGACCAGTGGTCTTTAACAAATTAATGCTTTAGTTTAGCCAATTGATCTTTGCTTTATTTTATATGTTGGTGAGCATTGTCTTGTATTTCGGTGCACAAAAACAGTAAACACTCTATTTTCAGACCAAGAATAAATACAAGATTTTTACCAAATGACAGCGAAGGAAACAATGCTTCATATTTCTGCCTTTGTGTTTAAAGAGCAGCTCTGTGTGTACCAGATAATGTGCTGGTACTCATGGTCTGTGGAGGCCCATCAGTCACTGTGTGAGGCTGGTCGCTTGTGATAAGTGGTTCCTTATAGATAATCTAGACAGTAGGTTTCTTTTTATAGGCCTGCTGTCCCTCACATAACCTTGTTTTTTACCACCTGTGCTTATTTTCTTTCTTTTCCAGTGATTTCACCTTCTTGTTTAGACTCTTTTCCTTGTCTTGTAATCCCTAACAAGTACTGAATGAATTTCAGTGTAAACAATGGAGATGATACTGTAGTTTTCAGCATTGAGTGCAATCCTGGCTTAGTTTGACATCTGTGTGTATTGACTGCAGAAAAAATCGTGATAGAAAAAGCCTTTGGTGACTTATACCCATAACAAAGATTTTGATATTCTAAGCCAAGAGGGCAAGGTTCTCCTTAACTTGCACCATGCAGTAAATAAGATGAGATTATTTTAAACAAATCTGTAGAAACCTACATCACCAGAACACCAATTAGCATCTGTATCCATTCCACAATAAATTACATCAAAAGCAGAAATGCTGTTCTGAATTTGCACCCATCATTCTACATTTACTTAAGTAGGGATTTTATTTTTTTCCCATTAACCGTCTGACCTCATCCGTCTCCCAAAATAACATTGATATATGGTTTGAATTGTTTGCTTCACTATTTAAGACCTATATCTGATTGTACCTCATGGCAATCATTTTGATTGATCTACCATAAGTAACTGAATTTAAATACCAGCTGAAAAGGTATTTGTTTTTGCTTTATATTTCAGTATTAATTCACTTCATTATGTTGTTGCCAGAAACACTGAAAGAGATGCTAGGACATCTGAGTCTTTCCTCACTGGCCTGGCATTTGTTAAAGAGCTTCGTCAGGACCCTCTTCCCCCATCTTTGTTCCCTTGCAGCCCTCTCCCTCTCCTGTCTCTGGTTTGAGTTTCACGTCTCGCGGCGGTCTGATTGCCTGATAGCTTAAACATCTCTGCCTGCCTTTCCTTTTGTGGGAGTGTGTAATCAAAGACACATGAGGAGCCTGTGTCCAAGTGCTGACCTTCTGATTTTGCTCATCAATTCTGGGGGTTAATGTACAAGATCTATCAGGTCAACATATTTGCCTCCGCAAGCTCTGTCAGGTCTGTAAATGATTAGTAAAAAAAAAATGTGTTTGGCCACTGAACCCTATTAAAACTTCTTAGAATAAATGTGCACTCGATATGACTGCTAATAGATTATTTCCACTCTCTTGTGTTAATAATACTAATATGTTTTTTTTCTTTATTATGTATTTTAAATGAGCACCATAAACCAAATATTTGTGACAAGGGCTTATAGAGTTTACAGAGCAATGATATGATCCAAATTCCAACTCTCTCTGCTGTCGATGTAACGTTTCATCGTACGCGGGAAGTTGAAACAGGCGATATCCAATCCTTTTCCTTTGGACTGATGCAAGATAACAGAGGCATACATTTCTGAACAAGTGAAATATAAACTCTGCGTAGAGTTTGGGGCTTTGAGCGCCCTCTTTGTACGGCCGCCACGGAGATGTCGGAGAAATCTATTTCTCATTTTGAGTGATATCTCTATCAGCTGGCACGTTCGCACCATGAATCTTCACCCCCATGTTAAACCCGGAATCTGTCTCTTCAATGACGGCTGCATGTTTTAAATGACCACTCTTATTTTTCGTAGCGTGTGTCATGGAGGTTACAAGTGAAAGGGCAGAATAGAGCTGTCTGGCGAAAGGCCTCTGATAGAAAGTGCCACTTCAATTTGAGCACAGCTGCAGCTAAGCCTGGGCTGGCTCACTGTCCAGCCCGACACGTCACATTCTCTTCTCCTGCAACTGGAATGGATGTGAAAACTATTAACTTTAGACAGAGTTTTGGCCTGACCAGTTCTGATCCCTTCCCCTTATTCATTGCTTATCTTCAGCTTGTTTTGTTGGGAATGCACACTGACAAAAACTTCCTGAGACACCATTTACATTTTGTTTATTTAAGTTTGCAGACTCTTTGAAGCCCTTTTTTTAAAACTTGGGTTCAATATTAATTTCAAGACAAAGTTGTGACTGCTATATATCCTTGCAAAATATATTATTACATTTATATAATTCCATGCACCATTAAATTACACCTTACTTTACTTTAAATTACTTTTCCAATGGAGAGGCCATTGGATTACAGACTGCACCTCTACTAATTTGGCAATGAGGGGTTTTAACAGTTTGAGGAACTTTATCCCCTGAGCTGCTGACAGTCCTTAGCCCCCCTGAGTCCCTGCTAAGGATGGAGCTTGCGGTTAGAGAATAGACTACTGGCTCTGTTTTAAATATTCGTTGTGGTTGGAATTAGGATAAATTCTCTGAATAATGGTTACAAAACCTATAGCTTCAGCTGCCTGGGTGAAACAAAACACACTCAAGTGAAACTTTGAACCGCTATTCCTCCCCCCCCCAAGCCGATTTGTCTTTAAATTGTAGCGCTGAGTTCATGGGAAACTCACTCCAAGGTTACCTGCGAACCCTGAAAAGTGATGGAGAAAAAAAGGATTATGGCCCCAAGAATGTTTTTGCAGTAAGTTGAAATATTACTAACCTTGTCAAATGTCATTTCGAATGAGAAAGCAAACATATTTTAATCAGGGTTTTAAAGGCAGAGCTCCTCAAACTGTGACTCTAAGAGAAAGGGGTCAGCTAATTGCTACGTTTGATGTCATGTTTGGTCTCTCTCTCCATTTTGATGCGACTGCCTGGAAGCAGGCTTGTTCTTTCGCTTTTCTCTCTGTGTCTCTCTGTCTGTGTCACACACACACACACACACACACACACACACACTGAAATGAAAAACTACTGAAAGGTCTGAGAGTTCTCAATGCTGTAATCTTCATTAAGTCTTTGCTTCTACTTCCTGCCAACCCTCCTCTCAACTTCAACCTCCAACCTCTCCTTGTATGCATCACTGAAATGTTGGCTGCTTCACACAGACCTGACAACGGTGACATTTGAGGATCTTATTCATAATTTTGTGAATGAATTTGTATGGCCATGCCAGAATATCAAGAGTAGAGTGTGTCAGTCCTATGTCAATCCATCTCTCAGTTTCCTTGTTAAAATATGAACTTCACTTGGACCAAAGCTATGTGCAATGCTCTCCCACCATCCTGCAACAGGTTAATCTTGCAAACACACAGTCCCAAATCTCTTTGGTTCTCATAATTACTGTTTTAACAGCAGCAGGGGGAGGGAATTGAGGGATATACGTTGTAAATTATGTTTGACAAGGTGGAGTTAGTGGTTTTGTCGTGGCTTGTCTTTAGTTATTACTCACACTTCCTCCTGTCATAGATAAGGTCTGCTGGTGAACATACCAAGGTGAGCGCTGGCGCAGGGCCCTTATCGCTAGCATTGATTTAGGGCAAGAAACCAGTGACAGAGGTCATTGTGCAGTAAAGCTATCCATCATTCAGGTTTGATTTCTGCTCAGACCTGTCTCCAGGTTGTCTACACGACAGCGAGTCACAAGGAGTAGAGGCCACAGGAGGGTTGGACTGGTGGGAGGTGTGATGTGGACAATGTATTGAGGAGCTCTGGGTAGTGCTAACGTCTTAACAGATGACAAGAATTACAGGATGACTCATATTTAAGAATGATGTTTAGATATTATTTAGACAAAAGGTAAACTTAATTCGATCCTCTAATTATTGAATGGAATCCACAAACTATGTGTTTCACATTTTAAGCTTTGACATGCCTATAGAATAAATGTACCCTTGATATTTTTTTCCACCAGTAGCTCCATCCCTGTCTTTCCACAGTTTATTTTGCATATTCTCAACATGCCCTAGAAATTTTCTGAATATGTGTTTAAGACACTCACATTTTCCTCGATTTAAAATTCTCAGCCTGAGATAAATAAATGTACAATCATAAACACAGTTTCCCCTCTTTGCAGGGGTATTTTTTCAGATGTCTGAAGATGGGTATTTATTGCTGGTAATGTTGTTAATGGCCGTCGTGGCTAGACTTTTGGCTTAAATGTTCTATTTATCCTGGCATCATGTTGGGGAGCTCATACTTTCAAATATGTCATGAGTCATATTATTGATTTGTCATGAAGATAATTTATTGCACTTTTTTTCACTAACTTCTGCAAAAGTTGGAAGCTGTCAGAGATTGTTCTGGAGTGAATACATGTAAATGACTGTATTCTGGCTGTACTGAATCCTGAGGGTTGAGGTATTCCTGTAGAAAATAAAGGTCTCTTTAGTTGTGCTGAAATTGCTACTGTAGCTATGGTGGTGGTATTGCTTACTCCAACCTACCAGAGGATAACTTAAGTAGCTAATTACACTTCAGTCTGTAATCAAACCCATGTCAGGTTGTCTGAGAACCTGGATTTGTGTAGTGGATTTCAGTTAAATACAGGGGCAGCTTAAACATTTTATGGTTCTCTACTCAAATTAAAGTTTTTTTTTCCACAATCCCCTGTAAAATGTGTCATATCCCATTACACAAATTTGGATATGGTAAATTAGCGAGCAGAGCGCTTACGCTATGAATATGTTGACTTTTTTTGTGCTGTGTGTAGAGGGTTAGCTTGCTGGGGGTTGGGGGTGTCTTTAACTCGAAAAAGTTGTCTTGAATTTTCTCCCCTCGCAAGATGATGTGTTTTTGCAATTCAAATATTTGCTCATTCTCCTCTCCATTGCAAAGCTCCCTTTGAAGCGGAAGAGTTCTATCAAGACCAATGACAGTGTGAGTGTGCAGCGTGACAGCGCAAGAGGCAGTGCTGGACTATTTCTAACTGCATATTTAAATAGCAAGAAAATCCAAAATCAAAAATGTATGCAAATGATGGCATGTTTTGCATGCTGATATTTTTATGATTTGGGGCTTGCATATTCAGGTGGTGTTCAGTACATGCCTAGCTTTAGCAACATTAATCAGAATTACTTCATGTCTTCACCACATCCTTGATCTCCTTCTGAACAAACATTTCTGGGGGTGGAAGGGCTGCAATTTGGCAGATTTACTTTTAAGCTTTGCTTAATGTTTTTATGGACTGCTTTAAGTGGAAAGACATACTTAAGGCCTTAGGCTTCTAAGGAAAGTGTATAACCCAGAAACTCTCAATACTTTCTTCTTAAGATGATTTTTCTCTATTGCACATTATGGAAGACCTAACTAGCTGATCTCTTTCACATTTATCACAGCTATATACATATGCCTTCTTTGTGTTATGTGGGGAAGTTTCCTTTCATTTTAATTATGATTTTAGATGTATTCATTATATGGAGCATATGCATGACGCTGTGGGAAATGTACATGTAGTTGTTTATGCATTGAGCAACAGATCAAGACAAAGCCCTCGAAATGGGCCTGAGGCCTGTCAGCACTCCTTAAGGTATAGAAAATACAGTGTAATATAATTAATTGAATTGTCATTTGTATGAGCAGCCCTTGCTCTCTGCACCCTATAATTCCAACCTCTTTCTCCCCCTTCCCCTCACCACATTTTTTCCCCTCTTTTTTTTTCTAAACAGCAATTAATCTCATTTTTAGTCCAATTTCCAGCCCTCTGCTGGAGTCAGAGCGAGTCCCCTGTTTTGTTCCTATTTGGCTTGGTTCCTCTGCATAGTCATTAAGGGCCCAATTAATGTCACCCTTTAGCTGAAGAGTGCTCATTTTTATTGGGGAGCTGACAGTCACCGCCATGAGTGCCGCAGTGTAATATGCATTAATTGCCCCGTAACACTGGTAATTACCAGTTCTTCAAGCCTCTCAGTAAACTGTCATGCCCAGACATGACTGCTTTGAAATAGATTACTCATTAGGGGGACCTGCCCTGTTTTCCAATGGGGGCTCGCTGGGTTGGCATAAAGATGAAAAAAATCTGGTGCTTGAACAAATAGTTGCCAAGAGCAATTTCCTATTACAACTTCCCGGTGATGGCTTTTCTCTTTCTTTCTTTCTTTCTTTCTTTCTTTCTTTCTTTCTTTCTTTCTTTCTTTCTTTCTTTCTTTCTTTCTTTCTTTCTTTCTTTCTTTCTTTCTTTCTTTCTTTCTTTCTTTCTTTCTTTCTTTCTTTCTTTCTTTCTTTCTTTCTGTCTTTCTTTCTTTCTTTCTTTCTGTCTTTCTTTCTGTCTTTCTTTCTTTCTTTTTTCTTCTCCTCCTCAGATGGCATTCCAGCCGTCACTTGAGGTAAAGATCAGAAGTGGAGTTAGATGTCCATCACAGGTCTTGCTGATAGCAGTTGGTTTGTCTCCTCGTGCAAGTTTGACTGAATGAAAATGTGCCTGGGGATTTCAGCATTCGACTTATTGCCTTGGTTTTAACTGAATTCTTCTGTGTTCATTGTATTCTGTTCATTTTTTTCTTACCTTTGTAGAACATTGCCCTGAATGCCCAGAGACTAGTGTATAAACGCTGCATTGAAAGTGTCAGCATTGTTTCTAAATGTAGGGCATTTCAGGGCCTCTGTACATAAAATCAAGGCAGTGTTGATGTGAAGTTCTTATTCAAATATTGATGCTAACTTTGCTCAGGTCTTGTGTTTGCAAACTGTGGAATCTCTGTTTTAAACATTAGCTTATGCTTCACAGTTCCCTGAAACGTGTCCTGCGTACCTCAAGAAATAGAAATTGATAGTGAATGCAAATAGATGGATTTAATGAAACGGTTAGAGGACAAAAGCAGGGGATGTAGTATGGGTGTTGCTTTGCGATAAGATTTTATAAAGGAGAGACCAAATCAAACAATGTCACCTATCACACATCCTCTGCACAGAAAGGTGTTGGCCTGTTTAGTCACGCTAGAAACAATATTTAGCTTTCACCACCGCTTTGTAAATGTGTGCTGGGCTGACTTCTTTCTTTCTTTCTTTCTTTCTTTCTTTCTTTCTGTCTTTCTTTCTTTCTGTCTTTCTTTCTTTCTTTCTTTCTGTCTTTCTTTCTTTCTTTCTTTCTTTCTTTCTTTCTTTCTTTCTTTCTTTCTTTCTTTCTTTCTTTCTTTCTTTCTTTCTTTCTTTCTTTCTTTCTTTCTTTCTTTCCACACTTTTGTGTCATAACCCATTTACCATAGCTAGGAAAAGAACAGAATGTGAAGACCAGGGACAAGCCTATCTCTCTCACACACACACACACACACACACACACACACACACACACAGATTGGAAAAAAAACACACCTACATGCACAGAGAGCTTCTCAGAGGTGCTGCTTTTGTTTTATCTCCCTTATAGCACCTGCTTCAGGCAATCTGCTCCCACTCGTCTCAAATGAATTTTGTCACGGCCTTTCAGATTCTCAGCCAGCGATGCGCTAATGAAAGGAGATAGTACAATTTGAACTGACCAGGTAACAGCCAGCAGTGCACAGCTGAGAGCAAGGGATGGGGACACACCCCTCCTTGAAACAAAAGACAAGTCAACCATCCACTGATATACCCATTACCCTTCTCATTAATACCCTGCAGACCTTGGTGTGTAAGTGTGAGTGTGAGTGTGTGTGCTTGTGCGTGCGTTTATCTGTTTGTGTTGGTCGAGCACTTATCGAATTGTTTATGACAGGCCTAATTGGGCTAATTTAAGACATTAAGATTACCTGTCAGCTGTGTGCATCCAGACTCCCTATCTGTCTGACAACTCCTGACAAGTGAGGGACCCCGTAGCATCCGTCATGATGGAGCATTCCCAGGCCGTAATAGGGACAATAGGGGCCACTCTAATTTGATGTGGACAGCCTTAGCTGTGCGTATGTGCCTCCTGTGTGTGTGTGTGTGTGTGTGTGTGTGTGTGTTTTAAGTATAAGGGAGAGCTGGGGGCTCTGTGCATGGCCAGGCTAATGGAGTCCCCTTTGGCAATGTGACAAAGCGATGAGGCAGTCTGAGGGGAAAAGTGAAAAGGGGTCTTCAAGTGTTTAAGGACATGAGAGGGAAGGTGCTCGGGGTGACGGCCTTCACAGACTGAGTGACAAGAAAGGAGCGCTGACATCTGTGTGTCTGTGTCTGTGTGGTTGTGGATGGTCACCCATACTGCTTTAACAGATTCACCCAAACTTTTGGTTTGATTTGATTTGCGGAAAGACTAAAATGTAAATCTGGTTACTAATAAGAAATGTCACTGTTTTCATATTCAGTCTATATTTGTTCTAAAATTGAACAGTTTTAGTGGAAATGTAGTCTAGGTTTTGAATTGTTTCCTTCTCTGAATTTTTTAAGGTGCAGATATACTTAGATCAGCCTCCCTAGATCTTAAGCAGAGCACAGTCCTATCTTCTTAGGCTTAAGGAATGTGCCTCTGCATATCGGTATCAATCCACCCTCCCTCCTTTTCCTCCCCATTCTCCTCTCCTGTGTGCGCTTTGTGTGGGGCTTTTCAGTGTCATCGCTATGACAGATCAACGCTGTCAGCCCAGGAGATCCTTCTGTTTGTTTGTTCTCCTCCAAAAGGGGTTAAACTGTCAAGTTGACAACTCACAAGACCCTTAGACTCTGCACCACTGCCTCTCTCTGTCTGCCTCTCTCTCTACACGCCTCCCTCCCCTCTGTCCACCTTCATCCCCAAACGAGTGAAAATCAATACCAGATTGCCTGAGGACCACTGTTTGGTGTGGGCCTGACCCCTAGATGTCCCCCACTCTGCTTCTTTCATTACATGTAGCCCAGTATTTAACTTCCATCCTGATCCCTCGCCTAATTAGTTTCGATAAGCTCAGTCTCTCTCTCTCTCTCTCTCTCTCTCCCTCTCTCTATCTCGCTCTCCTTCTCATACGCATGCACTGACACACAAGCACAGTTGAAACACACAGACATTTTGCTTCCTTGCCCTTTGAAGGGACACTCTGGGCTGGGAGTAATAAAAAAACAAATCCCACATGCACCAAAGCCCTCAGCAATTCTTGAACTAGGATTATTGTTTTGTTTGCATAGCAAATTTTAAAAAACTACATTGAAATTAGATTTGCACCCTAGATCATCATTGAAAACACTGGGGATATCCTGTGTTGTCCAAAGCTAATGTTGCTCTGTGGTGGGTCTCTGTTTAGTTATCTACTCACAGACAAAGTAGCCATTGATATTATGTAGAAGATGCTAGTTGGCTCTTTCCTATTACTAAACTTGGTAAATAATTGATTAGCAGAAAGACAAATAACAGTTCCAGTTATTTGTATGCTGGAGGTTTATGTCCGTGTGTTCCTATGTACCACCCACATGTCCAGGTGCCGCCACTGCGCCGGCTAGCTCCTCGACCACTGACAAGCCTCGACGACATGTCGGCCCCCCCTGCTCTGCTCCCCTCTAAGGGGGCTAAAATTACCCTCAGGAATGTAAACAGACTGCCGAGTAAGCACACCTCTTTCTGTGGTCCTTCGCATGCATCCATCTCCAAACTCACCCCCCAAACTTGGACAGTTCCATTTTGGACTTAGAGGCCAAGGTTGATGGCTGGCATACCTTAACCTGCTTCGGCTGTTTTGCCACAGCAGTTCTTCGTCGAGTAACAGGACTAATACATTGTTTCTGTGTCTGGTGATGGTAATCATGTTGGCTGACTTCAAATGTTCTATGCAACAGCTGAAAAAGATAAATCTTTTTTCACTCTTTTTCCTCATATCTCCTTTCCACTTTTCATTGTAGCAGACAGATGGGCATTCACACCAATTCATTAGGTGTGTGGGGTAGCTGTAAGTGGTGGAGTCTGGGTGAAGAAGTTCACTGGGCCGGGTGCTGACATGTTGATTTAGTGGTGGTAACACGACTGCACTTCCAAAGGTGCTGACTTGGACGAAAGCCAGGCCTCTTTTTCTCCCAGGGAGACATTAGATGCCACACTCTAATTTTGGGGCAGGGTTCTACTCATGGATGCAGAGGCCAGGAGGCCTTACACAACAAACATTCACACCTGCCTTTTCATGCCTAACTTTCGATTCAGCTGTTTCTAAAGTGGCAGTGGAATTTAAAATTTAAAGATTTATTCCTGAAATGGATGGAAGGATTCAGCCAATTTATTGTATGGCTTTTTCAGAACAGGAACAATTAGGAGGGACATGAAGAATATACAAAGTGCACTTTGTTAAAATGTGACTTAAAATTAAACATCACCATAACAAATATGTATTATTTTTTATATATTGTGTATTGTGTAAGTGTTATTGTACATATTTCGTTCTGCCTTCATTATGTTAAGTGTCAAATAATAATAATCGATGTTTAAAAACAGAGCACTGACTTTCATCATATAATGTATCTGTCTTTAGTTTGTAAGGCGGCATCATGTGCAACTTGCTTATGTGAGAGTGCTTGTAAGTGCTGATGCACTGCATGCATGTGAATGTTTATATGTTTGTATCAATAGCATAACAAAATGTGGAAGACAAACAGCCAAGTATCAGGCACACATCCTATGACCTCACATATAAACATGGTATCATCCATACATATACACACATACAGTATAACACTGTTTCTCTGCTGGACACACCAGGTTTGCAGACGCCCGGTTAGGCTGACGCTGCCCTCACAGGGGCAGATAGGGTTACAGTACAAACTGTTGTTGATTAGGGCCACGCCTGTAGTGGGGGATCATCCTAAATTGAAAACACATTAGCCGCCAGGGTTAAGGGCAGGACTAGGACCGGAGCTGCGTGGGTCGAAGATCAGTGGCAGACACAAAATGGCTGTCCCTCTGCCTGCCTTTTGACTGTGTTTCCCCAGAGACAGGTGGCAATTATCGGCTAGAGCTGCTGGGAGTTCACAATAACAGGTTAAATGAGCATGTATCCCCCTGACGCTGTGGTCCTCTCCGTCTACACAAGCTTCCAGCCCTAAGCCTGTGTGCCTTCCACCGCGGGGAGCTTCCTGTCTCCATGCAGAACTTGGAGACATGGGGACTCATCAAAGACCAGAGGGACTCTCTGGACAGATCTCCAAATTAGCACAGTGGTCAGTGTTTGGCTTTGGAGACTAATAAGCCTCATCTAAAAACAGTAAGAGCCTCAGAGACATTTTTTCTTCTGTTATTTTTACTTTTCGTATCAGATGTAATGAAGGTCATTTCAGTCCTGTGCAGCGCATTCATTTAAAATGTATTTACGCACATCCAGATTCACAGACAAGATCATTGCCTGTTCAGCATCTCCTATGCAACAGTACTTGCATAGAAGACGCTGTTTGCAGCCATTGCCATAATATAATTTAAGAATATCAGCATCAAGTGTTAATGAATACCCACTCAGTGTGTCAACTGAAGAGATCAAGCCATTTTTATGATGTAGAGGGTCATTATAGAGAATGGGGAGTCGATATGTGAGAAAAGATCAGGTGAGCTCTGACTGTCTGAATGTTAACCCTCACACAGCCAGAGAATGACACAGAGACAGACCATTCTTATTATTACATTCATATTACAAAGGCTGACTTTAAAAGCGAACCTGTTTGTAAAAGAGGAATGAGTTTTTCTCTGAAGTATAAGTAATTCCATAACTCCAGCCTAACTTTCATTTTTGACTGTTCTGGTGTCGTCATAGAGCTGTTGTCAGTAAGTTGTTTTGTCGCATGCAGTGTACTCAATGCTGTTTGGACCAACTTCTGAACACTAAACAGACAAAGCCAAAGCCAGACCATACCTTGTTTGGTTTCACTCCACATCCAAAGCAGACCAGAGTGTGTCAGAGCGCGTTGGACCGTGACGCCGTAGATCTGAGAGGGGACCAACACACATTACACACACAACACACACTTGTCCCTCAGATATGTGTTGCTAATGTGGTAGGCGACACGCTCTGTTAAGGGACTTAACGAGTTCCAAACACTGATTGAGACTCCTCCCTTCACCTGGAGGATGTTTGGGAAGCATGATATTGTACAAACGGATCCTAACCAGGACCAAATGGTGTTTTCTATATCATGCTATTGTGCTATCAAAATATAAAATAAGGCTGATGCTTATTAGCTTGTGTGTTCATTCACATAATCATGTGCTATCCAAGTTATCAATCAGTTGATTGATATGAAGAGTTTGTCAGATTGTGTGTGTGTGTAAGGTGATAAGATTTGGGTTAATGTGAGAAGGTGGCTGAGGTGATAGGAGGTTGTGTGGTCAGAGAAAGTGATGACTTGTTAGTGGGAGATAAAGACTGAAGCGTCCCATAGTACACTGAATTTGGGGGAGCTTAAGGGTGTTAGTAGTTAAAGATTATTAATAAAATAATAGGAATTAATAATGCATACTATTTGTCATTCAGCTTAGATTCTTTGGTATCATTAAAATGCTTTTATCGTTTTGTAACAAAATCACCGGACCAAGGTAAAGTCAAACAAAAGTTATCGCAGTTGTGTATGTTAACTAAATTTTCAGTGCTCATAAAACAATAGTCTTAAAGCAGTAAGTTGAGCCATCTTCTTGATTTAAGGCTAGATATTAGTGTTAAATTTAAATTACTAAATGTTATTTTTATAAAGTCACAAAATCTTTAATATTTTAGTCCTAGTTAATTTGGCTACACCTGTTGTTGGTAACAGCCAGTGTGGTTAATTGTGCAAGGTCATTTTTTTATTTTGATAAAGAAGTCAGCCAAAAACTGGCCTTTTTCCAACATTCTGTGAGCACCCGTGATCTGGTTTTATGATGCACACGGCATGAGTCTGCGAACACCAAGGCACAGTGAAAGGAGTTGGTTACCTTGCTGAGAAGTTGGAGGTTTGCAGCCTGTCGCCTGCAGCTCTTCATCAAACAGCTCACTGTGGCTGCTCCGTCTTGTTCCATTACTCACTGCAGTATTTCAAAGCTGATCCACTGTCAAAAAATGACAAAAAGGACCACTGACGTATTTGTAGACACATTTTTAATGAACGACAGCGGTCAGTGTTAATCTCACTGACAAACGCATTGCATTTCCTGTGACAACTTCATAATAAAAGTTAACATGTGTTTTGCCTGTTGCAAATGCTTTTAATGTGAAGCTGCAGCAGTAGGAAATGTTCATTTTGCATCAGCAGCATAAAGCATCTTTACTGTGAATATGTAAATATTGCAGTACTTTCATCAGTGGATATATCTATATCTAACTAGATAGATAGATAGATAGATAGATAGATAGATAGATAGATAGATAGATAGATAGATAGATAGATAGATAGATAATCTTTATATATAGGTCAGAAGTCTTCCCCATGATTGTGAATTCCACTCAACCAGACTGAGAGACCAATTAAAGGCTCAGGAACGCTTTGCAGGTGTTTTGGATTAATTAGCTGATTAGAGTGTGACACTTTGAGCCTGCAATACTGAACCTTTTCACAATATTCTAATTTTCTTTGATTTTGAATTTGGGGTTTTCATAAGCTGTATGCAATAATCATCGAAATTATTTAAAATAAAGGCTTGAAATATCTTTGCATGTAATGAGTCTATATGATATATTAATTTCACCTTTTAAGTTGAATTACTGAAATAAATGAACTTTTTCACGATATTCTAATTTTCTGAGATGCACATGTATCTATCTGTCTGTTTGTCCGCTATCTGTCTGTCTGTCTGTCTGTCTAATCTATCTATCTATCTGAAATGGTGTATTTTATTGTAAAGTGTATCATAGTGTCCCTGAGCTAAATGTAGATGATGTTGGGCATTGACTAATTTTGTTGGTGGGCATGTCCTGCCACAGAGGTTACATCGGTTTCTACAGTTACCAGATAAATCATCGGACTCCTCTAAACTCTGTTTTGGTATTGGTGTCTTAAGTATAAATTAGCTCCTACTGCAACATACAACTCACAACACACTGACTCGACCTGACCTCCCACACCCTCCATACTCACACATTTGACCTCCACACCTCTATGTTAAACCTAACACTACATTACACAAACAATAAATACACATAAAACACTCCCTCTGCCTCCAACAGTGACAAAGATGAAAGACATCTCACGTTCCATTTCTATGCACCTTCAACAGAAAACATAAAAATGTTGGGGAGAATTACATCTGGTAGAAGATGTTTTATTTTTTATTGCCATCTACTTCACCTTAATTACAATGCTTGTGTAGGTTTGTGCAACTCATTTAACAAACGATTGTGTGCTTTAGCAACCTTATATTTGTGTTTTACATACCTTAGCAGCAGAGGGGAGAGGGAAAAGAGGGTGTTCTATTCTTAGCTCTAGTTATGTTAATAACCTGTGGGAGGTTAACTATTCCATTCAGCTCCTGTTATGTATGGACAGATGGATGTATAGTTTGTAGCAAGGGATTATTTACCTCCTTGTTCATGGACACCCCTCTGGGCAGAGTCAGCTTTTAAATATCCTATTTGTGTGCGCAGAGAGGCATGTGTTATCAGCGCGTCTTCATCATCATGCTGGCTCACTTGCTACAAACAGCTACTGCGAGGCCATTAAAATACACAAGCTGGATGTACAAAGATCAGCTGCAGGGCCATATCACCTGGCATGCAGGCTCTGGGTCACTGCCCCTCTCTAAAATTGCATACATACAAACACATCTCAGAACCATTATCTGAGCCTGTAAATAAACTCCTATAGGCAGCTGCTTATAGCATGGACTGACCATAAAAGAACAGGCCATTTGTCACTAATACACACATTTTATTTTGGCCTATTGCTTATGTACATAGTTTCTCAGTCTCCAACACAGACACTTTTATTCCTCTATACTTCTCACCCTAATCACTCTCAATGCTTTCTGTCTTAAAAAAAACTTGAGCAGGTTCCATACCTGCATTTCAGGGAGAAGAGAAAAGACTGACTAAATCTAATGTTTGGCAGTGCTTCAGCGAGCATACCTTGTGACCTGATGTATGGATGCTGAAAACAAAGACGTCTTTGTGGATAGACCTCAGAGACATAGAGTTCACCCTCAGGTGGAGGCTTACACTGTCTAAATCATTGCTGGGGCGTTTGTTTGAAAACGGCTCTGTGCGTATGTATGTAAAATGAAGTGACAGTGTTTTAAAGTCGAGTGTAAATTCATCTTGATTTTATTGCTAATTCATCATGTCGCGTAATGTGTTGGCAGAAGTGCTCGGCCCCCAGTTTTAGTAAAGCTTTTTCTCACCAAATGTGGCCGATCAAATTAGCCTTGATCTGTGTGTTTGGTAGAATTTTTGTTTGTTGTTGTTGGGGGGGGGTTCCTGACCTTCAGCAACCTCAGACTTCTTAGAAATGTGAAAGGCATGAGTAAAACCAAGTAAGCTCATACAGTCTTTGAAGGCTACAGTTTGTATTTTATTGTAAATTTTATTAGCTTTTTCAGTTCAGATTTTAAGCGCTCTGTGTATGCATGGCTTGTGCATTTAAGATGCAGAGACTTAATTCAATGCTCAGCTCTGTGTCTGTGCATGACTCGCTGTGTGTGCACAAGCAGACACTAATAACACTCCCTCTTCTCCATTCAGGGTTTTTTTTTTTTGTTCCTGAGTGCCTTTGCTCTCATTAAGCTGCCGCAGTAAGCTGCTTGGCTCCTGCGACCACCACCCGCTCATTAACACTAACGAAAAGCGTGGCTGGCAGCCGCAATACACGCCCAGGCTCATCAAGTGGCCCCTTTCCTGAAATTAGCTACATTTCACAAACAATTTCACCAACTCGTTACATAGTTAGGTGTTTATTGGAAGATGGCTGACTCTGACTTAGAGGTGATGTGTGTGTAAAAAGCATACAGCAAGTTAAGATGAGCCAACCCACATAATAAACCATAATTTGCGTACAAATTCAAACTGAACTTCCATTCACTTCCTCAGGCGCTATAACACAAAGGTCAGAGGGACTGTATAGGAGTATATAGGGTGTCATATACTGTATATTTATAATTGCTCTTTACAGTGCCTGGATGCTGTTTGGAACTTTTTGTTAAGAATCTCATACTCTAGCAATCAGTCTCAGTCTTGGCTGCCTGACCGTTCTCTTTCCCCTCAGTGTTATTGTTTGTATTCCCAGTCTCAGATTTTTACCTCAAGGTCCCTGTAGTATTGACTTGTATTAATTCTGACTAGGATTCAAAGTCCATTTATTTTCTTTACTGTATGGAAAGGCCTTGGTGACATGGCTCCCCTGTGTTTATAATTTTGCTTGTTTCAATTTGTGCTCGGCCTCCCGACAGACCCGGGACATGATGTATCGTGCACTGCTGCCTTATCTGTTGATGTACAGTTTTAACCTTTCCAGAAGGTTGCCTCTCTCCACTCTGTGCAGACTGGTCTCCCTTTTCTCCCCTTTTCAGCCTCACCTCCCCATCCAGAGTACAGGAAGGACATACAGCACAGCGGCTGAATAAAGGGAAGAGCATAACCCAAAAGTCATCTAATGTAAATGTTTAGGTTTTGTTTCCATAACATTTCCATATTAAGAGTTGGCGACCGTGTGCAGCGGTGGACCGTGGAAACGATGAGAGTTTCGGGGCATGAGCTTTGTGCAGCTCTGAGAGGCTGAGCTATGTGTGTGACATTATGGTGAACTTTCAGTATGCATCTGTGGGCTTTCTCCAGGGCTGTTAGCTTTGGCCTGTTTGCTCATAGATACAGCACCGTAAATCACACACTGTAAAATGTAGAATGCGGGGATGGGGTGCAGAAGCATGTACTGCTGCAAGGGCCTCTTGGAGGGAGGGTGTGTGCATGTGTGTGTCTGTCTCGATACAGGTACTGTATGTAGAACATGCACTGCCTCAAGGCCCAGTCAACACAGTACACTACACACATACAGCTGGCAATGTCACGACAACTGATTCTCGCACTCACATTTATAATTTATGTGGTTCAAATACCTTGTCAAAGTTGTAAGTTCATCCGTGTAGGTATTTATAATAAGCTTACAAATTCTAATGATACAAAAGGCAAAAGATCCACATAAATATTGTCTGTATTTTAATATGAAACAATTGATCACAGGTTCATGGTTTTATACACTTTATCTGGGGGCTGAACTTCTGTTGCTCTCCATGGCCCTTTGGCAAGCTTCCTGTCTGAGTCTCCAGAGGCCCCAACAACATTGTTAACTGTCTGAGGATAGAGTGTCGGGGACCGGAGCACTGTCAGCCCCCTGAATCAGGTCTTGCATGTGGGGGCAGTGGTGCTCTCCGTTCAGAGTTCAACTGTGACATGTCTTTATGCATGGCAGCTAATGTTCAAAGAATAGGCATGATCTATATGAGGCAGAGAGGGGCCACCAGTGGCTCTTTGGGGCATAATAAATAGCTTGAAAGATGATTTATTACCTTTGTGAGGAGAAGTAGTAAAATAACATTGCACATTCCTGGTGAAGAACTCCACCATTTTAATTGTTTCTGCACCTTTCGGCAGACCCTGAGGTAGTACAGTACAGTAGCTAAAGTGTCTACAAGACACAATAGCAGTAAAATGATGAGAGGGAGAGAACTAAAGATAGAAGTAATCACAGAAAAAACACCTTATATTTAAATAGTCTGAACTTGACTTCTCAGTTGCTTGGAGAATCATTATTTATAGCTTTTAAGAACTGCAGTGCTCGCCAACTGAGGCAAAGTTGCCTTGGCTTTCAAAGTGAATGTGGATGAAACAGCTGGACACTGTTGGATAGACTAACATTAACCACCAGATGCAGTGTGTTTAGGTCTCAGACTTTGTGTTGAACTCTGTGAGCTTTGCA
Source organism: Lepomis macrochirus (assembly GCA_024633595.2). Lineage (NCBI taxonomy): Eukaryota > Metazoa > Chordata > Actinopteri > Centrarchiformes > Centrarchidae > Lepomis > Lepomis macrochirus. The sequence goes on along the minus strand of JALXJV020000022.1, from coordinate 18,148,929 downwards.
ATGTGCCAAAGGCTTCCAATGACAGGATGCGGAAGCCTTGGTGTAGAGCTTTGTTACTTCACAGATTATTGTTATTGCTCTGCCATTGTAATGTGATCGAGTGTGTATCACCCTGTCAGAACAATCTTAATCTTCTTGGCGGCTTTTTTTTTGTTTGATTCTGCACAAGTTTCCTGGATGTTGATCAAAGGAATATACCTAAGCGACCTTATCTATCATAGATCAATCTTGCTGTTGTCCCATCTTTCTATCTCTTTACCTACTGATCCCTGCTTTTTTATGCCTTCCAAATCCAAAGTCAACAGCCTGAAGCATTTTGCAGATAGGAATTATAAAGCAATAGTATAACTCAGTTCTAGCTACTTCAGAACTCCCTGAGATGACAGCAATGATGTACTAACAAAAGATGGCTTTTGTTTCTTTTGTTTTGCACTGCAGATTTGGTCCAGGCCTTGTGATCTACTGGTATGGTTTCATAGGAGAGCTGGACTGCCAGAGAGAGAGAGGTATCCTGCTCAAAGACTGCTTCCCTACAGACATTGTCACTCTGTGCCATGCCGCCCAGCAGGACCAACTACCACAAGAGCCAGAATAAAGCAAAAGAGTGAGAAAAGATAAGGACTGGAGAGAAAAAAAGATGGAAGGAAAGAGAGAGGAAGACGAGGAGGCCGGAAGGGTAGGAACAGGGTAGGAACAGGGTAGGAACAGGGGTGGATGCTTAGATCCGGAAGCAATTTGGCTTTCCTGCAGTGTGAGACTTCTGGCAAAAATCTGCCATGAACTCCACCTGACCCTCTGTCTCTGTCCGTCTCTCCCTTTTTCCTCTCTCCCTCCCTCCCTTTCTTTCACTAGCCCAAAGCTACCACATGTAAATATATGCCAGTATTTTGTATATCTGACAGCACAGGGTCACATTCGTACCTGTGTGCAAAAACACCGTCTTGGAGGCTTTCCTAGTTGTGTTCAGCTCCTGGCCCCTGGATGGCCTCTCTCAACGGACAGCCAGGGTGAGAGTCAGGGCCAAAACAGGACAAATGGCCCTTCGTTATCACACCCAAAAGCCCTGGCCTTTGTCACTCCTTCCTCCTCTGCTCCATAGGCAGATAAGAGAGGTGTGGCCCGGGGCTGGGTGGATGCCTGACTCTCACCTGCGTCAGTCAGTGCCCTCTCACTTATTCTCCATGGGGGTTAACAGGATCAATTCTGATTTAAGCTGGTCTCACTGTGACCTTTTTCCTCTCATAATAAAATCTATCTTTTTTCTTTTTTTTTTGACACATATAACTAAATTTCATCACATAATTATTATGAGCACTTTGTATATACTTCTTTAGTGTGAAACTCTATAAATTAATTAACTGTAATTCTTCAAATTTTGGGTACAGTTTTTCACACAGCTCCCAATAAACTCAGTGGCAACAATTTTGAATGATATAACTCAACAGGTGTTTATATTATTCTCATGGTCTGTGCTACAATTAACAATTTCATCATTATTGATTAATGTGTTGAGTATTTTTTCAGTTAAGTAGTTAATCACAAAACAGTTGTTCACATTTTGTCAACCAACAGTCCAAAACCCAAAGGCATTCAGTTTACAGTGATATAAAACAGAGAAATGAGCTGAATCCTCACATATTAGAAGCATGTTTGGTATTTTCTTCCTTACAAACCAAAAAAATAAATTCATGATGAAAATTTTAAATTAATTTTCTGTCACTATCAATTAGCACTGATCATATTGTTCACAGGGTTATTTATTAGCGTTAAGTCTATGCATCCTATAAGCTTTGTTAGCTAACATTTGCTAACGTCAACTAGCAAGCCAAGAAGACTGAAGTTAACAGTGTTTTCCACACAAGGGATTATTCCATCTGCTGAGCCAGAGAGCTGAGATCACAGTCAAATAAAACGTGAATTAATTAGGTCTATATGTCCTTTTCATGAGTGCACAGCAGGATTGTAAAAAATAGTCCTTGTCAACTTCTGTCCCACAGTTTTGCTGTGATCATTTAAAATATTTTTATGTTTATTATTAATAAATAAGTTTTTAAAATTATTTTCAATATGTTGTCATGAATATTTACAGCATAAACTTTATATTCTTATTATATAGTTCTTTAACTTAAGTTATGTTTATGCTTACACGTACATAGAAACACCTGATTTCCATGTAAAGGTGTGTGACTATCCAGCAGTTGTCTGTTGCACATCTTTACAACCCCGGTGCCTTTTATGAGCACACGCCAATGGAAGAAACACAGCCAGGCTAGGGAAACCAGGAGTGAACATAAAGTTGACTGATGCTTTTAGAGGCAGATATGCACTGCCTATAGGGGGGTCCCTGTCCTGTCCTCTTCTTTATGGCAGAAAAAAAATAAATAACGATAAGAGGAAAGAAAGTGAAAGGGTGAAGAACCTGCCACCACCTCAGAGAATGCATCATATAATAAGAGGGGAATCATTTTATGTGTATTTTGCCACCTAACTGTTGCAGTATTCAGACTGAGTACAGAAGAAAATTTGTAATAAATTTTTCGTAATATCACAGATCTTTCAGTACAGAGGCTTGGTAGCTGAACATCCGTAGTGGCCTATTGTCCTGCAGAGAGCTGAATCAAAGGAGTTATCAGGTGAAAGGATTAGTTACATATAATGGAAACGATGCTGTCCTTATCTTTGCTACAGTGTCATTCCCACACTTGAACCTCTTCAGTTCTAATATCAAAAAGAACTCCCCTATATAGAATAAAAATAAGCATTTCTATGTTTGTTCTGCATCGCTCACGCAGTTAGAGGGATATGGAATGCGGGGGTTAAAAACCACTAAAGTGTTGCTTGATTTGTTACCCTTAAACCTCTAACCCTCAGCCGGCTCCCATCTAGGCCTTGATCCCTCCATGAGGAGGCCAGTGGGTCACCACGAGGTCGCCAGGCGGCTATGGCTTCCTCTGTCAGGCCCCCACTGCTCCATGTGGTACAAAACAACTGTCCCCATGTGTCCAGTTAAACTCAGCCCTATTGCCTGGCCATGGAATGCTTAGACATCAGTTTATGGCTCCTGTTGGACACAAAAACAGAGCTGTTTTACTTGGGGAGGGAAAAATCTCTGTTGAATAAAAAAACAGAAAAAAATGGAAAACAGCAGATTCAGTTCCTCTCAAGTTTCAAGCCTTCCTGCCATTGTTTTCCAAGATGGCTGTCGCACAAAAGAGGAGCCAGGGTCAACTCCTATAAATTAGGCTCTGCACACAATGCAAACTAAATACAGCTTTTTTTAAATCTACTTCAAAGGCAAGAGCTGACACCGGCGTCAGCTGACAATATTTCCATCATGTGAGCGCAAATATAGAAAAAAAAATTCCATCAGATGATTTTTAAAAGCCAGACATCTTTATTTTGTGTTTCCTCGCCCTTGTCTCTCACCTCTTTTTAGATTCATTGTTCTTGTCACAACAATGGGGCATTCGAGTGCTCTCCAAATAAGGCCTGTTTGGAGAGGTCATTTCCTGGGGCCAGGAACACCAGTGTTCTGGAGAAATTTGATCCTCAAGAGGCATCCAGCAAGAACATGACTCAACATAGAGTATTTTTTCATTAAAGAAAAGGTTTGACTTACAGTATTATACAAGGGTTACTGCTAATCAATTTTGTGTGAAGGATAAAAAATTGAAAACATATTAAGCATATTTTTTCCTGTTACAATATTGCCAAGAAATGACATGCTAAACAATTTAGTTACACATTTTATTCAGTATTATAATATTAGTTACATTAAATCTTAAATCGGTGACTCCCATGTGTCAGATTAGTTTGATGCAGTTCACAGTATCCACTCTGTAGGGCCTGGGCCCGCAGGCTATTGGAAGTTCACTATCCACTCAGATGTACATCTTGGCCCAATCTCTTCCAGATCCTGCTGTTTTATGCCTCTTCAGCCAAGCTGTTAGATAGACCACTGAGACGCAGAGAATGAGAAAGAAGGACAGAACCAGAGACAGACTGAAGGGTAGGTTCTATCCCTCCAGCAGACCACCAAACGGACTTCCTCCACGCTCCTGTGTTATTTATGTGGAGAGAGCTCTGGCCTGTTTCTGCCTCAGGCAGCATGGTGCTTTTAGTAGGGATCCTCTCAGCCTCCCTCAGCCAGCAAGACATCACAGGGTGGAAATAAATAAAAGTTCTCCTGGAAGAGTCAGAGCAGCCAGTTTGAAATTAAAGTTAAAAAAAGCCTTGAATAGCAGCACTGGGAAAAAAGCAGCCTCTCTGCCCTGAGCTGATGCAGATACGAAGAGATTTCATTTTTATTTTTAGGAAGCTCTGCCTGCTAATCAGAGGCTGTTATTTAAAAACAACAATGGATCATGAGAAAAATGGTCTGGGGGATTTTAAATGGCAAAGCAGCGGATGTTTGATTGACAAGACAGAGGGCAGATGGTATGTTTGAGGGAAACTGAACAACTATGACACATTAATCCATTCAGGGGGGTGGGGTGGGGGCGTGGGGGCTAGTTTAGTTTGTGATGTATGAGTCACTGGTGGTGTGGGACAAGGGAGACACGGCCGAGAGCTTTAAAAAACAAAAAATCCAGAGCTCTGAACACCCTGCAAAAATCACTCCTGACACTGATGTGACATCGGATCACATGCACCCAGGGCCTGGCCATTGAAATATTCCATATTCGACAGCCCTAAATGAGCAACTCAAGTCAGTTTCTGTTAAAAGACACAGCTTGGCAGTGGAAACCTAAATAACTTAGATGGTGCACTGTGTTAAAGAGAAAGGTGTTGACTGCACTTCTTACTAATTGAGGTATTCCATTTAGAGCCAAGCTCCCATTTGTAAAAACAGTGGCACTCGCTGTGTAACCCACGCCTTCAAATAAATCCAGGAAGCATATTTGGAGTTCCTTCCAGAGAGACCTGATACACCATGTGTCTGTGGCCATTGCTGAGGCCTGTGATGGTCCAGAGTTTAGCCAAGTTGTCATACATCAGCCATATTTTACAGTGGCTATTTTTGCTTGTCAGCTTTGATTCATCCCCATTGTTTTAACATGTATTGTCATGGATAAACAAGGAGGACGTGAATATGGGAGAGGAGCGTGGGGAGTTTGCAGGGTGAAAAAAAAGGGTCTGTCAGCGAAACGGAGGGAGCATGCGTTTGTGGTTGGAACCACAGGGGTGACAGCCAGCATGGAGGCTGCCTGCTCTAGCGTCGGCCACCGGAAAGGTCAGCCCCCCTGAGTGGCATTTGGACTGTGACAGAAGTGACCCAGAAACTGTGTCATCTCCTGTTCTCAGCAAGGGTCCAGAGGAGGCCCGGCAACATCCACAGGTACAGGTACAGGCCAGCATGGGGATGGGCGGGGGGCAGGGTGTGCGGGGGAGAACAGCAGGGTAGAGGAGAGGTAGAGGAGGAAGAGGCAGCGCAGTAGACGTATGAGCACAAGTGACATTCTAAAAGATTAGAGCTGTATGGTAGGAAAATATGACTATGGAGGTAGTCAGGGGGGAAAAGGTTAGTTGCAAGACGCTGGAGACAAAATTCGATTCAGCCAAAACAAACCCTAGCTCACCCTTTTTCTTGTCCTCTATTTATGAGCGTGATTGCCTGATGAGCTGTCGCAAGCTTGTTATTATGAAAAAAGTGCACTTAGGAGGGGGGTGGGACTACCGTAATCGGGTGGAGGTGACCATGGAGAGGAGCGGAGCTATTATGGGATGCACCGACCACAGGTTTTGATTGGTGCAGAGAGCAAAGCCTGAATCTAGGGCATAATCAGAGCCACTAATCCAGTTGATAACAGCGGGTCTGGCCCTGCACCCCGGGCTCATTCAGAAGTACCACTGCATTTGTCAAAACAAGCCTTATGATCATTTATCACACCACAATAAATCCTGGCCTGAAGTCCTAATGCACAGATGAGACAACTCCTCCATTATGTACAGACTCAACTTAATTTTGGAAATATTTGAAAGAGCAGATGTGATTGGTTATTTTATTGAATTGTTGCCACTGGCAACATAATATTTTTGTGCTGGGAAATTGTGAAGGGCAGGGATGGAAGCAGCCGTTTAGCCCGAGGAGTTGAGTGAAGGAAGAAGCAGAGAGGGAGAAGAAAGGAAGAAGTGGACTGGACTAAACTTTTTTTGTGATGCTTTATGAGTATTTTGTTGGGCCTTCACTGTGCTGAGCAATTAACTGTTTGGCTGAAAAGCACAGTGCCAGCTCCAGTGCTCCTCAGCTAGAAAAATGTGGGCCGTTTATCACTTTTACAACTCATTTTCACCCCAAAACACTCCACTCCTGGGCTGGATACAACCTCACTGCTGCCATGTCCTTGAGTTCCTGGTGACAGGTAAATATACACTTCCATCCAAACACATGTCCCATATGGTCTATATTTGACTTATGGGAGGTCAGCCTACGAGGGATCGATGTTGCAGTTCATTTTTAGAGGCTTGATGATGTCATGTTGCAGTGTACTGTGGGTTATGGGTCATGAACCTGTTGCTGCAACAGCCACCACCACTGTCTTGACTCTGACTATGATGAGGCAACACGTGCGCCGCTGAGAATTCTTACGCCCACTTTGAGGACAAACTTGAATGAGCAAAATCTTGCGCTCTCTCTACTGTAACTTCAGCACATCACTCCTCTGACAACATCCCAGTCCCACAGGGATCATCGTCAGGTCACACAAGAGGGAAGAATGAATGGAGCGATGTGATGTTGTCATTCAAATGCAATGGATCACTTGAACTCCATTGCCCTGTTGTAATGACCCTGTGTAAGGACCTGTAATGTGGTTTTCCCATTGGGGTTGAGAGAAACCCTATGCCAGGCCATTCAGGTGCGCAATAAAGTGCTTTTCACTTTCTGAGGACTTCCTGTCTCCAGTGGCGTTCTCTATTAACTCCTCACAGACAGACAAGAGCCTTTCTATTGGCCCAGACACTCTTTATCGCAGCAGTTATTCCCCCCCCAGGTAAGGCGCTACCTGGCCCGTAGATAAGATAGGAAGCCGGCTGCCTGTCATTATTGGCAGATGAAGGCTATCTGAATATTGACAACAGTTTATACTCCTTGTTGAGAAACAAAGTTGGACTTGTGAGACAGTGGCACACAGGGCTTTTATTGTGTAGAGGAGATATGAAAACCCAGGTTCCCTGTGGTCACACACCCAAATAGCCTTATGTCACAGCTTGCCCCCCCTCCCCCTCCCCCTCCCCTCCTCCTGCTCCTCCTGCTCCTCTTCAGTTGGCTACTATTTATTCCCACCAGCTGTAGTGATGTGCTAAAAAAAGTTCTTGACACCAGCTATTGCTTTTCATCACTGCAGCTTCCGACTGCTAACAGGGGCCATGCTAGCTTTCTTCCAGCCTCTCTCACATGCTGTGCAGTGGAGGGAACACTCATATAAAACAGAAACACGCACGTTAAAGTTATCGCAGAGAAATTGTAGGATGGCAGGTATAAAATGTAGTTATAGGAATTCTCACAGCGTCGGTCGTTGGGGGTTTGTGCATAAAATACCTGAAATGCCAAACCAAAACGGAAAGACTGACCAAAACAAAAACAAGAAAAAGGAGAAGAGGGAAAGAAACGCTGATGTTGCGTTGAAACATGTCTGATGAAACAGCGTGTGGACGCGTTTAAATTCGTTTGTTTTGTGACATAAATCCTAAGGGATATTCAAGTCTATAATTTCCAGTCGTTACATCTTGAATGTGTCAAATTAGTTTTGCCCTTTTGATATCACCTTGTTATGTATTCAAAATGCCACGATATCAGCCGTATTTTTAAAAATACGGTTGTAGGCTAATCTTTATTTTTTTAAAGACTAATTTTTAACGACGTCTTTTTTGCTTTCGGGTCAATACATTTAAAGTGATATATTTTTTAAAAATCGTTCTGCTTTTTACCTGGACTATTATTTTGTGGTAGTAATATTTGCAAAACCGAAATTTTCTTGGTTACTTTTAGTTAAAAAAAAAAGAATTTCAAGATGTCGGCAGCCTTTTTTCTCCTACTTTAAAGCCAATAAAAAGCGCGTTTAATTTAATGTCCAAACGAAATTATTCTAATTCATTTTTATTTAATTTAATAGATTTCTATATATATGGATCATACATTATAGGCAATAACAATAAATAATAATAGCCCGTGTACATGGCATTTTTATTATTATTTAAATCAATGGTAGCCAATTCTTGTTGTTCCTTTTGTAGAAAATTACTGTATTATTGTATTAATTATTAAAGCAATCCAGGCTATATAATGAAGTGGACCACCTCTGTGTCTCCTTGATATTTCCTCCAGAGGAAACGCTGGTCTGTAACTCCATCCCAGTGACACCAGTCTCCCTCTCTTCGTCCTCCCTCCCCCTGGCTCCTATTTTTGCATAAACCTCTATGCCATTAGATTGTTTTGAAAAATAAGGAGAGGTTTTAACTGTCATCTGAGACGATAATGGTTGCCGATTCTATACTTTCAGTCATAATCTTCAAGTGGACCGTGATTAATGATGCTGGTGTTCGCTGGGTCCTTCAGGCCCCTGGCTAGATGACTTCAGCCCTGCTACCCTGCTCTGTAAGCTCTCCATCTCTCTGTCTTTCCTTTAAACACACACATAGTCTCGGCCGTGTACAGCTCTTGCAGAGATGTTTCGGTCTGAAATTATGAATTGCACATTTCTCTGTGTGTGTCACACACTCAGAAAGTAGAAGCCGGGCAACAAGTCCCCAGGTGCGAAGCTAGTATTGGCCCTACAATCCATCTTTATTGATTTTACCATCAATGTTGCCGCCTAATACATGCAAGGAGCTTTATACCTATGAGTAAATATGAGATGAGAGTCTTTGGAGGTCACATTCACTTCAGCAGGCCAGAGTCTTATCATATGTGATGAAAACAGTGGGAGGCTTTATATGATCTTTTAGGTGAAACAAATCGCAAAGAGCGGGTAAGTCTAATATTTAAAACAGAAATGCGAAGTATCCTCAGGAGCTGACGAGAGACAGGCAGGCCGCTTCTTCTGCTTCTATCAACACATTTATTTTGGCCTCCAGAAGGGGTCGCCATCATGTAATAACAGTGCGCCCAAGGGTGTGGTGGGGAGGGGGTCTCCAGCTCGCTCGCTTAAAAAACCAATGGACAACTATTTTAATGGAGTTAATAATTAATTGATTCGAAGCTCCTGGGTGCCTATAGAATGACATTTATCAATAACCCCGAGAAATTTCATATTTTAGAAATTCCACACTCTCTCCCTCTCTTTCTGTCGCTCCTTCTCTCTGTCTTTAGGTGTCTTCCTCTCTCTGTGTCTTTCTCTCGCCCCTCTTTTTCTGTCTTTCTCTCTCTTTCTCTCTGTCTGTCTCCCCCCCAACCCCCCCGTCTCTCAACCCTCTTCTGTTATTTACAGTTCTTGTGAAATGTCTCACTTTGCTGCCCTCGGCTTCCCGCAAGATATTTCTTTTTTAAAGCTCTGAAAATAAACCGAAAGAAATTAGGAATAATAAAAAATATCAACTTAGGACAACAACCCATAAATTAAGGCAATCGATATGTTCGCCGCTTACTGTTAGGACTTCCGTCTCATAATGGAATAATGCCAGATTTATTTGAGAATCTTATGGGTTTCTCAAGCCATAACCCGTGATTATTTCAGTGGAAAAACCGGTCAAATGTTGACAACCTTCGGGCCATTGTAACACAGTGCTGGAGAAGGCAACATAATGAGAAAAAACGAGACGCTCGGGCCTGAGGCTTGCCTAATTAAATCTTAACTGATTGAAATAAAGGTTTGAGTACCTCAAGGCTTGACTAAACTCCGGCTATTTTCCTTTTTATTGCGCTTTATTTATTCTGCACTCACATGCCCTCTTTTTTCTTCACCACTGGCCACTGCAATTTCCAGCTTCTGCTCATTCCAAACCCCTATAGCTATATTATTTGACTGATTATAATTTTCACATCATTAAGATTTATTTTTGTGGAGTGAGTGTGTGTTGTGTGGGGGCGAGGAGAGGAGGGGGGTATAGGGGTGACTGTCACTCATTTTTAAGAGGACGAGCACCGCTGAAGTGTGAAACAAAATCGCCTCTAATTCAAGTAGTCGCGGCCAAGCGCAAAAAGTCACCCAGTTAGGCTGGAGATTTGTTTTCAATACTTCCCCTCAAAAGCACACTTTAATTTTTTCCCAATCCGTCTGAAATGTAGACTTATAGCTTAATGCACAGTTTATCTATTTTCATTTTTTGTCCTTTTAAGATAACACTGCAGTAGCCTACATTTCTTTTTTAAAAATGTAAAGAAATTAAATGAATCGGTAATTTAAAGCCTAATTGTGTGTAGTTAGATTACATTCCCACGTGTCAGGGCTTTATATTTTGAATAAAATCTTAATTTTCTATTTATTAAAATGCCATCGACTAAATAAGGAAGTGCGCGTTTCTGAAAGGACAGTGAAGAGCCATCAGAGGGGACCGTCTGCAGGCGCGTTTCTTCCTCCATTGTCTGAGAAAATACTATCATAAATGATAAATAGATAATGGAGCTGTCTCCTGCAGACGCGTTCATCAGCGGTAAATGGGAGCTGGCGCGGAGCACCACGGAGAATTAAGGCAAAAGAGTTTGCAACATTCCTGCAGGGGATAAGTTGTTGACAATTAAAGAACATACACATGGGGCGAGAAAGAGAGAGAGGTCAGAAATACATTTACCGGTCGTCGTTTGGGGTCTGTTATGTTTATTTCTGTGCAGTATTTCTGAAACTTGACCAACAACACGAGACTGTTTTCGTTTACTCTTCATTACTCTTCATACCACCGCCGCCCCTTTCAAGGCCGACTCGACGCGCTGCATCAGGTGTTGCTGCTATTTGAACGTCGTCTCTGCCAGCAAATATGTTTTCCCGTGAAATCACATTAGTAGCTGTAAGGTGGTTGCCAGTCTTTATGTTTTGTGTGACTTCAAATGTGACTTAAATCAAACAAGATGTAAATGTATGTGGCTCCATGTACTTTATTTACACGCTGTGTGTAAAGCTGAACTCTTTCTAGCTGACCTATTTCTTCATGTGATAAAACGGATGTAAATTGTGTGTATATATAAATTTTTATTCCACCATGTGAAAAAAAATCTATGACTCACTTCAAGCAGTAAAGAACAAAATAGGCAGAAAAATAAGAAAATATAAACACAATATTGGGGAAGAGAGCATTTAAAGTCAAAACCCCACGTGAAATCTGCTTCCAGATGAAGTTTTGCTTCTCACTCGATTATCTTTCCGGAGTTTGGATTGTGCAGATCAACCCTATTTACAAAAAAACAAAAGAACAGAAAAAAGAAGCAGCCAGTCTCCTCTTAAAGAAAGCCTTTTCGGTGGTGCTATAATAAACCATTTTCCCTGGGCTTTATTGATCAGTCACTCTGAGCTAATGTAATTATCCTCATCAATAGGGGGACTGCAGGGAGAATCATTATGCAGTTGACATTGATAAATGATCAGCCAAATGCGGCCCTTTTCTCCCAGGGACCCCCGCCTCTGACCCACTCACACAGGCCTACATAACGTAGTCATAGAAACACCTTATGGCAAGAGGAGAGAAAACTGCTGAAATGTTAAAAAAACGAGGGCAGCTCAGACAGAGCTCACACACACTCACAGGCCTACATAATACACAAAACCTAAAAACTGTCCCCCAGAGCAAGCCATTTTGGGGAGAGCCAGCTGCAAAGCGAAGGACACGTCCATTTTTATGACCACTATCCAAATCAGCAATTTGAAAGAAAAACAAAGCAGAAACAAAACTTTAAAAAAGTGTTTCTCCCCTGCTGCCAGCAGATGCACTTGTGTATCTAAAAATAGCCTACACATTTGCGGTCCTCTAACTCAGATCACACCCTACTTTACCAGATGCTCTGCAGAGAAAAAGAGCCAATAACATAAGCATTATTAACATGTTGCCTCTGCAACACACACACACACACACACACACACACAAACACACACACACAAACACACACACACACGCACATAGTGTTCCTGGCGGGGAAACTGTGTGGACTTTTAATATTGTTGCATTGTGCGAAGTGAGTGTCTTCCAGAGGACCGGGCTGCATTGTGCAGCAGTGCAGAGGGAATATATTCCTTATTTTATTCCTGCAGCAGCAGCCCGGACTGGCTTTGACAGGGAGGAGATGAAGGGGAGGAGTTGTTTAGCTCGGCTGGATCATCCATCATCCCTGTCACACCGAATCGGCAAAAGGAAAGCAGCAGAGGCAATCTACCTTCTGTCTCATCGGGGAAGAGGGGGGAGGCGGAGGGGAAGGGGAAAGCGAAAAGAAAAAAAAACTATTAATATTAAAATCCTCTCCATCCACAGTAATCCTCACGTTTTCTCTCTTTTTCATCTGATAATCTCCGCACAAAACGGAGGGCTTCTTCCTTCCGTTTTATCCACAGAATAATAGAGCACAAGAAAGACAAAAAAGGACTTGTAGGTTTTGAATAGTTGAGAAGATGCATCATTAACTGGTCTCTGATGTAAAACCAATAAATAGGCCTATGTACTTTCCCCCTAGCTGGTTAAGGCCTAACATCCCTCTGTGTGTGGATAGGAGAGAGTGTTAAACTAAAAGTGTCGGGAGTGTCAATAAAACAAGCTGCGAAACATTCAAACCAAACGCTAAAAATAACCTAAAAGGAAATAATGCTGTCGGACGAACATTTTTGAATAAACCTAAAATAAACTGTTGATATTGGGTTTTAAGTTTTAAAACGGGGGTGTCCACGCGGAAAGTGGTATCCTACTGGGGATATTTAGTGTGTAAAAGTGAATTCAATCATAAATAGGTGTCACTGTCTTTATCAGTTTTTTTGTTCGTTCGTTAGTTTTTTTAATTTTTTATCAGGAACGTACAAAAGCCAACAGTTAAATCATGTTTGCAGAAATTTTAGAAATGAATAATAATTCACAATTATAAGTTAATAAATAGCAAATATTGGATCACCTTATCTTAAGGCCAATTTTTTTTACCAGTTGTAGAAAAAAACTCTCTAAAGGCCACGAATAATAATAAAAATAATCAAGTGAATTTAAAAACAATAATCCAGTTTGTTTTAGTGCACTAAATACAAATGCTAAAATATACATGGATTTTAGTATTGTTATTATTAATACTATAGTTATATTATTATATTATATATTATATTTTGTGTGGCACAGATTATATTTGTTGATTCACACACAGGACTAAGTCAGTGATAAACAGTGTTCTTAACAAAAATTTAAAGACAAAAACAACTGAAAGAAAAAAAATATTAAGACCTTGAATCCGATACAGCAGATATTTAAACATCTATGTGAAGGACAGAAAATATTTCAGCCGAAGGGATGTTGTCATTTCTGGTTTAAGGCTATGACTTGGATGGCCGCGGGCAAACACGGGCAAAGAGATATAGAAGAGAGAGGAGATAGCCTATCAAAGCCCATCCTCTGTAATCCTAGACGGCAGTGCCTCATTAGGCCGACAGGCGGCGCTGTAAAACGGCAGAAATGAGTACAGCACTCTGAAAGAGGGCCAGCCATGGTTCTCACTACAGGAGCAATTACACTGGGGACAAATCCTTCTATTGTTTGAACGCTAGGGAAAGAGTGACGGGTGAATCCATCTCAGCTAAATTAACTGTTTGTTTTGTTTTGTTTTTTCAAAATAAATGTGACCCTGCCTTTTAACATGAGCAGATATATCTAAAATATGATTTTATTAATTCATATTTATTTCTGTGGAAAGTAAATTGGGTTATTTTCAAGAAATTAATTATAAAATAATAGTAGTAAAATGTAATTTATTTTTGTTTTTTCTGCCATTTTTATTCCTTATGTTTAAGAACTGGAGGCCACCGCTGATCTTTTTACTTTTATTTGTCACTGCGGACAGTTTATCTTTTGGTCTAAAACTAAGATGGGCTTTGTGGTGAATTTGCTGTGTAATTTGCACCCTTCATTTGCATTTGACTGTCATTTATAATTTCGAGGACATATTTGTGTGCCTAAATAAATTGCCATGGCAAGATAGGCTATATTTCAATCATAATTAGTTATTGTCATTTTAAGAGGGCATTCAATAACCAAATGGGAAGTTTGATTTTTTTAAAAAGCAGTTGCAAAGTGCTGACTCTTGACTTGACTCAATTGTAATAACAAAATAAGATCTTTGTGACAGGCAACAACATACCCAAAACATTTTTTCTAAATAATAATAATAATAATAATAATAATAATAATAATAATAATAATAATAATAATAATAATAATATACACTAAAAACAATTAATCATATGACTATTGAAATGGAGATGTGGCTAAAGACTATTTGTAACACAGTTAATCACACAAAAATCTAACAAAAATCAAAAATGAAATATTTATTACAGCATTTGTGACTGAACACCTTTTAAACATTACGTCACAGTCCTCATACAAGTATTTAATGTATTTTTGACAAAGCTTAAGGGAGACGGCATCTTATCATCTAGTGAGGAACACGTGCTGAAAAAGGAAGGAATTCATGGACATACAATATCAATGCCACAGCAGATCTGAAACTAGCAAAAACATTCTTTTTCAATTGAGGTAAACACATAGAATATCTAACATGAAACAATTAATAGACTGAACTCTGTACGAAGTTTGTTACAATATTCTCTCAGCTTTTTCCCCCACAAAAGCATTGAGTTCATAATTTAAGTTTTTTTTTCTTTTTTTTTGTTATAGGTTTTTTGGTGCATCAACCATCAAATGCTTCTCCAGTGCCACAGAATCAACGTTTGTGTCGGTATTGTCCTTATGGCAAGAATGTTGATCCGCAGATGAAGAAGCGCCGTAGGATGTTGCTTTTCCACTATTAAGCTTCCTTCAATAGGCTCTTACCACTGAGAGTCCAGGGTACAAAAAAATAAAATAATATTCAAATAAAAATGTATAAAACCAACACAATCCAGTGCTTGGGCAATTCAAACAAAGAACTTTTTTCCTTTAAAACCTACAGGGCAACATTCATTCATGAACCAAAAAAAGAGGGGCATGACAAATGTTCAAACTGAATCTTCTGGAGAGATCAGGTGTCATTTAGCAGCCTTTTCCCAGGTCATGTTCTTATGGGGAACAAGACCTGATTGCCCTCTGTGGTTTGGAGCCTTTTTGAGATGTTCCATCTTCTTATTGTTTTTTTTCTTTTATAGTGCTGTGCTGCGAGACAGTTTCTCCTACAAGAAGGAGCACACACAGTGTGAGAGAGAAGGTTAACCTTTCATTCTAAAACTAGCTCAGGAAACATAAACCATGTGATCAACGAAAAATGCACAAGTTTTAACTTATTTATCTATATTTTTTATACTACAGTAGTTATAACTCTTGGAGTCTTTCTGTTGTTTCTTCTTTTTTTTAAATCTTCCAGAGTGATTTTATTTTAGAAGTGTTTGAGCGCGTCACATGAAAGTGTACTGAACATGTTTATGATGGTGTGTGAGTGAGTGTGTGAAAAGTGTGTGTTTTTGAGTGTGTGCATCTGTCCGTTCTTTGCACACGTGTACGTCAAAACATCCTCTGTTGATCTTTACCAAAAGCCCAAGACTTTACAAAGTGTTCTTGTCAGCTTGGTCCTCCGTTTGGATGAAAGTAACAAAATTGACAAGTCTTAAAAAAAAAAAAAGATTTATCACAGCTCATCTGGAATTCTGTTTCTTTAGTGTCAAATTCTGGTCAAAAGGGTTCGCTTTTTACTCTTAAAAATAGTCTCAAAATAGGATTTATTGTGGGCTGCTGCTTTCTTTTTCTTGTTTTTTTTACTGTTTTCTTGTAGTAGCTGCTGTTGTCATTGTAGCAAAGTTCCCTTATACTATTGGGCATGAATGTCCAGGCCTTGTCCTCCAGTACTCGGGTCAATGGGAGTGAGCAAAGGGGGTCTCTGTGCAGACATGGTCATTCCTGGGTGCGACGAGGGTCCTCCATGCATCAGCATGGCGTGGTGGTGAGGGTGGTGGGCGTGGGGGTGTTCGGACAGGAACGAATGGAGAGGGGGTCTGTGTCTGAGCTGAGAGGGGTGAGAGGTCATCTGATGAGGGTTGATGTAAGTATGCGGGGCCATGCTCATGCCCATAGGACCGCTCTGAGGTACGTACTCCCCTGGCATGCCTGGCAGACCTGAGAGAAAGGCAGAAAGAGAAATTAATTTACAGTCAATGAAATTATTTTTCTCACTGCAGCCTTGACATGCTCCTTCACCATTAACAGGCCTTAATTCAATTTAAGACAACTTCAACAACAAAGAGCGTCGCCGATTTTATGACACTATGTCTGTGACTACAGCACTTTTTAGCTGCGACAAGTAAAGAGAGACATTATTGCACTAGGCTATTTTAGGCTATGGTGAGTGGTTTACAATGCCCAATAGCGTTGTGGTCAGGTCTCAGGTTGGAAAATGATCCTCAGTCATTCACAGACACATAGTCCTGGAGGATGTGAGGAAAACCAAGCAGCCGTATTGATGTGGAGAAGTGCTAATACTTTTACAAGTGGAACAGTCAATTCCCCAGCTGACTTTAGTGACAAACCGAACAGGCATTCTCTCATGGGGACGTGCCTCTGTGAACATATTTGATTTAGAATCCCTTAAAGAAGTTATTAAATAATTTAGGACTCAGTTAGCTGTTAACCAAGACAGCAAGCATTAAAGGCTTGGTTCAACCCCCGAATGAAAGCATTTTACGCAAAACAAAGTGCTGCTCTTAAATGCATGGAGTGTGGGTTTTGGAAGTAGAAAAAGAGCAGCAAGACAGAGGAGCAAAGACAAAAGGAAGTAAAAAAAGAGAAAAAGAGAAAGGAATGGCAGGTGGGGTTTATTGATGTCTCTTAAGATAGACCCCACTCCATATGTGTGGAGACCTCAGCATGCTGGCATCTTTCATACTGTGACACGACCCAGGACACAGAGCTGGCTCAGCAGTGCCACTGTTTGGCTTTTCACACGGCTGTTTGTTGTAATCAGAAAGAGAGGGAAAAAAAGGTAAGATGGGGTGGGGGGGGTCCTGGAGCCAGGGACTGGGGTATGGGAACATGGCAGATCTAGAGACCTGGACCTTGGGGAGAGACAAGTGAGAGCAGGGGGTCCCCGCTGGAGCCAGGGGGCCTGGGTCTGGCATTGGGTCTGGGCCGACCTGCTTTGTAATGTGAACCCCTGGGGGATTAGAAGCTGTAATAGGAGGGGAGAGGTCACTGCAAGGTCACTAGGCATGCTCACTCTCTGCATTCCTCCACCTTACTACACTGCAATTAAGAAATTACACTGGAGGGCCCCGGTCAGGGGAAGAGGAGGAGGACAGAAAGGAGAGAGGGAAGAAAGGGACAGCAAAGGCCAAGATTAATGACCAGTCTCATTGGTTGAAAGCTGGGCCATTTTCTAATACTCCCCTTCCATGTCAGTTCATTTGAAATGCACATGTTTGTCAGAGCAGGTCTCTTAAAACCTCACTACTGGGGTCATAAAATAAATAAATCATTCTGGGTGTTGGGGTATGATGGGTGCCCTCACCTCCATATAACCTAGAGTAGCTCCCGTTAAAAGGCCCAGCAGATGTTTTTGACACTGTAAGCTGGTAATCTCCAGTCTTGTAAGCTGCAGTCATTCCGTTAAGTAGATCTGAGACCCCCCTCCTTTATTAACAAGAGTGGTAAAATCATCTGAAGACAAACTGAGGACAGGCTGGGTCTCTCTCTCTCTCTCTCTCTCTCTCTGCATGCCTGCTTCCCTTGCTGGCTGTGCTGCACTTCTGTTATGGCACAGCAGTCCTGCTCAATGGCTGGTCATAATTAAATACCAAATATACCATATTGTGTGGCTGTGTAATCAAATCAAGAGAGGATAATATTCCTCTGTATTGAGCTATTAATGTAATTGGTCATGAAGCATAAAGAATGTTACGTAATTAAATAGTCTCAAAATTATATAGTCCTATATTAAGAATTAGCCAACCTGAGCAAATGTTGTCTCTGTGTGGCTGTTTTAGGGAACATTGCTTCCTGTTTTTTTTTTCTGCTGCCATTAGCAAAGACAGGAGGGGATGAGCGAAAATGAGCGAGAGACAGAGAGAAACAGAGGGTGAGAGAGAGAAAGAGGGAGGAAGCAAGAACTAGAGAGGTGAAATGATCTCTGTCGGCAGAATTGCCACTATGACCCTTTGGAAAATCCAGTCTCCATTTACATATAAAGGGTTCTTTTAATCAAGGTAAGTGTTATTATATTGTGCCTCATTGGGCATGGGAGTTTAGGTGTTAAAATAAAATCTCTTCTGCCCTGCCGCCTTTGGGATGTGATATGTCTTGATTTTTCAAATGTCAGCACTGTGGCACTAGCAGGAGGTGGAATGGCCACCTTAATCAGACTGCCGCCATTTAGCCATATAGGGATTTCTGTGTGTGTGTGTGTGTGTAGAGAGAGAGAGAGAGAGAGAAGAACAGCGACCCAGAGAGACTGTATCTGTATGTGTGAAAGAGATCCCCTTCTTTTAGATGCAGTCATGCTTGTGTCCACAACCTTATAAATCTATCTCAATGTCTCCCTGCTCTTGTCTGTGAGTCTCAGGTCAGGCTAGTCACTGGCCCCCGCCCCCCCTTAAATCGTCTCCCTCCAGTAAAAAATAATCAAAACACACAGCAGTACCCCCCACCCCACCCCACACTCATTCCTCCCTTTACACAGCTCAAACCAAACCTCCAGTGAAGGATCGGCCATGTCACCCACGGCCCGTATATCTCGCTCAGGGACTGTAATGTACTGCGGTGTTCCCGTCTTTGCATATAAGATAATTTGGGCATCAATCCTTCCCCAGACAGATTTATGTCACTCGGAGGACAGTTTCACTTCTCCTTCTTTATCGCTTCACTGGAGCCTGCTTAATTTCTCCCCGTCAGCCCCTTCCCCAGGAGATGTTATTTTTTCCCTAAATGTCCAACATTTGCATTGGCTGTCCGGGATGGGGAGAGTGATGGTGCTGTTGTGATAAATAAATTTGCGCATGCCATGCCAGGTTGCCCCCACCCTTATTCTGTTGTTTTCCCTTTTGTCTGGCGCCACAAGTCAGGTCTTCTCTGTCCCAGGACAGTTCTCCCTTTTCCCCAAGTCTTTAATTCATCCTCAGCTACTGGCCCCACTCTACTCCTTAAAGCATCTTGCTAAAACATCAATGCATGGTCATAGTTGATACTATGGAGTAGGGGGTTTGCAAAATCATGGCCAGGGTAAGAAGGGGTAGTACTGGTGAGGTGAAAGGCAATCATGGGTGAAAAAATAAAATCCACAGCCCCAAAGTGTAAAAAAAGGAAAAGAGCCCAGTACTTACTTCCCCCTTTTTCTTTGCGTTTTGCTTTACAAGATGGAGGTTACATGTAGTGCCATTGCCCATCCATGCCCATATTCATCCCCATTCCACTCATAGGCCCTAGAAAGAAGAGATAATGCCAGAAAAGGGTCAGCAGGAGTTTGAATCACAGAGAGGTCCATGGGACCCGCTGATAGAGAGGATGAGGTTGGATAGTGTTAGATGGAAAATGATAAGGGAGGGGGAAGTAAAAGATGTAAGGAAGTATTTTTATTTTGCATTGCATCCCACAGATCCTTTTATTATGATCATTTGTGAGGGATTTTCCTGGATGTGTTAGATTAGAGGGTAAAAAACAAGCAAGACAGATGACATTCTATGGAACAGTGAGGGGACTTTTTTAGAGAAGAAATGTTGTGGTTGTGTAGCAGTTGGTTAGGTTTATGTCGCTGACTTGGGGACCTACTGCATGCTGAGGTCACTAAATCTCATGCTACAGACAAGAGGATCAGTGCTGATCAGCTCTGGGATAACTGAGGGTGAAACTGGTGTCTGGTAAAGCAGGCAAGACGGAGGGGAAGATGGGTGGAGGAAGAAAGGTGGACAGACTTACCAGCTGGTCGGATCCCCATGTGTTGCTGACCGTCCAGCACGAAGCTGCCCATGGGCTGGCCCTCTGGACTGTATGCTGCTCCTTGGCTCACTGAAGGATCAAGAAGAAAACCTGATTGTAGTCAAAACGTGGACATGAAAAAGGGAGGGGGAAGAAGAAGAGAAAACATACCAGACAATCAGCAATTGTCTCAGCTTCAGCCCAAACATACTGTAAGACATTGTGCTCATGTTTGTGGACCGCAATGACTGACGCGTGGCATGCAATCACGCATACAGTTAGGTCCTCATGCATGCATGCAAGCACACACACACACACACACACACACACACACTTACGCACGCGCACATACACAGCCAGTGTCATTCAAAACCACACTTACAGGAGATACATTGTTCTCTAAACGTAAGAAGAAATCATGCAGTTGACAGGATGAGAATTTCTCCCATAGCAGGCAATTCCCTCAGTCTCTATTCAAATCAGTAGTTTGTACCCTCAGCATATACGTTTGTCAAAATCAAATACAATTCTAAACATGTAGATAACCCAAAAGCTGCCAAGTCATTCAATATTATGAACAATTTACCTGATTATCTATTATGATACAGAAGATACAGTAGCAATCAATTTGCTCAGTTGTGTCTTGCTTTGTCTATTATTAGCCCTAATGTACTAATGCTCCTTGGAGACTGTAGAAAACAGTGTATTCTAGGACTATAACAGTATTATCTTGGATAATCTGTAATTCATTGAGATTAGGAGGAGCTGTTAGTCATGCTATTTTTGTAGAGATTGTTGATTGGCACACATTGGTTGCATGCTGACAAATATTCAACACAAGAGTGCAGTAACTGTAGAAAGAGTCACCCACATTTCTAAGTGTACCTCACTTGATTCATGGCTCATGTTGTTTGAACAACCTCCACCTCGTCGTGTAGGGACCTTTTTGAGACTGGGGGCTTGCTAATCAACAAAAACAGCTTTCCCTCCCTGAGACAAATTACTTGGCTTCTTTTTGGTAATGCCATAGTCTACGAAGCCTACGGTGAATGAATCATTCCACAGGATCACACAGTGGCACACTCACAGTTACAACTCAGTTGGTGCATTTTGTGATAACAAAAGATATGGACAATAAATGTTTTATCAATTAACATTATGTAGCTTTCTATATTTTTGTTTTAAAGAAATAGAAATCCATCCCCGCATTGGCATTAAATTAAAACCTTAGATATTGATTTACTCAAGACATCACGTAAAACTCATTCTCCCTGCTATGGGCAGTTTTGATGACCGAAAAAACATTCATTGATACTGTTAAATTGAAAATTTGACCAAGTAGCTATGTAGTGGTCTTGATATTTGAAATTGCTGAATGACTACTTAAGACCAAAATGAAGAACAGTGATTCTTGAGGGAATAAAATAAAAACGCAGCAGAAAAAGCAAGGGGAACCCCCCCTAACCCTAGACTGGGAAAAAATTACAAACAAAACAGCCTAAAAAAGGAGATAATTCATAAAATGCTGCTAGCGTTTCTGGCACTCCTCTTGTGTCCAATTAGTAATTCACAGAGAGCGTTAATATACCTCTCTCTCCACTTAGACTGGGAAATCTCCAATTAGAGTCAATCAGCAAATGGCCCGCACCACTGTTGAACACATCTCATAGAGAAAAGGGAAAAGGGGATGAAGGGAGAAAGAGGAAGAGGAGGGAGTAGAAGGGATTTTTTTGGGGGGAATAGATGGTGGGTGCTCCTTTAATAAATCTGGGCTCCAGGCATGATGTGCATGCCAGTAAAGGCTTTGGGAAGGGTGTTTTCATGCTGGTGAAAGGAAGACAGAAGCTGTACTATATATATATATATATATATATATATATATATATATATATATATATATATATTTTTTTTTTTTTTTTTTTTTTTTTTTTACCTGCTCGATTTGACTGGTCAATCATGGGCTGTACTATTCTTCTCCTGGCGTTAATGAACCTGGCAGGGAGAAAAAAAACACAGAAGAGAAAAACAAACGTTAAATCACCCTGCTTTCACACACAGAAAGATTCATCACAAGCCACCACAAAGACAAAACAGTTGTGCATGACTTAATGGCAACATTAGCCACCGAGTCCTTGAGAGAGGCGCTCACAACAAAACAGCAACAAACAAAAGGGCAATTGTGTGCTGACTTGGGAACCCAGTGAGGGATACTTTTAATGTTCCTTATGATCTATTCCCCCCTCTTTTAATAAAGCTTTTGATTACGTTTGGTTGCTATGGGCACCAGGGAGACATTCCTCAAGTATTAAGTGCAGCTTGGGCACAGAAGAACCCTCATTGTGGCACATCCTTCTCTCCCTCTGTCGTTCTTAGTAGCTCCTGCAGCCATTCGCAAACAGCCCACGCCTACTTTACACATAGTGTACAGTATCGTGTCTACAGTTGGTTCTCCAAAACAACATTATTTCTCGAGTGTTATCACTCATTGGAATTTATAAGTAAGTCTTACATTTGCACAGTGCAGGATACAAGTGGTTCCTTTCATTACTCCCCACCATTCCACCTCCACCCTTCCCCTCTGTGGGACCCCCACTCTGGCTGCATTGTAGGGGGTTCTGCTCCCCTTCCAGCTGTCTAGAAATGAAGACCAGGCATGGGCCACTCCATGCTTTCACAAGGTATTGTTATGTCAGCGAGCCCATCAATTAGGCTGTCTGAAGTTTTATCACCGCCACAGCAGCGAATAAGTGCAGCACCACAAAGCCTCCCCAGCCGGCCTTGCTCCTGTGGCTTTTCCAGTGTAGAACCGGAGGTCATCTGGAGGTGACTGCCAGCCAGGGGCAACCTTTTTAACTTGGAATGGGATGCCTCGGGCTGTGTCAAACGCAAGCTGGCCACTTAGTCCGGGCAAGCTCTCCACCGTTCTTTCTTTCTTCCTCTTTTATCCCCTAAAAACGTAGCATGGACTTAGCACTACAGGTACCACCATGTGGTTGATATTATATGAGGGGTTGAAATCACGTTGGAACTGTCCAGCATGTTGCTTCCAAAAAAGCAGGGGAGAGAAAAAAAAGGCCCCACCGCCCACTTCTAACATACGGGCTACAGCACCATCAGTATGGCTAAAGAACTGGTCATTAGAAGGAATGGAGAGCTGGAACCAATTTGGGCTCCTAATCCCCCATGAAGCCCTGATACCTGCCCTTACCTTCTCCAATGAACTTAAACGACTGTAATCTGCCCGACTCAAAGTGACATGGTTAAACGTACAAAATGCACGGTTGGGAAAAGAGAGAAGCTGTGCTCATTTGCCAGGGGGCATCCAGAGTGCAGGTACGCAGGGGTGCCACGGGCCCCTGAGAGAAAAAGATGAAACACATCCATATGAGAATGAACAAGGAGGAAGGGGGCGTAAATGCGAGAGCTCAATTGGAAATTATATAATTGTAATGCATGATTTGTGATTTAAAGGAGAAGGTAGAATGCATTTTGATAGAACAAAGGGGACAAAGCATTCTTAGATAGCTATGCTGTCAGAAATGCCTGCAGTGCTTAGCAGAGAAACATGCTTCCAGCATCAAAACCGGCTCAGCAAGTACACTGTAAGACATTCCTGCTATCACACTCCCTTCTTTAAACTCAGAGTGCAAGGCTTGCCAAAATGTATGTCCTGCTTTCTCCCTTTCTAGATGCACCAAGGGGCTCAAAATCACAACCATGTGCGTTCTTACCTATTCTGGGATATAGCTATAACACATAATATTAGGAATGTTCTTCCCAGGTGCTAAATTTGCCCATACGGTTTCCAGTGACATCTGACTGCAGATGAAATACTCTGTGTGCTGTATGACCAAAGCACTATTTTATTAGATTTTTTTTCTAAATGTTCCTTTAAAAAACATATTCATCGTCTTGTGTTTACTGACATGAAATGTATAACGTAAAGCATACAGGAAAATCTTTAGATATCATTGTGTTTGCGCTCATTGAAATGGTCACTTTTGAGTATGAAAGCAGTTCATTGCCATTTACACAAATTTACAGATTTTCAAATTTTTTCCATACAAGCTGCTTCTGGGATGGACCTGCTTCTTGTCAACATTCCCTATTGGCCAACCATTACCTTATCACACACTCACCTACACACACAAAAGCTCT
Source organism: Lepomis macrochirus (assembly GCA_024633595.2). Lineage (NCBI taxonomy): Eukaryota > Metazoa > Chordata > Actinopteri > Centrarchiformes > Centrarchidae > Lepomis > Lepomis macrochirus. The sequence goes on along the minus strand of JALXJV020000022.1, from coordinate 18,124,770 downwards.
GTTTTTGTACGTTAAACAAGTTGCCACAGTAACTGGGAGGCAATGTCGTTCTGAGTAGGGAGTGGGGGGTGACTAAGGGCCCCTCTGCTGGCCTTAGAGCACCTTTTATCAGTTTGAGCAAAGCCAATTGAGATTATCAGAGCCAAGTCTGATAACACTGTTTTCCCTCGGCCCGTGAGCTGCTAATGGTGTGTGTTTAGAACAACACAACCAGGAATCCTCCAGAGATGAAGGCCAGTCAACTGGGATGGACTCACAGATAGATAGATCTGAGGACCCAAGGCCCTGAGAGAGACACAAAGATTGACCACAGGGACTCAGAATTCCCAACCGCTTGCTAAAACATACGTGCATGCTGTAAATCCACACATCGACACCACGGACATGACCACAACCACTGCCAGTGTGTCTGTAGGCTAACCAGAACACAGGAGGTTCACAGGGGACACTAGCTAAAAACCTCCAACCCAAAGCCCATGTTTTATTATCTACATCTGGTGGTCTAGCTTATTATGGTCTGCCTCTGCACAATGTTAGAGCACAGAAACACCAACACACACTCACATGCACACACACAGAGTACCTCTCAGCATGGGAACTCCATGCTGTCTTCAAACAAATAATTAAAACCAAGGTTAGGGGGTCGTGAGGAGGTCATTCCTTGGGATACAGCTCAGAATGTGTACATTACCCCAGGAGAAAGCAGGCTGGTGGGGGCAGCGGTCCACTGCTGTTTAATGTGGGCAACTGGTTTCTTCGAGCCAATAAGCCTTAAACACATTTTCAAGTTGCATATCAAAAACTGCTCTTGTGGTGCTAAGAATGTTTGGAGCATGCATGTGAATATGTATGCACTTATCAGTCAATATGTGTGTATGTACATGTCAGCGCATTCTTCACACACTAATGCCAACTGGCCAACAGTAGCACTTCCCACTGACATGCCCTGAAATGGTGCAAGCGACACATACATACACAAACACATGCATGTACAATTGCAATACAATAATAACAATATAGAGTGCTAAGTTTACTAGTGCTAATGTTGCGGCTGTGTAGGTCGCAGAGGAAAATAACAGACAGATATGAATGATGGAGCCAGGGCAGTAGGAGTCCACTTGACACAGGGTCTCCGCTAGGCTGGATCAACACGGCATCCCTGGTTACTAATATGTGCTCATACACATGGGGGGAGGGGGCCTTCAGAGAGTGTCTGCTTAGGTGTTAAATACTCTGGCTAACATACAATGTTATGCTATACTCAGTGTGTGTGTGTGTGTGTGTGTGTGTGTGTGTGGGTGGGTGGGGGATCCAGGGTAAGGCGTGGTAAGAGACAGAAGAAGACAGTTAGATCTAATAGGGGACTTACATAATCCTAAAACATACCATGCGCCTGTATTTTATGATGCAGAGTCCTTATACTTCATGAGACTTCCCTTCAATACAAAAAAACAACTGCATCATCATAATAAAAGAAACAACCTTATAAATTATACTATGAAAGGTTACTGGACGATTGGAGATTAAATCACAACAAACCAGTCTGTCTGACTCAGTGCTTGTATTTATTCTTTTTTTGTCTTGCTTCCTCATCTCAATCTGTCAGAAAGGCCTTGTTTCTGGTTAACTGACTTGCAGCCACACCTGGTAACTCGCTCCTGTTGTCAGCATTCCTTCCCTGAGAAATCGTCATGCCAAACCACCCTACCCTGGAGCACAGCCAACAGAGAGAGAGACGAAAAAGAGAGAGAGACTCACTGCTTGGCTGGCCAATTGCTGTGGAGATCGGAAGGGAACCCAGCCAATCATGAGTAGGGTCACCCGTTTGACGAGTTTGTGATGAAAGAAAGAAAGAAATCTAGCCAGAGCCAGAGTGAGACAGCAGAGAGAAACAGAAATACTAAACACGTCTTCCCCAAGAAATGAGGTACGGACTGCTCCAAATGTAGCCCTGTAGAGTGTGCAAAGAGACAGCTCTGAGACTGTGACACAGAAATCGTTGACAGTTTATTGCCTTCATGGCTGACCTGCAAATGCCCATTTTGGGAGCTCATATGCCAGGAACAGGGGGGCAAGTTTCCCTTTGTCAGTCAAATGCCTGGAACCCTTTGGAGAAGGATTAGATGCAACACAATCTGAACAAGAACGTGCTGAACTCAATCCCTGATCACTGCTTGAAAACATGACTGTCCTCTGGTTCCTATTAAAGCTCATTGCTTCCATACTTCTGCTTCAGACAGAAATAAAGATTCCAAACCTCCAGCGACTGAGTCACAACTCACTGGAATCAAAGGAGGAAGGCTTTAGTTTGATCCCCCCAAAAAAAAAAAAAAAAAAAACGAAACACAGGTCAAAATGAGTAAAACGCTCAGTGTCCTTTGACCAGGAAGTGCATGCAAATTAACCCCATGAGGAGGGCGTGTTTAGTATAAGCAAACACTAATTATGGTCCGGTCAGACAGTGGGGCAGTCTGGGACTACTGAACCTCCAACACTGATCTACTGTAGTGTCAACAACACTGACTGAATCTGCTCACATGGTCCTTACAGGCCCCCTGTAACAGTTTATACATAGCTAGCCACCAGACTGAACCTACGGTATCTGTGGATTTATCATAAACTATCACAAAGGAGCTTTTCACAGGCTCCACACACAAAGAGATAGGGTAGGAACGAGGAAGCTTCCTGATGCTCATCCTATCAGAGATAGTTTCCCCTTTTCAATCCCTTCCACCCTTCTTTAAGTTAAAACAGGAGTCAAGAGACATAAGCTGGGCGAACATTACCTCACCCCTGTGTTTGATTTAGTGCAGATGTGAAACGGAGCAAGGCAGGCTCGTTTTTTAAGAACGTCAGAGAGGGCCCACGTTTAGGGCAGCCACTGTGTTTACATAGTTTTACCTCTGTCTCTCTTTCCCTCTCTCCCTCTTTTCTCTCATCTACAGTGCCTCCTCCATACCCCCCTCCACACTCTTTTGTCTGCCTCTCAAAGGGGGACTGTTTCACCTCTCCTCCATGGACTTTCACTGACCTGTTTTTCTTTCCCTTTTTATTACTCCACTCATTGCCCTTTTGTGGCATCCCCCCCTCAGCCCTATATGAGTAACATTTGCACTGCTCTGTCAGTCTAGCTGCAGAAGTCATTCCTCTCAGAAACCCGGGGAGTACGAGTCATTAAGACTTGAGTGGAAAATCAGACAAAGAATTATATATTTGTGTTGCAAACTGACACGATTTAACGAGCAGCTAATTAAAATAAATCAATACCACTGCGGCATGCTCGCTCTCTGTCTGTCTCTCTTCCCTCGCTCTGATTTTCTGTCAGTACCAAAGAGGTGGAATACTGCAGTGTGGAGTGCAATGTTTTTCTGGTGATAGTTTTACCCTTAAAATTAGGCTTAAACTACCACCTCTGCATTATGATGATTAAGAACTCACCAGCTCATCACAAAAGAGAAAATATCATACAGTCTGTCACAATTTGAATGATAGAAATATACAGTAATAATCCCAGAAGTAACTCTCTAAACTACAACAGCGAGACAAACAACAAAGGAAACAAACATAGACATCTCTCTCTCTATTTACCCTCCCATCTAACACCTTATTCCCTCTTCCCCCTGTCCAGTGAGGGCATGTCACCCCTGGGCCTTGTAGTCCAGCAGCCTGACCTCTACACGGCGGGCTGTGCGGCCCCAGCTGCTGACTGTCCGTCAAACACCTCCAGAGCAGTGTTGGGCCAGGAAGACCACGCTTGTTGCCCCTTTGATCCAGGAAGCAGCAGCTGCTGCTCCACATAGCAGCACTTTGTTCCTCTGTCTCCTCACCACACTCTGTCCTACGGCACAAAAACACTGAATCCAGTGCAGAAGTGGAGGGAGAGAAAGGAGAAGAGGAAAAAATGTGGGGGTTATGGAGGGCGGGGAAGGGGGGTGGCGGTGGTGGGGGGGTTAAAAAAAACCTGCCTGTTTTTTTTCTCACTACAACATCAACAAGCTCTGACAACGGCAGCGGGGGTTTTTCTTGGCCCCGACACAGCTCTCAGGCATCTACTTCTTGACGATTCACCCTCCCTTCTCTTTTAAGAGATATGATAGTTATTGTTCAAATCAGCCAGGGTGAATGGAATGGACCAAGGCCAAGCCTGCCCCAGGCGTCAACACACCTGTATGAAAGAGACCTTATTGTAGCAACCCAGCATGGCTAACCTGCCCTAGCTATACCAGTTTTCTGATGTTAGGAGGGAGGGTGAAATCATCTCTTCTTTCTCTCTTTCTTCCAGACAGTCGCCTAATATTTCCCGTCATTAACCTTCCTTTCGTCAGAGGCTGGCACCTCTCCCCTGGAATGTTTTTACTAACACTGTTATTTTTGAATATCACCACCAGACAGGGGGATTAAGGAAAGAGTTGATCCACATCTCCCTTGTTAGCAAGGCCCCTCTTCTATTACTCTTGCACTCCCTCCCTTAAGACAACACCTTATTAACGTGCATAGGTGTACAAAAGGCATTGTCTGCCTGCCCAGGAGCTGAGGGACCAACAGCTGTGTTTCCCGTTGTTTGAAGAACATCTGAAAGCGCCGAACATATGTCAATATTAGCCCCCGTCAAAGGTTCCAGCACATGGCGCATGACAGGGGTCGTCAGCGCTCGAAGGTAACGCTCATTCCTCATAAGCCAGCTTCTCACCTTTTGGGTGGGTGAGGGCTTCCTGCTTTCATGCAGGGCCAGCAAGAAATAGAACAGAGACATGCTGGCAGGCTGTGCATTCACTCAGATACACACAGAGGAGAGAAGGGGAGAACAGAAAGAAAGACTGAATCCAGCACTATCATTACCCCAGCCTACCCATCAGCCCTCCTGAGATGAGTGGGTGTGCTTACAAGATTGCCCCATTTTGTCAGTTGTGAAGAGTGCCACCCCTATTGCCCAGATTTCTCTTTCTCCCACAATACCAGGCCTGTTGGGTTCCTTTGTACGTCTCTGTGGGGAAGGCAGGTATAATCTCCATTTCCATCCACTTCTCACTACTATCATACAAATGTGTGACTTTTTTAGCCTTTCTGTCGCCCTCCTGCACTATCTTTCCATCTCTATTTCTTTCACCCACTCTTTGTCTCTTGCTCTGTCGTCTTCTGCTCCCTTTCATTCTCAACCCTTTTTTCCCTGTCTGCCTGGTAATCGAATGAGAGATTCCGCGACTCTGTGACTCCCCCTTATTGTCAGATATCAAACAGGGCGGCTTTGTGGATTACCAGGGGAAGCTGATAATGACATGATAGAGGCGTGATATTTCAAACAAAATTGAGTGTCAATTGCCTGCATCGTCTAGGCAACACAAGTGTCTGCGTTGCAGCAGCCAGGAAGGAAATAGGGCCAATCTATTTCCTTTGCTTCATATCAAACGTCTCCTCTTCTCCTTCCTTTCTAAGACTATAATGGGTTCAGCTCAAAGAGAAGAAGAGGGGGCCTGCCAAGAGGGGCTTCAACAGTTACGTCCTTACGCAACACACATACATGCTTGGGTACACTTGTGAGCATGCATGTGCTGTACATGTACACACATACACACTTGCAGACATTAACTGGATTTCTGATTTTCAAATGCATTAGCAGAAGTCAGAAGGCAGAGCCAATGGGAGGTTGCACAGGGAAGGTGCCCCCATTTCATCACCCCACCCCCAAACATATATACACATGCACATACTCTCTCTCCCCTTGCCACTTACTTTTTTCTTCACACTGCTGTACTATTAACCATGTATATAGGGCAGTAAAAATGCTCCACAGTTTGAGCAATTAAAAAGTGACACCTGAACCTAGTGGATAGACTGTTGAGATTCTCTAATGCCTGGGTTTAGGTGCCACTGCACTAGGAGTCTTTAAGAGCCAGACAACTAGGGAGTACAGGATTCAGTGTGCGTGTGTGTGTTTGGAAAGGGATTCTCCCTCCCACTGGGATGTCATCATCTTCTCATCATTGTGTCTCTGGCGTGTGAGTGAGTGTTTCCACCAAGCACATTTCCATGATGTGTCTGAGTAAGTGTGTCTGTGTCTAGCACATAGTAGTGACCACGAGAGTTATCGGTCAAATATTGTCAGCTTGCCTCTGACTTCCCTATTGAATAATTAATCTGAGTTTCAATAGCACATAATCGCTTTGACATACATAACCATGAATGCAGGCACACAAACACACATGTGGAGGCATGGTCAGAAGCAGATTTTAGGGCTAAAAAGCCCAGCATCAGGCCAGTGATATAAATAGCTGTTGTTTGTGGAGGGGACTGCTGGCAGAAGCAGCGCTGACACTGTGGAGCAGACCACAGGGACTCTGATGTGCCTGGTGGCCTGAAGCAAGCCCGCTGCCTCTCAGATCAGCTCTACCACTGACTGTTTACAGCATTGGCTGGCCTCCTTCATAAGTGACGGCCAGAAACACATACAACAATCTCTGCGTCTCAGAGGAAAAAAAAACATTCAATTCAACCTTTACGGCAGAAAATGGTCCTTTGAAGGGTCTAGTAATAATCCAGAATGCAGGTGACCCCAATCTGAATTCATCTATCCATCCATCCATTGTCAACCGCTTATCCTACGTACAGGGTCGCGGGGGGCTGGAGCCAATCCCAGCCGACATCGGGCGAAAGGCGGGTTACACCCTGGACAGGTCGCTAGTCCATCACAGGGCCACACATAGACACACAACCACTCACACTCACATTCACATCTAAGGACAATTTTAGAGACACCAATTAACCTAGCCTGCATGTCTTTAGATGGTGGTAGGAAGCTGGAGCACCTGAAGAGAACCCACATGGACACAGGGAGAACATGCAAACTCCACACAGAAAGTCCGGGGCAACCAGGGTTTGAATCCATGACCTTCTTGCTGTGAGGCAACAGTGCTAACCACTGCACCACCGCACAACCCCACCCCGCCCCCCATCCCAATTTTTCCAGGTAATTTTATGTTTCACATTGATATACAATTATATCCAAAGCTTTTTATCATATGGCATATATATAATTTTGGAGATTTTGAAGAAAGTCTACACAATATAATGAGAAGATGATAAAGCATATATGTCTTGGGGGGGTCTACAGGCAGACACCCTCCTGCCCTACCACGGGAATCCCCGCCGCTTTCACATCCTCACAGAGTCTCCCAATTGAAACATCATCGTCGGTAATAGGAGGAATAAATATTCATAAGTCGGGGAAGAGAGAAACCCTAGATTAGGGTAATATACTCCTCATTGTTCTCCCCAGGCTTTCTCCAGCTCTTCCTCTGTATCTCTGCATCTTGTTATGCATGTAATAGTGTCGGCTAATAGTGGCTAATTCCTCCAGCTACCTCTGATAACTTCATCAAAGTACATGCATGTGTGTGTGTGTGTGTTGGTGCGCACATGGAGAGAAGCAGCAAGCTGCACCATTTATTTCTCAGCTCTCCCAGAGTGCAAATTACCGGGCTTGATATCACCAAGATTTTGGGCCATATTCCAATTAAGATTGGATTGTTTTTGTGGAGAGGCCCTTTGACCCCACCCCCCGCCACCTTTTCCCTCCCTTAAACAAAGGGCTATATTGATTTATACGGTCTTCACTGATGGGCTTATTGGCCTGCACTTCAAAGCCACAGAGGGCACCAGGCCATGAATCACAGCTTCAGAAAAAATACTCAAACATACACTCACAACAGGTAAGAATAATACATTGGATCATTGTTGAGGATGCGATTACAACCTTCTCTCCCTCCCATATCCAACACTCACTTTTGTTGTGTCTTAAAGGAGGGAGAGAGAGGTCACCGGAGGTTATTCTGAACACCACACCACACAAACAAAGCAAAGATAGAAGATTTACATGCTGTTACTGTATATCCAAACACGGGGATAGGGGGAATGCAAAGTGTGAAAGAGGGAGGTGAAGAAGAACACAGAGAAAGAGTGAGAGAATGAGCATGCCTGGGCAGAGAGAAAATACCTTGTAGAGGTTCACAGAGTTTAAAGAGCTCAGCCAAAGAAGGAGCTCCTGTCCTCCCAAACACACACACCCTCAAGGCCATTCTGTTACACCTGGTCACCTTTATCCTTTTTAGTCCCCCACACCCTTAACCCTCCTACCACACATATACACCATCTACCCAAACACATACACAAAATTCAGCCGCCCCAAACACATCACCACCAAGACACACAAAGCAGCACCCTGTGGCTAATACACACCTCTTCTGGCTATCTCCCTCAGCAGATAAAACTAATTATACCAAATCTACTCTGTCAGCTTGTCTGATCCTCTGGGGCCTCAGTTTAAATCTTGCTCTCTCTCTCTCTCTCTCTCTCTCTCTCTCTCTCTCTCTCTGTCTGTCTCTTGCCGCCTCTCTCTCGGTCACAAGCCACAAAAAGACCAAGAATCTCTGCCAACTGACCTCTAGAGTAAAAACATAAACAGACTGACTAGCTATAAAGACACATATAGCACTATAGCAGCTGAAACACATTGTTTCTTTGAGCAAACAGACCATTTTAAGCAACTTTCAGACTGACCTCAAGTTAGATTTTTTTAATGCACGACTACAACGCTAATCAAATTGTTTTTTTAAATGCACTGATCAAGTCTGGTAGTCTTAACAACATTGAAAAATCACAAAAAATGCATGACATCATCAGGCATCCAATCCAAAGAACTTATGCACCTATTCAGATGCCTAGTCCCTCTGTTGGCACTTGTCGTTGGCACCCATGTTAGGCTTTAGAGCTAAATAACAGGCCAACATCCCAGGCTTTCCAGCTGCACGTCCTGAAAGCCCATGGAGAAACCATTCCTCCCAATGAGCTTTAAAGGCAAATGGAAGCTCATAAACAGAGACTTGACTGTATAGACTTTGCATTTTATCTTTCAGCAGTTTCTCCTTTTATGAGCCAGGGACCCCTATAACAGGGGGAGGAAGGGAAGAATGAGCAAGAAGGAAGGATGGCAGGGAGAGAGTGAGGATGATAGTTAGGATCTTGAGGAAGAAGATGATGGCAGAAAGAGGAGAAGAATAAGAATGAGGTACAGGTTGGCAGAATGAGACAGAGGAGAACTGGGGTCACAAATCTTGCTGCTATTCTAGTACGTGACATCTCCGCTCGTTTGCGGCTGCTCATTAACAAACAATACTGCTGTGAAATTGGTTTAATGACAAAGTAATAAAATTGCTATTCTGCTCACAGATGGCCTCAGGCACAGGGAGATTCTGGCAGGCTTACTGTGGCTGCCCGTGTGCATTAAGCTGCTTGTTCATGAAAACAGCATCCTACACTTTCTTTCTCACTATCACCAAGCTTTTTTTTCTTTTTAAGTTCGTTCTCTTCCTGCAAATGAAATAAATTAACCTACTTTCCTCCCTTGTATTCTCCTTGAATTCTCCCTCTCCCACACTCTCACCCTCTTGCTCTCCCTCAAAGTCTCCATCTCTTTCTCTCTCTCTACCGTGTATTCTCTACCTCCTTCTCTGTCTCTCTATCTCACCCCAAGTACAGAAATTACCATCTTAAAATAAAAAAAGGAGACTCGCCCACGCAAACGCAGCTCGACTTCATTTCAAACGCAGAGCCCTTGTTATTAAACGACCCACCAATAAAACCAAGCCGTTGAGGAATAAAAGAGCCAAAAGGAGAAGAGAAGTACAAAGACCTCCCTCCTCCCATCTCTCTCCATCTCTCTCTAATGCTTTCTCTGTAATACCTCGTTCAGCTCTTTGCTTCTCTATCTTGCCTTGTCTGGCTTCGTTCTCCTTGCATGCCGTCTTTGCTGGTAGATTTCCACAGCCTTGGAGAGCTGCTTGTAATTGGAAAACAAGTAAAAAAGCATTCATTTTTGTGCATGATCGCCCAACACTGCCAATTTTATAAAAGCACCACCTGTTTTTCATAATTCTAGACTCACACAGAGGTGGGCATTGGGCTGTTCCGTGGCCACAGTGGGTGTCCATGCCATGCTATGCTGTGGCCCAATGTGCCCCCAGTGCCTGATAAAGTGGGAGTGGGCCCTGTTAATCACGCAGAGCGTTTCGACAGCAGTGTGTGCTTGTGTACTCACACACAGCACATACTTAACAGAGTGGCACATTAGCATCAGCTATTCAAGACTCCCATGGATTATACTGTGAGTACAGCATGTGTCTAGATTGCACCGCAAACAGATATTTGGATCTGTAACAACAGCTGAACAAAATGAAAACACACAGAGTCTGTTCTATTTTATTCTGCCAATAATGAAAATATGGTTTTCCAAATATGTTTCTCCCTCCAAAACAGATAAAATGGGATTATTATTACAACATCAAGAAAGCGGCCAGATCAAATGAACGGGTAGGGGGTGTTAGTAGGGGGGCTGGCACTTGGGATCTGACAACAGAGTCAATTCGGCTAATTAACTGCCAATTAGCGGTCCCTAAATGAGAGGGATCATGATGCCTGTGTTGGCAGCGCCCCGACAGTCTCTCTCTCTCAGTCAGATTCACATATACACTCATGCTTGCAGACACACCACAGAGATACACACACACACACACACACACACACACACACACACACACACACACACACACACACACACACACACACACACACACACACACACACACACACACACACACACACACACAGCCGCAACCTCTCCACACTCCAGTATATTTAGAAAGCCAGGGGCATAAGATGGCCACCGCCGGGAGTCCCTGGTTGCAGCCAAAAAAAGGCCTGACATTTCCATCTGGGTCAAAGTTAGACAGATAACCAGCAACTTCTGTCAACTAGCCTACCAATGTGACAGAAATGAAGAGGCAGAAAAGTAAGGAATAAGCAGAGATATGGAGAGTGGTAAGGGAAAAAGAACCTCAAAATCCTCTGTGTGAGATTCATAAGACTTAAATACTTATAAAGAATGTGGAAAAAAACAGAGGCGGCTGGGCCAGTTTCATAGCTTTATGTTACATTTGGAAAATATTAGTTATTATTTTACATTTCATAATGGTATCGCCCGCCAAACCAGAGGATCATATAAAATCATAAAAGCCAGTGTTCCAAAGTGTCTCATTGGCCTGAAGAAGGGGTGTGGAAAATGCTTTGCTAAGTGGAGGAACAAATTGGGCTTTGGTTTTTCTCTGTCTTGTTTTCAGATATTACAAATAAATGTGCCTGTCCGTTAATAACATTTTGCATGTGAACCTGCAGTACAGCTTCTATGTACCTCTGTTGTGTGAGTTAAACTCTGAGAAGTCTGCAAGGATCCACAGACTGGAGGGAGGGAGGAATAAGGAGGATCTGAGTGGGAATGGGGAACATGCTGTGAAGAGAGCTACAGAGCAGTCAGAGTAGAGCTAGCTGAACTCAGTTTATCTGCACGCTGTGCTACAGCAGGAAGCAATCTGGGAAGAGAATCTGGATTCTATGTACATAGGCAAAAGTTGTAAAGTCATACAAGTGCAATGACATTTGAAAAGTATGTCTTTTTAACTGTGGTATCACTTTGACCGTTCTTTTTAAGCTCTTACATAATTATTATACCTTAAATATTATTTATTTGACCTGAACACCTGTCTTACACAGTCGTATACTGGACCCAGACATGAGACGCCATTGAGCTTATTCTACTGTCGCTCAGCTTCAAAGGAATGAAATTAAATAACTAATTCTTAATTTAAACAACTGAAGTTTGTCCTCCTGGTGAAGACAGAGCCTCAAGAAAACAACAACAAAAAACCCCAAAACAATCAGTGCACCATACCCTGCCTTGAATGGCCAGAGAGATTGTGCCTATTTCTTCTCCTCAGTGGGCACAGGCCGCTTGGCGCCGTCGTCTGGCGGATATCCTTTCCTTATCATGTGACCTGTGCTCCAACGGGGGCAAAGGTTGGCTGCGATCCGCCTCTGTGTCTTAATAACTCACTCATTGTATTCCTTTCTGCCGCTAATTAGAGCCTCTCCCCTGTGTGTGTATGTGTGTGTGTGTGTGTGTGTGTGTGTGAGTGTGTGTCTATGCATGTATTCCCCCCTGGGCTGTAGAGAGGAGGCAAAGAAGAAAAAATAGAGTGTGGCTTTGTGCCCTCTTTATTGTTATTAGTGCTCCAGTGGCACAGCAGTCAGTCATCATAGATGCCAAGAACTGACATATTCGCTCTGCCTCTCCTCTCTCTCTCTGCCATGGAAATGACCAACTGGCTGCCTGTGAGATGAGGGAATAATGAGGGGACGATTTCCTTCCTTTTTTTAGACGCTGTTTCTCTCAATCATCTGTCATCAGCGTCATCTCTCAGGCTTGTGTAATAATCCTGCATGTTATGTGTGTTATGTGTGTGTGTGTGTGTGTGTGTGTGTGTGTAAGCACATTGCCGCAGAGGTAAATAACGGCAGGATAGTTGGTGTGTGTGTTTATGGCAGTGAGCGAGGGCATATCGTGCTGGGTCTGACGCTGTGACATGAAAGGATTTGGTCAGGCCCCATTTAGCCCAGACTGATAGCAGGACACCAGGAGCTGCTGAGGCAGGCAAATATACCGCTAGATACTGTAAACTGTGAACGCTTCTCCAGCGAGTAGACACCTGAGTCTGCCGTTTCACCTACTTCATTATCCCAGAATGCTATGTGTGACATGGCCCTCACCTTTTCCCACTATCTTAAACAAATGTAATTACATGTCAGACCACTCCCCGATTCTGTTAGCATGACGCCAGTTGTCTCAAATGTAAGCAGAGCAAACACTCTACCTAACGGTTAACTAATGGTGTCCTGACACACTGTACACCCATAACATCTCTGTGCATACTGAGAGAGCATTGTGTATTATTAGTAATAATGTGCATAACGTGCATATACACACACTTGGACACACACACAGAGGATACTATTAACTGGATAATCATATCCTCCTCCTCATCTGCTCAACACCAGCACAGTGAGATTGTGAACTTTAACCTTTTCCTTTGTTCCTTATTAACACCGGACAGCTAATGGGATGTGGCCTACAAACAGGTGAGACTGCCAGCTAATGATGTAGACTAGATATAGAACCAGATAACATGTCTCCAGTGGTACCAAGATAAAGGGTTTCCAACCAGCTGGAAGTGGTCTACTATGGGTTTTGTTTTCTGTGTGTACAGGTGAACTGCAGGTAAACGTAAAGGTAGGTGTCAGTTGGTGGGTATGGTTTGGGGAGGTTTGATGGGGTAAGTGGGTAGAGAGCAAGATCCACTGTCTATTGACTATCACACAGAGCACCCTTGTGCCCTCGCTGGGCTGCGATTGTGCCGGCTGACAAAGCCCTGATTCAGCACATCCTTTCCCCGAGGGAGAACTCTGGAAACCGAAGACGGCGGCCATCCCCTCCCTTTTCCCCCACTCATCCTCTGCTTCTGTCTCTCCCTCCCTCTATCTCTATCTCCCTCTCTTTGGTCAGTAACATGGCAGCAGCTACGCATCAAAGGGAACTGCAGAACAATACAAGGGGCCAGCCAGGAATTTGAAGAGCTTTTTTTTTAAACAGGAATTTCATATGGCATAGTTCTGTCATATCCTAGGTGGACCATCTCAGCAGCCACCAGAACCAGAAACCAAAGAGAAAAAGCAAAGGCACAACTCAAACAAAACTCACTGTCCTGCCTGGTTAAGGATTACAAGGGGAAAGGAAACGTCTGCATCCTTTCTCTTTCTCATTTTTCACTCAGTGTAAAATAGCCAATAATGTGGCAGCATCCACCAGGCCAGCTGACAACACCCAGAATGTACCAGAGATAGACCAGCAGAGTCTAACTGTCTCTAATGACTTTATTTGTGAAAATTGATTCCTGGTGTGTTTTTGTTAACACGGCTGGTGTAACATTAATACACAGCTTGATGACCACGCGTGTGTATGTGCATGTGTGTTTGTGGAAGCCAGGTTCATGAGGATGTTACCCAGCACAAGATTCTTTCAGACCTCTTTATAAATGGATCTGAAGCATTACAGCGCCAGGCTTGGATTTCATGGCCTCTGAGAAAGCAGGGACTCTTCCTATATCTATCTCTGTCTATGTCTATTTCTCTCGCTCTCTCTCTCTCTCCTCGCAGGTTTGCAGACTATTTTTGCATTAATCACCATGACACAGGCAAGGCAACTCAATTTTCTGCTCCTGTAGGTAAGGTGCGTGGCGTCCCGAAACGGTGGCACGAGGCATGAAACAGGCAAGCGGGCGCTAATCTTTGGTTACTGGTGTAATTGAAATGCTATCCACACTGTAGGGTGCATTAAAGTCTGATAACAGCGGTTCCTGTGGCCAATTTAAGGAGCTTGACTTCCCTTAGCTAGAAGGGAATAAAGAAAAAGGGTGAGAGAGAGAGAGAGAGAGAGAGAGACAGAGAGAGAGGAAGGGGGAGGATAAGGGAGGGGGCTGATAGATAAGGCCAACAAACCAGGCTAATTCTCCAGGCATGTTTCTCATTGTGATCCAGGAAAAATGAGAAAAAAATGTATCAGAGAACCAAAAAATCAATTGACCCTCGGGTGGCTTGTAAGGCTGTGAGTCTGATAAACCTAAAAGCTTCGTTAATGTCGGCCTGCCTGTACCCAACAGATAGAGCACTTTGTAAATGAACCCGCTTTGATAAATATATTAAGGAAAGCTGTGAATAAAAGGCACAGACTTGTCATTTGTAAATAGAACCCCCGCTACATGGAATTAGAATGATAAAATGGGGCTCCATATAATTAAGTTTGTGTAAGACCTGAAATCCGTGCAAATACCTTGCCGGAAATTTGAAAGGAAGCTGTCAGTTCAATTAATCTGAACATCACCCTGAGAATGTACTGAACAAAATTAAGCTGCAGATAAAACCTGGGCTAGTATTTTGATAAGTAATTCCTGTATCATTTCTTTGCTTCTGTGATCATGTTATTTAATCCACCACCCCCAGTTATGTGCTAAGCCATCTACAAAGGCCTGGCTGGCCAGGCCACCAAAACCTTAATCCACCATATAGCTTGTGCAAAATGGGGAGGGGGTGGAAAGCAGTTTTGTGGGGGCACCAGTAGTGGTGCTAGGTATGGTTTTGGATGAAGGGGTGGGGTGGGGTGTGGGGGTTGGAGGGGTAGCTTATGATCTCTGCCTTTCTCCCTTAAATATATCCCAATGAATACATGTGCATCAAACCACAAAGACCACTGACTTAGCAGCAGAACACTTTGCCGATAACACCGGAACATCCTGGTAGCTTAAATATAATAATGTTACAAAGGTTGTCAGTGTGTATGTCTACGCGTGCACCTCGGTGTGTGTCTATATGTGATGGGGAGTGCTGTACATAAACGGTTTTCACACTTGGTGGGGAGAGGGAGGCGAAGGCTTTTGAAAATGAAAGCAGAGCGATGCTGGTGGTGGAGATAGGGAGAGCGGAAATCTTGACTCACCAGTTGTTTACTTGTAAGATGGTGAGGCCTGTGTCTTGGGCTAGCTGCTTCTTCTGCTCTTCAGAAGGGTATGGGTGCTGCGGGAGCAAACAGAGAGAGAAACACACACACATGAACCTCTTTGACATACAGATTAACATAAATACTCACGCATGTAAGCACTCGTAAAGAGAAGCGCTGGCAGGGAACACATGCTCAGTCAAGTTCCTGGTGGTTGCTTTTTACTGTATGTATTCAATATGTTCCCTTGTTTGTTGTATTGTGTAACCCACGATTGTACCTTCTCCTGACCTCCACCCAACCCTACCCCTCCCTTGCACAGTATAGACATTCAGAGCATACACGTGTCCACCCACACTTCAACACTCTCACACACACACACACACACACACACACACACACAAAATCACCTCAGTGTTAAACCTGTCAGAGCTGGCTAAACACGTTTGTCAAAACTATGATAACCCCCTTACCTATCCCCACCACGCCCAGACACAAAAAACATATAGTGAACGCACCAAACATATGCACCACACACAAAAACCACTTACAAGCATGCACGCGTGTGCACACACACAGACACAAACACACAAGCTCACGTGACACACATACAGACAAACAAGACTTTCAGGCAGGCCTAACGAATAAACTGGTGTCTGAGAATCCTTTTATAATACCAAGCAACAGAATGAGTGGGTGCAGATTTGCAGCAAATACATTTATCTTTCCTTGAATGTCTGACATGTATCCTGGTGGTGGCTCTTTCATAGAGAGCAGCTGAATACAGACTAATACTAAAAGGACAGAATGCTGTGAAATCTCCAAAGCCTCGCCAAGATTTTTACCTGAAAACGTAATTCTGCGACCAGGGCTGCAATGATACTATTTGTGTCAGGTCCAATCTAAAGAACATGGGCTGATATAAATGGCAGACCTTGGGCTGCCTTGTTCCCCCTGGGCCTGCTATGAAGCATGACAAAACAACAGTGATCGCTGGTGACAGATGTCTTTAAGGGCCAGATTAGGAGTCGGGGCGCACGCAAACGAAACAAATGAGACACTATGTGTTTCATTCAGCCACTGTGGACAGAGAGCATGCATGCAGCACACAGAGTTACACGTTCACATGCACACAGGCATGTGCAAACAGAAATGCACACAGACACAAACATATATTCATAGACATGACACCTGCAAAACACATCACACAAAAAATCTTCAATCCTCTTCTATTTTTGGGTGGTTTCAAGCTCCATTAACAAACATTCTTTCCCCAAGGAAAACACCTTTAGCCTCACGACTTACACCCATTTTTTCAGCTCCTTTCCTCCTCCACAATCATTGAGAAAGCTAATTTCATAAAGCTGGTAATGGCTGCCTGGATTGTGTTAAATTAATTAAATTTTAACATACAATGATAATAGTTGCTCAAGCACTATTTTCTCATTTGCTGCTGAAATAATTGATGTAAGTGAGGTTTCATATCAGCATAGAGGCAAATTTCTTCTTTCAGATAGTACTGCCTGTCTAAATGTAGTCTATTTTAATTAAAGGAGTGATAAAAAAAATGGTTTGAGGAATGTGCTCAATTAATAACAAACAAGGCTGAGATTGGACAAATAATGAGTCCCGGCTGCAGAGAGGGATTAATCTGATTTGTACTTGTGTACGCAGTTTCTTTTAATATGTTAAAATCATTAACAAAGGAAGGAGGTTAATGCTTGCATAGAAATACATTTTTTGATTGCCAGGTGCTGACATTTCCTTGGCTAGGGAAGACAGAGTAATTTCTATTGGTTACTGTGTGTGTGTGTGTGTGTGTGTGTGTGTGTGTGTGTGTGTGTGTGTGTGTGTGTGTGTGTGTGTGTGTGATGTGTGTGTGTGTGTGTGTGTGGGGTGTAAGTGAGTCCACATACAGTATGTATGTGTAAACATGCTCAAGAGAATGCAGTGTACGTCATGTACAAAGAACAGATATGCATATCTACATCCTCATGTACGTGCAAGTTTGTGTGTGTCTGCTCTGGACAACAACATGCAATAAGACTAGAGCCTCTGTTTCCTTCCCCCTTACCCTCCCGGGCTTCCTTGGTGTTTTCACATTAGCTACGACCTCGGTCATAATCAAAACACACTTGCAAATATAACATAACACACACTTCCTCCCACTCTTTTTTATGTTTGCACACTACACAAATATACACACACGCAGACACATCTACTAATTGAAACATAGCTAAAGATGATGTCGTACGGAGGTGTGGGGAGAGGAGCAGCCTAAATTGGAAACGGGAGTGGGTCATCTACATTGTATTAAGGCTTCCTCAGCCTCTCAAGCCCAGACCCGGTCATCAATCGTCTACTGTCAGCCAGAGCGCGCTTTAGCTCGGTGATAAATACGCCGGCCAGCGGCATAGCTCGTCCAGCAGCCACCGCGTAATGAATGGTTTTAACAAACAAGAAAGATGTCTCATCAAGGAGAGTGGGGACGTTAAAGCCCCCATCGCACACAAAACCCCTGAGTAAGGAGATTTGCCCTAACCACATAGACACGACACACACAAAAAAATCCTATTTTTTTCAGCTCATTCCCCCATTCCTTGCCTCCCTGTGTCAGACTAGATTGCTCCCCTGAAACCCTAAGACTTGCATGCACTTGCACACATGCACTGCCAAGCACATACACAGAGAAGCAAGTTTACACAAACACACATACAAACCTTCACACAGTACGTCTGTGTACAACCTTTCCTCATCCTGTCTTCATCCGTCCTCAACTCTCTCTCTTGCCTTTCTTGCTGACCCCCTCACTGACACACACATACTTTTTATGGCTATGACTACAGCCCACCCACACTTTACATTGTGGCAGCTTTCCTTTAAGCGGCGCTTTGAAATCTCAGCTACAGAAAATGGTGTGTGGTGGCAATGGTGACACACACACACACAGACATGAGAAGCAAGCTGGGATGGTGGACTTAGCGGTTCCATGCTGCAGCAGCCGTGAAATTGGAGAACGGCTATTTAGACCTCTGAGTAACCTCTTAATGTTAATTGCTTCAGTAAAAATATAATAGTAAATCACCCAATAAGCACAAAATAAATCTGTTATGAAAAGAGTAAACATGAGATCATTTGTTGAATAAATATCAAACAAAACTCATAAAGTCAGCCTGCTAAATCTGTTCTAATATGTCCCTCTCTACCCTCAGGAGACAGTATGACATGGTTATTTAATGGATGAAACACAAACACAGAGCAAAATCAAAGATGGGTATTGATAATCTCCCCCCTAGCTTTGGATTTGCTCAATATGTTCAGTTACAAACACCAAGGCCAATATCCTTAAAACAGGATTGACCGCAAAATGTAAAACAGCCAGTCTCCAAATAAACCAGAAATGAGCAGCTTCAATTTGCTGTCCAGGCGGTGCTGGTCTCGGATCGAAACAGCTCTGTTAATTATGCTAAAGCATGGTAATGGCACGAGCGTGCACTATCCTGACGCACACTTGTTGTCCAATTACTACAATCTGACCTGAAAAAGCAGAGCCAAACATCAACACAAACACATAAACACAAGCGCATATGCAGGTGGATCACATTCTGCCTGTCACTGAGAATCGAGTTGTGTGTATGTGTATGTGTGTGTGACCGACTGCTGGCTAAATTACAGGGTGTAATGTGTTCTGTGCTCTCTGATAGTGCTGGATGTAATGGCCCCTGTGGTTGCTGAACATTACAAACTGAGGTCGCTCCATCACCCGCTGTGTACGGCCTTTAAACCCCCCCTGAGTCCAGCTTGGCATTTCACCATATACAATAACCACATCTACTGCTGGACCACTCTTATGTTACACCACACCTTTCGCTCACACTGACTCCAATCTACTCCATCAACATCCAGCTTGGTATATATCAGATTCATACTCTCCTGACTATTCGCTGCCATCGTCAAATCCCACAGCCCAATCATTATCCTGGCCACTCCATTCAACCCCCACTGCTTCTACTGCTCTGCCCCTTCCCCTCCACTCACCGAACCTGCAGCCCCTTGCCTGAGAAAGCTGGTAGACCACATTGATGAATGACATCATCAGTGTGTGACATGAGTTATAGAGCCAGGTCACATGGTTGCAGGGGCTTGCAAACCTATTCCATGCTAATGACTCCCAGGAAATCACAGGCCATTGGCTGTTTACCCTGGTGCCATGGCAACACAAAGAATTTGCTGATGATTGGTGTGATTTAGCTCCAGCTGTTCTGTCTCTTGGATAGGGTTATTAGATAGATCTGCATACACATTTTTTCATTCTACAAAGGGACTTTATTTATTTATTAAACATATTAATTAAACACATATTTTCATGGTAATGCTTTTATGTGTTGAAAGCATTTGATGAGCTTTCCTGTGAGTTTGTGTCTAGTTTTACAGCAATATTGTATCCCTGTGTTCCTGTCACATGCGCCTTCCTCACACTGATTGGAATCTTATTTGTTTTTAATCAAAGTGACTGGAGTATGATAATAATATTCACTGTCAGAAATAAACGCAATCAAATATAGGAATGACATTTTAATATGGATTCAGCATTGAGCTGGGGGTAAGATTGGCACATTTTAAATATCAAGTTGCCGTTAATAATGTTACAATTGGCTTCTTTGACAAATGACAATGAGATTGAATGCGTATCGGCATTTCTGGCAGATCAAACAGATATGACAAATAAATCCAGTTGGAGTTTTTGAATCCATCACGAGTGTTTACTATGCACAGAGCAATATCTGGCTTTTTAGCTGCAGTTTTCTGACAGATTTTGTGGTGTGAATTGAAGGATTGAGTTAATTATTTCTGCCGGTAAACATCAAATCAGATTGACAATTGACAATTAAAAAGAGCTTCACATTTTTATGACAATGTAAGATTTTTCATATGTATCAGTATAAAATGCAAATAATTTCAAATATACGTTAAAATTACAAGTAATGTAGATTTGTGATTTAAAAGATCAATTTGATTTATTTGATCAATTATGAACTACTTAGCTGAGCCGAAACTAAATGTTGCAAATTAAGTAAACTGCATGAGTTGAAGTTCGTTTGAGCAGTGTGTTTAAATTAAACATACATTAAACCTCATATCGTCTCCATTTTTATCTCTATTCTCAACTTTGTCTCTCTCTCCATTGCTCTCTCTTTCTCTCCATCCCTCTCTTTTTGTGTATTTGGGGCAAGTGGAAGTGGGAGAGTGTAGAGGGCATTTTTGGGTATTTGTTTTATTTTACTGGGAACTACACTGCTTCCTGACAACAGTCTGAAAACAGGCAAGAATGCCACATGACTCAATGATTCAACCCTGCTGCTTTCTTCTTCTTCTCTCTCTCTCTCTCTCTCTCTCTCTCTCGATTGCACACATACACAGACACGCACACACACACCGCCAACTTATAAACAGCACTCACATGATGCCAACCTACAAACCGCACGCACGGCATGCCAATCTCTGATAACAGCAAATGAAAGTACATCCATATCTACACCTCACACGATCAGCATTCAGAACATACCACTACACTCCTGTCTCTCTCACTCCAGACTCCAGAGCTTCCACAATAAGTATAAGGGCTCTCAGAGGACTGGCCTCTGACAATAAAACGGTGATGATTACAAATACAAGGCAGACTGGCGAGGCCTGCGGCATCTATTATAGAGCAAAAGGGCCCCCAGTCTGTCTGCCTCTCTGACTGGCTGGTTGGTTGGCAGTGCATCAGTACTACTACTGCTGTTGCTGCCATGGCCCGCCACAACAATCGCTGGCTGAGCTCCTGAAACCAGCTCTTGGACCCCAGCCAGGAGCCTGTTTGCTCTACACCATTAATTTATGTTCACTGGAGATGGTGCAAGGTTGTAGAGAAGCTCTACGGCATAACTGCCCTGCTTGCCTGCCAAGCTACAGTAACAGTAAAGTGGGTGAGGGAAGTCGGAAGAAGCGAGGAATGAATGGAGGGAGAGGGTTAGGAAGGAGCCCTGGAGGATATGCGAGATATAGGCATCTGATTGTACCAAGCTCCATGAGGCTAAATAGCAATCACTCCCACACAATCCCAATGCACCTCCAGACTCAGCGGATCGACCAAAGAGATGTTTTTTCCAAATGCTATCATGCATAATGATAATAAGGTATCACTTTGATCCAATAAAGAAAATAAAACTGGAAAAAACGGTGTCCAATCTGCAGAAATACGCAAAACAAATAAGGATCAACTGAACCCAACCCATGGATCTATTGGAGTTTGCCAACAGTTATACACACAAACTGTGTGTGTGTGCTGTGTTGCAGACCTGGTCTCATTTGTGGCCTGCAGCCATAGAGATGTGCCTATTTAATCGTCAGATCAAGTTCATGGCTTCTTTTTCCACCACACGGCCGCCCCTCCGCTTTCAAGAGGAGGAATACGATCCCTCCATCCTTACAGTGGGGGCCTGGTCCCCTCTCAGTCTCTCCCTCTCTCTCTCATTTCCGTTGATCTCTCCTTCTCCTGCCGTACTCCATAGGCCCCAGCAGCTATCCCTTTCTCGCTACACGCTAACCCGTCTGGCCTCGTCTCGTATCCTCTTCACTCCATCTCTTCTCCTTTCTTCTCCTCTCATCTTCTCTCGTCCCCCTCTTTCAAAGTTTCCGCTCAAGCTTTAAGCCAGGTCCTAGAGGGCAGGAATTTGGCCTGGTTTTCCAGACCAGTCTGTTGGCTTTGTTGTGGTAACTGCCTGCTCAGGGGCACCCAGCTCTGTTCTGCTCTGCTCTCCAGCTCGCCTGATGTCAACACACAGCCACGCTCACAACTTGCTCTCAAGAAATCTTTAAAACATCTTCTTGCAAAGACTGCAGCTAAGCCAAAGGATCGGTCCTGCTACAAAGGGTTTTGTTCCTATTAAATTTCAATAAGTTAAAATTTTCAAATCAAGTCAATTTTGTTTTTGATAATTCTATGATGTTGCTTGTTGGGAGTATAAGGTAATTGGTCTCTTGCCTTTGCGAGAGACTTTTAGGGCCAGATATAAGCAGATTATTAGAGGCCTGGTGGGCCTGTCAAAGCAGAGGACCCTCCCACTTTGCCTGCAGTGGACAACCTCATATCCACACCACTTGTCACTGTTGCCAGTCATAAAGTCATTGGGAGCGCATGTTATGGCTAAAGCGTAATGAACGAACTAAGACTCTGAATAAACATCACCACTGGTTTAATGACTTGCACACATTGTAAAAAAGCAATGATTTTTTACACCGACTATCTGAAAACCTCTTGCATGAATTTTGAGTGTGGAACACCAAGGTCATAACCATATCTTTTTACCCAAATAAATGTTGTATATCTTTTTCAGTTCCTATAATTTCCAATAGGGAAAAAAAATCTGTACTTCCAAAATTCATTATACAAAAAGGCTTCACCTAATGTGGCTTTGTTTTTCCTTAGGCTTCATATATATATATATATATATATATATATATATATATATATATATATATATATATATATATATATGTAAATAATTCTAAATGTTCTGCATTAAATAGGTCTAGGTTATTAGACACTGTTCAGGCATACTGAGACTTACAGACCACTTGAAAGAAATGCTGGGAAAGCACAAGGGGCCAATGACAAAAAAGTAAAGCACTTACAACCTAGAGCCTGTTGATAAAGTCTGTTGGGAAAAGGACTTAATATTAACATACAGGGTCTCTTTAAGTTTATCCTCTTTATCTATTGTGTTCTCTAGACTTTGTTTAACTTCCTAAGTCAAAGTAAAGTGGGGCTGATCTTCAATTGAAATAGAAACAGATTAATTTGTGTAGCAATGGACAGACTGAGGGAGAGAAAAGCAAGTGTGTTCGCTCCTCAAATAGAAGCTTCTGAGAGTTTCCACTTGACGGTTCTCCCTTTCATTGTGCATTAACTTAATGAGCATAAGTATTCAAATACACAACCAGGACCTCTTTAAAGTCTTTCCCTTTCTCTTTCTAGTCTCGCATTCTGCCTCTTTAAGACTTCACATTCTCAAGAGAAAGGCCAGTACATTCTAATAGCGAGCCTCAGGACACAACAACAAGAACACAACCACTTACAGAGGACAAACAAGAAACCCCTGGGGCCATCTATGGAATGTCAAGCCAATTTGGAAGATATCGTAGGACATTTGTAATGTCAATTTTTGTTTTCAGGTCAAAAATCAAAGGCAAACATGGTGGGTAACATTTGTCCATTACAGTGCAGGCAGGAACTCTCCCTCCCCCGCCAAAAAACAGCTGCAGGGGACACTTCCTGTTTGCTAATGATGCTAAATGTGTTCAAGTCAACCATGTCAAATTTTCTCTCCCTCTGAATGGACAGCTGAGGTGGAAAGAAACATTTTCTCTCCTCTCCTACAGTGTCTCCCTTTTCCTCTGCCAGTGAGAGAAGCTCTTAGGCCGAAGACAGACAAACACTTCAGATCATGTCTCTGTCAGTGAGACAGAGGAGCATAGCTGATGGTTACCATAGGTGCATTCATCTGAGATCACAAGTACTTCCATGGAACAAAGCCAGCCAAACCCTGATCAGTCACCACCCCGTCCATACCTGTTGTGTTTGTTCTCTTTTGCTGAATACCATTTTCGTCTTTCAGAAATGCACGTCTTCTGAGTTCTCCTTTCATCTAGGGGTGTATGAGTCAAGGAGATATCTCCTGTCATTGCTCAACACCCAGGGGCGGCTGGCTGCATGGGGCTGTGTGGACTGACAAATGCCCTCAGGATCTTTCACTTTCTTAATGTTCCTCAAAGCAGAGTCGACATGTGACGGGAGTTAAAATGCCTTTGTGAAGTGCCGCCGAAGAGAAGAGAAGAGAAGAGAAGAGAAGAGAAGAGAAGAGAAGAGAAGAGAAGAGAAGAGAAGAGAAGAGAAGAGGGGCAAGGCAGGGATATAGCTTTTAGGCCTGGTTAATAGCAGCCAATCTTTAAGTGCATTCTTCCATCCTCTCCCTCTCTCTCCTTGTGGTGCTCTTAGGCTCAATCCTGCCCGGGGGCCGAGGTGACCTTTGACCTGGCTGGCCTGCCTAGCTACAGCCCTCTCGTTTGTTAGGGGCTTTATCCACTGACAAAGCAGGCAGGAAGTTGGCAGCCACCCAGCAGCCCCATGGGAGGATGACCATCAGCTAGCTCAGCTTACCGCTTATTACATGATGGTGGGGAGCATGTGTATGTGTGTGTGTGCACGCATACACACACTGGCGTTTGTGTCCTTGTGCTGGCATGTGTACTTGCATATACTGTATGAGTGCATGGCTGCTTGTTTATAAAACTACTTGTGCACGTGCAGTTGCAGGCATGTTCAGCTGTAGCCGCATCCTTGTGATTGCAGTCACA
This sequence comes from Lepomis macrochirus, assembly GCA_024633595.2. Taxonomy (NCBI): domain Eukaryota; kingdom Metazoa; phylum Chordata; class Actinopteri; order Centrarchiformes; family Centrarchidae; genus Lepomis; species Lepomis macrochirus. Next base: position 18,099,941 of record JALXJV020000022.1, on the reverse strand, counting down.
TGTGTAGAAGAGCGACAAAATCAGATATGCAGCTGACCTTTTTTTTTTCTCCATCCCGGCAATTTTTACTGAGCTAGCTAATGACACGCAAAGAATAAGCCTGGAAGCTACGAATGTCCCTGTCTCCAAGCTAACCCGATCAGCTACGCATGTTAGCAGCAATCAGGCAACCTTCCAGCCACTGGACTCAGTGGACCCCAGCACACTTCGGTCTCTCTCTCCACTCTTTCTCTCCTTCTCTCTGCAGCCTGCTCATCAGAGCGCTCAGAGCAGCTCACTAAAACATTATATCATAAGACACTCCAGTTTCACTCTCGCCACTCCATAAAAGTCAGGTAATTCATACTTCATTTATATACCGTCCCATTAATAAAGCTGATGAACTTTTACTCCTTAAATCTAATGGGCCATTTTGCCATGACTGCCAGCGCTTACCGTTTTTTCTGTCACTCTCCTCTTCCTTCTACTCTACTAGTGCTTTGGAGAACGCTAATCCACAGTCACTCAGCCACTACTCACGTACAGTGTTTTATAGGTGAAGAAAGAAAGAGAAGGATTTAGAGATTTTTCAGGCTTTTGACTGACCTCTGCCACAGACAAGCAGTGACACGTACCGTATGGTGATTTATTGTAGCTTTAGGTCGTTGTCTGACTCTCTAGCTCTCTGTTTCCCTCTACCTTTCTCTATCTGGGTGCAACAGAGGGTCAGTGACCTGCGGTCCTAAAGCAAGGCATGATGGCTCCCCAGCTCAGAGGCTGTTGACAAGCGTCTGTGTTCTTTTCAACAACTCGTTGAACCACCCCCCTACCCCTTCCCTTCTCAGGAATGTAACACAACCGCTCACTGAGGTAACTCAAGCCCCTCCCCTCTACCATCCTTCATTTACAGAAAGAGACAGAGGGAGAAAGAGAGTGAAAGCAAGACCAACTGGGGGTGTTAGACAGCTGCCCCCCATCTCCCCATCTAACTCTTGCTCCCTCTCTATTTCTCTTCCTCTCTTTAGATTTGCTTCTAGCCCACTGCCTGTGGAATAATTAATGATGCAATTGAGCCGAGGACAGGATTCTGACCAGCAGGGGCCGTTCCTGAATGCCTGGGTAGCCGTTTTATGGAAGGCCGGAAAATAGAGAGAGAGAAAGACACAGAGAGACAGATAGGCAGAGGAAGAGAAAGATATAAAACAGTCAGACAGCAAAAAAAGAGACTGTTAATAGTCTGTTCTCCAACAAGCCTTAACTCAGTATTCCTCTCTGTTTTTGTCCCCTCTAGTCTAATCCTACTTCCCCCATCCCCCTCTCCTCTCCTCCATCCTTATGGCGGGATTGGGGGGCCTGACCTGTCTGGTGATTGATGGTAATGTCTCAGGAAGTCATTTTCCCCGACAGCACCCCGCCGCCTTTCACCAGGCCCGGTGCAGAGGTGAGCCCATCACATGGATGCTTTTAACTCTTTGCTTACTCTCAGCCCAGAACTCTCTGACCCATCTATCTCACACACCACCTTCTCTCTTTGCTGCATCCTCTGCCAACCACCACCCCTGAGTCCCCTATTTCTGACAGCATGGCAGGGGAAAGAAAGTTGGTGACTCTACAGAAGAAGAAAAAAAGATTAACAAGATAGCAAGATTAAAAAGTTTGCACAACAGTGAAAACAAGGGCATCTTGACAAAAAAACAAAAGCCATCTTGAAGTGGATCTGCCAAGTGGCCCCTAATTCAGGATGCCGGGGATGGATCCCCACGACTCCATTACTGTCAGCGCTTACCACCTCTATTATGGCAATTAGGACGTGGTTCCAACACTAGGAATGCTTTGCTATGCTCTGGAATTGCTAACATCTGCCGTGTCTCCGCTCCATGTGTCAGAGTAGAGTTGTCTTTTCTTAAACACACATCTTTTTACAGTCACACTCTTTACTTTTTTTTACCTCTTTTTTCCTTCTGTTTCTTCAACACAGCTCTCCACATTTATTTTCTTAATTCGACTCAAACTGTGCCTTAAAGAGATCCCTCTCTGTTTGAGTCCAAATAACCTAAAATGATCCGTGAAGAGCCTTGCAGTTCCCATTTTCAATAGGCTTCATTAGTTTTTAATATCTAGCCATGGAAAGGAGGTGAAAATGGCATGGAGATAATCAATGGAAAGGGACTGGTAGCCTATTAATCTCCCCCATAGGATTGTGGATTAATACACGGTCTTGCATAGGCAAACATGGCTGTGTGGTGAACACATCTGTCTGCCTGGATGGGCTACTTAATGAAACAGCCAGCGTTTGGCTGCTGAGATGGATGTTAGTCCCCTAGTGAAAAATGAGTTCTCTCTCCCACTACGCTGAGCCACACATGATAGGGCTCCATTCAATTCACTGGAGACCTGACTGTGTCCCCGTGTGAGAGCAGCTTAAACAATGAGGGTGCTAGGCAGGACAGGCAACGCATGGCTACTAGAGCAAGTCTTCATGGAGATCATATCGGGGAATCCTAATGTGAACAAGAGTCTGACTGATCTGGGAATGAGAGAAGACAGAGAAAGACTAGAAGAGGAGTAGTACAGTAGATAGATAAAGAAGTATAAGGGAGGAGCAAGATGAAGGCTGAGCCACCTGGGATAGATAAGCAGGCTCAATGTGTTTGAGTAACAGTGTTTGTGTGTGAAAACTTTTGTGTGTGTGTGCATGCATGTGCAAGCATTCTTGCCTATCTGTCAGGACATGTGTACATGTTTCGCTGTGTGTACGTGTGTGTATTCTGACAGTGTCAGAGGTGACCCCTGGTCAGGGAGTCCTGTAACAGGAGCTCACCTCCGGTTCTGAGAGCTCTCCTCTCAGTGTGCTAAACAGCCACCTGAAGACAGGATTAGCCATTGTGACCTGGCCCCAGAGGTAACTGAGATACACCTCCGGGGACAGACATGAAACACACACTGTCACGTGTTGCAGAGACACAGCCAGGTGGGAAGAGACAGACACAGAGGAAGATAGAGGTAAAAAAAAGCTGTATATAGGAGACAGGACGGGACAGGTGGTGGCAGGGATTGTAAGAGCAAACAGGACACCTATAAGAGGATGAATGCAAGTAGGATACAGTATAATGTCAAGAAAGCTAAGGTGAAGGTGTCAGTGGTGTTTGCCGTTGTCTAGTGAAAACAAAGCATCAGAGCATAAGAGGATTGGACGACCTAACCCAGTGCCTTGGGGTAGTTGAGATTTGTGCCTGTATGGAAATTGATGCCTGTCAGCTTGTCTATGACTCATTTTTGACAGTATGCATGCATGTGTGTTTCTGTGTGCACATACACAAGTGTGCATGCTGTACTGTGACAAATGAGCTGCGCTTAATTTGCAACTGATTATGCGGGATGCTGGTGCCCTAAACCCCTTTGAACTTGTAATTGCCCCTGGTTTCAGTAATGAACATTAAGGAGGATTCAGAAATGTGTGGCTAATTACACATTTGCCCCCCTTTTTAATTTTTTCCATCTTCATACTGGATGAGAAAGAGGAAAAGGAGGAGCAGGAACAGTAGTAGGAGGATGAGAGCCAAGGAGGAGGTTCTGTGTTGCGAGGCATACATTGCTGTTGTCACCCCCTTTATCTAAATGATTGTACAAGCTGGTTTATGGGCTTTATAGAGGTGCTTTGTGTGTCAGTCGCTGCAGCCCTGGGGATATGGGGGACTAGCTTTCTCCATGATCAATATTCAGAGAGATTCACATCTGGAGCCAAGGCCTGCTCTACTTAGATTTGGATATATATTTCCCCGCTTTTGTTCTCTTCTTCTTCTATCCATCTGCTTTTCCTTATCATCATGTGGTACAGCTATTTTCTGATACAGGGGTTGCTATCTGTCACACATTTGTGTAGCTGTACATGATCTTAGTATGTGGCTGCAGATAAATTCAAAGGTTTGAACAGACACTAACAACACATAGTTCAATATACTGTATAGGTACTGTATATACTGCTAGGCAGACCTGCTTGAGCAATGGAGCATTCTGGGTAAATGGCAGTGCAGGGAGGGTCCACTGAAGCTATGGAGGGGGAAGCATTGTGGAAAGGAGCAACAAATTGACCCGCTCAGCTTCAGCCTTTGATGTGGACCGGGCTCTCTCTTAAAAGGTACTCCATATGTTCAGAGAGGGAAAGAGAGAGGATATCAATGGGGGAAAAAATGAAAAGGTGAGGAAGTGGGGGGAAGAGGTGAGAACAAGAGACATGGCTCCCAGTTATAAGGACCCCACTGTGCAGGAATCCCACTGCCTGCCCCTGGACTGAGCGCTGGGCAAAACAAAAGCATGCATTTGAGAGGAGTAGGCAGGGAGAGAGAAAAATCACACAAAATGGCAGGACTGGGATTTGGTGCAGCCAGGGTCCCATGACAAACCAAACAGTGAAACACAAGGTCTGTTTTTGATTTCTACTCAGTGCCTCCATCCTTCAACCTTTTCTCTTTCCTTGCCTCCCTCCCTTTCTTTAGCCTGGTTTGCTGTTTCCACACTTGTGCTGCTCCTTTTCCCCTTTGCATTTTCTTCTTTTGGTGTGAGATGAATATCAAAGCACTGCTGGGGCAGCTTGGAGGCCTGCAGCAGAATCTCATTGGCCTCCATGGTCCCCAGCATGCAGCAGCCACCGTTCTAGCAGCTCTTGCCACAACCCCGCAATCAACTGTGGGGGGATGAGGCTAGCCTGCAGGGCGGTAACCCTGGAAGGGTAAGGGGTAATTTAAGGAAACTAGCTCTAAGATGTGAAACCAAAATCCTCTTATACATTTTGTTATAAGTAAGATAACCCCAAAATTGTAGAAAAGGGAAAACAGCACAAAATCAGCTACCACCATCTTAATAACCCTGCTTTTCCACCAGGGGCATGCATGCTATCACAGACTACCTTGCGGGGTCCCTTATTACACATGACGTAATTCAACCCTATTTCTTATTGAGTCAGCTCAGCCAGGTCCTAGCCAACAGATCAGTGTTATGGCTACAGCAGCAGTGGATTGCGCTGCTGTGCTGAAGACAGGGAAATATTCCCAGGCTGTGGCCTACTCTCAGTGGAGCATAGGACCTTGTGAGCCTCTCACTGTTCAGAGCAGCGAGTTTATAAATCTGACTGCCCTCCACATGCATAGCCCTGTTTGTAATCTGCTGCGGTCAGGACATGTGCAATCACCTCTGCAGGGGCTGGTCAAACTCCTGCTGTGCTCTTGGTCTTCCATGAGGACAACCCTATTGTAAAACCACATTTAAAGAAATGCACATTGCATCACATTTCAGGCAAATCTTTCCTCCTTTGTTTTTCCTCGCTGTTGTCTTACTGGAGGATATGTTGCAGGTTGCTCTTTTTTTCTTTGGCAAACACTATGGAGTTTCACACAGCTTAATCACCTCCATGCACTGGGAACGTGTTGTAAACAGTCCCTTAGCGAAAGCACTCATTTCTGCTACTTCATTAAACAACCTGCATTAAGATGCAAACAGCAGGAATGAAAATTAACAGAGAGGAAGGAAACATGAGGTAGGGGGAGGAGAAGTGTTTATGAAGTAGATTATGCAGGAAGCCCTGCATTTTCACATGTGAAATAATATGATGCTCATCTTGAGGATATGCAAGTCTTTAGGAATGAAAAGCACACACTGCGAAGTGTAGCAAGGTTAATGTGCTATGCTTCATATGTCAGTGGATTCCATGTGGGATTAGTTGGCTTTGAAGTGAAACTATGACAGATCTAGATTGGGGAAAAGTGTAAAGGTCTGATTTCAGAGCATGAAAAGAATTAGGGCTTATTACATTCAAATGCAGCACTGAACTTCTAGAACGGCTACCAACTATGCCAAAGCACACACTAAACAGAGCTGTGACACAGTAACACTGGAAAATCATAGCAAAGCTGCTTTGCAGTGAGATGGCAAAGTTGATGCGGCCCATCATATAATTATATAGCCTGTGAAAATGGGAAGTCACTGGATCCCCCTTCTAAATTTTCAGTCTGTTTTCTGAACTGCTATCTCCTTCTACAAAAAAGGCCTCTTGTTGACATGTAGGGATAATTTGTTGATGAGTTCAGACAAGGAGGGCGGGATTCTTGTGTGAAATTACGAATTTCTTGAGAATATGTTCAGTGTAGTGTCAGTGTCTGCATTTGAGTGTCTTTCCCTGTGAGGTCTGTGCTGTGGTAGCCCCTCTGAGGGCCCGGCTGGGGAAGAACAGATGGCAGACTGAGGTGGCTTGTGCCTCTGTTTTCCAGGGTCGCTGAGCAGCCAACGTTAGAACACTGTGACTGGACAATAGCACCCCCCCCCAAAGATCTCCTCACAGTCATTATCAATGATTTTCAATTACTCCCGTGCTAAACATCACAAAACTATCTTGTCATATTGTCACTAAAGTCTGTTCTGTAAACACACAAAGCGGTGGGTGTTGTCACAGAAGTAATGTGATGACTCTTTTTTTCTGCATCTCCCACTGATAGTCACACATTTGGGCAGTGGCAGTGAACCACATTGTCGCCTGGGTTGCTACGGGTGACTGGAGAGCTGACTTTTGGGCCCCGAGGCAAACAAGCGCATGACAGATTAGTGTGTGGGCCTCCTCCAGGCTTCCACCTCTGTGACCCTTAGGAGCCCCTTCTTTACCCCCTCCTCACCCTTGCTCTTACCCCTAAACCTCCCTCCCTCCTTAGCCTTTGTCTCCACCTTCTCTTCATCCAAACTCACACAACTTGAGGAGGTGAAAAGCAAACATATTTTCAATGTACACCAGGGACACATTGCTTAAAGTTGCATTTTTATAATATTTCTGGCTTTCGAAAGTTCATTATACAATGATTTTTTCAAACATGAGTACATTCAAACAAATCAACAATGTAATTGCATTAGATGACAAGTATGTGAACTAACCAAGCAAAAGCAAAATTTAACCAAACAACACAAATGCATTGTACCAAATATACTCATAAGATGAAGTGGGCAGCAGCAAATATGGAATAAACAGCTTTCAGCAGTTCAATGTAAAAGAAGAAAGGCTTGGGTATTTCAAACTGTTTGCAGATGTGTGTCTCCACCAGTTAAATGCTGCTTGTACTGGAACAACACACAAGGATTAAAAGGACTAGAGGAGCTTAAACAAAACTGGGGATACTACGGAACGGACTGTTTAGTCTACTCAAACAACATGCCCTCTTGTTTTGAGGGATGGACTTGTACACTTGTTTATCATATGGGACAAACATCCGTTGCCAGGGTTTGGCCTTGCCTGTGCCCATGTCTCATGAATGACCCTAGCCGGCTCTTTTATATGCATCTATAAAGGGCGGTCGAGAGAGCAGCTAGGAGGGCTCGACCTGACGATGACACCCTGTTGTCATGGAGACTAATGCTATGTTGGGCTTGGATTGGGAGTTTGGGGGAAGGAGATTGGGGGGGGGCAGCCACTGTCACTAGTGTCTAATGATGTTTACAACACAATGCCCTCATCTCCTCACAAAGTGTGTCCTCACTCTGGTTAACACCTGTATTAACAGCGCATCTTTTGAGCTCTGCTGTTGAGTGTTCTTTCAGGTACACAAGAAGAACACATTAATGTTCATTTTAACAATTCAGGAAAAAACTGTTTATGGCTCAATTCTCACGTTGATGTTACACTTACAAGTATTGTACAAATAACTATATTTCAATATCACCTAATCATACATAAACATTTCTCATGTGAACACATAGTTCTACTGCTCACAGTACAAGAACTTTCCAAATGACCAAGGGATATATCACTTCCCTTTCAAGGTGCCCAGGGGACCAATACACCTGGCTTAGCAGCTTAACAGAATTTCCCCAAACACCCAGGCCAAAGGGTGGCCCGACACAAAACCTGAGACGCTTGATGCTTGAGAGGGCTACCTACTAACTCATCTGACTGACCACTCTCTCAAGTCAACCCTCCCTCCCTCCTTTGAGCTAACACATATTACACGTGTGCAAACTCTCAACTGGCCTAGTTTGCTCCTGAGGTCCCCTAATTATTTTCATAGGTGTTTGAAGGTTTACACTAGTCAAAAGACAAGGCCAGAGACCAAAATGGTATCTTTGGATTTGAGTGCTTCCTGTTTTCATTGCGAGGCTGACCCTTGTCTTTACAGGGGTGAGTAAAGGCAAGCAGGGGGCTAGCACGGGGTGAGAGGGAAGGAAGAGTGGGAGCACCAAGGGGCTAATTGTGGATTTTAGAGTTTGCTTTTGCCAAGCAAAAGAGCATCATCTTGTGCAATAATAAGAATAACCCCCTTTGCAGCCTCTCTCTTTTTCCATCTGCCACCCTCTCTTTTCACATCTCTTCTTTTATCTTACATTCCCTCCATCTACCTATCTTTCTGAGTTACTCCCTCTTCCCCTCCTGGATTTTGCAGTCCATGCGTTTGAAGTGCAGTAGAACATTTTACCCCTAACAGTGAAGTTTACCTTTCTGATAACATAATCTCCCTGTAGTATTGAAAAGCTTATACCAACAGTCTGGGATTTTCCTTCCCCTAATGTGGCTGGAAGACATCCAGAAACTCATGGAGAGGAGGGGGGTATTAAAGAGAGAGAGGGAGAGAAAGAGTGGGAGGAGGATAGAAGGAGGGAGTGGAGAGACAGTCTGACCCTCTTCTGCCAGCTAACACCAGCTGATCTGTCCAGCCGTTTGCCAATTACATATGGGGCATTTAAGGTTGTCAGCTCACATGCTCTCTACTACATGTATATTTGCGTGTACATGAAAGAAGCAAGGTTATTATAGCTTCGACATACAGTAATTGTGGAATCTTTGCATGTTTTCATATTTTGTGAGATTTTTATGGGCAATAAAACTGTTTTTACCCCTTAGCTGGACCGTTGGCTTTGTGAAATTGATGGTAAACAGGAGTTGAAATTAGGCTACTTTCTATATGTGACTGTCATGAAGAAAACCATCTTGTGACTTCTCCCAAGAGAGTGTGAGGTCAGAGTGAAGCAAGGGAGGGTGGGAGGGGAGAGGAGAGGGCAATTTTGTTATACTGAATCTAAAAGCCAACAGTTGTTACTATTGGCCTCTGTTGTTTTTCTGTGTGTGAAGGGGGTTCCAGTCCTTTTGAGCTTTTCAGAAGATGTGACAATGGCTGGATGTTGAGAACATATGTAGAGAGACCCCTGTGGCTCATGGAAGAGGAGCTCCATGCTGGCCCCGCAGTTTGAGAAAATACAAGGCCGCTCCTTTCACTCCTCACCCCTCAGTTAATGAATGCATGAATGGCAGAATGCCACTATAGGCCATTCAGGGGCCAAAGTCCCCAAGAATTCACCCTTGCACAAACGCATCCAGCAATAGCAAATACATTTGCTTAACAAATTAAAAGAAAGGAGAATGGCTAATGGGTGTGAGTGTGTGTGCATGCATGTGTGTGTGTGTGTGTGTGAGAGAGAGAGAGAGAGAGAGAGAGACAGAGAGAGAGAGAGTTTATGGGTGGGAGAATTGGATGGTGAGAAGAGAAGGGGGATAATTCAATTAGTCCTCTTCCTCAGTAGAGAAATGAAGGCAGGTTAAAAGGGAGGGATTATTATTGGTACAAGACTGGCCAGGGCTTTACACAAAAGAAACAAATAAAGATTGGAGAGAACATCTACAAGCAGGGGATGTGATAAAGGAGAGGGGGACAGAGAAAAAGAGGGCCTTGAAAGCTCTGCTCTGTCTGAATTAACCAGCTCTCTGAAACATGTGCCTGTGCCCAACATTGGGCTTTTCCCCCTTCCTTTCTTTCAATTCAATTTTAAAACAATTCTAAAGAAAATTGTTGGCGACTCTTCCAAGAGCTCTGTATGCGTCATTCTGTCTTTCTCTCTGCAGAAGGGAGTGCTGAAGCTGTGTGAGGCTTTCACCAGGAAAGGTGCCAAATCATGAGGAAATTTTTAGTCTAAGCTCACATAAGGTGTGTATTTTATGTTTACATATGCATACAGTAAATTCAACTTCAGTAAAACATTTAGCCTTCTTTGTTTGTCCACTTCATACACAAATAATGAAAAAAAAAAGAGTTTAGCCTCCCTCCTACCCTCAGCGTCTGAATGAAGCCTGGTCTGTACGGTTTGGTGAGAGGTCTCCAGCCAGGGAGTGATGGAGCTGTGAACAGCTGTGAAGTCATTTTGATAATGATGAGAATAATAAGCATGCAGACTGGCGTGGTGGAGCCACTAAGGCCTGCGAGGCTCAGGGCTTTGCTGTTGCAGCTTCACTGCTCCTGAATAGATAAAAGTGATTAAAGCACTCCTGATTATCCCTGACCAATATGTAATGGATTTACAGCCCTTTCAATTAGGCCGTATTTGCTGGCCACACATTACTTGGGCTTTTGGTTAGGTAATCAGGGTACAGGGGCTTTGGGCTGGGAGTGGGCACTGGTGTGTGTGTGGAGGGCTTGGGGGGGTGTTAGTGGATGTGTGTTTGGGCGTTTGGCGGTGGTGGTGGTGGGGGCTGGGGACGGTTGAGTACAGGGTGCACCTGACCATCTTAAAAGTATGGATGATCCATAAGGTTGAACCTCCAAACTTAGTCTCTTCTACTTTCTCTTTCTCTCTTCCTTTACTTCTCCCATCCCCCTACACTGTCACTCCATCTCTGGGACAGGGAGCCACGTGTTCAGAGAGCAGCTTATGTGTCCTGGCGTGGCCACCTCCTCCTGAAATCTGACCTGGGTTGCAAAATCAATACAGCCTGATGTTCTGATAATGTCCTGACATAAGCGAGGGTGGGGGGACATGTGGTCCATCCCATCATACTTGACACACTCAGATAGACACGGACAGACAGAAAATCAGACTTCGACATACAGAAAACAGCTAGGCAAAGCGTATTTAGCCAAACAAAGGGTTTTTTTTCTCAGCTGCAGAGGAGAACAATATTAACATGTACCATCCCTACCTCAAACAAAAGCTAGATTATTTCCAAGTAAACCAGATTTTAAAATGTGAAACGATTAAGTCTTTGCTCATTCCAATGACATGATATAGCTGTAGGCCTACATATTTGCATCCATGTACATCTATAAAAACAAGAGCTACTGAAAAAAAATAACAAAAGTAGGTTTGACTACAAGTGATCAGGTGTACAAAAAGTCAGTGTACTGAACCTAAATCTTTACACACCTTTACACTCACAATCATTTTCTGGTACCTCTTCTTCTCTTAGTCTCACCAAAAAACATTCTTCTACAGGCCAAACAAACAGTGAATCTCATATTGAAGTGAATGTCATGGATTATTGGTCCATCTCCCTCTTACTCAGAGTGTACTGAGCAGAGTAAACAGTCCAAACTGATTAGATTGACCTGGTCACTGTGTCCCTCTGACAGGTGGCTGACAGGTGAGCATCACAGCGCTGCTGTCACTCACTCCCTCAGTAACGACTATGTGACAGGTGTGTGTGTATGTGTTTTTTGAGTGTGTGTGTGATTCTACCTTGCTTGTTTTCATACATGTGTACCTCCAAAAAGTAATGGCTGTTCTTACCGTGAGATGCTGGAACAGCCACGCCCTCATGATATTAGTGGCCACCTTGGGGAAAATACCACGCTTTTTCTGCCTCTTCTTATCCTTGTCTGGATCATCGTCATCCCCTGTGCCAGGCGATGCAACGCTGTTGTCTAAGCCATCTCCTGGACGGAAACCAAACCCAGGGTTAAATAACATCCCAGACCACACCACCAACTCAGAATACAATAAAAAAAATCATGATCTTAAAAGTCTTGAAGCTGAAACAGAAGTACACACAGTCAAAACTGAATTTAAGGCTTATGAAAGATGGATAAATGGATAAATACCACAGATACCTATGAAGGAATTCAAAAACACTGCATGGAGGCCTAGAGAATCACCTCAGCAAAGCCAGTGGTGTTTAGTGAAGATATGGAGGTAGGGGGATTTATATGGCCTTAGATGAAGGCCCGTACAGAGAGTGAGGGGTTTACACAGAGGCCTAGCAGAGTTGTTCTATACCCCAGAGCACGGGAGAGGGGAATAGGGGTTAATGACTCTAATGTTATGGTTGGACGCTGAAACACTATGTTCCTCATTCCAGTTCCACAGTAGGAGGAGGAAAGAAAAAAAGGGAGCGAGATGACAAAACAGGGAAAAGGAGCCTTCATGTACAGTAGAGGCTTGGACTCATGTCATTAATTCAATTAAATTTGCATGCTTGACATAATGTAGAGTATTTTTTTCTATTTTTCATCTTTTGAAGACAGCCAAAGGGGACAGGAAGGAGTTAGACAGACATATACAGTAATATGCATTCACGCATCCATGTTACGTGCACAAACACACACTAACATACAAACAAAACTCAAAGGCGTTGATAATTCACGGCATCTAGTTGAGACGCATGAGCATTAAAGTAGGGATGTGATTTGAGGTGGTTCATTGTTGCACTTCGATGCACATAATGGACTCGTCTGCCTCCCCCACCCCACCCCAAAGCCAGACTCTCTTAGTCCTCCTCTCCCACTCCCTTCCCTTGCAGCAACCCCTCCCCATTCCGCCACAAGATTAGCATGACAGGCCAGCGGCGGCTTCGCCTGCATTAATGTCCGTCAGTGTTTGATTTCAAGAGGAAAACATGCACATACCCAAGCACGATTTCTCTTTTAAATCGAAGTTTCCATCTTTGTCCCTTGCCTTTTCCTTGTTCCTCTTCCCCGGCATTAATTGTGCATTAGCAAAAATGATTTACTTTTAACAGTCATAGTTATTTTTTCTTGCCCCTGGGCACAAATGCCTTGAAAGCCTTCCTTGAGGGCATCTAAATTATGTATCTGAAAAACTCCTCAACTAAGGCAGAGAAGGACCCTGACGTTCTCAAAATTCAGACTCACATGTCCTCCTGTTTTTGGGGAGGCGTCAATCACAACCACCTATACAAGCCTTAATCTCACATAAATATTTGAACTAATAACATTAAAAAGGGGGAAAGAAAAAGGATCCGACTGGTGGCGTAATCAAATGCAAAATAAATGAAGAATACAAGGACAGCAGGGGCCCTCACTTCTAACTACTTTCCCTACGTTGTTAGTCTTTTTCTTCCCCGTTGTTTTTCCCTCTCTCTGTCTTTCTTTTCTTTCTGTGCAGTGTTTTCCTTCGACATAATTTGTGCAGAGCCACACGAAAGAGAAAAACAGAGAAGTGCCGACTTTGCGCTCCCTGTGTGAAGTTAGAGAAGCAACGGCCCTTCTGAAAGCCATATGGCAATGGGGACAGAGACTAGGGGTGTTGTAATTGTAGAATGGGCATTCATTAGTGGCAAATGCCGTAAATCCCAGGCTAAGTACAGATCCTTGTTCAGGAAAGCCTAAAACAATAAACTTTGGTCTGGCCATAGCCCTACCCTGACTGTGAGGGGCTTCCTGAGAAATGCGACCCAGGCGGAAATCGAGACTTACTCCCTCAGTTTGCTTCCAAACTTCAATAACAACACAACTAGTGAGCTGTGAATTTTAACCACCCTCTCCTTGTTTCTCTGCTTTTGAGCTTCACTGAATAATGTTGATACGCAGTTTGGTTGTTTGTTTGTGTGCCGCTAGGTTTTGTGTTGATTTTCGAGCTGGTCTCCAAATCCCTCTCCTGCTGTGAGCAGTCAGGCTCATCCAATGGAACCACACAGTGGCCAAAAGGCTGGCAGATTAATTTTATTGACGTTTCCATTTTCACTGCAATGCGATAGCCTCCCCCCTGGCCAGGGCCAGAGCGACCCATGCGTATTTACAGACTGACCTGTCACTTCATTACCCAGCATGCTCGCTGCCTCCTGCCCTAGCCCGCAAGGGTGAAACCAGACTCCAAGGCTTTCAGCTCCTCTCTCCCTCCGTCTTTCTTTCACACGAACATGGACACAATCATGGTGCACAGATCAGACATGTGACATTCACATGTGACATTAATGGTTAATTAATCGTTTTTGACTTAATATGTGAAATATGTGTATTCTAAATAGAGAATGAAGTGTGGACAGAAAGTAAAAAGAATGAAACAAAGAGAAACGAGAAGAAGTAGGAGGAAGGAAAAAAAGGAGTAGAAAAAGAATAAAGAAGATCCAACTTGCTCAACCTCATTACATCTAAAGGAGAGCTGGTGCTTTGCATCCACCCCCACTCCTTTCTTATGAGCAAGAGAAGGAACGCTGCAGGGCAAATTGTCCCAAACGCTAATGGCTTCTGACTGTTCCCTGGCAACTCTGCCATTCTAACCTGTGTGGATGTGCACTCTGAAAAAAAAATGGGGAAAGAAAAAAAAAGTACAGGGCAGAGCAGGGGGAAACGTCCCATCATCTAGTCATGTGACACAGATGGGGGTTGGCTATTAGGAGGCAGCCGAAAGGCCTAAGGGAGCTGAGGTGCTGGAGTGTAGCCCCAGGCACTTTTGGAAAAGCAGCGCCCTTGGAGACGAAAAAAAAGACAGCCCCCCTCACTCCCACTCTCCCCACTCTCTTTCTGTCTTCCCTCACGCTTTCCTCCTCTCTCCTTCTCCCTTAGCCACTCTATCCATATCTTGACTTAAAGTGCTTGCAATGAAAGTTTGTGTTTTCATATGCACAGAAACTGAGACGGTGTAATCAGGAAAGATTGAAGAAGACAATGACCAGATGCAATGAGGGTGAGAGAGTGAATGAGCACGCTGGCAAACAAACAAGCACAAGTCCAAGAGCACATTACGCTCGCATACATTCCCTCTCTCATCACCAGTGGGTGGTTATTAAAAATGCATTCAGATATATCTCCCTGTGAGTAAATTGGTCTCAGGGATGAGCTCATTAACGGGTTGGGAAAGGACTGTAAACACACTGCAACTCTGCTTATCTAATGTTGGCACATTCAGGGTCGCTTCAGGACTTCTTGCACAAAGAACTGATTTAGCACAAAGTGTCCTACAGTCTCTGCTGAGAGTAAGGGGGAATTCAGGGCAGTCCTAATGACTCTAGAGATCATGCTTCATGTCTAGCAGGCACCCTGGCCCCTTAGGGAGCCACTAAGGTCTACCCTGCAAGCCTTAGTACAACAATAATGTCCTCCCTTTGCTGCTCTACCATTCCGATATACCCACGCATGAATGAATCACGACTTGTCAATAGTTGGAGAATATTCAAACCCAGTCATGGCTAGTTATCAAATGACACTCCAGACTTATTGGTACCTATACTATTAATACACCTACTGAAAAGCCTCTAGACAAGCTTTAGATGTTGTGTGTGTATTATTCTAAAGGCTGTGCAGTGATTTTGTACTGGGAGGCCCCGGCATTTGTTTCAAGGTAATGAAGCAAGAGTGCAAAGGCAGTGGCTTATGGAAGCTGTGGTTAAAGTGACTAATTACAAGAGACCCCCCAAGCCCCCCTGTCAGCTCAAACTAGTCAGGCATGTTCACCCAAGCTCACCCAAATGAGGAGAAGAGAGAAACTCTTGGACAGTTGGAAGGAAAGAGGAGTTGACAGAGAGCAGACGCTAAGAGGTTTGTTGTACCAGTAGCTTATTTGGCCTCCTCTACCTTAGCACACCATAGTGACCAGACCCTCCAACCCTCCCTCCAACACCCTCCTATTACAACACCTCTAGCCCTGCGGGCTTGGCCGCAGAGAATGAAGAGAAAAGAAGAGGGGGATTTAGAGCCTCCTTTTCCCCCCTTTTTCTCCTCAACTTTTCAGCCAACATAAGCGGCGTTTAGCACATTCAGTCCCCCAAATGGCAGCGAATGAGAGAAGCAGTGGGGGCTCCTCTTTTGTCTGTCTGGTTACCCCTTTTATTTACTCTGGATTTACGAAGGGGTCTTTGCCGGCTTTGGGACCACATGCTTTTGACGCACACACAATCTCTCTCACATACACAAACACGTGGAGGCTCTTTTCACACTAGTGGAAAGGCCGGTCCTCTGTTGCTCGGAGCCGACTCAGGATTACAGGTCTTCTGACTATAACCGCATGCTACCAATATGCTTCACACTCATGTAACTTACAACACAGATGAGTGCTAACGAGCAGAGCATAATCCCTTTAATGATAAAACGCACACTTGAGCATCCAATTTCTAACACTTACTAACTTTCTGTGATCACACCATATGGTTTACTACACTCATTCAAATCCATACAGTAGATTAGGGCTCTAAAAAGAACTGTTTTAGTGTGGCTGCACCACTGCAGCCAGTGTTTTACGCTGATTATTTCCTGATCTGTGCTTAAACAAGCAGCAGCCCCTTGCACTGGACCATAAAACAACAGCTTAGTAAACAGCAAGCATGCTGACAAATTGGTAGTGCTTGGGCTGGAGTCATTAACAGCCCTACAACCTGTCAGAGCAATTACAACAAACTCTCTCCTTCAGCAAGTTACCCTGCCAAACTCAGTTGTCACTACCAGCCTTCTGTTTACCACCCCCTCTTACCACCAGGACACTCGCTAGGTAGGAGAGGTGAAGGAGAGAAGACTACTACATTTTCCTCTCTCTCCTCCAATGGCCATGACACCTCAGAGAAAAGAGGACAAACCTCCATCTCAAACACAGCTGTATCTGCATCCTGAGTGCTACGACTGAGTGGGTTCTTTTGCATGAGAAGTAATGTGTAGTTGTCTCCCCCCAAAAACACATCATTAAGTGTTCCCTTAAATGAAGTGGAATAAGAGCTTCTAATTAGATGGGGTTTTTCTACGTGTGGGGAAGCGAGGCAGTCAGGCAGTAAGAAAGGCAGGGAGGCAAGGAAGGAGGGAGGTGGGGGGGGTAGTTGCTCAACAACTCCTGTACCTCCTCTGCTCCCTCCTTTCTCCGCCCCTTCTCTAAGCCCCCTAACCCTGCCATCAGGCAGATATCTCTCTGTCATCCCTGGAATGCTGGAGATAACTATCACCTCTCCACCAGTACAAGGCCTCTCTCCTCTCACAGGCACAGTGTTGACCCCACTGTGCACATCCCTACCATAGGGGGTGAGGTTGAAGTGAGGGAGCAAAGAGAAAGAGAGGGGAGGGGTGAGGGTGGAGGGTTGGAGGTAAAACTTGTTTTTAACAGCCAGTTAGGCTATTTTACCTTTTAACCCAAAATAAGGGCTGGAGCGAAGCCACCCTCCCCTTTCAGCTTCTCCCCTGGAGCCAAAGAAGAGTAGTTCGTCCAGAAGGGAGAGGGAAGAAGGGGGTATGCTGCCTGGTTACTGCCTTTTCTCCAGAGTCACTGCCTAGAACTCTCTTGATCTTTTCATAAGATTATCATCTGCCAAGAAACTAAAATTTAGCACTGGGTGCACAAAGCATGCGCATTATCCAAGGCTTTAGACTGAACTAACTATTGGTACAATTAACCTTCTACCTGCAACAACAATTTTCTTATTACATCATAAACTGGGAATTATGGAGTTGCACAATGTCTGTGTGTGCCTCCTAGAATCTTGATTTTTCTAATACTTTTCTCCAGTTTCGTTCAGTTCTACATATTTGTGTGTAAATGAACACACCGAAAAGTGCTACTTTTACACAGATGTGGTGTATGTATGCATGTCAGTTGAGACAAGACTCTGCCATCTAAAGGGGGCTTTATTTGAGGAGGAAAAAGAGCCAAAGAAAAGAGATGGAATAAAGATGTATAAAAGAAAGGAGGCAGGCTGTTGCAGATGTCAGGACCCAATTTGCATGAATGGCAAAGGGCTAAATTGCAGGGGATGGGGGAGCTACCCTCCACCCCCTCACCCCGCTCTTTTTGGGGGAACTAAAAGGGAGCTGTGATGCCCATGACTGCTCCTCACTCAGCAGACAGGGATCAGTGGCTAATGAAGGGCTTTGGGTCTCCACCAGACATTTCACACTCTCTGCCTCCCTGACAACTCCACCCTGCTCCCCCTGCACTCCAACACTGCCGCTACTTTTCCTTAGATTCCAAATCAAATGGGGCTAATTGGTCTCACAGGTAATCTCGGTTCACCCCTTGTTTCTTAATAAACAAATTTACAAACCTGCCGATGCACTGTCCAAACTCTGCTTCTGTCTACCCAGACTTTGCCCTTTTTTCTTCATTTTTCTAGTATGGTACAATGGAGCTATTCTTGATCTTAGTGGTTAAATTGCATTTATTGAAGCTATTCCTTCTATAATTTACAAGTGTTACAATAGAAAAACAGGGCTGGGTGCCCACAGAGAAGCATTCCTAAATCCTAAGGTTTGATGCTACATTAAATATTAAAGAATAGGTATTTCCCAAAAGCAAGTGGGGCTATGTTGAATTGAAACAAACACAATCATTAGTTACAGAAGCTGCTTCCACGCTTTTTGCTTTCTAAAAGTGACTTTGGAATGATAAGGAGTGAGAATAGCACAGGATAAAGAGACGAGACAGAGCAAAAGAAAACAAAGAGATGGAGAGCATGCAAATGCCTCATATGGATCCATCTGCTAGTGAAGAAATGGCTTTACAATCCCCGCTAGGAACTATTGTATATCAAAGTCTACCTAAACCACCAGAAAGAGCAGCTGTATGCAGTTCACCAGTTTTAACAGTGTGGTTTTGTGATTCAGAATAGCTTACACTGTTTGGGGCAATGTATGAAAACAGCATCAGCAGTGATTCTCTACCCTCAATTACAATTTCAAAATAAACAAACAAACACTGTTTTTATGCTGAGGGAGGAGGACGACTTGGATTTGTTGCAGACATCTTTGCCACACCTGATGGACAGTGGCATCAAAGTACAATTCAGCAGAGATGGGGATTTCTACATAGAGCTGGGGGGGGGGGTATAGTAAATGGATTAAAAGGTTTATAAATCAACAAGTCAACCATCAGATTGCAGCCTCTGCTCAGCAGCCCTCTCATCAGCCAAATGCCATGAAGTTTTTTTCCCTACTCGCTCTCTCTTTTTTTCACACAAATGTCCTGAAGGCAGGGAACAAAGCGAGCAGAACTGATTACTGCGCTGCTGCCCCGCTCCGCCAGTCTAAACTCTGTTTGGCTTCCTAATGAGCTCACTAAAAAACCCAATTCATCACCCATAACCCCTTCTCAACCTGCCTTGAAATCCCCCATTATGGGGAGTCAAGGACAGTCCGTTTACAGGCTTTGGGCTGGGGTCAAGGGCTGTGAGGGGTGGATGGCAGTGGTCGTGGCAACACTGAAACCAAGGTTATTGTAACACGAGGGATTCACCCTATGTATGCTTTTCTGTCCGCCAATATTTAAATGTGTTCACCATACGCCATTTGTTTCCTTCCAACCAATCTTCCCCTTTGATTGTCACACTCCATTGATTTTATACACAAAAACTATATTTATTTTTACTATTGGAGCATGGTGGGCTGTTTGTTATGCCCTACACCAACATCCCCATCCCTTATGCCCCCCTCTTTCACAACACCAGCGGTGTCCCAGCCTGAGCGGAGGAATGTCCGGCTTGATGGCTGCAGCAGTGGGAATGTCCCGTTCCAGTCAGCATTCGCACCAGAGATTTCAAGTTTAATACCCGTTCGTCCCATCCCCTCAAAGACAGGAATTTGGTGGGAAGGGAATGCAGCAGGATGGGGGGCTGGGAGAGTGGAATACAGTTGGTCTATTAAGGATGGGGCAAGGGAAGAGGGGAAAAAAGAGAGAATGTTGTAGGTAGATGACAAACAGACAAGAAGGTAGGAAATGGGATGAAAAGAGAAAAGAAGGGAAGGAAAATATCTTAACGAGGAGGTATAGGATAGGAACTGGGTGTTGGTTGGAAGGAGGGGGTCAGAAATGGAGGAGTGGAGGAGGAGGAGGACGGCAGAGGGTTGGGGTAAACTCCCACAGTTCCTCATTACATGGAGTTGAAATGATCCTCCTGACACCTGAGCTGTAACCAAGAGATTACAGAATTGATGAATCCTTGGTTTAAAATGCAGCTGTTTTATTCTGCTTTAGTAATTAATTCTTTTTCCGATAGTGTATTGATTAAGCGTAGCCCCTGATAAAGTTCAAACTGAGAGATCCCTCCAGGGCTTTGGTTTGGCCTGCTCTGGAGAGTCAATGAAAACTTCCTCCCTCCACCTGCATCTCTCTCGCTGTCTGTCAGTGCAGTTTACTCATAAATTAGTCAGATCTGTGAGGAGTGAGGCTCTTGCTTAGTTGATACTTGCTCTGTCTGCCCTCTTGCTGATGCAATTCACTGTTATTTTCTTATGATCACAACTACACAAACGCAGGTGCTCTTATTGACAAGTTCACGTTACACAACTCACAAAACATTAATTTGAAGAGTTTTTCTCTTTTTTGGCATATTGAGATACTACATGCACTCATGGATACAGTTTTTTTTCACCTATCAGCTGATTCCTTGGCCTTCCCTCCTCCCTCGCCCTCTTTCTCACCCTAAAAGGGAATCATGGAATACAGAACAAGAGCGTCTCCTTTCACAAAACTACTCTTTCATTCTTTTTATCGCTGCGTTTTTCCATACAGTTGTGTGTGAGAGTCTGATCAACAGAGGGTAAAGCGGGTCTCTCTGGGGAGCCAACTAGCAGAGAAATCAGATACAGCTTTACAAGGGAGTCAGCCGCTCATGTCTTGTCAAGACCCCTCACCTACCGCCTCCTTTACAAGTCAATAACCAGGGCCCAGTGTCCTCCACTGGGCCTTGGCACACATTCACATCTTTCTATAGGAAGCAGAGGTGGGGGTAGCCCACAGTTCTGGATTACACAATGCAACCCTTGCAACATTATTCTGTATGATATTATGGAAATAATGTTGTAATTCTATGAAAAAACTAAGGAACACATAAGGAGATACACTTCCACGATCCTAGTTGTGGTGGGACACGACATTTATTCCCAATATACCACATGGACTCCTCTAACATTCATGTAATACATAGTGACAAATAATTGGTGACCCCATGAGGCCAGAACAGCCAGTTAAAAGCCTTTTTCAGTATTAAGAACTAATGAAAGAGTGAATGAATTATGAAGGGAGAAGGGAAAAATATAATTAGATGGTGGAAGTAGTGCTTAATACATTTACTCGAGACTATTTCCTTTCGTTAATGGGACTGCAGAATGCAGAAAAAGGGTTCTGACGAGGCTAGTATTGACTGTCCGTCCTGTTCCTTAAGGTAAATCTAGCAGGTCATTTCATTAAGGCCCAATTCCATGGCACTAATTTTGATTTTAGGGGCTTGACAGCTGTTGGCAGTGGAAATTGTTATGGCAAGAACAGTGACAGAGCAGCCTATTACTGCTGTGAAAAATACAAATTGCACAAGCCTTGGTTCAAATTACTGCCACTCTGCCTCGCTGACCCACCAAAATTCGTATTTTGTCATGTTCCTAAATATTACCTCATGATTCCCTTCATCAAAAGGAGGAGGGAGGGGCAATCTAATTTGAAATAAGGGTACAATTTAACAAATGCAGAGAAACAAATGCATGTAAATATAGACATGACTTCTGACAACACTGTACACAAATTCCCAATTAGTCACCCAGAAAATCGGAATACCTCTGCAATGTATGAAGTACAGTACAACAGTCTTGCTATAAATCAATAAGAAGAAGAAGAACTTCCTTCTTTAAAAAGTTCTGTTTTTGACTTCTAGTTTACCTATTTGTGGGTGTTTAGCACATGGAAGAACAACAATATTAGAAAAATATTCCAATAAAAAGCAACTCAATAAACACCACAAACTAAAGCCTCAAAATGACCATAGTGTTGCATTACGATACACAGTGGTTTCTTTTTCCTTCAGTTGTTTTGTTTGTTTTTCATTTTCTAAATGAGACATTACCAATCCTCCCTCATGTAACGTGGCTACCATGGGTTGGTCTGACAGTAAGATGGACTTGACTCTCTCTCTGAGCTCTTAATCGCCTTGCCTTGAAAGTTAATATGCAGCATTAAAGTTCCACAAGGAAGGGAAAAAAAGGTCTTCCTCTGATGCTATTAATTAGCAGTGCTCTATAGCTCTCAGCTTTTTGAAGCTCTCAGTCTCCTTTTGTTTCACCCTCTCCTTTCTTTTTTTGTGCGGCCTTCATTATTGACTTTTCAATTTTCCCCTCACATCCACCCCCTGCACTAGCAGTAGCACCAGTGCTTCTGCAGCGGTGCCCAGCCCCACAATACCCCCAAGCCCACTCTACGAGACGCTGGCTGGGGAGCCCTGAGAGCTGGGCCAGCCCTACAGCTCCCATCAGCCCACCACTCTCTCCCCACGAGACCAAAATCAAAGAGAGAGGCCCTAAAATATAACCATGGCTATAATGAGAGTGCTCCAAAGAACAATAAGCATATACACCAAAGGAGAAAGAAGAGTAGGAGTACAAAAGAAATGGAGAGAAAACTATAGGAATGTTGGCCTGAAAGTGTTCTTGAGATGTGAACAACAGAGAGTGGAGGAGGAAAAAAACGAATGATACTGTGCTTTGGGAGAGAGGGCAAAGGGCCACAGCCAGTGGTGATGGTAGCCAGGGCCACGCATCTATCCAACCACGTATCTGAATCCAAAACAACAAGGGGGTCTGCCGCATGCCTCTGGAGCCGAAGGGAGCACACGACTAATTTCTGCACAACAATAGGCCTGGATAGGCGCCCACACAATGGCAGGTGCTTTGAATAGCAGCAGGGCCCTTGCAGCAGGGATCTTCTCCTCTCTCACTACGAGGGCTTGGGCTCTGACTTGTGTAACCTTTCATTTTCAACTAGGCTTCTTTTTGACCCATAAAGGATGAAAATGATCTTATGGCGGGGGGCCAAAGGAGTAAGAGACAGCCAGGTCTATGAGGCACAATTCAAACCAAGTCTGTGTCTGTTTTACGTGCATGTTATCTACCTTTCTCTCTACTGCTTGCCTCACTCCAGTCCCGCTTTTTTTGTACCTAATTCTTGCTTTTTTTTCACTTGATGGTCTATTGTGTTGTTATTTTTTGTAGTGGTTGTGTTTGTTGTGCGTCTGCTGGGCTATCCTGTAGGCCATGATGCAGTAGTAAAAGCAGTTTTCCCCCCACCTTAAGAGCATTCTTTCCGGGGTCACAAGGTCAGGCTTCACAGATGTCTCCTGCAGACACTCAGTTGTCTAAGGACTGCATCCCTGGGAGTAAGCATTCGTACTGAACAATGCAGCTTTGGAAAATGTTAAATGTTTTTCTTTTTTTGTCTCACTTTTTTTACCTCTCTGTTTTCATTGTTTTATTTTTGAATGAAGCTATAGAGTGAGTGCCATTTTTCCAAGGTGGAGGTTTTTGTGTTTAGATAATGAAAGAAAGCACTGGTTATCACAAGATAGTGTTGTTTTCTGGCTGCTTTCATTCTTTTAAACACTCCCCGTCTCCCTAAGTTTCCTCCAATTGTTCTAATGGGGCCTTAGTCATCCTTGCCTGATGGCAGAGGGAAAGATGCTTTTAAAGGTCTTTTTCTTCTCTCAGTATGTGTTGCCAGGAGAGAAAAATGAAAACATGTAGTAACTGTCCTGAAATCCACACTGAGAGACAGATACAAGAAACCCTTGAGTAAGCAGGGCAGAAGCCAAACAAAGAGCAACCCTAAATGAACAGAAAGGCAATATTTGAACTAGAACATCTCTGTGTAGCCTCAATCTCAACAAAAATTGGGTAGAAGAGAATTCCTCGGCCAAATGGCTTTCATTAAAGGGAAATCAGCTTCTGCTTTTTAGGGGGCGGTGTGTGACACTGGTAAAAAAAAAGAGAAGAGATTGCAGCATTTAACATGCAAGTTCTGCCTCAGAACATGGAAAAGTGTGTAATTGGAACAACATTTAAAAATCCAGGCACTGAGCTATCCTTGAATATCTTACTCCTTTTCATCTCGCTTTCCCTTGTTCCTTTTTCTCTTTCTTCGTTTGATATGGTGCTCTTGCTTCCCCCTCCAAACATCTTCTCTGTATTCTGCAAATTGATAACCCTCTAAATGAATTATGGTAAATGCATAATGAAGGTTTTCTCAGCTTCAGCCCTGCAGCCAGCAAGGATGGAGCATCTCATTTGGCATGTTTCATTCGTTTTGTTACGCATTTAGCCCCAGTGTTCCTTCAGAGTGTTCACTGCTTGGGGCATGTAAATAAGAAATTATCCTTGCTGACTAACATGGCTAATACCTCCTCTGGGGTAATCAAAAATTATTAGACGCTTGCTTCCAATAAACATTAGGGCTCATGGCACTAACCACTGTCAAATTGCTCACCTCCGCCTGTTCCCCAATAGCCATAAAATGGGCGAACAAAAGTGATCAGGTGTGGAAAAAGCACTCTGGCTACATGGAAACTGAGAGACCGCGGGACTGCTATTATGCCTAAAAAAGCAGCCCTTGGCTTTAAGAGTCATTAAAGCATGTACTAGAGTGGGAATCAGACTAGAAAATGAGCTTATCTTGCATAATGCCCTCAAAAGCTTTGCATAAACGTGAAAGATGTGCGCGTGAAAATCAGCAGCAGAGAGGAAGAACTCGGATTGTAACACACTTCCTTTATCATCCTCCCACTCTCTTGGACGGTGGCAGCATGGTTAAAGCACTACCTGTAGGGTATAGCTGCTGTGCTCAGTTCCAAACATGCTTCAGTGTGTAAACCCTAGTTTACACAAGAGAAAACCACACAGCAAGTGAACAAGCTATAGCTGGCCTTGCTAAGCCACTCTACTCAACCGCTTGCTGTCTTTTGGGAGGGACCTTTGCTGTGATGTGGGGTTCGGATATTAGAGGGAGGAGAATTGGGAGGGTGGGGGTGGTGGAGGAGATTAAAGAGCCAAGGGAGGCAGAAGAAAGAAAAGAGCACAAGGCCCATTGGTCAAACACAAAGGGGGAGAGAGAGAAAGGACATTTGAAGTCAGGGTTAAACTCCAAATAAGCACACCTTAAACGGGCCTGTGTAAGCTGGCAGTCAGGGTTTTTTGGAGTTTCCCTGCAGGTGTGCCTTTGACAGACCGGGCCTCCATAACCTCTCTCTGATCTAGAATGGGGCCTGGGGTTGGACACAGAAGAATCCGGTGGCATCTTGCTGCCTCTGCCTCCCATTCTATGTCTATTACATTCACACACGCATGCTTACACTCTCTGTAAACACACACACAAGCATACTGCCAGACAAGGGGAAAACAAATCGGGTGAGGACTAGAGCAATTGGATTATCACCTCTTAAGGGGTGACTTCTTGGCTGACCCCCTTCAGGCTAGCCTGCTGAAACAAGACAGAAAATTTCTTGGGAAAACACTCTCCCTTTAAAGAACCGAAGTACCGTCATCCTTGTGAAAATACAACGGCTACAGCATTAATGGACATGGAAATGCCCTTTGGGGCTCACTCTCAAATCCCTTTTAGCCATATTACATCAGACCCCTGTGCACTCCTCATGATCACCACATGCACCGGAGTAATCAGCGATGGAACATGGGTGTGTAAACCTACTGTATAATGAAGTGATACAACAGCACTACACCCTGTCTTTGTTTTTTGGCCCAAGTTAGGTAAAAGACAGAAAAAGTCCCTCCCGTCCTTTCACTGTAGTTCACTCATGATTACTTCCCTGCAACATCTTCTCTTTTCTGCTTTTTAATTATGCTCAACTCAGATAAACTGATATTCATCTACTTCTCAGAGTAAGACAGAAAGAGAAGAAAAGACAGAAAGAAAAAAACTTCTCCCCCAAGCTTTCCTCTAATGGCTCAAAACAGACATTCTCCTCAGCTGCTGTCAGAATAATCTAGGTAATTTTTTCCCTATGTTCTCCAAACATTAGTTTGCACATTAGACTGACCCAGTTAATGTGCCTTTCCTGCTGTGTAGGACCCAGTTCCTGGCCATGCTAGGCCAGGCTGGGTTGGGCCGGGTCACGCCGGGGGCCTGTTCATGATTATGGACCAGAGGGACCAGGCCCCAGCCAGAGCTGAGGCAGAGGGGAGAGGGAGAAACAGAGGAGTGGAGAGAAGGAGACGATAAGAGGAAGAGCGGGAAAGAGGAGAAAGCTTGAGCTGCAGTGTGAATGGAGGAACATAGAGAGTGGTGGTGATGTTGTGGGTAAGAGGACTATGTTACTGGAAGTGGAGCTGACTCTACTGGCAGTCGTCATCCTTTTACACTTCCTTTGCTTTCGCTGTTTTCATGTGTTTTTTTCTATTATGATCTATAGACTCTAAGAACATAACACAGGGTCAGAAGAAAGACAGACATAAAAAAAGGAAGAGAGAGAGACAGAGCGGAAGGGAGGAAGGAAGGAGAGAGCTGGGGGAGCTGATCATTCTCTTTAATCACATTTTGGATGAGGGCCAGGTAGTCTGTGGTACTGAGAGCGAGACGGCAAGGGGTGAGCGAGGAGAGGAGTGTGAGGGAAACGGTAAAGGGCCGGGGGGGAGTGGTAGAGGAAGATGGAGGAATAAATGGAAAAAGAGAGGGAGCAAGAGGATGAGAAAGGGACTTACAGAGACAAGGGAGAGAGGGGATGAGCCTGAGAGCAGAGCCCCTTGAAACAGCTTGAAGTGCAGCGGTGCTTAAGTAAGAGTGCATGTATGCCCATATGTACTATGTCTACGTGTGTGTATGCGAGCGAGAATGACAGCCGTTCCCGTAAATGCCCGTGTATGCTGAATCCAGCAAGAATCTGGTGTTAGAGCAGAGGCAGGGAGAGATCCATTTTAAAACTATGTGCATTAACAATACTTTTCCCCATAGATTAAGCACTCCACATGAATAATTTAGCCTCTCTTATGCTAATGGGATCATGAAAGTATCCCCTCTGTACTGTGTTTTCTCCCCCTCCACAGCAACTCTTCTCAGCTTTCAACAATGGCCCTGCCCCTTCCCAACAAACCATCAGACAGACGCACTGCACTGTTTTCATAACAGACACCTGACTAGCATGGCGCTGACATGTAGTGACAAGGCTAAAATTGCACATAGTAGCTTATTGAAAAACACTGTAGCACTGTTATTCTCATTAAGCAGGTAAAACTTCAGCTTGTTTTCTGTTTAAGTGCAGTTCACTTGTACTTGCTGCCACTGACAGTGAGATATTGCAAGTTATAGGTTGAAAGCACGTCATGGCTGCACTTTGTTTAATGTTTATGTGATCGCTGTTGCCATTGAGCTGGTTTTGTAAGTGGCTACAGAGGCAGACTACTCCTCTTACACTTTCTGATTGCTACTCTGTTTTCTTTTGAGAAGGGAAGTGGACATATCCTGTCTATTTATGTTTCTTTGGCCTTTTTTGTTCAGCCTCTGCCATCACACGCTAAAATATACCCAAGCACACATTCACAACACATACACACCCTTGTTGCTTCAGCATTGTGTTGTGGTGAGGTGGGGGCACTGTGTAAAAATTATCAGTGCTCCAACAGCTGGGAGTGAGAGCCATGAAACAGCAGGGCTTGGGTCTGCTTTATTGTTTATCTGTTGTTTATGGGCCAGTGTTCAGCTTTAATTACTACACTAAATTAAACTCTAACAGGCACTTAGAGGGAACCAGCTAACACATGCACGTGCATGCCCACACACACTGTATATTTTATATACGCAGACACACCTCACTGATCACTCCAGATCTGGAGTATAGGCCACTAAAACGCAACAAGGCTTCCATCTTGCGTTTAGTACAGACTCTGCTGTTCTCTCTGTTGTGGTTAAATTTTGTTTTTCTCTCTTTTATTTCTCTCTCCTCCCTCATTTTCGGGTCTTCTTGAGCCGTAAGTGTAGCTGTAAAAAACAAAAAAATAACAAAAAGCAAAGCCAAAGGTCCGGAAAATGCCAGATTCAACAGACCTTGTTCATGCTGGGACTGTCGGGGCGGACACAGGGAGTCGTGTCCCCACCAGGAATGACCCCCCTCTAGTGAGCTCAACCACAAAGACCTTGCTGAGTGGGGCCCCTGGCCAGGGCCAAGGGAGCTCACCACACTCCCCACACACACACACAAATGTACCACAATACCATCAAGCGCAGCATGCTCCCTTGGAGCCGAACACTCAAGCTCTCCCTCTTTTCCTCCCTTTCTCTGCCTCTCTCAATCTCTCTGGGGAGTCTGTCTATCCACAGAGCGTGGGGATTGTTCAATTGCTGAGAAAATGTACAAAATGCTTTCTCCTCTCTTCTGTTGAGCCTTTTCCATCTACAGTAGAATCGGGGAATTGTACAGAAAGCCCCTTTGCTCACCACTCAAGATGTCAACGTGGATTTGGTCTCATGCATAGCTAATAATTACAAGTGTGGACTGGAGCTGAGGCATGCACAAACACACACTCAGGCACACACATATACAGCAAGAAGGGAAAAACGTTACCTACCGTGATGAATCAGTGTTTGGGATTTACAGTTCATGACTGAGTGCATTTGACTGTACTGTGTTTGGTGTGGGCAAATGTGCAGAGTATTTCATCACGCTGCTCCATCACACCTTAGGTGTTTAACATATTATGAACACCAGCTTGGAAACAAGTGCTATCTTAAGGCACGCACATTCATCAAGTTTAACTCTCTGCAACTGATGTCTCTGATGTTTCAAGATAAGCTTGGAGGAATTCCAAAGGACTGTTAATCAAAATTATGTGCAAGCAGAGCCAATGAAGTCATTGTGCATTACCTTCTGAACCATCTCCTGTTATCTTCTGATATTTGTTTATCTAGCCAGAACATAGGGAGTTACTCTCTAAGAGTCAGTAAGTGAAAGTGCAGAATTTGCCCTGAGGATGATAATTCATATTTTCTTTTTTGGTGAGAAATTCTGAGAAGAAAAAGTCTGTTAAGAATGGGGGAGAGCATGGGG
Organism: Lepomis macrochirus; assembly: GCA_024633595.2. Classification (NCBI taxonomy): domain Eukaryota; kingdom Metazoa; phylum Chordata; class Actinopteri; order Centrarchiformes; family Centrarchidae; genus Lepomis; species Lepomis macrochirus. The sequence continues at coordinate 18,071,209 of JALXJV020000022.1, read as the reverse complement.
AGAGGTTGGAGATCTGAGTATTGTACTGAGACCTTTTTCATATGTCAGAACCTTAACTGGCAATCTTTACTGACAGCTATGAGCATGCTTCACCTTGGTGTACCGCTTGACAATAAATTATTCCACAAGAAGGGCAGTACATATTTGCACACTCGTTAAATAGTTTTTTGGCACAAGTTCAGAGCAATGCTCAATGTTGAGATACAAGCCGGAGATTGAGGAAGGGAACTCTGCTTACAGTGACCATCTTGAGTCCTGCATTCACTGTAGCCTACTTTTTGAAAAAAGATATGTGAGGGATACTGAACTCTATTCTACTGTCCATCCCCTAACATCACCTTTTAACAGCTGGACTTGGTCAGAAATGCATCACCATTTTTGGAAGAAATTGAGCGGAGTCATATTTTCAACAGAGGGATGATTCTGGATCAGTTTTACAACAAACACCTTCCAACATGGAAGATGGCAAAAGAAAGTTGATGTTTTTCTTGGCAGCTGAAACCAAAAAGCACTGTGGGTCTCACTCACTCTTTCTCCTTCCCTCGCTCTCACTCTCTCCCATCTATTCTGTCTTCCTCAACTGATCCACATCGTCACCCCTTTTAACAGAGGCCAAGCTGTTAAAGACCCCATTACTGAAGTGAAGCACACATTTCACATTTTCTCTGTGGACGTGAGAGTGTGGACTACAAATTTTATGTGGAAATGTATTGAGATAGGAGGCAAGTTCATGCGTGGAGTGGAGTGGAGTGGAGGAGAGTAGGGAAAGGTGGAGAGGTTGGGGAGGGAAGGCTCTGTCAGAATGGAAGGGCCAGAGCTGGGAGTCAGCGAGCGCTTCAAGCGTTAACGTAATTGCAAGAATGTGAAAAATGAGGCGACGGGGCTCCCGAGCGGAGCGAAAGGTCAGAGCATGCCTCACACAAAACAACTGGCTGGAGGACGGCCTCATTAGACCATTAAATCAGCTGCCCTCTCTCTCTCTTTCTCCCTTTTCTCACTCTGCCTACTTTCTGACCTTCTCTACTCCTTCACCTCTGTACTTCAGTGGCTCTTCCTTGGCCTTCTTTTAAATATTTGCTTCTATTATAAGCTTATACTAGCTGGCGGATTTAGCAGATAGCACTCTTCAATGTAAGTCTGGCTCTGTCCCTGAACTAGTCCAGGTCTGTCTTGGCCCAGTGCACGGTGCCGTACCGTAACTGTCTTTGGCCTGTATTGATCCGCTGTTACTGGATACGGTGGGAAGAGGAGTCGATAAGTGCTCTGTGGATTACAGGTCACTTGTACTTATGTGTGTAAGATAATCAATAGGCAGTGCATTTCTTTCTCTCATCACCCCTCCTCTCTCTGTTGTTTCTGCAGTCTCCGTCTCCCATGCTACTTTTGCAACTGCAAAGATGAGTGCAAAAACTCTACCTATGCTCTGTCTTCTGACCTGCACTATATTGTTTCACACCAGAAAATCCAACACCTAAATTTACTACTATTCCTTTTTTTTTTTCAATTGTTCATGCTAAAAAGCCATCCATTAATGTGACGGTCCGGTATACAAATCACAGGCGAGTAAGCCCAGTGTCAGAGTCAGTGAGCATTTGACCAGCTGGAGTGTCCTTGAGCAATAGACTGTTCTGTCCCATTCCTCTGTTGGTCTTATACTGTTAAACATAAACATCCTGTTCCTTAGCCAATGCTTAACCATCATCAAATAGCCTGACAACAACCTGTGATCCTACTAGTTCTGACACAGCCAACCACAGAGGTCTGCTGCGGCCCCTCAGTCTGTGGTCAGTAATGGTTCAGAGGCTGCCAACTCCAGCTTCTGTCTGAAGAGGAGATGACGATTTAACTAGGTCCACCACAGACACACATCGCATCAATACATTTGATCGCTTATTGGCAAAACGATAGCCTTGAACGGACGGACACAGCAAGCGGCTTCACTCTGTGAGCGTGCTGGTATTGGTGTGTATATGAGTGCTTGAGTGTGTTTGAGTGTAGAGGGTGTGATGAAATTTCATGCAAAACCATGGACACTGCCAGGGGGCACACATGGATACAGAAAGAAACTCACAAAACACACAAACACACACACACACACACACACTCTGCTGCCAGTGAAAGGAGATCTTGGTACATTAAAAACAAGGGTAAGACATGAAAGGAAAGGCCAGCAGCTCATCATCTGTTCTCTTAGTTCAGGCAGCAGTTGCATTTAACAAACAACTTAAACCTCGCAATGTATTGGTGCTTGGCCTCACCTCTAAATTAAAGTAATAGCATATGCTTTCGATACTTTACATGTCAAAATTGATAGAGACCATGACAACAATTCAAGGCAGATAGCTGTGACTTGCACAAGCTGTCTGTAATAAATTCAAATACATTTGTTTTGAAATGCATTATTACTGTTTGGCAGGTCACGTACTAGATAACACAAGGCTCAGTGAGACATAATTTGGGACTGTTGTGCGAGCAAAGTTAATAAGGTTTAAATGCAAACAAGAACTGGCAGAAATGTACTATTAATCACCAGCTTTTGTTCAGCTCTCTAAATAGCAACATTTTGGAAAGCCCTTTACTAGGTTGGTGTATTACAGTGGCTGTTGCTTGTATTTGCGCGAGTGGATAAGCATGTTCATTTTTAGGTGTGACTATGTGTTTACATGGACGCCAGTCAAAAAGCGGGATAATCCAATGTGCAAAAGGAAGTACTGGGACGTATGTGTATAGAGTGATGTGGCATCTATTCATTGTAGATCTCACATTAGACAGGGCTAAAGTGAAGTGTTGGCAACTCTACCCCTGAACGATGATTAATATGTCCCGCATGGATCTGTGCCTGTATCTTTGTATGTTTAAGTGTTTGTGCTTGAGTGCACAAGTGCATGCATGTATATATAAATGTGTGTGTGTGTGTGTGTGTGTGTGTGTGTGTGTGTTTGTGAGAAAGTATGCGTGCATGCGCATGCCCATTTCTGAGCTGGCTCACCTTGTTCACTGCTGTTGTCACCGCTCTGTGAAGCGTGTCCCCCGCTGGAGGGCCCCGGTGTGCCGGCTGAGTGTGTGGAGGTGGCGTCATCATGGTCTCTCCAGGAAGCTGGGTTCTGAGGTTTGAAAAGAGAGAAAGCGAGCGTGGGATCCATCCATCCATCCGTGCATCCATCCACATTCCCCATCCAAACCGCAAACCAGGAGCAGAGAGAGCAGGAAGAGGGAGAAGGGGAGGAGGGGAAGGTAGAGAGGGAGAGACACAGAAAGCAAAAGAGACCATATGAGTATGCTGGAAAAGTAAGAGTGACATCTGTAAGAGTCCACAGGCACTGTTAGGGTCCTTGGCCTGCTTACATTCTCCTGGCAAGGCGAAGAGCCCCACTGCCTATTTCCTAGCTAACAGAGAATCAACGATGCCACTAAAATCATAGTTAGAAAGAAGCTAATGCACTGAAGCAGCTGGCAATAAGTCAAAACACTGTAATCAAAGTGTTTCATTAATGCATGAGAGCAAAACGCAGCCATGTTAATGTGGTGTTTGATTTTGAACGTTGCAAGTGGAGCACTTGTGAGTAATTGTCTAAACACATATGGCTGAGCCCAGTGGAGTTCGTTTATACCATAACCAATTGAGACTTCCGTGTCAAGTGAGAAATATAGAGGTAAAAAGTCCAAACACACCACAGCCGCCATTAATCATTACCACTGTCAGAAATGAAAATAAGATATGACAGTGATTCTCCAGCTAATCTGCCAAAAATGTGAACACGCCCACACTGACATACACACACGCCCACAGAGGCTTGCAGAAATACACTTACACACACATGTTAATGACATAATAGAGCAAGAAGTCTAAACACACATGCACACACACTCACTTTTATATATACAAACACATGCTGAAAAAAAGTGTTAAATCTCTGCTGGCTAACTTCAAAGAAATGTCCATAAACAAATTCATAGCTTATAAGGCGTCTTGCCTTTTTCCTTCCCTGCCTCTACAGCTCATTTTCTCTCTTTCTCCTCCTCTCTTTCCTGGTCAATCCCCACTGCCCTGTCGGCACACAAGGGGAAACAGGATTTTCTACTGTACAGGAAAGGCTTTATCAGTGCCACATGAAGGCAGGCTGGAGGTGGAATTTCCTCTGCCATTCAGGCAATAGAAGGACAGACCGATCACGTCATTTACTACAATCGCGCCCACATACGGACAGGCTCAATCAAATACCCACTCCAAACAGCCTCTCACACCGAGTTGATACAGCTTCATAGCTCTCAAATCCGTTGCTAGTCTTTCCCAATTAAACCTGTCACCTGAGCACGATGACAAAACGTTGGCGAACGTAAGCCCAACGTTGTCTAGGGCCTGAGAGAAGCAGCCCCTTGAACAGAGCCCAAGCCAAACAAACACAGGCCTGCACCAAGGCTTCCCACAAACCTCAACCCACTTCTCAGTTCCCGCTATGGGTTCTTTTTCTCCCTCAAACACACATAAACACATATACATACAAACGAAAGCAAAGGGAAAATGAACATGCCACAGAGTATTCCAAGAAAGAGACCATTTTTACCATTTTGTCTAATTTCAGTAGAGTTCCTGATGAACTTCTTTTCCCTCAGCTCCAGCCAGAGAGGAGCCTGCCTGCCTGCTTGTCTGCTTTTGGTGCCCCAGTCTGAGTGAGCTGTACTGGTAGAGGACAGACAGGACAGAGCCTGGAGACTAGTGGAGGTTTGTAGGGAAACAGAGGCTATAAGACAAGCGGCTGCCGAGCTCCCCTGGGTGTGTAGTCCTGATGTGCTGCTGCTTGTTCTGCTGCGGAGGCGAGGCTGCTGCTGTGCCTGTGAGCAAGGCCCTTTTATCTGCTAAGTTTTTTGGGGAAGGAGGGCTGTTTTCTCAAACAGCTTGGAGCTGAAAACAGCAGACAGAAACACACAAGGCCCTTCAGACCCTCCGCTCCACTCAAGGCCCTCTCAGCGTCAGCTGTTCACCGGATGGCAATCAGATAAAGAGCTCGGAGAATTACTCAGAAGAGGGGTAAGAAGACAGGGTGAACAATAGCCCATGCGTGGGTTTTAGCCCTCCAGAGTGAGCAGAGGGAAACGTGTCCCTGCTCTGAGAGGGATGGATGATTGTGATGTGTTCACTGTCTTTGCCACTGATCAACACGTGTGATACTTCATGGGAACAAGGTCTCTTATTAGTCATTTTCTGTTATTCTCAACACATCGCACACAGAGTAAAATCACTAATGTGGGAAAAGTCTTTGAAAACAGCTTAATTTGGTCTTTGTCATATGGAACAACGAGGGAAGGAAGAACGAGAGGTTAAAATCCCAGACTCCCAGGGTGCATAATGTACTTAGGCAAAGCTGGGCTCGGCGCTCTCCGAACAGGCTGTTGTTGTTCCAAGAGAAGAAAATGACTGGGTTCTGCTTCCTCACAATGAGACACCCACTGCCGGCAAGATGCGAGACAGACCTGAAAAACTATGCTCGCTGCTATCACACACTCTCGCTCTCTTGTTCTCTCTCTCTCTAACACTTGCCAGCTATGGCCACATCATGGTTTTAATGCAACAGCAGAATCGATAGGACTTAATTTAGCTATCATTGCGGAGTAATGTGTCATTTTTAATGGTGCTAGCACTAAATTAAATTCAAAGACACCTCAGCTAATGGTGTTAAAGGGAATTATACTTTGCTGTGATTTGCTGCCTAGTAGGTTTAATGGGCCTGTATGCAATGATACAGATAATGCTTTGTTAGTTTGTATCTTACAGTGCAAAAAGCTGACCACAGCACTTTATATGACCTAATAATAATAATAATAATAATAATAATACAGTGGGTACTAGGCCCAGTGAATGTGCAGTTTATATTTTTGATGAAACACAGTCTCTTCTTTCAATACCTGTAAGTCATCTCTCATTCATAACCCCGACTGCAAAACAAGACAACAAATACCACAACAAAAGCGTTAACTTTCCAAGCTCAACAAGGCGACAAAAGCAACAGCCTTTCCTCACCATGAATAATTTAGTGGGCCTCTCTGAGCTATGGAGGGAGCATCAACAGACACCGTACCGCGCAACACAAACACACACAACCATTTTGTCACAACCCTCGTGGGTCTGATAAAGTTCAAACAAGTTGGGGGAAAAAATCGTGTCACCCAAACAGTCTTCTTCAACCTACACAAGAAGTCCTCGGGAAAAAAATAGAGGGAGAAGCAAAAGAGAAAAAAGGCCTTTAGCCCATGTGACTTTTCCCTAAAGCTGGGCATAATTAGGAGTCAAACATGGTTCACTCCATGGTCTTCACTAATTGTGTTAAAGAGCAGTGTTACCAGGAGGAGGAGGAGTAGGAAGAGAAGCAAACGCCAGCAAGCAAATACACATACTGTACATGTGCAGGCAGGAACACATGCACACAAATACAATAGGACTACATTGAGAATAAGATACAGAAGAAGCGTGGTCTCTAGGGGCAGCCTTTTCTATTTGCTGGGGTTAGCAACTGGCAGCTGATAATACAAGTTGTAATTAATATAAAAGCAGGATACAATATGGGGAGGAAGGCTTGTAGTGGAGCCAGGCCACAGGAGAGCAGCCGAATGCTGCTCCTGTCCCCTGTTTCTCATTTACAAACACCTGCCTGGCACAATCTCACTTTCCTCACTGCACTCTGCCTACATCCCTAGGAATTTCAAATAAAATTGATTTAGCGGCATCATTGAATTTCCCTCAAATTCCCCTGAAACCTGGAGGAAAGGGTAAGAAATCAGTTGGTGTAGTATCAGTGTAAGGTAGGCTAAGAATGTGTGTGTGTGTGTGTGTGTGTGTGTGTGTGTGTGTGTGTGTGTGTGTGTGTGTGTGTGTGTGTGTGTGTGTGTGTGTGTGTGTGTGTGTTGTAATGCCACTGTGAAGAGCAGCTTCAGGGATCCTGTGCTGAACATGTACAGAATTGCTGACACATCAGAAACATACAGGCCCGTAAATCATAAAGCGAGCTGACATTTCAAGACACATCTTGCCACATGGTATAAATGGTGAAAAACTCCTCACACATTTTTGTTGGGTTGAGCACGTAATTATATACAGCCCCGTTAGAAAAGTGTAGGTGTTGCTTTATTGAACAACTGAGTATTTACAACACCCTCAATTATCCGGAACATAAAGAGTCCTTAATTTAGCAGCTAATAATTCACTGCATCATGTTTTAACAGACACAATGGATTAACTGGTTATATTTATTTTTCAAAACTTTCTCTGAGGCAAAAACAACCTTTTTGACTACAGTAAATGGCAGATTACATGTAAAATTGCAAACATGTCTACAGCAAGAAGACGTTAAATTAAAAATGCGATTGCTATCATGATTCATGGGTTTGCCCCACATTAAAATGACAGAGCTATTCCAAAACATGAAATGGCATAAATATAAAACACACAAGTCATTATAGATCATTCCACTCTCCTTAAAAGAAATAACCCTAAAATATGGGCTTTCAAATTAGTGTTTAAATATACACTCAGGCCACTTTCTTGAACACCTCTACAATCTAATGCAATCCAACACAAATGTTCTGCCATAACGTCTATGATGCCTATGATGTTCTGTTTTTTGTTGACAATGTCATAGAAGTTTTAATTAAATTATGTGTTTGAGCACATAATGGTGGTGTTCTAGACTGTATTATACTGAGTGGTCTTTAATATTCTATCCCAATCTAAGCATATAAATAGGAGAGGACAAAAGATTAGAAACGCCTTTAAATATAACATAGTCCAGTACAACACCACCTTTATGACCTCATTAATAAACATCTAATTGAACTTATACATTTCTGACAATGTCAGCCATAACTGAACATTTTAACTTTGTAAAGTTACATGACAGCACTGTTGTATTGAATTCCAATAGATTGCACAGGTGTAACTAATAAAGTGACAACTGAGAGTATGTCTGTATAATTGTATGTTGTATGTCAATATAAGTAAAAATACATGCAGGTCATGATCCTAAAAAGACTGCAGAGCAACTGTTTTTATCGCAGCCAATTAGAGCGTACATGCAGTTAAAGAAAGGGGAGTGTGTGAGATGCAACAAGTGAGCCTATAGCCAGCCACACTAGCGATGATTAGATATGCCTCCCAACAGGGCCCTGCCTCTGAACACTAATCAAATAGGAAATGTTAGGCCAGACATCCCACCATCACAAAACAATTGTGTGGAACAGATAGAGCAGTCCAAGTCAACGATGCACTGTTTTCATGAGAAAGGGGGAGAGATCCAAGTGTAGTCGGTCCCCGAGGAGAACAAAGCTAGTTGAATTAGAGCACCTCCAAAACTGAGAAATTCCACGGTTCAGCAGTCCGGCTCGGCCTGAGGGCTTGCTGTCCACAGGCAGAGAGTGGAGGCAGAGGGCTGTGGGTGCGCTGCACCATGCATAGTGGCATACAGAAACAGGACATTTACTGAGCAACCATCTCCACTGATACACACAATAAATCACTCATGGGCACAAGATGAACTATTGCATTACTTGACTGGACCTGTGACATAACCATGTCTGACCAATGCTCTTCAGCTCTCAGAGCCTGTACTAGAGAATCAAATGTAAACAGAGAAAGGTTTTTTCCCCCCTTTTCCCTTTCCAGCCATGCAGAGTCAAGATAAGCTACGCCATGACCTCTATGGGAACTACTATCACTCCCTGAGGAAAGCTCTCCAAAACAAAGCGCCCAGACCTGCAAATCCTACAGACTTTCTGGATGACAAATCTGAAACAATGCAGAAATTCAAAGACAGTTTCCAAAGTGTAATGCATATGCATGGAGGAAATGAAAAACCTTCTGCTAATATGTAAGCTTGACTGAAGAAGCAGCACAATAGCACGAGGAGACACAAAGGCTAATTCATTAGAACAGATAATATTCAGACACTGTTAATTCTATTTGCCTCCCTAATTGGATGTAGCACAGAAGAGACAGAAATTGTATTCATTAATTAAAAGACAAGAGAGCAAACCAATGACAAGCACACACACACTGTATCAACCATTTACAAATCTATGCAGCTCTGTGTTTCTTTTCTTTTTCTCCATCACCCTTCACGTGTAATACAACATCTTTTTTTCCTTCCTTTCTTTTTATTGGGATGGGGTTGATCTGAGGAGGGGCGATGAGTTAGGAAGCCTTGGGTGGGCTCCATGGTTGAGACAGTCACCGCAAGTGAATGAGGGAAATCAACAGTGTCAGCAAGGACTCATCCCGCTCTCACTATACCATAATCCAATCATCTCGAAGACAATGCTGCATTCAAGTGTAAATAAAACTGAGCTTATTATGTTCCACTGTCAGGTATGAAGTGGGGAGTGGAGGGAAACAGAAAGAGGTAGAAAAGGAAGGAAACACACACACACACACACACACACACACACACACACACACACACACAAACAAGCTCAATGGGCGCCTCCTTCACAGTGAAGAGCCTCATCATCTCCAGAAAAACCAACTTTCGCCAAATGAGCTGTAGCCCAGGGCTATATATTAAAAATGCATATCAAAGCAAAGAAAAATGGACGTGAGAGATTCTAACTAAATAAATTAGCATATCTAACTATCAAACCCCCTTCCTCTCCTCAATGGGAAGCGAGGACAGAAATGAATAATAAAATAAAGCCAAATACAAATGAATAAATAAAATAAATAAATCAAGACAAGTAGGACAGAAATGGCTTTCCATCAAGCACCACAGTTTTGCAGCCAAATGCATTTTTGTGCATTGTTTCCAATATTCAAAGCGCAATTCAGGCATGAAAAGCTTTACTCCTTTCAATTAGAGATGGAAATTACTGCTGAAGAAGTTAACTATTTACTACAAGGCTATCAGATCAAAACTGCACATTTTCACCTCAATAGTGTCACTTCTGCAAATATTTTTTCATGAGGTGCACACATGCTCTCGCACACTGTACAAACATAAACTGTATTTTTATTTAACAAAAAATAACTATGAGCTGGTGTGTGTATATTTCCATAACATGTAGCCATCATTAAAAACACCTCTGAGCTCAGAGCTGTAAAAGCAAACATGGTTAAAAAAAAAATTTAAAAACTCTCTCTCCTCCTTTTGTCAAATTCATCCAAGCAGTTAGCTATAATAAAATGTTCATTGCCACAAAAGTGAAATAAATCCATCAAAAGTTAAATACCTAATGAGGTGGTCAGTCCAAATGACTCCAAGAAAAATGGCTTGTCATGCAACCTCTTTTGTTTATTGCTGCTCCTGATTTGCTTTATTGGCATCTCTAATTTTCAAAATATTTCTCACAAGTGGGCTGATGACAAAGCTGGTGTCTGAGCACTGGAGGCACCATTGGAAATTGGCTTGAGTATCAACCATCTGCCATGAAACTAAACAGGCCAGTTTATCTAATCTCTACAATATAAACAACAGCATGCCTCATTTCTACACTTGTGTTGGAGGACCGCAATGTTGCCGTTTTGACCGTTTCTCGAACGTATATCGGTATCTTCTCTCTAATTATGTTTTAATTCACCTTGTGCTGTGCGCTGCGTGGCCCTGTAAACGCGACGGGCTTTCAAAGGGAATCCACCGCTATTAGGCCTATAGCCAGACCCAACAGATGCAGCACAGTGACTTTGCATAACACTTAAATCTGCTTTAATTCCTAATAGGCTTGGCCTTGTGCTGCACAGATATCAACTAGTCACTTTGTTGCAATAGCCACTCATTTTGTTCTCCACCAAAACATTGCCTTTATCACAGGCGTGCAAGACGCAATAATTCAATTCATATCAACTCAATAATACACTGGGGGGCAGGGGGTTATTACACCGAAAATGCACGATTTAAACCAGGGAATCGATCTTGAAATTTAAAGCTACTGTACTTCAGGTGCCTTTAATTGAATTCAGCATTATGGAGCCTCCAGCCATAAAATGGGGAGCAGAAGAGAAAGCCATGCACAGCAAACCACACGGCAATCAATACGAAACAATTAAACACATTAACATCAACAGCAATGGAAGGCCTCCAGACGAACCATCATATGCCTTGTGAACTTGACATTGATGGTAAGCCTTTAGCTCTGAGATCTATTTCAACGGGCTACCACTTTCTCCACCTCTGCAGCAAAATCCACAGCTTTACGCACAGGCCATATCCAGCTCCCACAGCCCCAAATATAAAGCCCTTTTCTTTTTAAATATTGGCCTAAAGCTAAAGCTTACCGCTGATACCCTGCTTTAACGTTAAACCTGCGTAACACATAATTGCCTCACGTTTTTTTCCAGCCTGCAACTCTCCATAATGCAAGACAGCGATTTACACACGCGCACGAGCACCCTCTAATGCACACACACACACGTCCAAATCTAGAGCACACAAGCAAGCAAGGACGCATTATGCACACATAACTGCCCCTAATCAAAAGACTAAAACAATAACTCGGTCTATTGTATCACATCTAGCTTTTGACCTTAGAACATCGATCGGCAGATATTCCTTGCAGAACAGAGCATGCTCTATTTACTGATGGCACAGAAGGGTCACACACTGAGTAGAGGCTAAGTAGCACAAAAGTTGGCATTATAAGAAACATCAAACAAATCTGATTATTTAACCGATTATTCGTATGCAATGTATTTTCAAAAACTAACAAACAAACAAAAAATATATACAGGCTATGAGCTCGGTTAGACTATTCTCTATCAGCAGCAGCAGAGACGCCTGCAGACACGGCCAGAAACAGCACATCACATATTATGAATATAATAAAGGTTCTGTCACTTACGTGATCTGCAAGGTTAGTCGACGATCCCGAGAGCTCTTCGTGATCTGATTTTGAGCTGCCATCCCGTTCGTCAATAACTAGATCTATTGGCATTTTTCCTTTCAAACAACTGATGTACCGGTGGCAAAAATTGTCGCAGAGCTCGTGCACCTAGAAAAAGGAAGAAAACACCTTTTTTTCAGGATGGGGAAACGCTCCAGCAAGTCCAAGAATAACTCTAATTAAGGGGCATTATCGGCGGCGAGGAAACAATAGTGAAATTGTTGCAGTGCTTATTATTCTCCTGAGACTGGAGCAACAAGTTGAACGACAAAAAAATAAACAGCATGCCGTAAAGCTGGGGAAATAATGAGCAGTTGAAACCAAATATGACGATCGATGACAATGTGCAACGTGAGCAAAGAGGCTCCAACATATTTTATCAATAGTCACATAAATAGTTGGCTAAATAAAATAGAATATTTTATTAAAATTAAACTTTCTCCCAATGGATGCCGGTTTATTTTTAAACATCTGCTAATAACTACAGTACTGCAGTGGATATTAAAGCACTTGTAATAATATCAGCTAGGGCCTACATTCAAATGCAGGCTGTTTGGGCAGGTGGGGTCATGCGTTTGCTACAGAGTCTAAAATATAAAGATTTATAGTATTTACCTTTTCTAATTCCAAGAGGTGAAACCGTAATACTTGTATGGCTTGTATCATCTGGAAATAAAGAGCAAAATAAGCACAATTCCTATCACAAAATATAGAGGATTAATATTTTTCTTTACACTTGTGTAGAGTTATCTATTCCTCTCGTCATAACACCTCGGAGTGCACCACAGCCAGCAGGAGCAAAACATTTTTTTAACTCTTAAAGGAGGCTGCATTTTACAGTCTAACTGGTCTTCACAGAATGGTCAGCTAGGTCAGTTAGATGGGAAGACTGAACAGTGACAGCGGCAAATGTGGTCACACAGCTTCACTTCAGAACTGATCTGACATCTGTGCGGAAGTTTAAATCATATGTTCACATATTTACTGTGTGATGCTGCGAGCACTCCAGGGTATCCCAAAACAAGGAAGAGTATAACCACAACGAGGCGTCAATTACTGAGAGACAGAGAGGTCAAAGTGTGCGCTTACCAAATTGTCCAACTCTGGATTTGATGAAAATAAAGGTTTTTCTGCTCGGACCTAAAATAATACACCAAATGTCAAAGTTAGTTTGGCATGAAATGTGCGGAATGCGTGTCTTATTCCTCTCCTGAAATGTAACCTGATAATAAAACTCTTCAAAAAGGAGACAACTTCTGTGTTAAGTATGAAATTTTGCTGAGAACACACTATTCTTTAATCATATCAAGAGAGAGCTTTATTGCAATAAAAAAGTGAAGCAGGTAGAAAACTACGTGTTATGCATGGCGCAGCCCAGCCGCATCCAAAATTTCTCTCTCTCTCTCTCTCTCTCTCTCTCTCTATGTGTATATACATATATATATATTTTTAAATATTTCGAAATTGACCTGTTTGGCAAAGACTGCAATGTCTTCATTGAAGGAATCTGAGGAGCAGACATCGCCGCCTGCTACGCCGGGCTCCCTCGGAGTACACGTCGCCAACTCGCACTTCTCAAAAACCAGTGCGAGCAGTGGGAATAAAGGGTGACTGCAAGAGGGGAAACACAGCCTGAGTATAAGCAGCACACCGGCTCCACAATGCCCACTGCAAAAAATGTCCAATCAACCTGCATATCTGTCGGCTCTCTGGCCCTAATATTCTTACTTTCCTCACAGAAAGTGAGAAATATAAAACAGCGGGATGAGATACGTTTACCTTTTCACCCGATGTATAGCTTTTACACACTTAAAACAAGTAACCGCATTTTAAAATTAGACAGACTGCAACTAAAACAACATATCTGGATCCAAGATCATTGTTTGAAGAAGCTGTTTTGAGTTGAATGCATGGATGAATACGCATCTGGAATATTTTACTCCTCGTTTTGGGAAATGTGGGGATTTTAGACTCAATATGATATTAATCGGACTTGTTGAGACTGACATTTCTTGCAGTGCAAAGTAAAAACGGCTGAGAAGTCAACAAAACTCTACAACAACAACAAAAAAAGACAAGACTGACACACAAAATCGGCCACTGGGATTTTACAGAAATTATACAGTCTGCAAAATATTAAATGGATTAATAATTTTGTAGAGTTACACTACAGAGGTATTGAGGCACAAAGGACTTTACTATTTATTTCTTGTCAAAGCAACAACTACAGCTTTAAAAGTGAGGCAGAGGTGAATGAAAAAATGGCTCTAACTTCAGTTCAAACACCATGGCACAAACAGGCAGCAAAATAATTTTTGAAAACTAAACTATGATTCCGGGGGGAAGAAATGCTATTTCTAGAACAAACTTTCATAAAACTGGCATCAGTTTCTTAATTTGTGTGATTTAGATTTGTGTCAGTGTACAAATGAAGGTAAACCCTACTGCGCATATGAAAACGTGAGTAAAAGAGATGAAGAGGATTTACTCTGCACTACATCCCAGATTATAATGTTACACTGTGGATTATAGTACTTTCTGTGTACGTGTGTTAGTGAGCAATGTCTGAAAACATTTGTAAAGTTTTGCAATCACCAGTAACAGCGCCGAAATAAGTTTTCTTTCATTAATTTTAGAATAACCTGATAGTATAATTAATTACAGAAAAGTAAAACTATAAAAGAGACATGGCGCGTTGTAACGCTCTGTGTCTGTGCTGCTGCAAATAATATTTGAAAACATTTGAGAAGTTTTTGCAGGCAGCAACTAAGAACGTTTAAACGAGTCAAGACTATTTTAGAGATAGACAAATAATAGTGGGCAGTAATAATAAAGCCAACTTTATAACATGGAACTATTGTTATGATGTTGAAAATAGTTTTTATTATATTTCCATGCAGTCTGTGACTTTCAAGCTTGGACTATACACAGAGAGCTTCCATACTATTTTATAGCTTGTATTTCAAGCTCAAGGCTTACTCTTACTTACTGCAGGCTTGACTATGCCTTCTACAATGCGTATAAAATTACACATCAACTAAACTCTGCTGACCAACAATGGAGCTCCAAAATTGCGGTCAATCCTGTACAAAACACTATTTAAATTTAGCGTTGGGAGAGAAACTCCAATCAAAAGAACTAATAGAAAAGCTAAAAACTTGTGGGGTGGAAAAATAATTGTACGCGTATTTGGTTCATGCAAACCTTACCCATAAATTTGATCTTTGTCCCTCTTTAAAACGTCGTTGACAGCAGAGCCCATGCTGGTGGGCATAACGTTTGGATGAGGAGCGTGGGCTCCGTAGTGCTGGCTGGCGTGCAGCGGCGGTCCGTGGTTCAGGTGGTGGACCTGGGGAAGCGGTCGGGGAGCATGCGGGTCCCCGTACATCGACGCCGTGACTCCGTCCATCCCACCGTAATGGGCCAGCTCATCGTACTGGGAATAAAATCAGAGCAAATGTCAGCGGGCTGCCCGGTTACTGTTTAAACAAATGTGAAAAGTACAAAAAGCATGCCGTCTCATTTTGAATGTACGCAAAGGAGAAACAAATAAGCTGTTGCTCTGAAATGCGCTGGAGCCAGGGCAGAAAAGTGTCATTTAATATATATCTGCTAAACGGTTTGTCATTACCAAAAACATTATAACTTAGGTGCTCCACGAAAGAGAGTTTGGTGGGTGAAAAGAGCGATAGTTTGGAGTCTCCTGCGAAACTGTTCCACGGCTGTCGTGGAGGTTGTCGGTAAAAGCAGAGGCTGTCACTTTGCTTGAAGAGTAAGGGCGCTGCGAGAATGTCAAATACAGCGGCTTTGATATGAATACTTTGTAAATTTGCCACCATCCGACAAGAGGTTATCGATACGAGGGCCTCCCTACAGTGGATTTGAACAGGTAAGTGTAGGAGATTTAAAACCTACCCTTTGCGCCATCAGGCTGCGCTCCAATAAACTCCTGAATCTGTCGTATATTTAATATCCCAGTCCCGGTTAGAAAGTGATTTAGAGGCAAGATTCCTTTTCAACCAACTTTGCGACTTCTCCTATTCGCCAGTGTGGTTCAGTTGAAATCGTAGCATCAGGGAGTTTTGCAATTTTTCTTGTTTTCACTCTTTCCACGGAAAAAAAGAAAAAAATGCGCCAAAGTGAAGGTTACAATCGGCCCATCAACAACCTGCATGTAACTAAACTGTCGTGTCTCATGGCTTTTTGCCACTCCAGCTGTCAATCAAAGCCAGAGGTTGTCAAGGTAATGAATGAATGACGGTTGGTGATGATGTTCAAGAGAAGGACGAATCTTTTTAGTCCGTTTTCATCCCGCAAGTCCGCGTCTCCTTTAATGCCTCCAGATCGCTATCTTGTTTTATTATCACTGTAAAAAAAGGGGAAAAAGCAGTAGAAATTAAGAGATTGCGATTCAGATCTTTCCTTTCTTTCCCCGTAGGTATTTCGTCTATCTGGCGAAACTGAGATGAGTGAGTGTCAGCGAGTGTTGGCAGGTTGGCTGCTAGCTTGCTTATAGAGAAACAGAGTCAGTTCGCAGCGCTGAGCGGTGGGCGAGTGAAATGACGGATCCCGGAAGTAGTGGTGGCCATAGCCAGTCCTGCAGCAGCTCCAGAAAAGAGAGAGGAGAGACCAAATCTTGTGATATGCAGAGTATATGCGAGGCACAGGGACGGCTTCAACTCCACACTGGGGGTAAAAGCCAAACCAACACAGCTCCAACTCCCACCCAATTTCTTTTTTCGCAGAGAGGAGTCCTAGAGAAAAGGCAGAAAAGGCTGAATGAGCAAGGTTCACCAGCGCGGACACTTCGGCTGTATCTCTCCTCTGTGTTAAATTAAGCATAACACTACTGAATTAAACTACATGAATCATGATTTAGAGTTTAAAAAAAATAATTTTAATGCAGAATTACGCATGACGCAACCAAACCTTTACGCACAGATAAACAATACACATTTTAACTGCTACCCATCCTTACACTCAGTGATAGAAGTCAAATAAAGCATCTTCAGCAAAAATTATCGGGACATCTTACAAATGCTGAGTTTAATATATGAGCATGACGCTTACTTGTTATCTGTTTTGTGGTTATAAGCCGGTGTGCCTAATATCTCAGTAATACCTCCTAATCTTGCAGCTAATTATTGCTCTGGTCTGTTTCAGCAAATTAAAGGCACGCAACACCCCTCTAAGCCCAGAATGAACTTTTCCAAGAGGAGAAAAAAAGCCTTTGTGGAGAAAGTAATTTTGTATATTTCTTTCGTCCAATCCCCTCTCTTGATAAAAATCCGTACCTTACCTCAGAGTAGTCAATTATCAAAGCTCCCCAAGATCATCAATCATGCGAGGAGATTGAAGTTTAGAGGAGGAGCAACGCTCCGGCCATCGATTGCAGTGAAGCCCCTTTTGGAGCCTGAGCACTTTGACGCACAAAACAGAAGCAGGCCATCTATCCCCTCTAATATTTAGCTCCATCAATGCTAATATGGCATCATGGCTGTATTGACAGGTTCTCACATAAAAGGCTCCATTTATGGCTGCGTGACATTTTTGATGGTGGAAATTAATTATTCACAGGTTAGGATTAAGGTGGACACACGCTCAGGGAGATGGGCTGTGGCTACCGTTGGAGGGTCAATAAACTCTCCCAACAATCAAAATACCAAGCAGAGTGGCTCAGGGTCGATTACAGAAATAGCTGTTGTTGTGTTTTTTTGTTTTTTTTAAGAAAACGATTTAATAAATGAAACCGTGACAACAGTTATGTTTGTTGGCATAAAGGGGGGTGGGAAGTGTAGGACTGCAGGGTTTGACAAACGGCTGTGTGGACATTTCAACGTGCAATACCCCGGGAAGGAGCTGCAGAGCAGTGCGCAGAGAGCCAAGGCATTCGCCGTCTCCAAGTCTCTCTTAACACTCTGTAAACACAACCAGCCCGGCAGACTCTGCTATTGAAGACTGATATTTTCATAAGCTAAATACTATCGTTCACGTTGATTTGTGCTCTAACGCTTGACTTTTTTCCCTCCATCCTCCTCTTTTGGACAACCACGGTAAGTAGCATAAACCTTGTACTGTATCTACCGCTTTGTTGTGACCGCGCGTCCTTTCACGGCGCAGTGAAGGGAAAGTTTTGAGGCTCGACTATTAAAAAATGCAGAATATATGTTCATATAAATGTTTAATCTGCCGTTAATGCGCACAGCTGTATCCTGACGATCAAACGCTGGGGTGATTTTTAAAATATACATACTGCTAGATTTGGCGATTTTTTTTAGTTTTTCTTTCCAGTTATTGTGGAAATATGTGATTTGCCCCCGAGGAGAGTGATGTAAACACCCGAAGAGCGTGTGAAAATAGCAGAGGCTAATTATGCGTGTCCAATGTAGGGCTCCACAGAAAACCTATAAAACTTCCAGCAACGACTCCCAGCGACATGACATTTTAAACTCCTTCTTTTGTGAACTATTTATTTGAGCAACTAACGGACGCTGTAAACACAAGACATCATCATTAACAATATTTAGGTTGTGAAATAGGCTAATTTCGCTTAATAACAGCTTTGATGCGACATTACACAAGTCGGTGTTTCAATTTCTAATTTTATTTTAATCATCATTCACTCAATGGGTAATTAAAATTAATTTTCGTCATAAACAAAGACCTGTGCCAACTTAAATTCCCCTGCTTATAACCTGACCGCGTTTTCAAGCCAGATAATTCCAGGAGGACACCTACCAAAGACAATTAGACTTTTTAAGTAGTTTTATATTTCTTACAAGTGGCTTTCACGTTGCGAGCCTTTTCAGGTGCACACACAGCTCTTAGGCGTATGAAAAAAATCAGTGGTTGGCATTAACAGGCGGTAAAATTTCATCTGGTGGTGTCAAATTGAGGTCAGTTTAGGGTTAAAGCTCTCGGTGTCCGTGTGGGACATGGCCAGCTGCGTTTGGATTCATTAAGGGGGGAGAGGATCCATTTCAAGGAAAACACTACTGGGACAATCACCAGGCTAAAGATCCACTGCATGTCACATCCTAAGGTGCACCAGGACCGCCTGCATGCGACCGAGCACGAGCACTGAACTTCCACTCCTCTGTTTACTCTTTGCAGGACTTACAATCGCCCCCCCCTCTCTCTCTCTCTCTCTTGCCCTGCAGGGCTCGGTTGTTCACACACCCAAGCCTGTTGCTAAATATGGAGAGAAATGCATTGTTGATTTAATTCCCTCAAAAAGATCACCGATATGAAACGAGCGTCAAATCCTCTTAGTGACCTTAAACACTCCTGGAGAAACAATTGACGCTCAACCGCAGGAACAAATAAAATCGGCCTAATCTTGTTTGTAACTTTGTTCTTCTTTGGCCCTCTTCAGTATTTGAGATTATGTAAATCAGCTAAGCTAATGTAGAGGCGCCGAGATAAGAATGGGTCATAGACTGACTACTGGAGAGGCTGGAAAGTGAAAAAAATCCTGCCTGTCCATTTCTCTTTCTTTGTTTTAATTTAAAAGAAATACAGCTGACGATGCATAATGCAGCTTTAGAGTTTAATTGTTGCACTAAATAAAAGCAATGATGTTTTGCGTTGGGCCGTGCTTCCCAACTGTAAAGAATGCAACGGATTAAATTCTCATCATCTCCACAAACTGCATTTGATTTTCCTTATTGCGACATATTTTAAGATTCTTTTATTTATGATTTGTTTATAATAATTTGGCTCCTCGGTGTTTCCCTCTTGCAGAAAGTATTACCTCAGTCATCTGAATCTGAACTCTTTTTGACCCCGGAGTGAAATGTGACTATAGGGTTTCACAAAGTGGAGTGAGCAACTCAAATACTTGTAAAAGTTTCGCGACTAACTGTAAATTCTTCAGCTCCAAAGCCTCATTTTCCCCTCCACCGATTCTCAGAGTCTGGTGTCAGAGGGTTAGTAAAGAGAGGAGGGGGAGAGACTGAAAGATAGAGCGAGGGGAGGCCAGCACAAAATGTAACTGTGGCTTTTACCTTTCATAGACTTACTGGAAAATTTGCGGCCATGTAGCGACACCTGGCGGCCGCAGCGGATGCCGAGCTGTCGAAAGCTTTGCAACAAATGAGAGAAGGCCCACAAAATAAACCAAAAAAAGGATTGACTTTTACATGAAATCTCTCAACAAATTTTGACATAAGGGTGTTTTAAAATTAAAATGAAATGTATTGCAATCAAATGATTAATTACTCACAACACAGAAACGTAAATCTAAAATATGGACATTATAAAATGCAGAAATTGTGTCAGTGAGTTTGTCTAAATTCAGCGTCACCTGCATTTGTTTTAATTTATTTGCTGGCAATGCTTTGGCCATAAATTCGGAAGAACTGTTTACATTCCACACAGCTTATGCTGTTACAAGATTGGGACATGTATCACACAAACCAGAAAAAATGTCGTATTTGTCTTTAATTACGTTTGCAAGAATTATTTTGATTTTGTGAATTTAAATGATTATTCAATGTAAATTGATATTTATATATATCTAAATCAGTTAAATTAAAAACGTTTTAATATCCAGCCTTATGTATAGGCTAACCCAAAAACATAGTAGCGCTTATAGCCTATGATTAATTTAAATATTAACATAATCGGGACGACTTTTGTTATGTGCTTTTATACGCGTTATTGCATGTTCAATTTTTAAAAAATGAACAAATGAAACCAATAAGAGTTAAAAATCACTCAAGCAAAGCCTTAAAAATTAAAATAAACAAACAAAAAAACATTAAAGTGATTCATATTGTGATTCGGGAAAAAGCGCATCGGATTAATCAACATTGTTACAATAAAATATTAATGTTGGAAAATAACTTATTTAAAAATCTTCTTTATGGCGATTCAATTCTTTCAGATGTTAAAGTATATTGCTTTTCCTCCTCCAACGAATTTCAGACCTAAGTGCATTTTTCTAACATTTAAAAAATAATCATAAAAGAAATACTTTTTTTTTTTATCAAACTATACCTCTCCTGTCTGCAGCCTCTCAACTCTGCTCGGCTGTGACACAGTTGGAGCAGGTCACAGCCGAGATTAGAGCCCGTCGTTAACGCCTGTGCGGATACACCAAATGCTGATTTAATGAGCTTGCATTGGGTGTTTGTCCCAGAATACCTGGTGTGCATGTGTTAGCGACGCCGCCGACTATAATCCCTGTGTTTTCCCCGTAACACGTGGCTTTAAGGGACAGCCTATACCTACACTCACAAAGGCGCGTGGAAATTTGAGGATGATTTATCTTTTTATTCCAGTTAGACTGAACAGGTCGAAGCCTATAAGGCCCGTATCCAGCCACATTACCAGATGTAATTGAGAGAAGTTTAAGTGGAGGCCGGGAAACCGAGGAGTTAATAGCGGTGACCCTCTTGCTGTGCCTCTGTCGCTCATCATTTATCAGGCTTAAGGGGCTTAAACAGGCAGCACAGACCCACCTTTTATTACATATCAAACCCTCTCTCCCTTATCTACATTATAGGAAATACATGCATCGTTGCCTGTTATGCGGATTTGGAAATAGAAACATGTCCAATAAAGTCGCCCTCCTCTGCTGATCAGAGGAAATATGGCTTTAGGCGTTACAGAGACAACCCCAGCGATTTAAGCCTTTATTAAATTGTCTTAATTCCCCTCTCCACTTTGAAATGAATACAAATTCCACTCTTGTGTTGTTTGTCCAGTGCGGAAGCGGTGGTGGGGGGCGTGAGTGCGGATGTTTTCACGGTTCCCAATATGATTAGAAAGGGAATAAAATAGCACAGTGTCAAAGCATGCTGCCTCCGAGTGCCTGCAAACTGCTAAACTTGCCCATATCCGAAATGATGCATGGTAGTTTCAGAGGCATTCAACATGGATCTGAAGAAAATACGTTTGCATATCTCAACCCAACTCAGGCACCAGGCAAAAGTACCTGCACAAACGGAAGCTGCTTAATTCACCGCTATCATTAATTAAAAAGGTGAGAAAAACGCAAAACTTGTGCGAAAAGTTGGGATATATTTAGCTATTTCGCCTGTCTTGTGTGACTTCCATCATTCTCCTTTATTTATAGCTTCAATGAATTACATGACCTCTGCAGGGAGACCATTAAAGCAGCTAGCCTTAACTTCAACCTAAAATTGTGTTTTTGTGATTTAGAAAAAGGCTGTTTCCAGTGCTAAAATTATTTTTTATTTGAGAGGGATATTGTTGTTGTTTTTAAGAAATGCCTGCGCATTGTTTCTGTTAAACTTCAGGGCCAAGCCTAAGTTGTCTGCCTGTTTCCTCCAAGGAGAGCTCATTCAGTCAGCCTGAACACAGCTGCATTCACGTGGACTGACGGGTTTTGATATTCTAGTCACACAACAGAGTAAACACTGCTCTCCTGTTCAATAAACATCATTGACAAGGTTCCATATCCAGCCACTATCTGTAATATTGAGCTTAACCCCATTGAGGATTACAATTTTGTTTTATTTGTAAATGAAAGAAAGTCAAATTATTTTCTTTATCTTTTAGCCTGTATCATCTACCTAACAAATGTAACAAATTCCAAGTTCTCTTTAAATATTTTGTAAATGTTGTAATTGCCATGATTTCCGGCTGCTCCAATGTAATGCCATTAAATATTTTCAAACTGTGTTTTAGTGTGTCTCTTCTCTTTTATGTCCAAAATGTGTTTCTGTTTTAGCACACATCAAAAACACACAAGCTCATAAGTAAAAGGTTTCACTGAATAATTTCTCTCTTTCTCTCTCTCTCTCTCTCTCTCTCTCTCTCTCTCTCACACACACACACACACTCACAAAGCACTATGAGACTATGAGCTTAACAAATGAGTGAGCCCAAGAGACAAAAGCTATTCATTTGAGTAATAATAAACTTGCACTTAGTGCATCTTCTGTCTCAAGTAACCCTCGACGTCTGACCTCATGCTCACTCCCTTCACAGCATGGAACAGGCTCTGCAGAAAAACCACTGCTGAACATTCAAAAACACACACTAGTTTGCTTAACACAGCACAGCACGGGTCTTACTCATGACTCCACTTGTTTGAAACACTTGCAGCTAAAACACAATGCAGCTAAAGAAATGCAGATTGTTTGTTTGTGTTTGTGTATTTTGTTTTTGTCCCCCTGCTTTTTGTTTTCTTCCTGTTTATGTGTTCCCATTTCTATCTCCTCTCCTGATACTGACAGCCTAGCTCTCCACCCTCCCTGCTTCACCCCCCTCTCTCTCCCTCCCTCACTCAACTCTGGTTCTGCAGGAGTTCACATGATCAAGCAAGGTACCCAGGTAATTACCTGGCATTGTCAAATAAAGCGACCACTGATTCAAATGAGGAGTGAAATATCAAAGACCAGCATTGCCTTTGCAGCCACTACTTATCCACACAGGAGACAGAGAGGAGATCTGAGAGCTCGGGGACCTGCAGAGAGGCAACAACAACACTCAGCCTTTCCTTCCTAGATAAATATCACCAATGGAAGCAACAGAGCCAAACATGCCCAGGTTCACTAGCAACAGCGTATTTATTCGTATTACATATCCTACTTATCCATTATTAGCTTGTGGTGTCCTTTATAGTGGCCGCAGTGCAACTTTAAACAAGAGGGACTGCTATATTCCCGGACTATCCTGATGTGCCTCCTGCTGAGTCTCTCTCAAAGGTCAAAGGTTGAAAATTCATGAGTCTGATCATTCTCTGAAGCTGTCACAAGCAGTCATGCAGTGTTTCCGATCTTCTGTTACAGCATTTATTCTATACTTTTGGATCAGACATAATGTGGGGAATGAAAAGAAGCTAGTCACTAAGATTAAAATTGAATAGCGCATTAATGTCTGGCATTGCAAAAGTCCAAAGTCATCAGCCTAATTAGCTCAGATAACCACAGCAATGATTTATAATTTGCGGTTTGTATTTTATTTTCCTCTTGTTCAAAGCTGTACGAGCATTAAATGAACTTTTAAAAATCAGCATGCAGAGCTTTTCTCCCACTGCACTGCATGCTTCTGCTTTTACAATATCATCTAATACTTTATGTAATGTTCAGCTGCGTAATGATGGCTCGATTCAAACAGGGCTGACAACAAGACCTTTGACACTTTGACACAGTAAGTGGAAGGTGATCTCAATGAACAATGTCATTGCTCTGGAAACAACCCCTACCAAACCTCATTTCTGCTCCCTTCCCGTTCGATCTAGACAAGCGTCGTCTTGGGATTTCAGTTGAGCACAGAGAGTACCTGTAATTTGACTTGCCACGTCTAAATGGAAGTTGAATAGGTTACATTGTGCAACAACAAATAAAATGCTCACAATGCTTTAGTAACTGTTTTTCATGGTTGGAGGCGAAATAGGCTTGACGACAATGTTTGAGTGTTTAATGCTATAAACACACAGACTTCCCTCCCTCTGGCACATGGAAGGCTCCCAGGGACACTTTGCATGTAAATATTCATAGGATGATGGGATGGGCTATTAATTATTAAGCACAGTAAAGAAGTGTAATACTTCAGCATTTAACACATGAATCTTATTTTTTTTATTTGCTGCACCCGAGGATGAACATTTCGAAGGGAGAGGGGAGACATTTTTCACAAAATGGTTCTCGTTGTGAGGCTGGAAAACTAAGGATGTGCTTAATAATGATGGCTTTCAAGAAATAAAGAGTAATAATTCTCACATAGAACATGAACAATGTGTAAAAATATACATAATTAACATCTGAGCTTAAAGGCAAAGTAAGTTAAAGTGATAACAGCAGAGCACAAATACATTTTTGTCTTTTTCAACCGTATATCAAAAGTAATGGCATGACCACTGTGGCATCTAAAATGTTACTTTCCTTTGATTTTTACATACATAAAGTTAAAGTTTGAGCACTTCCTGTATAACTTTCCAGGTGAAATACATCAGCACTCATTCCTGCAGCTCTTTTACTCTGCACAGCCTGGCGGCCTGTACCCCGTGACAGATTGTCACAGTGTGATGGAGCTCGAGTGGGGCCACCAGCGAGAGGTGGTTAGAGGTCCATACCTGAGCTTCACACTGCAGACTTTTGACAACTGAGGAAATAAATGGTCCTATATGATGGCAAAGTTAGATATGGGGAGGAACAGTGGTTAGCGAGAAAAAGTGTAATTCTATACTTGTGGTATAATATGGACCGTGAGGGTGTTAATGTTTTAAGACGCCACCTTCTGCGTCTGA
The DNA here is from genome assembly GCA_024633595.2 of Lepomis macrochirus. Lineage (NCBI taxonomy): Eukaryota > Metazoa > Chordata > Actinopteri > Centrarchiformes > Centrarchidae > Lepomis > Lepomis macrochirus. The sequence goes on along the minus strand of JALXJV020000022.1, from coordinate 18,046,128 downwards.
GGAAAACACATTTATTTGGAGGCATATATGTTCATTTACTTCTATAATCAATGTATCTCTCCATCTGAAGCAGCATGCATTTCTGAGAGTTGCAGATATGAAACAGAATGGGATTTCCAATTACAAGCAGAAGAAAAAATGACCTACATACCATCAGGGCTTTGAGAGTTCACATTCTATTGTGCCACTGACAGAAATGAATCAGTGATCTACATCATTTGTGTTGACATGAGTAAAAATCAAAAAGGACACTGCCACTCTGTAGGATCCTTGCATCCTTGCGATCCAATTCAATTCATTTGTGCCCTGAAAAACTCAGTATCGTCTGAGTGGAATTGAATTAACAATTTCCCCAGCTAATTTGGTCTTTTTAAAACCCTCATTACACAGAAGCATTGTATATATTATCGAATCCCTTAGAGGAACATGGAACGAGGAGTCTATGTTCATCCTATCATCACCAAGTTGTAATATTATAATCAATTAGCATGGATGAACTAATTGTTCAATCTCTCACTTGCTAATTAACCCTGGAAATATAAATGGGACAAACTAATGTGCCATTTTTTTTAAAAGGGGATGCACAAATTGAGCTCGTGCTTTAGTTGACATGGTTGGTTTCTTCAGTGGGTCGTCAATATGTATGAGCTACATCAAAGCGTAGAGATAGAAATGAGGCCTGCACAAAAGCGGATCCAGAATATGCAAATGTGTTGGTTTTTGTTGAACTCTGGTGTTTGCATAACTTTGGCTGACACCATCTATGAGAGCTCTTCTATGCCACTTGTGTACAGACTACAAAACACACTGTCCTTTGGGATATTTTATTTTAAAAGGAACACTTTGAGCTCTGCATAAACACACTGAATTTCAGTGCATCTGGTAACACAGTTCTTATTTCAAAATTGCAACAGCCTAAATGTGTCTGAAATTACATAATTTTATGCAGAGTAGGGTGTGTTTAATGCGAGCTGTTCATTACCACTCAGTCACATGAATGTCATACATGAGCGTAATGTGTATGTCACACTGCAGACAAAAGGGTGTCAACACTAAACCAATAGTGGTGTTGTTATGCTGATGACTGAAGCAAAGCAAAAGTCCGTAGTGACTTCACGTAACAGTTAAATACTACTATAAAGAGCGAGGAACTTCAGCAAAATCAGTGAGATGTTTGCTTCTGTAACTACACACTTAAGTTTCCAGGGAGTTGCCCACAACTGACATACAGTATGAATCACTAACAGAAACCAAGAAAACAATAAGCCCACTGTAAAAGCAGCCAGCGATTGAATGTCTTTTGGTATATGAACACAAATATTTAACCAGCTTTTAGAACCCAGTGACATTCAGATTTACTTATTTTGTTGTGTTAAGAGTAAATGTCACACTCATACAAGTATTCTTTTTTGTTTATTGCATGTGCCTGAGATTAGAAATTGGCCTAAAATGGCAGTTAACTTTTTGTTTTCGTGCGTCGCTCCTTTGTTCTGTGTTGTTGTCAAATTTGAAATGTAATACTATTTTCACCTGACTCCATCTGTAGAGAAGATATCATGCATTCTCCTTTAATATTCACTGGTTTTTTAATTATTAAAGGTATGTATTTGAATTATAAATATACTAGTTATACAGAAGTAGGCAAAGCAGGCATATAGCCTGAGGCTAAATTCCTCCATTACCCATTATTTTCCAGCCTGCCGTCTCCATATGCCTGCCTCCTATTCCTATGTCATCTCAAAAAACACTGAGACATTCCTTTGTACTTACCAACCCCTCCCCACTTTGGCCACCCGAAAAATCTCCCCTTCCCTACATATGTGTGCTGCTTCCTTGAAGTAGGATGTCACACTTGTCTTAAATATAATGAATCACTATCTTCAAGGCATCCCTGGATCCCAAACACTCCCCACAGAAACCTGCCTAGTCCTCCCCCGTTTCGAGCCTTCCTACATGTCACAAATCATCCGTTGTGGAGGGCTCTCCACTAAATCATTAACATTGTCAGAAATGACTGGGCCAAGAATGGGAAGAGCCCAGAGATGCAGCAGAGGCGTCCGTACGTATGATGGGAATATAGAATGGTAAACAAAGACAAGCAGCCTTATACCCACTCTTCCTTTTTCCTCCCAGTTCCCCTTTGCCTCCCCTTTGGGTTTTTTATTTTATTTCTCTCCTCTTCCATGAGATTACTGAACAGCAAGAAAGAAGTACAGTGTGTGAGGGAAAGTAAAGAAACTGTCAAAGAAGTCTAGCAACTCTTGTGAAATTCTTAATCTCTATTCTCTTAACTGCTGTTGAGTTTTTCCTTTTTCCTTGGAGTTACTCCTAAAAGCTCTTTGCTGTAAACATGCTGTAAAGAACTTCGCTGTGCAATATATGTGATTATGTCTCTGGGCCATTTTCACTCGGGTTGTCTGAAATTGTGGTGACTTTGTTGTCTCAGCATGATAATTCTCATGTCATACAGCATTAGTTTGTTTCATATATGTGGCACATCTAAAAATGCAAGCTTCTCATGTGTTGCCACTTATCAGGCGATTTCCATTTCATGCTATAGCCACACTTATATCTTACACATACACTCCTACCTATGCTATCATCCATCAAAAGGATTACTAATTTTCCTTCAATTTCCGTTGCTCTCCTAAGAATCTAAAGGATGATTGATAATAGATGAAGGAAAAGCACAGTGGTACTGTTTTTAACCTTGCTCAAGTCATTAATCCGCTTTATACCCATGGAGGTAGTAAAGGAGACAATGAATTAGTCATTAAAGCACAGGTCAGTTTATTAGAATTCCTGATTGAACTGTAAAACGACTTCTCCTGGTGCTGCCCGGGCGGACAGTAGAATCTGCAAAAACCAGGGAGAAAAAAGGAGCTGAGGGAAGCAGCCAGCGGATTTCCTGCACGAGTGCATTTTCTCTTGAAGAAAATGACAGAGGGGTGTATCGGTAGCCATCGTTCACCTGACAAAACAACGCCTAATTAGCGCACGCTGTGTATCTGTACATAGTCAGAGAAGAATCACATGCCGAATCACATGCCAACGATCATTTGAAAATGATCAAAGTACGGAAATGAAGCTGCCATGACAGACGAGGAGAGTGCACACACATACATAAAAACATGAAACCTGCAGTGACCATTTATTTGGTTGAACTTGCTCCATGTCTTTGCTACCATGTAACGTTGCTGATGTGAGTGCTGGCTTATGTTTGTCACCATTTATTAAGTCATGTGGTTGCTGGCTCCATTCCACAGGAAAAGTTCAGACGGCATCGGATGTTTGCTGGTCCCTAAAATGGAGTACTGATCTAACAACTGGTGGGGGGGGGGCAGAGAGAGGATGTAATGGATAGGATCAAACCAAAACACACTGCAAAGTTGGCACTGTTAAACAATGGATTCAGTCTGTTGTGGAATACGCCTGTTCACAAAGTTCTGCTACTGCAGGAAAACAAATGCTTAGAATTAATGTCAAAAAAGTGTTTTTAAAAAATCAACTAACTTTGTTTTTTTACATGTATCTACTGTATAACTGCCAGATGATTATCACAGGAGCACCGCCCACCACTAATATTCTGAAATTACTTGGTGTCCACAAGTTTTACGTTTAACAGTTGTAGCTTGTAAACACCTTCCTTTCCCAATAACTTGCATGAACATATTTCCCAGTTATGAGAAACCAGAGTATGACAGCTGAGATATGCCATTATTAGCCAGCATTCTCAGGCATGTAAGCATCTTACTCCATTAAATGGTGATTTTGTGGCCTGTGTAAACTCTGTTTCCATGGCAGCGAACACAATATTGTTTATTTATGTAAACAAGGCTGTTTGTAAATGGGATATGAAGATCTATATAAACAGCCTATCCTAAATATGACCAAAACAGAGATGAGCTGTTATGGAATATTCTGTTATCACCATGCATCAATTGAAGCACGTAAGATGGGTTTTAAATTCTATAAAAAGAAAAAGGAAAAAAGAAAAAAAAATATATATATATATACATAGAGATGCAAGATTGTTTTGAAACCAATCACAGCTAGGGCATCCAAGAACCAGGAAGCCACTTATCACAGCGTTGGACTTGGCAGGGCAGTTGGGCTCACTTAATGTTTTGTCTATGCCACAAGAATTGAACTGAGTCAGTTTGAAGAATGCTTGAAACAGCCACAAAGGTGCTTTGTGCATGTGGGCACACGACCTTGACTTACACTGTGGTGATTTCTTGTTTACAGTCATGTCTACAGACTGTCACCCCAGTCTGTCTTACTCCCTAACTAAATGGAACTTTCATTTCCTGGTTTGTAAATGACTCTCTCCCTCTGCTTTTGTTTGATATTTATTTATTCAGTTTATGTGACAGGAACAATGCACATTAATCAACATCTCAGCTTTCACATCACTGTAAATGTGTCAGACCCTCTCTCCCCCTCTCCTCCCTCCTTCCCTCCTCTCACTCCTGCTCTCCTCTCTTTCCCTCACAGTGTACTAGCCTCAGCGTAACTCCAATCAGCAAATCAGCACCGTAACTCTAATGAGTGAAATTGCTTATGAGGGGAATCTGTTTCCGATGGTGGGCCCGATGATTAATGCGCACTGACAACATGTCTTTCCTCGAGGAGCTTTGCTGGGCTATGGCAGCTGTGTGACGCCACCTCCTCAAAGATGCCCCCTCTTCCTCTGAGAGGCTGACGTCCCACAGGGATAGGAATAAACTGGAGATGCTGCTAAGGATCTGCCAAGGAAATTATGGAAGAGTTCAACAACTCAACACTGAATACAATAATAATGGAAACATTTTATCCGTACTTTACACTCCTTAAATTTGTAATTTACCAGAATGAACTACATAAAAGTTTCTGTATAGATTGAGCTGTTGCTGCAAAATAAAACAACTGTACCTGCAGCCTGACTGCGGAGATGAGCTGCACATTTAAGAAAGTTTGTGTAATTTTCCTGTTTCACTAAACACTTAAATGCAGTCATAATTACATCAAAAGCAACAGTTTTAAATAGGATAACATATAAAAACAAAAATCTAATTTGCTACTTGCCAACAATTTAACAAACCTGAAGATGAAAAACATTTTTTGGGTGCTTGCCTTTATTGAGGATAGTACAACTGAGGGCAGACAGGAAATGTGAAAGAGAGAGAGAGAGATGCAGCATATGAGCTGCGGGTCAGCTTCGAACCTGGGCCCCTGCGGTAAAGACTCACAGCCCTGGTGCGGATGCTCTACCGAGTGTGCTTTTATTAATTTAATTTAAATGCAACATTTTATTAAATTAATGTATTTGATTTTAAAAACATTACCTCATAGACAATATACGTGACTGTTGGAGTACTTCCACAGCTTAGATGTCTGTGATAGATTCCTGGTTGAAACATCAGTACAAAAGATACTCTACAAAATACATGTTTAGGTACGAAACTGAAGCTGAAGCTGCAAACTTAAGCAATTCACCATGACAAACTGAGGAGAAAAACATGATTTCTTAGAAACAAATTCAAAATAATAAAAACTGGTGGCCATAACATAAACCTATATGATTCTTATATCATCTAGGACAGTTTTGTGTTTCTATAATAATTAGTGTTAAGGACATCCAAAACTGGTTAAAGGGGTGGAGCGTCAGTGCAGGTGAGGTGAGCCAAATGAAGCTTGGATACCTGTGACAGCCCCCACCTGTCACCGAAAGCGATAATGCCCTTGATTATGCATAACTGTAGGCCTTAATATGATTTAAACGAGTGAGTTATATAAAAATTAAACCACTGGGCAGTTGTCATGAATGGGGAAATTTCCTATAGAAACCAAGACAATTTTTGTACCAGGCTGTAAACATGTTTTTTCTGCTATGAAATTGGGAATTTTAACATGGGGGGATTGACTCGCTTTTGGAGCCTGCGTCAAGTGGCCATTTGAAGAACTGCAGCTTTTAGCACATCCGAGTCGGCTTCATTTTTCAGCCGCAGAGGTTCTCCTTGGTCCCAACACACATTGTTTCATATGAGGGATCTGCAGGTCACCTCTGGCCCCAGCTGTTCTGTGAAATGTACACCCATATGGAAACATTTCATCATGGATGTACATTTCATCAGGCTCCTGTTAATGCTGAGAGATTGCTCACAGCTAATGGGCATTAATGAATGTCTCTTTAATGCTACATGAAATCAGATGTTGTTTGGACAATTGTTTTAAGCAAGTAAGATGATAGCACTAACAACCCCACCCTTCTACTAACTGCCTTGGGTCTGCAGTTTGAAAAGATACATTTAGCCATAAATCATCTGCAATAAAAGTGTCTTGGAAATGTACAAATCTATTCACATTGTAACCGTGTCTTCGCTGTATAGCATGTGCTGAGTCTAGATTAATAAGGAACTATTCATCTCCATACTTCACACCTCAAGAGAATTTCTTATCCACCATAACCGTTCCGTAAATTACATTACACAGACTCAAACACTTATCCTTGGTTTGTAAGGCTCTAATGTAACATGCACCATTATCAAAGAATTTCTACCTAACGACCCAACTAACTCGAACACTCCTTTCCTCATTCCAAGCAGATGAGATGAGACCCCACTGAGCCAATGAGCTTCAACAAAACTGCCTTGATTGCCAGGGCTTTAGCGTCAATGATCCTGGAATAACAAGGAGCATATTGTACCATCAGCACAGGGCTCCAGAGCCAGGCCTGTTCCAGGTTAACAGGCTCTTAGATGCCTGGGCTCAATGATGGAGGTAATGACATTCTCATGATCCAGCAATACAGGTGAATAGGTAACCATATGGACAATTGGTGACTACAGAGAGGCAGAGCAGAACAACTGGACATTTTATACATTTAGATAATGTGTAAAATTACATTCTGATAAGAAATAATGGGGGTAATATAAACCTAAATCACAGTAAATATGATGAAAGATTTTGTATCATTCTCTACCTGTTTAATGTTTTTAAAAGGTCACAGGATGAATGCACAGAAAAATGATGATTCTAAAGTTTAACGAAAACCAAATAAGACATATATAGACCAAGAATGACTAAATAATATCACCAACCATAAATGTGCTTTGGCATGGTGTCTATGAGGCAAATGTACAGTATCAGCTTACAAGCAACTCATTATCACAGCGAGACCACTGACGTTGCCACGCCATCCCTGTCAATATTTTGAGTGGAGCTGCAGTACTTTGCACAACTCTATATGAAGTGGATTGACACTCTTATCAAGCATGGAAAATCCATTTCTTGTAATTTCCGCTGTAAAGATACCTCATCAGCCTGTCCCTGCCAGATGCCACAGTAGTGGCGAATGAGTGAAAGAAAAATAAAATCACTTTGATTATCGAGATATGATTGACACCAAAACAAAGAGCAGTCATAGTGCATTGTGCATTTGTTTTTAATTTTCCACAAGTTTTTATTCACACCATATGACATCTGTCACAGAGAGGCCTCTGATGTGAATGAGATGGAAAATGCATGTTGCTTTATTTGCGGTGTGTGCATAACAGTGTGTTGTGGCTTCACGCATGTGTGCATACATGACTGCTTGCACATGTATATTGTATGTGTACATAAATGCTGGCATGCATCTGTATATAAGTTTTTTGTTGTTGTCTACGGTACATTTATGAACATACATACATATACTCAGTTCCCAATGTATTAGGGATACAGAGCTATAAGTAATACAGTTTGGCAATTGTATTTAGTTACCTGAGTTATCTCAATGAGGGTAGGCTAAACAGAAATACCTCTCAGTGTAATGCAATACAATTCAACATTCTCCAACATCTCTCTAAAACACTTTCAACAAAAAATGTGATGGTAGGATTTATTGCAGGGCTATTGTATTAGGCTGCATTATTTTTTGCAGGGTGTACCTAATAAACGGGCAGTGTACATGTACCTGGGTTGACACTGATTGTGATAGTACAAAAGAAAGGTAGCATTATCATTGCTTTACATATCTGCCTGTCTGCTACCACCACTCATAAGCTTAGTCTCTGTCGCAAACCGCCTTGGGAGTTCATATAATGTTCCTTGGCTGGCAGAAGACAGGTTGATAGCTGTCAGGGACAGAAACCGAATAAATGACAGGGTTTCATTGGGGCGCCTCTAAAGCGCATTAGGGACCTCAGGATCCCAATCCCCAAACACGGGATGAAGAATCATTTTGTCACAAAGGCACAGGGTCGCCCATCACTGTCTAATGCATGCCTTGATTAATCTCAGGGATGGATCAACATTATGTCCTATTCAGGGTGATGCTTAATTGCCTCCGCCATCCAGCTCATCCATTGCCCTAATGATTGTGCTTCTGCTTCCTTGGACACATGGTTAGTCTGGTGGACTGCAGCTTAGCAGGACAGGACTCCCTTAAACATCATCACCAGCTGAGAGCTTACCCTCTGCAGACACCTTTACCTCCCCCTAACCGCGAATATGTGGATAAATGGAGCTAGCTTCATCGCCTGCAGCCCTGTGTTTATACTCTCAGCAGAATGTCTGCGAGTGTTAATGTATGTAGATTTCATTTCTGATGAGTGATTATTTGACTGCTCATTTTGCCTGAGATTTATGGCACTCTCTCTATCTCCTGACTGCAGTGCCACTCTTATCTTTAATAAAAGAGATGAGGACATTAATCAGGTTTTGTTGGCGGCCCTTACTAAGACATTAAATGTATTGTATGGGGTAAGTAAACACGCTTCACATCCTTCTCCCTCACAGTTGAGAGAGAGAGTGAGGGAAGGGAAGGAGGGTGAAAGACAGAAAAGGGCGAGCAAGGAAGGGAAAAAAAACCCTCATTATATTTATCATAATTTCACATCTGCTGTTTTTGAAGCAATGTACCATGAGCCCATAAAGTGTATTACAACTGTGCATAAATTCAACTGATTTGTGGCTGGAGTAGCTAATTCCTTGAGTACATTTTAGAAAAACAAGCACTGAGCCCTGAAATTGCAATTCCATAAAGGCTTTAAATTACTGAGTACAGAATCAAGAACTTGCCTGATGTGCTGTGCATGGTTACCGTGTTATAGGGAAAAGCAGCGCTCCCCGAGATAGAGACAATAAAACCTGAGATGAGTGAGCCATATACTCAAACTAAATAAAGGAAGAGAAGATGGGCTGGCTATGTGATGAGGGGGAGTGACTATCGCACCCCTGCATCTCATTTTACCCTTTTAACCACGAGGATGCATTTGAGAGGACACATTTTGTCTCCCCCACCATTATATATCTGTCTCCCTCTACTTCATATCTGTGGAAGAGTTAGTGAATGGATGCCAGCACTGCATGCGAAACCTCCTTATTCATATGCAGTAAAAACTATATGAATCTCATCATTAACAGAAAGGGGAGGCTGTGTACTGTGGGATACTCCTTGACAACAGTCAAGAACACATACAACAAAACATAGAAAAGAGCAACACACACTCTCACACACAATATAAGCTACATAAAGTCGGTCATGCACGGCCTCCATTCATTCATTTCCAAGAATCACCACAAGACTATCATATTCAAACCTATGGGAAATTCATATTCTGGCCTTCAACTGACTTGTACGTCTTGGCGGTGGTTTCTCCACAAATCCATTTGACACAAAGCCTTATTTTGGTGTCATGCAAACATTAGGTGTCACATGGGCTCAGATAGTGTTGATATTTCATGTCATTCTTTCCAGCCACTCTCTCTCCCTTCCCTCATTCAGTTCCATCCTATCACCGCACGCATACTCCTTCACTGTCTCTCACCTCCCTGCTTTTTTCCTCTTCTGTCTGGAGTCATTTGGGATCGGCGTGAACAAGATTTTCATATCAGGTAAATGAATATCTTTATCACAGAGGCAGGAGCCAGGATGCTCAGGGAGCTGGAGAGAATAATCACACAGAGCAAACAGTCTTGGGGAAACAGAGAGGCACTCAGTAATAACAACCTCTTTCAGTTTCCCACAGTGCTCTCAGTGTACATTTAAATAGCCTGCTTACTGCAGTGGATGCTGAAGGATCAATGGTCTTGCTATGGCTTAGTGCTGACCTTTGACCTTTGATGAGCCCGCAGGAAGAAAAAAGAAAGGACATGGGGGAGTTAGTACATGAATCCTGACACAATTTTAGATCAACAACTAGAATGCATGTGTAAATGTTAGAAGTGAGACAAGTTGGCCACATTTTATGCAGCATGACTCTAAGGATGGCAATGTCAGTCTGCCTGTCCACCAATTTGTTCCAGTCTAAAATATTACAATAAATAGTGGATGAATGGCTATGACATTTTTTTTCACATAAACTCTTGTTCCCCAGAGGATACAATCGGCTAACTTTGGAGATGCTGACGTTTCCTTTAGCACCATTACATGGCTGACACTTTTTTGTGAAATATTACTATTGGATGGATTGCCATTAAATTTGGCACACACATTCATGTCTCGTTCAGACTGAATTGTAATCACTTTGACGCTCCTCTGACTTTTCGTCTGGTGCCACCATCAGGTCAAAATTTCATTTTGTCCAGTACTTTGGTTCTGCAAAAATAGTGAGATTCCCAATCAGCCACAGCTGTAGAATACTTAAGCTAATTAGCAAATGTTAGCATGCTAACACACTACACTGAACATGGTAAACAATATACTCGCTAAACATGTTAACGTTATCATTGGGTGCACATGTTAGCATGTTGATGTTCAAAGCATAGCTGTTTTTAAGTATAGTCTTACAGAGCTGCTAGCATGGCTGTAGACTCTTTGTCTTGTTTTCACCCATTTTTTCTCACATTTGTCCCGGCTGTGCAGTGATCGGGAGAAACAAAACATTATTGGTCAATAACCATAAAGATAGACTTAAAACAAATTATTGTTAGCACATTATTTAGAAATACTGATGAGTGCAATCCAATAAAACAAAAGTTTTATGCTGTCCTTATTAGTTATCCAACACTAGAAAACTAAACTCTCCATTGTGTGTGATGTTAGTAAGCATATCATAAGTTTTAATAAATATGTTAAATACATTGTTTTATATTTTCTTGTTGGTTGACATTTCATTTACCTGTGTGAAAAAATGGGTGCATCTAATTCTTTTCTAATGTGGAGTGCAGAAAAATCTAAATTATCTCTCTTTATTACAATGCCCAACAATAGTTGATTTAATGACTATAAAATGTGTTCATTAGAAGGTTATGGTTAAGAAATATTGAAAGAATACCTAAAAGTGTCACATTTATAGTGAATGAACAGGATAATATAATCTAAAAAGGATGTGATTATATTCAAGTCTTGTCCTCCAGCATTATCTTGGAGCTCATAAAGAGATGAAATTTAATATGATGCTTTCAGTCAGTTTAATTGAATTTTAATTGCCACTTTGGACAGAAGGTTTAGATCTAATCAATAAAATATTAAACTTTTGGGGCTTTGATGTAGAATGGTCTTTGTATTGCCCCCATTGCAATGCATTCTGGGACCGACGGGTATAAAATGCCTGTTTATGAGCTGATGTAGCAAAGCCAACACCTTGCTGTTTTCCATAGTGTTTCAACAGAATGCACTGAATAAATAACACAAGGCGAACAAGCTGAGTTTCCATTAATTACACTGGTGTGGAAGAGCGGTCGGTCACCTTCAAAAGGAAGGCCTTTAATGTGCCAGAGCTATAAATATTTTGAAATGTCACACCTTGGGAAGACAGCATCAGGCCAGAGCCGGGGCGATAAATCAGAGCCGGAGAAGATCCAGGAAAGAAAAGATGGCTCTTTGGTATTTTAGAAATAATTACTGATACAAAAGGGGTAATGAATGAAGCTATAAATTACATTAAAACAGACCATTAGGAGAGGATTAGTTTATAAAACTCGTTGCTGCTCCTTAAAATTACCCTCAGAATATCGCCTATTTTACTCCATCCATAACTCATGGAAATAAAAAACATGTATGCATAATATCACACTCTGTTGATTAATGCTAAATTAATTGATTTTGTTCTGCTGCTTTTGAATATTGTTGTTCTAACAACGCCAGATATAACATCATCATAACAATTCTTTCTTACTAATATAATGCCAATGTAATAATGTCTGTGGTCAACTTTAACGGCAACAACTAAAATCTGCAATGCATCAGTGCATCTTTTACTTTTATCCAAGCTTGAGCAAGTAAACATCAGGTTTATACTATGTTAGAGCAAATATGACCTGGAGAGAGACCTATCATGTTCTTTGTCCTGTTTGTGGGCCAGTCGTCGTCCACCAGCAGCATCACCACTATCACATACAGTTATAAATCTGAGGGAGTCCATGTTAGGCTGCTGCACGGATGGAAGGAATTTATCCTCAATCCCTATAGAGAGAGCCTGGGAGAGAAAAATGACATGGCCCATCCTCTAAGGCTCATAAAAGTCTAAATTAAATATCAAATGGAACCACTGATGGATAGCGTCCCTTCCATGGATCCCCAGCGCCGCCTCTGCCTCCACTCTCCGACACGACAGGTGCTGCTCACATGACTGGAGAGCCAGACAACTTTGTTAGCAGGATTGTTCTCGGTTCAGTGTAAAGCTGCTACGCACAAAATGAGGGAGTCAAGTAAGTGAACCCAACAAGGCGCTATTATTCCTCGCTGGTTCCTGACATAGCTGGATCCTCCCTTCCTTTCAAAGGATTCTTAAATATTGTGCATGTATGACTGAGGCTGTTTCCTCAGACAACTTAAAATTGCAATTTGTCACATATCTGAATTACAGAATATATGGTTCTCCATATCCATATTTATAAACTCATGATTCTCCTATCCTCAGCAGAAGAACACTTCGAAAGATTGCTGTCAGGCGAAAACACCTCATTGGGAGATACTGTAATACTAATGCCAACACCACCACAATAGCTGGCGCTATCGCCGGGCTAAAACTGTACATTATGAATCATCAATTGTCGCCCTGCTTTGTATTATCCCCAGAGAAAATCCCAATCTGGGCTTGAGCCCACGGCTGATGGACATCCCATTATTCACCCACGCTTCTTCAGCTCTGAGACAGGAGTGGGGATAGGCAGTAAAACGACGGCCTTAAGATTAATCCTCCGCTCTTTCTCGTGCTTCCCGAATCAGAATGAAATAGAACATTCCCTTCCCTTAATCAAAAGGTTTTTATCATCTCCCCCCTCTCCAACTCAGGAAGTGGGGATAATGCTCGTTACATTGCTCGTCCTGTGAATTGACATTGGGGAGGGCGATGAGAGGGATCTGCTCTTGCTGCCTTTTGTACTGTAACAAGGGAGCACAATTTAGATGAGCTGGTGGTGGTCGATCAATACGTGTATTATCTCCCATACGATGGGATCTCCCATACACCATGCCCATGCCAAGCATTAATAATGGGGATAGCAATTCCTACAAACCTTCATAGCACCCCATCACTGAATGGCCTTCACAATTAAGATAAAAGGTAAAAGTCAAACAGAGCAGAAGTTCATGGCGCTGCTGTGAGGGAGAATGCATTGACAGAGGAGTTTAAAGAAAAAGAAACCCTTTTGCCTTAAGTTTTCTTCTAATATTAAATACGAAGTGTACTCATAACCAATTATATTAACCAAATAGTAACTTAACACTGCTTTTCCTCTTGCTCATAAGGTGGAGGATGTGGAGAACAAAGTGAGATGCGATTTGTTTCTCAGCGAGGTCACAAGCTTAAGGTGAGATGTGAAGTTGTGGTTGTAGTCACCTGGGTCTCGCCTCACACAGCCAGCCTCGCCAAAGCCTTATTGCCATCACGCCTCAGCTCGCATCACTTAGCAGAGGGGTGTGAATTTGTTTTTACCCAGGCGTTAATGAACTGTGGGCTTGGTGGGCTTAATGAGAGTGTGCTTTTATTAAGAAAAGGTACCTGGGAGGATAATACGAGTTCACAATTTCAAAACTTCTCCCTTTCTACTGTTTAGGAGATGTTTCTTACAAAAGGGCTCTTGATGGCCGCGGCTGCAGTTCATCTCTGACCTGCCAAATCAGCTGCGTGCGGAAACAAGACTCCAGGAGTATTCGTCATCCATCAAGAACATGCAGTTTTGTGCCACAGTTCCTGGCTTCCAGCCAAGTCTAAAGCGACTCATTGTACAGCAGCCAAAAGACAAAGGCAGCTCCCCCTCTGCTCTGTGAGAGGAGTGCGTGGAGGTGTGGGTGGTTATGCAGATCACTAATTGTACAGGCCACCGGGGGAAGAGAGAACGGAAAGGCAGCCTCACTGCAAGACATACCGAGGGAGGGGAGGGATGGACTGGTGTGAGCCTCCCTCCCTCTTTCTCTTTCTGTCTCTCTCTCTCTCTCCTTCTTTTTCACTCTCTCTACCCTAAATTGGCAGCTGGCAGGCAAATGAATGCGGTGTGAAGTGAGCCCACTGAAGTGCAGGGTCCTGCTGTTCAGGCAACAAAGGAGCTCCATGCGAGACATCTGCTGTTCAGTTATCAGAATACATTTAGTCACGTGCCTCCCTTCCCTCGCTCTTTCTCCATGGCCCCGCAACATCCATTCTGTCAACTGAGAGCCGAGCCTTTCTTTCTCCCCACTTCTCTTCAACGGCATTCTTCTTCAGATCACTCCCCCATCCCTTTTCTCATTCTCTCATTTGCCACAGTAATCCCTCTCTCCACCTCTTCTTTTGCTGCCTTTATTTAAACAGTTTAGGTCTGGCAGATAACCCCGGAGTGCTTCCTATCTGGTCCAAAATGGGTTAACCCTGTGTGAATGATCACAAGACGGCCTGAGGAAACGGCAGACTGAATCTTAATGAGCCACGCTCGCACAAGCAAAAGTAAATTGAGCTTACCACCATGATAAATTAACCTAATGAATGCAATTGTTTTGTGGCACGCTAGCTTGGGCTGGAGCCAGATGGTCAATACTTAGCACTGAGTTTTGTGGCTCCTGTCTTTCTTCTTTTCTTTTCTCTATTCTTTTTTTGCTTTTACGCTCAAGACAAAAAAGTAAGACGCCTAAAACAAAAACATATTCTAATTATAAAATTTTTTTTTTTTCTTACTTTTGATCTTCTCTGTAAAATTCTACAATATCTTTATTTTCTGAATGTGATACCTGTGAAGTGGTTTGCTATGGATATAGCCCTCATCAGTAAGCATCCACCAGCACCTCGGACCAGGACCTTGCAGCTGAGTAAAACAAGCAACTGTGGTGACATGATAGGGGTCTGCAGGGCAGACAGCGGTGTGTATTTCTCCCCATTTCCTGCCCTAACTCACGATATCCATGTTTTCTTTAACACTTAATCCCTGTAAAGTGTGTCATTTGGTTTGCACGCTCTTCACTCTCCACTTCGTCCTCCATCCTCTCCCAGTGGTGCAGGCTAGCATGAAGGTTGCACATCCAGGATGGGACAAACCCCCTCCTGTACTGCGTGTAAACTAGATGACTTCCTCTAGGCAGGTGGCACATATCCAGATGTTCTCTCAATTTCCTCTGTGTGTGCGCGTCTACTTATGTGTATGCGTTCATGTATTGCTTGACACACCCTGAGCTGGTGACCTCTCTGCTCTCCCCACAACATCACCACTGGAGCAGTTTACACCATAATGACTTGTATCGCCCGAGGCCCCACCACATCTGTGGCTCCCTTCCTCCATCTCTGTCTCTCAGTCTTTTCCTCTTTCTGTCTCTTTGTCTTTCTGCATCGCTCACCCACAACCTATCGATATTTCTCCTCCTTATCTTTCATTGCATCCAGATTTTTCACTTTATTTAGTCTAATATAGACTTTTCTGCTTCACTTTGTCCTCAAGCAAGTGCTTCCCTGCTTTGGTCCACAGCACTATTACAAGAGAAAAAAATTGCATGGCTCACTTTGCAAGGACTTAATGCATGTCTAACATGACACCTATCAGCCATAATAAACAAACACATCATTCAATGTCAGCAAGCTTGAGAAGGTAGTTGCAGTCCGTCATTGGAAAGGCCTAGTGTCTAAGATAAAGCACACAGTAACAGGGTAGGCTCCGGCAGCACTGAGTGAGTCTAATGTCACATGGAATGACGTGTGCTCCACCAACAACAACTCAGCTCATTACCCACTCAGGAGGGGAGGGAGGGAAAAATGATGAGTCCAAAATGTGACCATGTGCTGACCAGGCGATCTGTCCCGTCCCCGCCCCCTCAGGCTGTATATGGAGAGCAATGACCTCTCACTCAGACAGCATGGCGTTCGATCGATCATACGTGACATTTGTGACATTGCATGCATTCGAGATATGCATCTCTGTGGTGTCAACTTATCAGTCAAACCATCTCGCAGGCAGGACATACATATCACATTACATGTACAGCAGCACATGTGTTGCAGCAGGAAAGATGCGTGTTGTTTGTTTCGGATTGTTGCGCTTTCATGCAGAGTAAACTGTGCCTCTGTGAATGTGGCCGGCGACTGTTTCGCCTTTGCAGCTGACATACTGCATGAAATCCCAAACACACAGACAAATAATTGACTTCATCATCATAACATGAGTGCCTATTTCTCAGCAGAGATGCACTGTATTTTTTTCAAATATACCACAGGCAGTTCTAAGGTACGGTGCACAGTACCCATCTGGATTTACGCACACACACACACACACACACTCCCCTCACCACACACAGTGTCTTGTTTTCAGGTTCATTAAGCCCCAGTGTTACCCAGAGTGGCTGACAGGATGAGGAACAGTGCAGAAATCTCCCCCTGCAGGTATCCATTCACATTATCATTGGGAAAAAGCCTCTCTCGTCAGTGCCCTTGTTACGGCTCGAGGGGGGGATCACTAATTAGAGAGACAAGAACTGCTTCGAGAATAAGTCCATTACACCCATGTGGACGCAAAAGCTTAAAATACCTGGAATATCAGCAAACTCCCAGCATCCCCTCAAATCACTCCCCTTCTGACAAGGGCATCTTTTAGAACATGGGAAAATATGGTGAAAGACTTGTAGAGATAGACAGAAATGGAAGACAGAAACTGTCAGATACTTGAAGGACTTTATGAAAATTATCTTCCATTTAGAAGTGATGATCAAATCAGGCATGAACGTCAGTCTTGAGTTCTTGATTATTTTTGTCTGTATTTCTTGGTCTCTTGCTCTTTTCCTCTGTGTGTGAATGAGTGTTTGTGTGTATGTGTGTGTGTCTGTATAAGCGCAGCTCAGATGAACTCATGAAAGGAAATTTGGTTCGTTTTCTCATCACTGGTAATTATACTAATACATCGGAAATGGGTCTTTCAAAGTGCATGAGCCATGTGGGGGCACATCATTACAGTAATATAGTGTTAGCTGAAACATATATCAAACTGTTTTTCACCACTCAATGTGTGTTCTCAAACCCACAGCCATGGACATAGCAGAAGGGATACAACAATGGAAAATGAAATAAATAGATCTGTAACAAATTCTGGCCAACACCATTTTAACCTATAGTTCTAGTAACAATTGCATGGCATTTGAACAAAAGAGGGTCAATACAATCAGAGGTTTACTGTGATACTTAAATTAGACGCAGACGCCTTTTACTGGCCGTGTGTGGCTACATGTTTTGACAAACAAATACATGTGTTAATTAGATGCTGGGTCTGGTTTTATAGAAGTTCTTTGGATGTATAAAAACCCTTAAAGCCTACCACTACTTGATTTAGAGCTCTCAAATACAGCCAGGGTGATTGAAGCAAATAAAAGCCTTGGCTTTTACTGTGCACAATTTGAAGCAGGTCAAAGTAACTAGGTACATTTACTTAAGTATTGTACTAAACTTTTCAGGTACTTGGTTTTCCATTTAATTTTCCATTTATTACTTCTACAGCTCTGCATTTTGAAGGGAAATATGTAATGTATTTTACAGCTACAGAAAAGACTTTCAGTCGTAAGACTTAATTCATTTCATAAAAATTTTACTTTTTGCAATGGAATATTTATGCAATGTGGTGCTGTCGCTATTACTGATACCGTTTACTACTCCTTACAGTACACAGCAACTTCTGATCACGACATTATAAATGAATCTGCAGGTCTGAAAAGCAGCACACAGAAGTTGTCATTTTCTACTTTACTCCACTCCTTTGCCTTTTGATTTCATTATGATCCAGCAAATGATCCATTAGGGTGGATGCAAGCTCTAAGTACGCAGGTGAATTCAGCCTGCAGTAGAGAGTATTTATACAAGTTGATTTAACTGCTGGATGGGGTCCTCTTGTGAAACATGAGTCAGTTCCAGCATTTAACCTCACCATACTAATTTATGCACCATGGCATAGGGTACTTTATCATCTGCTCTTTGGGGAGAGACAGTCATCTCATTAGGCAGGGTTTAATGAAATGCAAGGATAGACTTCTTAATTCCATAGATGGCTGAAACAAAAATCCAGTGTAAATCCTGCACTCCTCTGTGACTATAAAATGTAGCAGCCAGAGGAGGAAAGCTGAGGGAGGGAGGATGCTAGTGGAGACTTTTTGGTGATGGAGCAAGGAGATGGAGGTTGATATGTACCAGATCACTATCAGTACCAGAGTCAGTAAGTCCATAAATGTGTTTTTTAATTGCGGGCTTCCTGGCTTGAAAGTTGTAATGAACAATGCCTTGGAAACATGTAAAATTAAGATATATTGCTTCCCATTATAATGCATCATATCTAATATATATATATATTCTCCAATAACATCTACAGTATAATGGATGTTGTTTTGCTGTAAGCCTCTACACAAGCGCTCCTCTTGGCCAAATAATTCCCAAATATAGATATATCTGTACAGACAGCAACAGGCCTGTTCATTTTAAACACCCTCTCCACTATTCTCACAAAGTCCCACTATTGTTTTAGCCTCAAGCCAGCTAAGAAATGTTAAATCCTTTTGAATGTACAGACAGTTGAGAGAAGAAATTAGGGCAGACTGTCGACTGTTCTTGGCAAATGTATGTGTTCATTTTCAGCCGGTGACTGCCGGGCCCGCAGACGAGAGCCACCAGAGGAAGAACACACCAGCCCATCATCAACAGCAAGACGCAGAACATTAACACCATAATTTACATAAAATTACTTACATACTGGTGTAGTAATTTAATTTGTTTGACCAGTGCAGTGCAACTGCAAGGAATAGATTCATGCAGGCACCACGAGGGAGCTCTGCTTACTCTTCCACGTGGCTAATTCTTTCACACAATATTATGGCAAAAAAATAGAGACACTATAGAAACCTTGATTTCATTTTAAAGTCCTGTTTCCCCGACCAAGACACATTAAGGCTATGATGCATGTGCACATACATGGAAATCTATCCATACAGTTGCACATGCTAATATAGTGATAACATTCTGTGTGTTTGTCATATTCTACATTAAGCTCCTTCAGTAAGAGAATTACAGTGTTTCAGATTCTACTTTTCCCTTTGTTTGGCTTTCCTATTTTAGAAAATCTTCACTGATTGAATAGCTTCACATCTGCAACAGGAGTTTCAAGCTCATTCTGAAATAAAGGAGTGGACAAAATAATGGAATCATTATACTAAGAAAGTCTTCAGATAAAAAGTCTATGGCTTGCGGTGCAGGCAGCGTCTTGGCAAGACATAAGCAACATGTGAAAGACTTCTATCCATGTTTTGTGTTCACTGTGTTCAATGATAGTTCGGACATGCATTCAAATATAAACAAATCTGACACTTATTTTTTTTTTTTCAAGTGTAGAACTAAAGCTTAAAAAGACTTGAGGTCGCAGTAACATGTGGGTCATCTAGTTGAAGAATGAACATTTATGGAGCTGGTTCACACAAACTGTGCAATAAAAAGAAAGAAAATAATTGCAGACAATCAAAAAGCACTGCTGAGTGGGGTAGACGATCCCTAAAGGACAATACTGTGAGTGTCTCACAAAAAGCAGATTCGCAGGTGGCCCCTATTAAGCTGAATGTCAGTTAGTGATGTGTCAACTCTACAGGATGTATGACAATAATCCCTTTGATATGCAAGTTTCCAAAGCAACACAAGACTGAAAACAGTCAACGCCTAAATTGCTGACATGTCAGTCAGATGCAGTCAAAATGACTTGACTGCGACAGGACCAGCAGCCTCATAAATCATGACACAAATAGCTTAAAAGAAACAAATGGCATGGCATGAAACTACCTGCATCTAAAGCCATTAACCAGTATATTACATGCATTGACACATAAACACCTGGAGCAATAGAAAAGGTAATATAGCTTGATGATGAGTCATCTTTCACACCTTTGCCTAAATTCAAATGGGTTAGGCTCAGTTCACAATGTCTGTTGTCATCTGTTAAACAAGGTGTAGGACTGTAGCAGTCTGTCAGCCAACCTTTCATAGTCATTAGGTCCAATGATCACTCTGCAGGGCACCATAACTGCAAAGGTATATGAAGCCATTTTAGCGGACCAGGGGGAACTACTGGGTGCCAACATCGTTCTCTCATTGTGTTTCCAAAATTGATAAGGCCTAATATATTGGGTACCAGGTTGAAAAACATCATTCAACATTAATGGAAAGTTCTAGAGATGAGAATGATTATATTTTAGTCTATATTCTGGGAAAAAAATGACATTTTGGGACGAGGAGATGGAGATGGAGATAAAATGTGAGATTAAATCTGATTCTGTGTTAATGTTTCAGTTGGTATGGCAGTGTGTACCAGCTTTTCTATATTAAAATGCCTTTCTCTTCCTGCAAAAGGTTAAAATAATAACAATGAGATTTGGGGGAACTAGCTAGGCACATGAGCTTGAACTAGCTTGTGGGTCGTGCTAGCTAGCAGAGCGATATCATGGGTCAAAGGAGTGTGTTTGAATCTCAGTCAGCAAAAACATGGTTTACATTTCCTAAGAATGTAGTTAACAGGGATGTCCCGATCAGGTTTTTTTGCCTTCGAGTCAGAGTTCGAGTCATTTGATCTACCGATACCGAGTCCCGATCCGATACTTCTATAATACTTAAAAAACAGATCCAGGATGTTCCTTATTTTTTATTTAATTTACCTTATTTTAACATTCAACAACTCTGTTAACAAACAGAGCACTTCTGTGAGGTAGCTTGAACCATCAAGTAATAAATAACATAAATTCTTCATTTTGGACTTTAGTGCAACAGTAAATAAAAATATGAGAATATGTACATTTATATCCGAGTCCTGATCGGGAGGTAATGTCCGATTCCGATCGAGTCTGAAACAACGTGATCGGCCCCGATTTCCGATCTCTTGATCGGATCTGGACATCCCTAGTAGTTAAGTCTACTTTATTTATTTTTCCCTCGTCCTGATCAAACAACATGGGTGAGGAAGCTTTGTGTGGAGGTTAACAGTATTCTACAGCTCCGTATCTAACTTTTTGTGACCATTTTCTAACCACAACTTTAATTTCACTCAGAAAACCATCACATTACAGAAAAAGACATAGCAACTGCTGTTTGTGACTTAAAAACAAAGTTTGAGATTAGTCAAACTTATTTGCAAAAGAATATGAAGACACACTTGCAAATACACAGTTAACCCACCAACATCTTGGCTCAAATATTCTGTACTGTGGTCGTGCGCACGCATAGTAGTTCTGTGCATTGAAGGACAATTACCAATACTTGTAGTGCTGATTTTTCAGTTTTTCATCCAAATAAACTTGTTTCCATGCCCGTCAGACTTTGTTGTGAAGCCAAGTTGCCCACGTTCCCAGATCTCAGCAGTTGTAACACCACAAATTTGATCTTGTGTAGACTGTGTGAATACCAATACTTTTATTTATTGTTCTTTTGTTTAAATTCATATGTTAAACAATGTTTATTTTGCATCTGGCACTCTTATCAGAAACGTGTCTCTCTCCCTCTCCATTTAAGTCGTCAACACCATGTCGGACTTTCCTCACAAAACAAGTAAGTATGAGAGAATATAATACAATGGATTGAATGGATTCTTTGAACTTAGGGGGGAATTGCAGCAGCTCTTATTCAGCATCGGCCATGGCTGACCTGACAGGAGAGCTGTCACCTTCCCGTCTGCCTGGCTGCTGTTAGCTTTAACGTAAGAGCCTGTCAACACGAAAGGGGAGAAAAAACCCACCACCACCACTACCAGAGAAAAGAACTTAATGTCCTATTCACCCCTCCGCCCTGCACCGTTTCGAAAATTGCTCAATCTTTTCTTTTCCCCTGTCCCTGTGACATATTATTATACATTGTTTCTGAGGAAAAGCATTTTCTACTATTGCCATTAGAAATATGAAAATTTTGAGAGAAAAAAAAGAACAGTGCATGTAGGACGTAGAAGAACATTTGGGGGAGAGAGGTGAGGGTAAAAAGCGATTGAAAGGCTGTAATTATTTGAAATAGTCTGCTAATGTGTATTATCATGTCGTTAAATGTAAATGAGATGGAGCTAAAAGACCCAACGCAGAGGACTTGTGGCTTGCTGAAGGAAAAGAAAGGGGAGGGGGGAAAAGAAAATCTGAGATTAAAAAAAAATAGAGAAATGTCAAGGCTGTCAAGGCTATGTTCATTTGTGGGAATAAGCTGACCAACCTATGACAATGAGCTAGAACATCATCACATGGCAGTGTGATACATTTACAAACAGCTACTGCAACTTACCACACCTTTGAGGCTGCTACTGACACACAGATAAAGAGAGGACGGATGGTGGGAGCAATTTAGTGGGAAGCTCCTGATGCGGTCTGAAGTCCCGAAGACAATTGTCTTGACTGTGAGTGGGTGTGTGTATGTGTGTGTGTGCATATGTGTTTACTCTTGCATTTGATCCCTGACGTGAGCGAGCATCATTCCACTTCAGCTGCTTAATAAGGCTGTCTGGGCCAGCGGCTCTTCATGGCCCCCAGCCCTGTTATCAGAAACATTAAGCTGAATATTAATGGCCTGGCCCGAGACGCATGCCATTAAGCTTGGTTAGCCATTTCTCTCTGTCCTTTCTCTACCACTGTACAGGAATTAATGAATCGTGGGTAAAATAGGGGAACACAAAAGAACAAGAGAGATAGAGAAAGTGAAAGAGAAATGGAGGGCTTGGTTGGTGGCTATTTCTCAAAAGCGAAAGATAAATAGGAGCAGAAATGTAGTATGTCATGTGTGGACAAAGGAGAAAGAGGAGAAAAAGAGTTAGCTGGCAACATATCTAAAAATAAACTCCTGGTTGTATTCGTCTTTCTCTTGCTGCATTAATAAAAGAGCCGTGACAGACCTTTGTGTCTTCTTTAAAGATAGAAACAACAAAAAAATTATTTGGTAATGATTTGTTCGTCTCTATTTCCTCTGGCTGAGCAGGCGCATAAGTTTACATTTGAAATGGAACAGAGAGAGGGGAAAGCACTTATTACTCCCTAAGTGCTGTGCTGGTGCAGCCTAAGCAAAGTGAGCTGTTAACGGATATAATTTGTGTAGAATAGCCAGAGGAGAGCTTTTGATATGCAGAAGAGCTGACCTCTGGACTGCCACTTTAATTGGGTTTTTAATTTTCCAGGCCATCTGACAGTATCAAACATGATCCCTGAGCTTTGCCCCACTGATTGGAACCACCGTGACAAGACGAGCCTGACGTTCTCTCCACTTTTCACAGGAGGGAGGACAGCAGAAAGAAAAAGTGAAAAAGGAGCAAGAAGAGGGAAATAAAAGCATGCAGGCCAAAGGAAATTGGAGGGCTTGGGATGGAAATTTGCTTTAATAGTGAGGACGTGAGTGTAGTATTGTAGGGGGCTGAGGCTGAGGCTGTGCTGTTGATGGGATACCACCCTCAGAGACAGGGAGGAAAAGTGCAGGCTGCTGAAATAAAGGCTGTCACATCTGACTAGCGACAGCACACAGAGGACCAAACCAGGCTTCACCACTTGGAGAGGTGCAGTAGTTGTATACAGTACACTAAAGAGAGCTGGGCAGTAATAGCGACAGAATGTGGCACTGCAAGAGCTCAAAAGAGCTTCGACAAATATAACTATACAGTCACTTCTTCTAAGAAAAAATCATTAGGTGTAATGTGTATGTATTCATGAGCAGAGTTACCCAAACATTCTTCTTCGCTCTGCAGGAAAACTTCAACTGTCATAATAGCACGAAGCGGAATGGCTTTCAAAGGAGAGCTACATCATCAGATCCTACCATGGCCCATCAACACACCAACCACCACAATTATCACCTGCGCCAGTCCATCTGGCTCGCTATCGTCACACAGACAAGAGTCTGTCTTGTGGTTTTTGGACAGGGGTTCCTACTGCCTGTTTGTTCAATCTGCAAGACCACACAAAGAGTTTCAGCCCTCTAATCTCCTAACCAAACAAGACAGCAATTACACAGGCAGATAACTAGGGGACATTTTCATCCGCAGTGACAGTACTGGCACAGAAGTGTGTCTGTTGTAGACAGAGAGAGGGAGAGAGAAGGAGACTGTTGTCCTGTTTGAAGAAAAGAAAAGGTTCACCTGCCAGTCAGAATACACAGACGGCTGTGACACACACTGTAGTCATTACAAATGGACAGGGTTATCTTAAAGACAACTGAAGGATGTTGAGCAGGTCCCAAACCTGCCAACAGCATGTGACAGTTATTGATTAACTGACATATTTAGCCACGTTATTAATGTCATGGAATGTAGTTGTTGCCCTACGTGAAACTTGGAGAGCATACTTGAATTGGATTCCCCCAACCGAGCCCTAAACACCAGTGTTAAACTCTTTGTACAAGTAACCAAGGATATAAAATTCTAACTATCAAAGTTGAAAGAAAATGACTCATGTCCTTGGTAAGCGTGAGAATGTGAACGAAATCGGTGAGAAGGATCATCATTCAGAATTAAGTCAGTTCCATGACATGCATTAGACAAATGTAGCTATTTTTCACAAGTAGCGGAATACATTACAGTTGAGATTGAGAGTAATGTACCTTTCTTGGCACCACAGAGATTCTTCAACCTTTAGTCATTAAGAAGTGGGAACTTTTCCACCTTTTCCTTAAAGTTCATGTTCTCACTGAAGCTAAATTACTCTGTCCAAAGATACTCGTAAAAAATCCTACGATGACAAAACCCTTTTAACGTGTCATGAAATGCAGAGCCGTTATATATTTGTAAGGGTGAGGTGCAGTCAAATCTGCATGCGTAGGCGCTCACACACACACACACATGCACACACACACACACACACACACACACACACTCAAACGTGGCACCATAAAGTCACACTCACATACACACACGTTCCTACACAGAAATCTCATTAGAGCCTTTGTTAATTGTGGCAGACAAATGCTAATGGTTCAGGCAACAAAGCAGCTGTGTGTATGAAAAATGAGAATCCACAAAGTAATTATTACATCCAATATTAATTTAATTATACCGTTTTGTGCGATACAGTAATTTAGGAGGGTTTTTCTAATCACACACACTCTTGAAATAAATTAGGAGTTACGGAGGCACAGGGGAGCTGAGGATTTCTCCAAAGACTCACTAGGGGGGAAATAGCATCATTCTCTTTCAGAGAACTGGGATTTTCACATTTAAATTAAAACTCCACTGTTGCGCTCTCATCAAATGTGAAACTAGGAAAAAAAGGAGTGGGCCTATGTGTTTTTTTGAGATTCTGTGTCAGAAAAACACAGCCAGTTTATTTATTTTTTTTATCCTGGCTGCCATGCTTTGCATTTGGCTGATGAGGGAACCAGTGAGACGGTGTGGCTGTCAGTACACTGGCAGCGTCTGAATAAAAATTTAATTATTAATCATCTCTCCTGGGCCTGCTTTTGCCTCTTCGCCACTCTCTTGTGAGCTCAGAAATGTAATTGCAGTTGTTTTCTATATAATCAGTAGCTAGAGAGTTGTTGCTATTACAGACACTCGACAAGGGAGCCTTTGTTTTAATCTTTTGATTCCAAAGTCAGGTTCTTTTTTATCTGCTGTGGTGTACACAAAAGCAAGTTTGATTGGCAGGGAGTTTGCATCTTCTTTCCCTCTTTCTCTCTCTCTGTCATGTAAATTGTTATTGTCTTTTACCTCAAATTGCCTGAGAAGTTTGTCAGATGAATGGATCCACAACAGCACCCTTTCTTCTATGGATTTGTACACTCCACAACATGCTCGATGGCCAGTTATAATTCAAACAAACACACCTCGGCCCCAGCTACCGCAAGGCTGCATCTCTGCATGAACAAATTGGACAGATGTATGTTAACAGCCTCTGTCATTGTACCTCTTTTTGTGTGTGTGCATGTCTCACTCTCTTTCCCCCTCTCTTTTTTTCTATATTCACACTTTTTAATAAAGCAGAACATCTCGCCTCTGGACGTCACATGGATGGACAGCTGTGCCGGTGGTCGAGGTGAAAATCAACCCCAGGACATGTCAAAGAGTGAGATTTCCAGTCCTAAAATTAGATGAGAAACCTGGGTGTCTGTGAAGGGTGGGAAGGAGAAGGAGAGAGAGGAGGGAAGGAGTGCAGAGGGGTGAAATAAAGTGTTAGAGAAGCACGTCCACCCCTGGCTAGTTACTGTAAATCAGGTCCCTGAATGACTAAGGGTTACACCTCAGGAAGTAGCTTCCTGGAGTCAAAAGTGCAATGGTATTTATATAATAACAGTGTTTCATTCCAACATCTCCCAGTAACAGAGTAATGGGGCCTCTGCCAGCAGCGCCTTAAATGCGCTAATGGCGGAATTAAAACCAGGGGATGGCAATGAACGGATGTAAATTAACAATCACCTTGCTATTACATACTTGTACACACACACTCTCTCACACACAGGAAGTCAGCACGGCAAACCATTAGGGAATTAGAGGAGCATCTGACAAAAGTGGGCCATTGTTTTCTAGACCTGTTAAGTTAGCACCACTTGGAAAGAGCTAACGGTTTAACCTGACGTGCAGCCAGTGGGTACAAGTATTCAGATATTTTGCTTAAAAGATCTCTCAACTAACAAAAGCGGTTTACATTAATTGTTTTTTTAAAATTGCGATTTGTTCATTTCTATGTTTGCAAGCTTGCAGTCTTTTTTCTTTCTTGTCTTTGTTGGCAAATTGTCGTTGCTATGTTTCTTTGTACATCACTGCCTCCAACTGTCAAACACTGGAGTAGCTCGGAACCAGCACAAGATCATGTCACACACGCACATGCATGATACAAAAACGGTGTGTCACAGCGCTACTAATGTAGTCACAAACTTAAAAGGTACCTTTTAAGTAGAAACAGTGATGGTCCTTTAATATATAACTTATATTATTTTTACTGTCGCTTTAATGTCTGAGCAGCATTTTAATGTTGTAGCTGGTAGTCAAGTTTACTCAAGAAAAGTATATAATTACCTCAAATTGTACAGTAGATTCAAAAATGATCATCTTCAAAGTGGAATTTTATCTTATTTTCTTTAAACAATTTGGTGTAATAATACTGTGGTTTCTTTCTTATTTGTACTGTACTTTTGTATGTTTACATTTATTTTTACTGTTTTTAAATATTGTAATTTATTCAGTTCTTTTTGTTTTCACTTACTATACTAGCATCTTGCTGATCCTTAAATAGTTTATGACACAGAAGGTTAGGCAACCTGTGCTGTTAAAATACTTTGTACATAATTAACAGCAAATGTTATTGTAATTAAAGGAAATCCACACACAGGGATTTTACCCTCCTTTCACCACAGAGCCTTATGTTCTCTTCTGGGACAGGAAATGTTCCAGGGATCAAACTTAGTTCACATGTTACAGGTGGTTAAGATATAGCTACAATTCAAATGATATTCCACTGAGGGAAAAACACTAGCCCTTGAGTATTTACAGTAACAATGGGTCTGGCATACTGCCCATGTTGCTGCCACATAGCCATGTGTGAGTGTTTAGTAGGAGGGTGAAATCGGGCAGAAAGAAAATAATGGACAAGCAGGGTACAGCAGTGGCAGGCAGACAATATTTAGATTTTTTTTGCAAAGGTTTAAAAAAGAAAATCCAGATCCCTACTGAAACAAATGATGTCAATTTTTCATGAACTTATCTGTACTCCCCAATGCTCCTTCCAGGACTCATATTGCTCCATTATTCACCAACCTAAGTAGAAATAAATTGATGGATTATCATTTGAGTTTATTCAATGGCTCAAACCTTATGGAAGGAGAAAAGAACAGTCCTTGCCATTTAGGTTAATGGTTAAAAATGTGTATGAGTGTTTAATGTCCCTGCAGTGTTTGCACTGTAGGGGTCTCACGGGGAGAGGAAGATGGCTGTTCTGGGTCACTGGGGTGGGGACGCCGAGCGCTTAGTCGATTAGCCAAACTCTTTAACCACATCAGGCCCAATTGGCAGGCTGGTAGGTTTGGGCACACTCAGGCTTTTTGTTGTCCTATTATTCCGCTCGATGATTTAGATAATAAGCAAGCCTTTCTCTCTTACCCTTTACACACACACACACCCCCAACCCCATGACTCTTTCTGTCTCGTTTCTCCTTTAAATGTCCTGTTGTTCCACTCTGTCATTTCCTGTTGCTATTTGCATTTTTCTTTCTCTTCTTTCACAGACAAGGTCATTTATGGATTTGAAACTGCTGTTTTTTAGTTTTCTTTTTCAATCTTTATCAGTCTGGGGTTTTTTGCTTTTTGCTGTGGATCAATATAAGAAGCATGTCTATAAGTTTTAATCCTAAATTCTGTTCCATACATGAATCCATTTTAAATGATGTAATATCCTATAACCCCATGGTGAGCCTATGGTTTAGTGAGTCTTATTACCTTTCACTTGCAAGAACAGGAACAGGGTAAGTCACTTTACAATCCTGGTTGACTTCATAAGGCCTTCCTATTTAGAAACAAACAACAGTCGAACATGCCAACACATGTCCACAGACGCACACATGCACATACTACCTCCATTAGCACATCAGAGAGGGTTTTCTTCATACTGTTGTGACAGATGCACAGTGAAACCTATACTGTAATTAAAATGTTTTCCAGGTAAAGTGTGTCCTGTTTTTCTCTAAGCCCGTCCATCTTGTAATGTTTTTGTTAAGTCATTTGACCTCAGATGACTCCACATGGATCTGCATAGCATATACTGTACAACTCGCTCTCACTGGGGCACACAAATCTCTTCACTGCAACAGTAAACATTGTAATGCAGCGCTAATAACATTGCAAAAGAGCTATTCACTTAAACACATGTAAACAAACTCTGACACAGATCTTAAGTACAGACTACATATGTTGAGGGATTTATAAGGTACTTTTAGGTGAAGTGGTGCAGAGCTTGCCCCTCCCCCTCTAGTACCCCCTGCCATGGCTGATTCTCTATTTGCTTTTGTATAAAGCCAAATAAGGAGATTTGAAGAGATAAAAGTAAAGAGCATGTAAATCTTTTAACACACTTATGGCATTGCACAGTCTGGTAAAGTCCAGTGCATCAGGGGCTTCACCTTGTTCAGCTGCATATTGCTATTTTAAAACAATCTGGCTATGTTTTCACTATGTTGTCTTATTTACGTCTCACTGTACAGTTCAATTGTACCCTGAGCATAGACTAGGCAATCTGTGTTCATGGATGCCTAAGTGTGAATGTTACATATGCAGTATTCTGAAATGCATATTCATATTTTTAGTGATCAACTGTGGTTTTGTTTATAGTTTCTTCAATTGTGAAATTGTCAGAATATGTAGTTTTGCTAGACCAGACATCCATTTATGAAGCAGTTTTACAGTCTATGTCCTTTCGTCTGAGAGAAGCTGTTTCTTGGTCCCACAGACAACGCCCAGTCTAAAGTAGGATAATCTCACTGTTTAAAGTGGCACTCCAAGAATTTAGTAGCGCACCCCCATTTAGTTAAATGACACAAAAGAGACATAAAAAAAGAACAGTCAAAACTGAAGCTATAGAGGCTGAGGAAAACTGTTAGTCGTTAGCGACATCAACAGGGTTATTGTTTCAAACTTCGGCAAATTCTCTCTAGAGCCACAGAAGACATTATACGACTGCTTTCACAGGTTGTGTAATACTTCCTATGACAAGTAAACTGAACTTCATGTGACAAATCAGTGGAGTGCTCTTTTTATAATAGAGGATAGGAAACGTCAATGTTACTACACTGAAAGAACATAAAAAAATTGCAGTTTTACAACCTTGCTTATTACAACAACTGACACAGAGTGATGCCACACTGTGGACTGGGCAAAGTAACGTCCAGAAAAATACATGTTAATCATGCTATAAAGGCAACATGTTCTGCAGTTTTACTTCTGCTTCACTTTGGGATGTTGACTCTATACACATACTGTATTTAACAATAACTGATCATACAGATTGATCCAGATAAGTGGCAGGGGTCAGGTAGGGTTGAAAGGTCAGCTGAGGACAGGTGTTGTAGAAGGAGTAATCCCAGGCCTACTAGATACAGATATCATCATGGTTGGAGGGGACCTTCACATGACCCCAGTTTGCCATTAGGGACTACACAGATATATGTCCTTATCTTTCCCTGCAGCTCCCCCGCAGCTAACTGACAGAACTGGGAACTGTCAATCACCACTGACATGTGATGTCTTACTCAGCCAGGAGATGGGACAGCACCAGACGAATCACTTCTAAATGACAAATCACTGTCGTGGTGGTGGTTTATCACCGTTTTGTTGTGGCACTGAGATATGTCTATCACTGATTGAAGATAAATATGTCTTTGGTTAGGAGTGATTTTTGTTTGATAGTTGGGTTTTAAATTCCCTCACAAAAGCAAAATTTAAAGCAAGAATTAGCTGACAGAAAAGACATAGACCGTATTAGGCTACATTGTGATGTGCTCAAGGTTCAAACAGCTGATTTCACAAACAGGTGGCATGAATACGAAGGAAGATTCACTTCAGTTAAGTGGTGATAATTGAGTGCTGATCTTTGGTCCTCCTTTCTCTCTGAAGCTGACAGCCTTAGTGGCCTCCTCTTTCTTTCCCTTTCTCATCCCAGCAGCTTCCTTATATGGCAAGCTATAATGATACACGTTGTAAAGTCTGTGTAAGCACTACCTTCAGACACTAAAAGTGACCCTCAAGAGTGTAATGGGGCTATATTCCTCCTGGCATTGTGAAAAGGTGAAGAAAAAAACAACGTATAACTCTTTGTACTGCCACATAAGGACTCCCATCACCGGTTTATTTGCAGTAAATGATGAAGCTTGTAATTTTCACAATTTCTCAAGGAAAATAGGTATGTTTAAGAAGAAGAATAGCAGGTTAAGCAGTAGGTTCAAGGTTGTTTTTTGTGGCTTTTGGCATTTTTGTTTAGAGTGGGTATTCACGCTGGGCACAATGAAAACATGTAATCACAATATGGATACCTGTGACCTACAAAGGTCAACACTGCAGTATTGTCAAAAGGAAAAGTTAAGGGATATGACTGGTGATATTCTACATGTTTCTTAGAATACTAAAGCCAACCAGTTTATTCCTCTGTCGCAAAGACATTCATTGCTGTCAAGAAATGTACAATAAAAACACATCGAGTCACACTTTTGGGTGATATGTTCTTAATGATCATGAACACACTAGTTTATTTTGAGTCAATCTTAAATGCTCTATCCTGCTACCACAAATGCCCACAAGTGTAAAAAATGTGTATTAATCCACAAGCAAAAATAGTCCCCAACAAATGCACTATTTACTCCTGTTTGAATTATACTTGCTAAAAAAAGCAGTGCCCAGCTTTTTATGGGAAATTATTTAGCCTTTTTAAAAAATAAAGAGATTCATATTTTTCAAGATTTACGTCTTCAGTAGGAACCAATGTATCTGACACAGAGTGATGCCACACTGTGGATTTGAGGCTGAGGGCTAAATAAACTGCAGTAAAGCTGGGAAATGTTAAGAGATGAACTAATGTACAGTTGGTTTAGGTCTTTTCAGGGAAGTTGTTGACTGTAACACATAACTAGAATATACCCAGCCTTATCCTTAGAGGAAATGCTTTCGTGGACACGCTTGCACTGAGGAATTGTAAAATACATTTGCAGCTAATCTGTGACAAGTGTAAAACACTGTAGTCTTTACCAAAAAAAGGGGGAAACAGATCATTGGATTCATTTTAATCAGGTTGTTGCATGTGTTCGACATTGGCATGAGTCAACCCTCAAAAAGCTTTTAGTTCGCCTATTAACTTTTAAAACTGTGAGTTATAGTAGTGTTTTACACATGGCCATTTTTTCTTCATCTCCAAAGCAGGTTTAATTCTTGAGAAAGCCATCATATTCCACTCCTGTGCTCATAAAAGATTACAGTGGAAGTAAGAAACCCATGAGCTGTTGGTATTAGCAGGGCTGGGAAATTACATCTTCTTTGTTCAATAAGTGCTTGGACTGTTAATCGGCCCAAGTATAAGACTATGGACCACAAGTGAAGTGAAAGCTTTTGAAAGCCTAGTCCACATGTTCGTCTGAGAGAGAGAAAAAGAGGGGAAGAGAGACGAAAATATGAGCAAGTTGGAAAAAGAAAAGCGCCTCACTATCAGCTGAGGTTCCCATGTATTTATATGAAATATATTTATTCAATTTCTGAACTCGGGGGATGGCGGATGATAATCCGTTAAATGTCTGCACACACCTTCCCTGCTACTGGCACCTTATTAAAATATGTAGATTAATTTGCGACAGGTTCGGCATGTGATTAGAGCGGGTGGATTGGGTGCTCGAGATTCAGCTCATATTTGTAATCTTCTAAATTTAACAGCGAGTGAGAGCTTGTCAATTAAATGGGATGAAATGATGGGGAAGAGTAAGATTCATCTTCATCTTCTTGTTTTACGCTTGAGTGGCCGCAGAGTTATCATTTGCAGGGCTTCAGATAATTGGCATGAGTTTTGTTGAGCACCTCCGATTCAGGGTGAATTTGTATTCTTCAATCAGATAGCAGCTCATTGTGCTTTGGCAAAGTGCAGCCAGGCTTTGTCAATTACAGCATGTGTCACAAAGAAAAAAAATATCATGTCACTCCAGATGAGAGAATGGCATTAAGAGCAGAGTGAGGTAAAATAAGA
Organism: Lepomis macrochirus; assembly: GCA_024633595.2. Lineage (NCBI taxonomy): Eukaryota > Metazoa > Chordata > Actinopteri > Centrarchiformes > Centrarchidae > Lepomis > Lepomis macrochirus. Next base: position 18,013,097 of record JALXJV020000022.1, on the reverse strand, counting down.
TCTTATGGAATTTAATAGTATTTATGTCATTTAGTTTGAAGGTGATTGATTTGCACTTTTCATTCTTTACATGTTAGGCTTTTTCCCCCTATTAATTTCATGTGGCAATAGAAACTTGATTTCAAATACAGAACGCTTCTGACAAGCAAGCCAGATCACTTAAAACTGCCTAAATGCTATATATATTGTCCTACTCCTTAGTACAGCATCATTAATGAGAGTGAAGTCAAGATACTGAAAAAGTTGATTTGTCATTCTGTGTTTCCCATATTGATATGACACCAATTACTTTAAAATTTAGAATGCCATGCCTTATTTGTCAAATTCATTTTCACTCAAAGATAACTCAAAAATACAACTAAGCTCTCCATTTTGTGCCTATGGTCAATGCACAATTTACCTCTGTCAAGGTATCCAGTATGCGGCCTCCATTAACAATAATGTAAGAGCATTGTTTCCCTTCATAGTCCATATTGGCAGCTGGTCTTTCTTTGTCAACCTTTGACTGAGCTGAATGAGACAACAGAACAATGATCTGACAATGAGGTTCCCGCACAGAAAACTCTTTGTCATCAAACACAATAACATGATTTGGGTTAATTAAATCTGAGCTAATAGGCAGTGATTGAGCCCCACATTTGACTCAAATCAAATTAGCTGTGCCTTCAGACAATGTTGCTGCTCCATGACTGTGGTATGGGGAGGTCGCATAGGTCTCTGAAACAGGTTTGGATTGATCTGTCCAGAGGAAATTATCTCCTGCTCAAGCCACAATCAATATGGCAAAAGGCACATCACAATAACAATGTGTATGGAATTGTACCAATGTAATTCCTCATGAATTATATTCTTTGTTATTCAAAATGATTTCACATTGTGTTTCTTTAAGTTTCTCTAAAACCGAACAATCAAACTCAGTTGCACTGTGCAAAGTTTTCAGGGAAAGTTAAAGTCGACCTGTTGTGCTCTCTGACAGATATAGCCATGGGGCTCTCCTTCTCTTTGACCAGACCTCAGTAAAGACCCCAGGGCTCAGGAAAGACAGAGGTGAAACACACACACAGATACACACACACACACACACACACACACACACAGAGCTGTCTTGACAGTGTCTAGTTTCACCTTCCCTCAGCAGTTTTCCATCCCTCCGGCAGAATTTAGCAATTCCACTTTTCACCCACTTTGACGGTGAAAAGTTTCAGCTCAAAACTAAAACTCTCCTGCTGCATCATTTTGTTGGTGCTATTAAAAAAAATCTCAGTTGGACGACAAAGTATTCAGGTGGAGCAAGTAGGTGGTCCTCTTTCTGTGCAGGAGAGCCTGCAGCAAAGTTGAGCTGAGGTTGGTATGTAGGTAGATTGGTCTGGACAGGAAAGGTAGTCTGGTGCTGAGTGGCCAACCAGACAGCGAGACAGGATTAGAGAGGCCGCTCCTGACATTTGGCACAACACCCAACTGGGGGCAGAGTTAATTTAACAGTGAGGGGTCAGGGGTCACGGGCCTGACCCAACTGCTGCTGGCAGGCTGAGAGGGATATAAGACATGCTTGAGCGCCACCACTCTGTTAGAAAAATATACTACAGAAAGTGTTTGCTCACAAAAAATCCACAAATATTAGAACATTATATCATGAGTTCACCACCGATAAAAACATGCAAGCTTCACATATACAGTAGATGAGTATTGTTGAAAATGTTTGTATATCAAGAGGACTTGGGTGTATGCTACTGCAGTGTGTGCGTTTTCACATGCGTGTCTGTGTGTATAAGTGTGTCTCACAGTTGGGTGTGTGATGAGTTCAGAGCAGGAGCGGCAGGGCCTCCTTGGTCCTTCAGTCCTTCAGTCAGTCACTTCCTCTTGCTTGACTGCTTTGCTCAGCCAGGCTGAAAGCCGCACCGTTGTCAGGTTGGAGTGTGCTAATTAGGCTCCAGTTTAATTTTCCAGGATGCTCTACTGCCCTTTAAATGGCCATTTCCAATTCAAAGTGATGGTAATTGTACCATGGCATGCTGATCTTGTAATCACCCTGGGATTTTTTTTCTTTTGGTATTTTTTTCTATTTTCTCTGTCACGTTCTATCTATATTTGTTGCAGGGATTCAAGCTGGGAACAGTGAAAACATGTAATCACAATATGGATACACGTGACCTACAAAGCTCAACATAGTTGTTTTGTCAAATGCAAAATTTAAGGAATACAACTGGTGATATTATACATTTTTCTTACAGTCAGCCAGGAAATACTACAACCAATCAGCTTATTCCTCTATCAAAAACCTTCATTGTGGTCAAAAACGCATCAATGAGCCACACTGTTGGGTGACATGTTCCTTTAAGGCCATGAAATGGCCACTGTAGTTTTTCACAAATACCTATAGTTACCTATATTAAGTGTATTAAATGCATATTAAATCTGCAGGCGAAAATAGTCTCCAACAATTGTGATATTTACTCCTGTTTGAGTAATGTTTGCTAAAAACAACAGTGCTGTTCAATCTGTTTCAGGAAATTATTTAGCCGTGTAAAAAACGAAAGCATATATTAATTTATTTAAATTTATATTTAAAGATTTACCTCCTTTCTCTCTATACACTATACTACACCAGAGTTAAACTGTGGGTCTAACTTCTGGTTAAAAACTGACTGGTCTTATGCTGTAAGCTAAAAGGAAAAGCATAAAATTCAGTGACAGTTCTCTGTTTTTGGCACAGTAAATGTAACTCCCCAAGGTCACTGGTTCACAAACTCTACTAATCTGCCACAAAAAAGCAATGGCCAACTTTTAATGACACATTCAGCGGGACAAGAGTGTGTGCAAACTAAGAGAAAAGGCAGAAAACTGACAAATTACACTACTTGGAAAATGTATTCAGGGTGATTAACCTCATGTTACATTTTTTCATTTGGCTTACATCCCAGTCTAACTTGCCCAGATTAAACTGGTTGATGAGGAGAGCAGCTGGAGTTATGAGAACACTGGAAAGAAAGAGTAATTTTGATAGCCTCCTGAAAGAGTAATTGGGGTTAATGAGTGGTACTGTAGAAGAGGAAATTATTACATTTGGTCAAACTATGAAAAGTTTCAGTGGCAGACATTACATTTAAAAAAAATCCAAAGGGACTCTGCCTAATGTTACAAGATTTGACAAATGTACTAACATGCATTAGCCCTTATAGGAAATGCTTTTTCTTTCAATAATGAGACTATTTGCCTTTGAAAGCACCTCAACTTTTCAATGAGAGCGCATACTTTCTGCATCTGTTTGGTGTCAAGCAGAATTCATTTTGTCTATGATTATTTTTTTTTTAAAACACATATGACCACATGCAACTTAATCAAAATTCCTTTAGCAAAGTAAAACTTATAAGAACATAATCAATTTCACTTCCTGAATCTTAATTAATCGAAGCAGGTGCATTTCCTTTTGTTAAAAGTGGAAATACCCTCGCTGTTTGATGCTATTTACTCTTGTCCTGAGCTAGCTTTGCTTTGTCAGGTGAGGTTTTATTTCTTCTTGAAAGGGATTCCTTGAAGTGACTTGGGTGTCAGGTTTGTGACGCTTCGTCTTTTCAATTGTCTTTGCACTCCGAGGAGATGTGAGGACGGGCGGCTCCTCAGCCGTCACAATATTGATACTGTACGATGGCTGTCGAGGCACAAGCCCCTGCCTCTAATCTGCCCTGACAGACCATGCAGCACATGAATGATAGCAGGTGTGACATCACAAATAAGAGAGAAATCAAATGAGATGAATAAAGAGAAAACTGAATAAAAATGAGAAAAAGTTTTTTGGGAATGTTTTAAATGTATTCTTTCATAGAAATGAAAGATAGATGGAAAAGCGATGGAGGTCTATTGTTAGATTCTGTATACACTAGTGTTTTTTTGTTATTGTTGTTGTTTTATTTCTCTTTTCACTTATCCAGTATCCATTATCCTTTTCTCCTTCTGTTCTGAGCTGGAAGAGATGGTTGATGGGACGGTGGCCTGGGCCATTCATTGTGATGGTGTCAGCAGTGGATTTATTTTCTCTTTAGTGTGTAGAGGGACACACAGGACAGGATGCTTAAGACTGTAGAACAAAGGCATACTATAGGCTTCTTCAAAGACACCTTGAAGACACTGATTCATCAGTCAGACAAGGAGCCTGTGGGCAGGTGTCTGGCCACAATGGGTCACTCACAGATACACACACAAACACACACACAAAAAACAAAAGGCACAGATAGAAAACACACATGCCAGCTAAATCAACTCCCGGCTTTCATTGAGATCCTGTAAGATAGATGGGTCCTGGATGGCACCTTTGTCCCAGAATGCAATAGGACCAGAAGCACGAGGCTCTTGTTAAGTTGTGGATCTGAATCACAACACAGTCATACAATACCTTCACTGTAAACATTAAGAATACCAGCCAGATGAAGGTTGAGATATTTCTTTACTTTTATTTAGTATATCAATTTAGTCTCTAAAAGATCTGTCTAGTTTTTATAGTATTGAAAATTAATGCAGTAATTTAATTTCCCAGAGCCCAAGGTGACAACTTTGTCCAACCAAAAGCTCAAAACCAAAAAATGTTCAGTTTACATCAGAGGTGCAACGATTAAATGACTAATATATTAGTAAATCAGCAGAAGGTTAGTCTGAAAACTATTCTGAACATCTATTAATCATAAGTTATTTTTCAAACAAAAATGACAAACATTATCTTATTCCAGTTTTCAAATGTGTGGATTTGCTGCTTTTCTTTGTTTATATATATTTCTAAACATCTTTGGATTTTAGATTGTTACTTGACTGATCAAAGATTTGACAATGTCACATTTGACAACTGTGATGAGCCTTCTTCTCAAAGTTTCTTGATGTTTCACAGACTAAGTTATTAGTCGTGGCAAATTGGTCTGATCAGTCAATTACAAAAATAACTTAGTTTGAGTCCTAATTTACAGTGATGAAACCGAGAAAAGCAGCAAATCATCACGTTTGAGTAGCTGCAACCAGAGAATGTTTGGCATTTTTGTTTAAAAACGATGACAGATCATTTTCTGTTACTCGATTAATTGCCTAATTATTTGAGTAAGATTGAGTTTAAATTTTTTCTAGGGCTGGGCACGTTAAAGCGTTATTATCATGTTAACGCATTAATTAATTAACGCCGACAATTATTTTATCGCACGTTAATACAGTTTTTATTATAATTATTTTGAAAGTTCTTTGCGCACTGGCTCTGTATACACAAACAGTCAAACCATGGGTCACAGAAGGGGCGGGATGCTGATCAGCCCTCAAGTCACCAACTCGAACAGGCAGTGGAGGGAGGCTTCTACAGACTATGTTTAATGCAGCATGTGGGAGAAGTAGATCAACAAAAACAAGACAAGCGATCAAATGTCATAGAAAAGTGGATAGTTGCACACAGCATACTGATAAGTCACTTGGCCCCGCGGGGTTGCTCTTTACTCTGGTGATCAGACAGAGGCAGACGCTATATAGATAGTAACCAAGGCAACAGCTTCTGTGCACTACACATCTGTAGCCTATTTTATTTAAGTTAAAATTATAGGCTACATAACTTTACCTGATAGGCCTACAACTAGTTTTGCGGGGATGTTCTGCTGTGCGAATTCACTCCTGTTTATGTCCTATTTAGAAAACAGATACTGGAAACTCACAAATAGCAAGGATCAGTCTCTCTTCCAGTGATTTGAGCAGCGTGTCGCTTACAAAAAGTTCAAGACAATTCAACTTCGGCAGTGGGTGGGCGTGATGCATGGGCCTGGGCCTGGGCGTATGCATGGGCGTGATGCGTGGGCATGCGTGAGAAGACCACTTCATTTCGGGGATGTTCTGCTGTGCGAATTCACTCCTGTTTATGTCCTATTTAGAAAACAGATACTGGAAACTCACAAATAGCAAGGATCAGTCTCTCTTCCAGTGATTTGAGCAGCGTGTCGCTTACAAAAAGTTCAAGACAATTCAACTTCGGCAGTGGGTGGGCGTGGGCGTGGGCGTGGGCGTGGGCGTGGGCGTGGGCGTGGGCGTGGGCGTGCCTGGGCGTGGGCGTGAGAAGACCACTTCATTTCATTCTAACTCGGAAACTTGCTACATAGACTTGAACATAGACTGTTTCGGCTGCCCTGATAAAATAAAAATGTTTGCTGAATGCTGATTCCTGTTCCTGTTAACCTGTTATGTTATGATTGTGGCTCTGGACACTTGTTTTAACAAGCTATAAAAGGTAATGCCCCGGCAGTGGCAAATGGCTTTGGCTTTATATTTGATTTAATTACATTAATGCTGAGATTTCCAAGAAATATTTTATTGCTACTGTATAAAGGGTATACTGCTGATAAAAACCACCTTATTTTTAAAGTGTTTCCCAACCACATGTTATTGAACTTTTGTATATAGCAGTACATTTAAATTTTAAGTGCTCAATACACTACTTTAGAAATTATTATTCAGTTTTGTGCATAACTATGCGATTAATCAAGATTAAAAATTGTAATTGTTTACCAGCGCTAATTTGTTCATGTCATGTTTAAAGAAAAATTGAGTTACGTTAAGAAATGGTAGCAGTATCACCACTTTTGATATGCTTTAAGAGCCCAGACATGTAGGGGAAAAGTCATCAACAATATTTCTCTGTGGTGTCATTTTTGTTGTGTGAAATTGTGAAGGCTAAAATGATGTGTTTGTACACCAGGGCAGGAGGGTAAATACAGAGCAGATCCGTATCCCGGTGCTGTCAGAGTTTGATGTCACAATAAGAGGTTTGGTTGGTCATATTGTGTACGTCCAAGGCTATTGTGGGACTATGCAGAAGCGGGTGTGAGTGACAAGGTGAGAATGTGGAGCAAATGTCTGATCGGGCACCATTTCAATTTCAATCCACTATGAAAAGGATGCCAGGTCTACTTTAAATAGGAGTCTTCATTGGACAGCTTTAGGTAACTTTTTCTTATGACAATTTTTCTATGAATCTATAAAATTCAACATTCACTGTATTCATAGTTTTAACAGTTTTAACCTATGCTTTAACTTTACTGTTTACGGTTTACAGTATATTTTTTCATTCATTTTTCTTTGTTTAATTGCAGTTACAGCTGCAAATTAATCATCATGTGCAGCTGAAATAAGGACAAACGGTATAACCTATATAGCTTCAGTAATAGTAGTAAAATCTTCTCCTGAGAAAGTTGCGTTGTTTTTCTCTTACTTTTTTGTATCATTGCCAAAGTAAGCCCTCCCCAACTCTGTCCCACAGGAAAGACTCTTGAAATTGTTCATTTACCGAGAGGAAGAAGTTGAAGGCCAGGACATTCTTTTTTTCTGTCAGATTTGTTAAGATTATTCCCATCATGATCCTATTAGCTACAGGGAGAATGTGACTACTTAAGATGGATTTATGGAAAAATAGTTATCCCCAAAAAAACATTGGTCGGTGGGTGAATCCAACCCCCCCTCCACAGAACTTATTCCCTCTGAAAATTCAATTCAAGAGGCTACATTTGTGTTCTCAAGGCCAACAAGTCTGAAAGTCATAATCCCAGACCACAAGTACCACTTCACGTTCCCAGCAGGCTTCTTTCCTGGAACTTTGAGATTGCTGAGGCGGAGCTGATTTGGCAAGGGATTAATCTGTCCTAGCACCTGCAGTCTCTGTAACCAGCTATTGCCTGGCCCATAGAGACCAACAGCAGGTTATCAGAGGTAAAGAGGTAAAACTACAGAAATAAAAAGGTCATCTAATCCCTTTTAACTATTTCATAAAAATTCATACATTTTAATACTTTTTTCTTTTATAATATGAGCCTATAATATTTATGTGTCGACAACATAACTTTTTAGGTACTACATGCCAAAGTCTAATCCATAACTCCCTGAACTCATACTGCATGCGTGGTTTGTTAATGAACGGATTCATTCTTATGCACTCATCCTAATGAGAGAGGCTTACCTTCCTCTGCCCTTCCACAGTTTATTTTCCTCAGGTCAGAACCCCAGTTCAAGGCCCCCATGGCTGGCGCCATATGCGAACGAAGCAGGGGGTGGTACAGTGGAAGCCTGCTGGTCATGCCACTGAGCTCAGGTAGGTTCCCCAAGCCGGATCCCCCCCACCCGGGCACCCAGGGGAGAGGAGGTGTTAAAACCTGAAGGGCCTTTGCCTGGTCCCCCTGAGCATGCAACCATCTGCTCCCCGCCCACTCCCAGCTGGCCACCTTTGATCCCACCAAATTTGAGCTAAAACGAGGATGATGACTGAGGTCTTCCAGTTTGCTCTGGAGAAGAGGGGGGAGGAGGGAAGAGAGAGAGGAAGAGCAGAGGTTCACGGACTCGATATGGAGAGCAACTTGGTGATGACATGGCAATGAATCTCATTTTAGAGAACATGCATTCTCTTTCCCAGATGTGTTTCCACCTAAAAATGACACATTGCTGTGAACAGGCATGCAGATGTGTGTGAGAACACATTTGTCATTGATTTGTCTGCCACACTGTGTTCAAGTCTAAGAAAAATGCAAAAAGGTATATATTAGGTTGTGATTAACACAACATTGCAGGCTGTACATGAGAAAACTACCGGTAGATTGTCCATTAATATATGAAAATATATGGAATCCTACCATTTATCTTCCCTAATGGCTAGGAACGCACTGCAGCCATAGCAATGTAATTGCAACATTTCATATCCCTAATTAAAACATATCTCTCAAACAGATGTAAAATGCGACCTGGGGTCAATTAAAATTGATATCAAAATGATCAGAATTACTCTCTTACACAAAAACGTATGGACTGGAGCCAAATGGCTTATTTTCCCCGTGATTAAAAGAGGATTTTGAACTGAATGACCAATTCAGTGATGAATCAGTGAGGGAGCACACAATCAGCATTATGCTCCTGTGACCCAGGACCAAATTGATTCCACAGAAAATATCATGTGAATAATTAAACGCATTGATTAAACAGTGAGATAATATTTAATTAAGGTGACTCGTTGGAATTTCTTGCGCACCACCATTAATGGGTCATTAACACAATTAATTAATTAAGCACCCTCTAACTACCAAAAGGAATTCAATCTATAATGAGTACATATTTTTGAAGGAGTTAATTAGGTAATACCAGCTCCCACAAAGTCTTGTGTACGGATTCTAATCTGAACTACAATTACTGCTAAAACTTGCTGAAATTCTGAAGAATGTATCCTGAATAGCCAGACTTCTTAATATGGGACAAAGAGTGTGTGCGTGTATGTGTGTGTGTGTTTGTACATGTACAGTAAGAGCTTCAAAAAGTTTGGAGAAGAGTTTTTCCCACTCATGTTCAGCTGCACTTAAACCTTACAACCTGGGTGTGGCCTCCTTGTACTTCTATAAGGAATTTGTTCAGGTTTGACAAAGGTGATAATCAACAAAAAAAAACAACCTTAGAGGGTAATTAAAGAAGTTCCTTGACAATAGGAGAAACTAAAATTGTATTATTTTTTCCTTGGATGAAAAGACAATATATAACAAAATGTTTAAGTTTAACTATAAATGTTCTACTGTTGATTCACTACCTAAGTAACTTTTCTCCACATTGCTTTCTGAGCAGCAAAAGAAATCAAAATCACATGGAGGTCTGCGGCATTACTGTGGCATGAAATATTTTGGGAATGCTTGATCTACATTCTACAGAGGGAAGAAGGCAAGGTGGAAAAGTGACAGCTAAAGCAGCCCTGTGTGTGATCAGGGGTGAGCTCCCCTGGCTCGATCCCTCACCCCTGTAGCGTGAACAATCCTCAGACGTGATCTGCCAGGCTAACCGGCTTGCATAAATAAAATCGGTTATCTCCCCATCCCTTTGCCTCCCTGTCCGCATTCGGGCTGTATTTAATCACGCAGGGGCCGATGGGAGAGGGCCGTTTTTCTGCCGGAATAATCAGAGGGCCTCCATGTGTCCTGGTCATACGTATTAATCCTGCCTTCCTATGGCTGGCCTTATCAGCTCCCAAAGCCCACCTCTCAAGGGATCTGGGCTGCTGTCTCAGCGCCCTCTAATCTGCCCTGAGAAATTGTTAACAGGATGTAAATGCGTCCAGAGATGATATATGGCTTCTTGTATAACATACATGTTATTGTTAAACGTTTTGCATGCAGGCTCTGAGATTATGCACACAGAGAATGGAAGAGATGGTATTGATTGATGGAATAACAAATGTCGAATATCGTTTTAGATGCAAATGATCACACAGTGTTATGGGACAAATCTTTTTTGCTGTTTATGGATATGGACAAGGATGAAATAGTGAAGGGTTTGGAGGACTTATCTCAGGCAGCTATTTTAGTTTAATGGAATGTACATGGTGGTGAGTAAAAAAGGTAGATCCTACCATCAAGATTGTGTTATACTATGAATGTGTGCATCTGTGTAGCCTCATGTAAATTTGGATTTTGTGAACTGAAAAATCTCACAGGAATCATCTGAGTCATGTTTAATTTTTTAAAACATCTTAAGGTGTCATTTGCAATTAGTGTTTGAGAGGCTGAGGGAGTGCAGGACGTGTGCTTTGTTTTATGTCACCAATCCAGAAATATATTAATTTTTGCTTTACTGTGTTTGAGCATTTTTGACAAGAATCCTCTCCTGTCAATTTCAGTCAGAGCCTGGTTTGAGTCAAAGTGAACTTCAGCTCACATTCTCATACATTTCTATTTTGATGTACACAGTTTCATCTTTATGCTGTCAGCAGGAAGGGACGTATCGCTGATATGTATTGGAAATGTTCGCACAAAGCTGTCAAGAAATACATTTTTAAAACATCAATAAAGTATATCGTATATGCTGTCAACTGTAAGTAGTATAACATGTCTTATCAGCATAAGTAGTTTTGTATTGACAAAGAAAGGCTAAAATGAGAATCACTGTTGCCTCCACTCCAAAACAGTAAATGATTCATTCATCTGAATCTTCCAATCAGAAATGTCTTCAGTTTTTTTGTCTTTTACTTTTCTTTGTTTTGTGGTGTTCAGAACAGAGATGGTCTTTGTTGTCACTTCCTGTCAAGGTTGGTTAGGACTCAGCATCAGTTTCGATAGACAGGAAGCTGTGTGATTTTTCTGCAGTACAGTAATTAGACCCCCCCTTTATCGCCTCTGCAAATGTGATGCAAAGCATCTCAAAGTACTGTCTCCCTTGATTAAAGACAGCTCATTATCTGTGGCTATTCTCTGTCTGATTCAAGCCCCCACAGAGCAATGTGTGCAACCCAAAGAGAAGGCGCAACTGTCTACTGAAAGAGGATCTACCTTTTTCAAATTTCAGGTCCCACCCACTCCAGATTGGGATGTTGAATTTCATTGCTCATTTTATCTACAATATTGGCTTTTCTGAACTTCATACATTCACAATGAGTGGGTTTGTTTAAATGGAAGACCACAACAAATGCATTTTATAAACATTTCAATTGCTGTTAATTAAGGCTGCTTTTATTTGCATTATTGATTAATCTGACAATTATTTTTCAGATGAATCATTTAGTCTATGAAATGTCATAAAATAGCAAAAAACTTCCAAGAGCCCAAGATGACATCTCCAAAAATCTTTGTTTTGTGTAACCAAAAGCAGCAAATTCTCCTTTTGCTTGGAAAACAACTGAAACGATTAATCGACTATCAAAATAGTCAGCAATTAATTAGCAGCATCCTAGGACAGCGCACACGAGGGAACTGACAGAAATAAGCAGGAAAAAGTACTTCTAAACAGATGCCACACCTAAAGGCCCTCTTCAGAGAAACATGCAGAAAGACAATTGACTTGACAACATTGAATGACACGTTTGTCCAGCAACTATAATTATCAAAAATCAAATGTTGAGCGTGTCTGCGTGGTGGCAACTTTTAATGGAAATGTTACAAATGAGGCCCTCAAATAATGAATAATGTCTGAACACCCTCAGCAGTGTCTCTCAGCAAGAGGGTGACAAAATGTGGACATTTTTCAAGCTGTGGACTGATTAGGCTGAGGATGGGACTCGGCTGGAGGACGGACATCGCGTCGCTTCCCTAGAGAATAAATTTGCACCTGGTCCATCCGGAACAATAGCCCTCTGCCTTCGCACTGTGCTTAATTAAAAAACATGGCTAATTTGCACACTCTACTTTGCTTTAAAATTGGAATCTACTTCACCACAGAGACTGTTAATTTACACAGGATACTTCTGACTGAGAGGGGATGGGACTGTGATGGGTTTGACAGGGGAGTGGACAAAGAGCGGACACAGTGAAAACATCCACGCTGCATGGGCTGGGCGCTTCGCTCACTCGCTCTCCCTATCTCTGTTACACGCAGTGATCAGGGAGGGAAAAACTAACTTTGATTCAACATACCAGAGGAATAATCCTAACTGCTTCATAGTGTGGGATAAGCTCCATAAAGTGAAATCGCACAAGGGCGGATGGCGGAATGGGAATCCTGACATGTCTTGTCTGACAGGTGACCGGATTGATGATTCCGCAAGAAAATGTATATTGCAGAAAAGGCGGATGAATTATGACAGTTTTCATATTAAGCAGACTTATCTGTGGCAAAGAGCATTAAGAGCGCCAAGTACATCGACCGATACTATCACAAATTGACCTGCCAATCACCTCGCTTTGGCTTCAAAGGTGCTGATAAGGTATTTAAGGTCATTGAAAGCAGATTCCACTGTCTGTTGGCCTTCCTCTTTACTATTATCACAACCATGTTTCACTGCAAACGAGAATGCGCCTTAGTCTCTTTTGCAACATGAAAAAGATCTTGGATAATTCACCCAGGCTCAAAAATTTCACAGTGAAGATTTTACACGCTAACCGAAATAGCCCTTTAATACTTCCTCCATGTCTGAAAAGACTAGGTAGCGGTGGGGTAGCTGGGACTTCCCAAGGCTTATGAGGTAATCTCATTGATATTTATTCATCTAATGATGACTAAGAATGTAAACTGATGGCTACATTCATTCCAAGATGACCCCAATGAGTCTTTCATATTAAAGTAATGAATTGTACATAAAAGGAGCTCCAAATCTTCAAGTCAGACATAGAATAAGCTCTAATGCAAAGCAATCCCAGCAAGGTATTAAAGTTAGCAAATGGTAGATAATACCACAAGATTCAAAGATGTATGACTAACAATGATCCAGTGAGTGTGAATTAAAGCTCCTGGCAAATTGGATGTATCTAAGACTAAAATAAAGACTAATATTGTAGACTGAAATGTACACCACTATCCCCCATGTCTCTTATTTGAAAACTCTCACATGGAATTTGGATACAGACTAAAAACAAATTCCATCTTCAAACAGCTTAGTGTACATGTGCTAATTACATATTTTCACAGCTCAACTATGATTTAGAGAAAGGACAAGACGTGCAAAAGGGAGGCCTGAGTTGTTCCTGAGAGACAGAGGAGAGGGAGGGAGGAGAGACAAAGCGCTGGAGACAGAAAGTCGAGGACAGTGGAGAGTGTTACTTTTTGGGGGAGATCACTCCTCACGTTGAGCTGGAACTGTCGTACCTGTCGCTGTGGTGCTGACAGGCGGTTTGTTTGGACGGGGGGTCAACCAAGGAGCAGGGGAAGTGAAAGAATGCTAAGGACACTCAAAGTTAGTGATAGCACGAGGGGATCGGGCAGCAGAGGTGACATCCTGATTTATTGACTCCTCAGGGGGTCATCTTGACCTGAGTTTGAGGTCACTGTAACAGCCACGGGTAATGGGAATTTTCTTGCCCTAATCTCGACTTTACACAAACTGTGCAGCATGCGTTATTTAAATATACATCAGGGCAACTCATGTTATACACCATTTTGGCATTTTACACTTGCGCTATTCTATATGTATTCTATTAAAAAAAATAAAAACAGGACATTGTTTCAGGCTTGCATGAATCAACAATGGACTGAACTGATACTCTTGTGTTTAAAAGGTTACAAAGCAGCAGTCCCTCTCACTTCAGCAGAGGCCTGCTTCCCTCCAGCTGTTGTTTTTGTTTTGTTTACTCAACATTCACTGGCGTCCATGTTGTCATCACCTGTGAAATGACTAAGCTCCAAGTATAAAGCTCTAATGAGAAAACACACAAAGGCGCTCATTTGGCATTGCAGCATTACACAGGAGTACAGTATGAACCAAATCCCCCCAGCTATCCAAACACGTAGCTTTTCATATGGCCTGTTGTTGCCGGCCGTTTGGCTTGCGTGGCCATGGGGGCAGCTGTTGACACTGTTACCATTGCATTTCCTGTTAAGCCTACCAGCTGCCTCTCCTCTATTCTCCACGGCCCCCTGGAAGGGTGGGTGAAACAAGTGTTACCAGCCGTCTCGACGACAGACAGCTCCTTTCTGCCTCTGGCTGTTACTGTATCACCAGGCTTTCATGGCACAAAGAAAACCAGCAAGCGTGGAGACCACAATGGCCTCACAACGCACCTCACCAAGCTCTCTCTTATTAACACCCACCCTTCACGCTGCAGGTTCAACCTACAACTGGAGAGGGGCGTATGGAGGGTGGACTGTATGCCATGTGCACAAGGATAACATGGCTGCAGATGAGTGTGTGTCAGCATTAATGCTGACCATAATTGAGATGCAGCTGAATACACAGGTTCATTTAAAATAAGACGTTAACCAAAAAGCAGGGAAGTTGCTGTTCCCTACGTCCATATCTTAGTAGGAGAATCGGTTTCCATGTTTGGCTACAAAAGCAACATACAGAACAATATACCCAAACGAGAATTGGAGTATGAAACAGAAATAAAGATTGCCTTGTTCACAAAATCTCAGATGGTTTCCTACTTTCTGAGTTAAGTGGTAGCACTGCAGAGCATACTTATATAACTCAAAGAATATGTGTATATTTGTGAATGTGAATAAGGGCCACTCCGTGCCCCTCCAACTTCAAATATTGACTGTCAGAAAGAGTGGGGAGTATTCAAGTAATTAGTTTATATGCATAAGAAAGACTGGAGGACTTGTGATGTAAATGTATTATTGCCATGTTAGGGATGAATGTATAGCTTCTCAAAGTGACACCAAAACAATGATTGCCTAATGTGCGAGAGAGACTCTTCCTCATAGCGTGCAATCGATAATGAAATCTGACCATTTTGATGGGACGGGGGCTTTTAAGAGCAGACTTTGAAAAAGTTCTTGTCGTTATTGATGGCGGCAGTTTTCTCTTGTGGATGCGGGGTTGCTGAGAAGGTGTCACATGATTAAAGCGGCGATAGGAGATGGCAGGATCGGTAGGGTATGGGAAGAGATAAGAGGAGAGTAACCATGTTTAAAGTGTGCTGTGATCAGCCATTGCATGAGGGAAAGCAATGACAGGTGTACTGTAGATAGGCTTGTTGCGAGGAAAACAGAAATGGGTGACTCCTCCAAAGCTCTGCCACTAAAATTAGAATATTTTAGAAGATGTGAACAATGGACTGTTAGATCAGGGGAATAAGGATTCAAAAAAGTATTTTTATTCCAAGTGATAACGACCTTTCCTGCTTGCACATATTGTTAATTCAACAACGGTGGAAAATATAGCTTCACCAAGATGAAGGAGCTGTTCTGTCTTGCTTAGGAATGACAAAAGTAAGGCCAGGCAACACTGGAGGACAAGGCCAGCCCTGAGCTAGAGGAGGTGTAGGAGAGGGTGTTTATTTCGTACTTTACAGACCTGCCTCGTCAGCAAGTCATGCTCCGCGCCAATGTCTCAAACATGAAGCCGAAACAAGAGAGACACCTCAATGGCTACAACATATGATAAATATAATAAACATCCCTGTGAAACAAATTGTTCATAAGCTACCTGTTTAATTTTTCAGATCTCCTTGAACCATATATTTCCTTATTAGTTTGGAGACGTTCGCTTGGCTTGAGTGGATGGATGATGCTGTCAGGGGCCTGGGCATTATGGCGGCTCTGTGTGAGTGATTTCTACCAAGGAAAGCCTATTAGGCCTGACAGGGGGATGATGATATTAGGCCATCATCATTCAGGAGACACCGCCCCCACCAACCCCACTACACCCTCATCCATCAGACAGCCCAAAACACCCAGCCATGCTCCCTCCTTTCCATACTCCCCCTGACTCCCTTACCCACTTACTCTCCCTTTTCACTCCTTCCCTTGTTTTCTTTCCTCCCTCCCTTTTCCTTCCTTCCCAGACTCTCTTGGTCTCACAGTATTTCCCTTCACATTCTGTCTCGTCCTATAGTTTCTTATTTTCACTGTTTTATATCTTTCTGTCTATTATATTCCCTCCCTTCGCATCGCTCTCTCTCTCTCTCTCTCTCTCTCTCTCTCTCTCTCTCTCTCTCTCTCTCTCTCTCTGATGGCAAACACAAAGACAAATTCTGCCCTTTTCTTAGCCCATGAAACATTTAACATTTCATTCCAGATCTTGGCAGACGCAAGTAAAAAATGACCTAATGAATCTTACTTATTGTCTACCCTAAGTGCAATCACGAGCTAAATATGAGATCCCTGTCCCCTGGCCTGTATCCATTGTCTTCTTGGCCTTCTCTGTCCTTACTCATCCACTGCAGATTGAGATCTTTACCTTTAAGCTACAAAAAATGTGCAAGCCAGAAAAATCAGTACATTCAACAGCTCTGTGGTAAGCAATTAGTATTGTTACTATGAAGAGAAACTGTTGTTCTTTTTCACTCCTAAAATATGTTCAATTTGCATTCAGAAACAGTGTAATGGAACATGGCCTACATAATCAGAGGGTGCGATCAGAGTTACGCAACAAATGATATGCATGGTCTCAAAAATGAAGTGTCTGAAAGCTGTCTGAAAGTGTTAGTAGTGAAGACAAGATCAAGCAAGTTGAAGAAAGGCCAAATTATCAACTCCTTTTCTGTAAAACATATCTAACAAAGCCATCTCATCTGTTAAATGTCACAAATTAAATAACATAAACATGCTAATGGTATGGCAGTAGTCTTGTTTTCAGTATTAATGAAAAGGTGGATGTAACTCCAGTTCTGTAAGTATGTGTGTAATCCACCGTCACTCTATGTCATAAAGTAAATGGAATCAGTGTAAACACAATTGGTCTGGGGAATATAATTAAAGCACAGGAGCAGAGTTATTGAGTACATCTGTCTAGTGTTGTGGTGGTGCTATCAAAGGTTCAAATCCAACTCTGAACTATAAATCAACTGCCATTACCCCATGTGTTAAGTTTAAATGCAGCGCAAATATCTTAACTCCTACAGAGGTTGAGAGGTTTGATTCCCATAAAAATCACTTCTAACCCAGTTGCATGGCATACTTGGTTTATTTTCTGTACAGAGGGCAACAATGACCATTTTCTGTTCCCAGAGGATTAGACAATAAACAACAAACGGACAGAGCTCTCTTTGGTAATCCATCTGACCCGCAAGTCTCACTCTCTGCGTCCGCACCCTATTGTTGGAGTATAAACCTGAGTTAGCCCTACTGACCTTAGCTTTGGACTAGCGTGCCCGCAGCTGCGACCCCTGAGACCCCGAGTCCTGCAGGGGCCAGAGGAGTTCCATTGATAAGAAAGCTTGGCTGGACCTTCGCTCTAAACTTGTTTCACATGGTGATCAGTGCATCCAATGGCCGCCTGTTGCCCTTGACAATGGACGGTTTATGTGCCAACAGTCAAATGGTGTCAGCTTTTGTTTAAAGCTCTGATCAAACATGCCATTGACTTGTGTTCAAATGATCACTTCTAAATTCAGCAAATAGGGGTGTATCCTACTGGTGGAATTAGAGTTCTATACACATAAACTTTAGCATATAAACACGTGGACACATTTATAAATACACTCTATACTGTATAGATGGAAATTAAAAAAAAAAAACTTTTCCAGAGCAATTCATCCTCCCATGAGAAACTAAGCTTTATATGCTAAGTGAAGAAAGAACAATTTAATTGGAGCTCATTATGCACCAGACATGCATGCATTTGAAAAGCTGATGATTCCAAAACATTCAGGCCCCCCAGTTCCTCTGAATGATGTTAGCGAAGAAAATGTCCACCACTAAGACAGCCTTCTCCCAAGAGAGCACTACACATCTTCAAACAGAATTCATGGTTTACTGCTTTCCATCATGTCCTCTGAATATTGTCAAAACTTCCATTATGACATGACAGGGTTTGCTATGCAGATGCAGGTCAGACACTTTTTAAGATGCTCCACCCATATATTCTTTGTTTTTGTCATCCGTGGAAAACGGCTGCTGGGTAAAGATACTACTCAAGGCATTAGTCAATAAGGTTCCTGATGTCTTCATGTACTCTAAATGTTCCTCAGGTCATCACAAGGGCCCTGCAATTTTCACTGTTTTTTAACCCATGACTGTGTATACTGTGCTGTCACAATAATCCCAACTGTGCCACAAAAATCTAGCTGTAGCATTTTTACCAGTTTACCTGATAAATCATATGTGAAACTGTGACTGTATTTTTTACACATTATTTTAACATGATAATTTAAAATATTTGATTTTGCTTATACAAAACATGAGAAATATGTGATGTACATTGGTTTCTGGTTGTTAACATACCTCTGTTAAAAAAAAAAAATGTTTCACTCCTTTTTTTAAGAATTATGATTTTTTGCAATGATCTACCCAGTCCAACAAAATCGGCATTTATATAAACATGATGTGATTCTAACGTGGTTTTGAATAGTAACATGCACTAGCCTTCTCAGAGAGTCTGATCATTTTTAGTCCTAGCCCCAAAATAGATTGGGGATTACCTCGGATGTGAATATGTCAATGTGATCAAAATGAGAGAGGCAGACCACGTTGTGAAGCAGTGGCTTTAAAAGGTTTTATGCAAAACATGATATCTCTCCCTGCCTTTCCATTAACTGGCTGTATTGAATTACTTAATATGGTATAGACATTTTGCCATGAAGCAATTAAAGGATTACTCGAATATAAATCACACTGGCTGTTTTCTGTTGTGCACACACATTCTGGTTCAGAGCTCCAACTGAGAATGTTGACTACACATGAGACATGCAAGAGGAGAAAGAAAAACCACTAATTCTGACGATGGTTAGGTACTGTAACAAAGAAAAGCACAACCATCTATCAGTAAATGACTATTGTAGCACTTTCAGACAATGTGACAACAGAATTTGGCCAGTGCAAACAACTTAATTTGATCAGCTTTATGTAAAACAGTCATCAAATGGGGTGCTGGTGAGAAGATTAATTGCTAATGTTTACAGTGGAATTTGGACTGTGTGTTCAACATGATAATCCAGCCAGGAACCAAACAGAGGAGAAATAACAAATTAATAACAATGGAAGCCTTTGCTTATCACAGACTGCTGTCTGTTTAGTGTGTGAGGAATCCAGACGTCTGCCAGTGCTAAACACTTGCATTAACAGTGTAACATATTTATTTAAGACCCAACCACGGTTACTAGCTCCATCCAAAGAAATGTTTGCTCCTTCCAAGCATTTTTAAAAGCAACATCTGTCAGGAGTCATTGACTGCACCGTTTTTCTTACCCCTTCCCCCTTTTGTCTCAATGGCATCATTAATTTGTCAAGAGGGCTGCTAAGGTCATTTCTGTGGTACAAGACACAATTATCTCTGGCCAAAGACAAAAGCGAGAGCATTTACATGTTCTCTGCCATCAGATGATGCTAATGACATGTGAGGAATTATAAATCCGGTTGTCATGTGGTAATCAGTCGGAGGACATAATTAACCAGTGTTGTATGGGAAGTAAACACAGCTCACTGAGCGTAAACCAATTAATAATTACCATCACCAACCTCTGCCCTGACCTCTTTACCATCAATACAGAGAAAGAAAAGTAGTGAGCTCTAAAGCTGTTTCTTGAACTACTTAGACTGCTGTTTCAAAGTGCAGTGTTGTTCAGTGTTATTTCTGCAATGGAATAATTTTGTTTTCCCAGGTTTTGTTTTTTTTTACTCGGTAGTCACACCAAATTGTGTTGATGTGTGACTACCGAGTGGCTAAAATAGTTTTGCATCTTTAGTCTTGCAGATCTTTTCAGCCTTTGAAACAAAGAGTGAAGAGTTTTTTGCACATCACGTGCATACATGTGCACGCACAAGCACCACAAACGTATTGAAATTATTGTACCTTGACCCTTTATTGAATATCTGTGTGTGTGTGTGTAGGCGTGTGTGTGTGTTAGTGCCACTGGCAGAAGATGGTGTCAGTTTTTAGCCAACCCCCACCTTTTTAGCTTCTCCTAATGCCCCTTTTACCTCCCCATTTTCTCCAGCCTATTCAAACCCTGTCACTCACTACTATGAATTCCATTAAACCTAAAGAGTGCTGTGCATTTGACTGAAAGAAAGGAAAAATATACACCAATAGTTGGGGAGCATTTGCTAGACACCATAACTTAAAATGTGTAGTTTGTCTTTTTTGAAATAAAAGTATAGATCTTCCCTCAGCTTTTGTTTTCTTTCTCCAAGTATTTCAAACCCAAAATTAGCATATCACGGCTCCACTGTCAGCCATCTCACTTTTTCTCTCCCTGAACGGTGAAACTAAAATCCTAGCATAAGGTCACATATTAAACAGGAGCAGAAATGAGGAGTCAGCAGAGCTGGCTGGGAGAGAAATGTGTGTCTGGGTCTGAATGTGCTGAATGAATGAATGCAGGTCATGATTTATCGGGCCCAGAGAGCCACTCTCCGCCTGTCCTGCTGAGTCCTGATGGCTGCAGCCTTTATGTAAAACAAACCCAGCCTTTTCATTCTGCTGCTCCCATCGCACCACTTTGCAGCGGCTAGAAAGCCAGACTCTGCATTCCCCAAAGTAGCCCAACAGCCACAAAATGACCATGGGTTTCTGTTTTATTGAAGTATGAGCTAAAAATCGGCTCCACATGAGAGACAGTTATTACACAATGAAGAACAGTTTGGATTATGGAGAAGGCAAGGAGTCAAGATTAAAAACAAAGAGGTGCTTCATTCTGAGCTCTGTCTAACTGTAGGGGTGGTCGAGGATTTAGCTGACTGCACTAATATTCAGCAGGTATCTGTCAGTGATCATGATTCTGGCAACATATTAATACTTTCCCTACAGCTTCACATTTGTAAAGCTGAGTTTATGTGAGGTATAATTGGTGGCTACTGAAATCTTAATGGTTTGATCACCATTTGAGCACCATTAATCAAAAGTTCTAATCTAAAGAGATTCTGTAGTGAGGATTTATGCATCATTTTAAATATACATTCTGTGCCGATCAGTCTCTCCTTTCAGAAACTTCAGCAAGTCTGCTTACTCAGAATGATCAAGTAGTGTGTGCAGAGGCTAGCCTTCCAACCTACCATTTAAACCTAAAGGGCTTCTGAGTTTGCACTGAAAATGACCCCTTTCAGTTTAATTACTGAGAATCTCATTGACCCAACATGTCCTTTTTTGTCCAGCGAGAGGAGGGAGGGGCGTCCACGAACAGCTCAGCCTACAGTTGGACAGAAACTGGCAGCTGGAGGTGTCTGGGGCAACTCCACAGCAGTAGTATGTGCCCCTCCACTGGCCAGCAGTGTTTCAGGGATTGACAAGTGACTAGGACAAAAGCACTCAGCCAACAAGCTGTTTATATATCCATTATTATTGAGTGAACATTGTGCCCATAGACAGGTAAACACATCTCCATTGATCCATTGATGGCAAGATAGAAATATTTTCTCTCACCACTCACCTCCATAAAGTGCCCCCTTTCACAAAGGCAGGGAGCAAACAATACAGAGAGAAAAGCAAAGAGGTATATAGGAGGGCTGACATTCTGCTCCATTGGTAAATAATAGCGTAAGCAAGCTGGCCTATCTATAACCTCTGAAACTGCTGTCTGCCAAGATAAAATGTTGGGCCTGTTTCTCCAGAGCCTTCGAAAAGATCAACACAGCTGATGTGGTTTTATTTGTCTTTAATGTCACACTCAGTCAGGGCTCTCTAAAAAACAGTCTCGAGTAAACACTAATGACAAGAATGCTCTTAGACACTTCAAATTGGACGTAAAGCACAGTGCTGAAAAGCCATTGCACCCCAGTGGATCGCTAATCTGTTGAACCTCTGAAGTGGATAAGACCTTGATGAAAAAAACCTCAGGAGCTCTTCACAATACAGATTGATGATGCGTAATGCAACCTTGTGCCTGCTCACACAGAGCCAAAAGAGAGCCAAATTCTTCTTCTTCTTTTTTTAAATCTGTGTCTTCTCTCATAATTGAATTTAAAACCTTGCACATGACATTTTTTTTTGTTGAAAAACATCAAATTGCATGTTTTACTATTGTAATTGTGGATTTTTATGTACTGTTGACACCTTTCCTTCCCTGCCATCTTTTAACTATGCGCTATTATGACTTCTCTCTTGTAAAAGCTGTGAATTAGATGCCTGCTTTTAAGTTTTAATGGAAGCATATCCTTTTCCGCGGGCTCTTCAAATGAGCCCTCTGTCAAAGAGAGGGGGACAGACACTTGGTATGCTGTTATTTTGTGAACTACTCCGCTTAGTGTGAAAGCAGAGGGCATCTCTTCCCAGCAGGAAGTGGACAGCTCGTCCCCCTGTAATGATGCATAACTAGTACACTTCAATTCACTCTTGCGAGTCTCAATGAGGATGGCCTCTCAAACCTAACTATTATAGTCTAGCTAATGTCAGAGAGTAAGCTGCATACAATATTATATTTTGGTCTTTTTTGCTGTTTGATTACTCTCCTTTACAAACACTAAACCCCCCCAACCACGCCCACAATCTCATCCATTTCCCTCTGTCTGGCT
The DNA here is from genome assembly GCA_024633595.2 of Lepomis macrochirus. NCBI lineage: Eukaryota > Metazoa > Chordata > Actinopteri > Centrarchiformes > Centrarchidae > Lepomis > Lepomis macrochirus. Next base: position 17,990,306 of record JALXJV020000022.1, on the reverse strand, counting down.
GTCTGTCTCCACCAGACCTCTCTCTCTGTCAGGCTGTCTCTCTGGTTCCCCGACCATCTTTAATTTCAAATAGGCTTGCTGCTAAATTTTCAGCCCTGTTCGGGTGGTATAAACAAGCACAGTGGGTAATTCACACTATATTAAAAACTGTTGGTGCAACAAGAACTCTAATCAGTGGAGGCTCGCATAAGCAAATTATCACTGCTAAATTAAAACCCTAAGCACAGGCTAGATGGTAATAATGTTGAAGATCTCTAGAGCAACAATCACAACCTGGGTGCTTAACTTTATTTATTTTTTACTAGGCAGGCTATCACACTGTTTTAGGAGCTCTAACTGCATCATCAAAATGTGTTTATTACAGCATACGTATCACAAATAATGTAGATTAGGATCTGTTGAACCATATGGATGAGCATTAATGTGCAGCAGTGTTATGGCTTTTGATTTTGGAAAGTATATTATTTGGTGGATGTGTGACAGCATAACAACTCGTGATTTTCCTGGATTATTACATGTAAAGACTTATATTGTCCAAGTCACTTCTATCTTTGTTTTCGAGATTCAAATTCACTGCTTCATGGTGCAACATTAAAACTCCATTATTAGGGGTCTCATTTTACTGCATAATAGCGTTCATATTTTAAAACACTTCTTTGTTCCCTCAACTGTTGATTGTTATTCATGCAATGCAAAATATCATCTCCATATTCCTTGCAAGCCCTACATTGATTCGTATCACAAACTCTTGTCTGCCTCCCACCTTTCACATCGCAGCTTAATGCGATAGAGTCAGGATTATTTCTTGTTTAAACTTATGGTATCACTAATGTGCAGAAACAGGAAATTTGCATAAGCATCAAGAAACTCCATTTAAGTATCATCTTACAGGTTCACCGGATTTAAATCATATACTATGTTCTGTTACCAATATTATACTTTATCCTGTTGGAAACTAAAAAAAAACTAACTATAAAAAATCATCAGTATTTTCGCTCTTTAAGTAAATCGTGTTTTTGTGAATGCATATTTTCAGACGCTAAGGCAATAGGGGTTTTCAGGGTGTTTAGTTCTGGTCGCAGTGGGCAAGGGTGAAAGATTTTTAATAGGAAGAGATTTTAATGTACCACAAGAACATGTTACCGTTGTACCTCTCTTTCAGCCGTGGCCCTCCTGAATTCAAGCCGATTATGGATAACAACCACATTACAGCACGATACATCAAAGACCTAGCTTACTGCTCAGTGGGGAGCCACTCTGGCACATTTCAAAAATCTACCCATTCAAGAGCCCTCACTGGAAGGATGTTATGCATTAAATGTGTCACACAGGAAACTGTCTTCTGATCCATCTGATTCCAAACCTCACTGCTACTGCCATGTATGTGTGCTAGTTTCATTAAAAAAAAAGATGAGCAAAAGAACAAACAATAGTGTAAACAAAGACTCAAAAATAGCAGTATCATAACAAAGAGCTCGAACAGAAAATGCATAACATTAACTATTAACTGCTTATTGTGTTAATTTTTAGGATCATTGCATGTTTTAAGGCATTTTTCTGTATGTTTTTTTTGCAATTAAGGATTACTTTGATAAATTGTAAGATATTAAGACAGTCTTCATCACAACTGAAACTAACAGAAATGTTAAACTAAACATAGAACCAAGTGTTCTATCGTCGTAACCATTTTAGTTCAAGTATCTTTCCCTCATAAATAAGGAGAAACATTAAGGAAAAAAGTTCCAAAATGATAAATCAGCGTTATTGCAAGGCTGCTGTACATTTATATCCTGTTTCTTTGTACCTGATCAATTTGGCATTTTTAATTTCCATATTACATCTATCCATGTGCACGTGCATCTGGACATTTACACTATACATTCCGTTCCAGTTTAATTGAATCCCGTTTTTCTAAACTAATTGCAGGGTTGTTGTGTTAATAAGCAGCAATTTTTCACATGCAGGTGTGGGGATCGGTGGTCTACCAGGGTGTGTTTATGTATTTGCATAGCTTCACACCTGTTAATGAAAGTGCTTGTTTTTCCAATGAAGCTCCATGCTTCTCTAATAAGACTCAGTTTCCTCCCACGGCTTCCCTAATGACTGTTATCACACCACCTTCTCAGAAACCAGCGCAGAAGTTATAATAACCTACGTACTGTAGCACCGCTGTGTGTGTGCGCACTTACACAGTTGCACAGGTGACACATGATCCATGCAAGGGGTGAGGGAAACCAGCTGATCCGTTTGTTGAACAGGGGGACAGCCATGAAATATGTAGCGTAAGTGAGATTCAGATTAAGTAGACTGTTGTTGCACCATCTTTAAACATTCACACATAAAAACAGACACATGTTGCTGCTTTTCTTGTTATTTACTGTATATACACACAATATTATACATTCGAACTTCAATTTTTCTCTTCTTTTTTTCTTAGACCTTGGACCTGCTCTATAAAATTCCAACACTCAGTCTGACACTGACATATACTGCAGGCGAGAACAGGTGACTGCCAAACCTTTGCCTAAACCCATCAAAAGTCTTGAGAGCTGAAAACATGCCAAGGCTGCCGCCGATAACAAGCAGGAGATGTGGAGATCTTCCCCTGGGCAGTAACAGAAGTCTCTGAATAGTTTAAGAATTTTCATTTTACCCTCAAAAAGCCCCTCAGTCGCTTGCCTGTGACTTAGTGCGCCTGGAACTGTAGATATTTTCTACAAGCAGGCTTCGCCATTACCAGGAGCTAAATTAACAGCATTTAAGTATCTATTAAAACACCAATGCTCAGCTGCCTCTGGCTGACCTCGCCTTGCCCTTTATTCCATCCGCTGCTGCTCATTAAAATGGTATAATTGCAGGTAAGCATCCTGCAGTATCAACACGCTTAATTACCAAAGAGAGAGGTTGATGGTGCCACATTGGCCCAAATAAACCTGGGTAGCGGTGGAATAAATAGCAGTTATCATTAGCAGTCCGAGCCTGTTTCATTACTGAGGGCATAGCCTCTGTTGATGTGTCCTTATTAACAGAAGAGAAATGTTTTTTCGGTAATTTTTTATCAATGAATTGCCAATTAAGTGATGAAAGCATTTTTGACAACTAATAACATTGTGTCTTTTATATTTGTTTTCTTAATTTAACAATTACTTAATCATGCATGCATTCTAATAAAATAATTTATTTTTCAATCATGGCATGGCAACAGATCTTAAGTAATGTGAAAAAGAATTATTTAAAATGTTAGTGAAGCTGATAAGCAATGGTGTCCATGGACAGTATTAGCCTGTAAACTTGGTTTATGTGAAGTTGCTTTGTGCATTGCACTTATCACATTGGATTCTCTATCACACGTTCACACTTCCCTCCTTCCAGTATTGCACACTGTTCTGTGGTTTAGTTAAGGACTTAGGGCACATTTAAAAATTCCACACAAATCTTTTCTTTTTACCTGTCTCCACATTTTTTTTACTTTTACTTTGACTCCACTCATAAACAGGCCTATCTTTCCCTTTAAAGACATAGAAAGACAGAGTATGGAGCTGTGTTTACCCCCTGCTCATGTGAAGATTTAACTACTATGCTAATCGGCTCTTAGATTCCACTTTTGTCATCTGCAGTTCCCTAATATGCACTAACTGGATATATATTGTATGGGAATGCTCCTACTTTTTCAACCCGCCTCTGAACCGTCAAATTTCTGCTTGCTCTTGATCCGTCCATTTTATACATTTTAGGTCCTTTAAACCCCCTCAAAGCTTCTTAGTAACAGTCGGCCGATCAAAGCCACCACAGCCTTTCCATCCTCTCCTGAACTGAAGCACAAGTTTAAGATTGTCTGAAAGGGGGCTTGGGGCAAAATAAAATGGCATTGTTTGCCACTGACCTGACTCAGTAAACCAAAATGTGCAGTTCCTAAGCTGAAGCACATCGGCGCTGGTTTCATTCATTATACTAAAACGTTTTGGTTTAGAAAGTGTTGGACTTCATCCAAAATTCTGCAGTATAATTGTGTTATATTGAAAAGTCAGAGAACACAGCAGTGAACTGAGCACTGGTGTTAGTGCCACCTTAATGGTAGCACAATTAGAATTTTTTTATTTCCTTAAACAGAGAAAATATATTGTGTTTTTACAAGGATTACAGCTGGACATAAAGTTATAAGCTGAGTCATAAGTGTTTCTGTAAATAATATATCAACATGTTGAACCTGACTGCCTGTCTGCATTCTTCAAAAGAGGATACTGCAAGTTGTTGCTTTTCTGTCTGTGTGTGTGTGCACAAACTTGCATGTGGCCATCAGTGTGAAAGCAAACATACACTGGGTGTCTTTGTGTGTTCGAGAGAGAAAGCAAGTGCATGTGTAAGCCATGTGTGAATATATGCTCTGTTTACGTGCTTTCCCGTGTATGCATGTCTGTGTCTGCATGTGTGTTGGTAGGTGTTATTTGCCAGTCTGGGTCAGAGGAGGGGCAAGGTATCAAAGATCACAAAAAGTGTATGACAGCTGACAATTTCAAGCTTTTGATTAAGATTTGCTGATATGACCAGTCCCCGGGTCTCTCCCAAACTCACTCCAGGGATTCTGGGTTGCCTGGCTGTGCCGCAGACAGAACAACCCGTCAGTTGACAGAATCAGGCAGCACAGGCGCCTTCTCCTCATCGCCTGCCTTACCTCCCTGCTGAAACCCCACTAATTAGAGTGTGGGCAAGATGCAGAAAAAACACCTACAGAGAGCACTGTGTCATGGACATCACCAATTATGCAGCCATTTTGCTCATGGATGCAACCAGCTCTTGTTGTAATGACACACACATACACATCCACGGGCATGAGTAACCCAGTGCACACACGGACAGACTCACATACAAATGATGCATATGCGGATACAATGAGATCATTACAGGAGTAAATCAGGTTTAATCCTGACATATGCTTATTATTTACCGGAGTGTCATGTCAGCAGTAACACCAAGAATACCTGATGTTGCTTATTATTGCTATTTTGACCACTAATCCCTATCAAGGTCATCCATGGTGCAGCTTGCAGACACCTGGAATTATTTTCAAGGTTCATACAATCATTAATACTAACTCTTAGTATATTTTACTTATATCAAAATAGCTGTCTGCTAGTATAAAATTCAATTGGATAGAAACTTGTTGAAAGTTGCGTGTGCATTTGAATTGATGACAGTAATATGTCTAATGACTATCTTCCTTCAGATTTTTCCATTAAATCATCCTTGAATAATACAGAATAAATGGGCTATTATCTTCAACTGTAAGATGAAGTACCACAGAAAAATAGAAATTTTATTTAGCAGTAGCTAGAAGATACTGTTGACTGTAAGGCTAATGTCTTTAAAACACCTTCTCCCCTTTGAAAAAGAGGAGGAAAAGTTAATTGCAGCATTTGCTCATTGGGGAGACAGAGGGCCACTCAAAACGTCCCCTCATTTGTGAATTAGAGACACGCATTTAGCCACAGGAAATGTAAAATAGGATTGCTCACCATGAAGAGGAGGTTAAGTGCACTAATGGAAAGCAGTTAAGTGTTTGTTATTGTTGCTCTGTTATTTCTTTTCTCTTCTGTATTTATAGTTTATATTCCTAGATGTAAATTTCTTGAATGTTTTATTGGCAATTCTTTAATTCATCCATCCAGTGAAAAATGCCGCTGGAGTGTAGTGTTAAGTGTACTTCATTGTCTAGTCACTTCGCAACCTTGCCCTTGCTGTGCTTTGATTTTGTGCCTTTTAGGCAATAAATTCAGGTAGTAAGAAGATGGTGGATGGTACGCTGTGCATCATATCCAACATGACATCTGTAATTATGCAGCATATAACTATGTAAAACAACAAAAGAGACAGGATAACAGTAGTAGGCTATAGTCTCTATGTGGGATAAATGTCTGAAATAATAATGTAATATGTTTTCTGTGCAAACTGGTTCGTATTAGGCACACAAGAAATAAGACTTTCAAAAAGGCTCGCCAGTGGCCTTTATTTTGTATATGGCACCTTCATATTGCATATATTACAACACAGAGCCATCATCATAATGGTATAGTAATTAATCAGCCCCCTTCCCATGCATGTTTGGCCTTTAAGGAATTTGAGAAACAGAGTTTTAGTAATTATTTGTAAGGCTCCCTCCCGTACAACTTGACACCCGCATTGTAAATGTAATCCTGCCGATAATGTGCAGTGGAATTAGTATTTCAGTATTTTATTTAACATGGTTAATAATATTTCCTCTAGCAAAGATTTCTTAGAGGAGGAAATTAATGGATATTGTGGCTATTATTGTTAGCTGTGGAGAAGCACATAGACACAGTCAAATGCTTTAAATTGTATTTGTCATGTTTAAACTCAGTCAGCGGCATGTTAAAAAAAAGTAGATGTCAGAGGACACAAAATCCTCAGTATTGCTCTGAGCTGTCTGACACAGATCTGCAGCGTAACATGCTGCCACTTCCAGAATAAAACAACCCAGGCAAAGCTAGCAGACTTACGGAGCAACCCCTTTCTAATGAGAATTTTGTGTAATTGATGTCACGCTATGGCAAGATTGGGATCGTTTCTTCTCTTTATTTGCTGCCATTTCAGAAATACGCCCTCTGAACTTTAACAGTCATTTATTCTTTCATTTCCTTCTCTAAACAAAAGCGCGGACCTCTTTATGCTCATCACCGTGCCAGTATGAGAGAAACACCATCTTGTCACGCAATGTAACAAAACCATTAAACGTGCAGCATTAAAGGGAGACAAAATGCAATTAGCCAAGAAATTACTCTGATCTTGGTGACATTTGGGAGAAACTGTAACACAATATTCGAGGCCGACGCTTGATTGACAGCCTAATCCAAGTTTGATGGGCTCGGGTCCACGTTCACAGAGCAGAGCGGGTCGTCGGCAGATAACGAGTACAGCTGCACAACTCTGATAGCTATGTCCGCCGTGATTCGTCACTGGGCAAATTCCTCTGGTTTAAACGATGATGAAAGTATCGACCATTAATGACAGGATCATCTCCCTGCCTGAAATAAACGCTCTAATCCCTTTTGCCAGGTCCATGAATTCCTAATATGAGTTATATAAACTGGAGCAATAAATCAGTGTTAGCTCAGTTGTGTTTGGAAAATTGTACCAAGGCTCTTTGCCCCCTGTTTAAAATGCAAGATGGGCAAGTGAGGACATCTTCGCTTAAGCTGTAACATCCAATGAGTTATTGCTGGGGATAGATTAACTTTCTCACAGCAATAAGAATTGCAAATGGGTAAAGAATAAGGTGGAATTTCCCCTAGCTATTGTGAACTGAGACGTGTGTTTGACTGCAGACAGTGGATGGTGATGAATATCACAACCTTTCATCGGCTGGGTCCTGGATTGGTTGAACATGACTGATGGGAATATCATACTCATTGTATTATAATGACATTAATCACAGTCATAGGTAAGTGAGCAACAGAGATAGAAAGAAAGCGAGACAGAGGTTAACAGCAAAATCTGAAATGAGTTTGTTAGTGGGTCATATTAGAAACTGATTAAAGATACAAAAGAGTCAAAGCAGAAATTTCAGTTAGTTTCTTTTAAGTAATACTTTATGTAATACTTACACTTACACTAAGTGTTAGCAGCAATAAATTTCTCACACACACATAAGTGCTACAGCTTACTGAAACATTGTGTGAAGTGAACTGTGCATTCATTTATTTATCGTTTTGTATTGACTTGTACCAATTTGTACCGATTTGTGTATTTTAAGTTATTTAAAGATACATTTGTCAACATAGTTGGTTAATTACAGCATAGATAGCAAACTGCCCTTGAAAACATAAGGAAACATCATAACAAGGAGAGGAAGGCCTTTGACTGACACTTTTATACCAGAATGAAAATGTCCACCCGTGGTACGTCTGGCATAAAAGCAAGAACGCAATTCACCTCCACTCAGCAAGATGATTGTAGCCTCTTTTTTTGAGAGGTGACACAATGCTGCCTAAACGCAATGATTAGGGTGAGTGGAAAGCAAAAGTGAATGGCTGATGAATATTTCATAAATGTTAGCAGCACTTGCTGGACACAAAGTCTGATTTATGGCAGAGAGGGTGTAAAGACTTGGAAGCTGAAGGGCCTCAGCCCCCTTTCACACCAGTGCTAACTTCAAGCACCATCGTTAATCGCAGAATAAAGATGTATTTAGCTGAAGAGCTCTTCATTAAGGGCCTGCTTTAAACAAAAGTAGCTGCACAGGATTTGTGTCATTGGAGTAAAATGCAAAGGACTATAGTGAATGATGAATGAGAACAACAGGCATATTGAGAACATAAAGGGAGGTATTTTGTTTTTAGATTGTACCTCTACGCCATTTCCATAGCCATGTTTACAACTTATAAAGTCTGTAGCCTAATTATTCCAGTGGTACACCAAGGGTACCCCATGGATTGCTGTCTTAAATTTTTTCGAAAAAAAACCCCCACAATGCTTGTATCTTTGAGGTTTACACAAATGTGTTGCAGTCATATCTTTCCTTATAAAACATTAGCATTATTTTTAGTTGCATTACTGCTACCTCATATCAGTGGAATATCAAAAAAACAGAGTTAGACAGATACATTGGTTAAGCCAATATGTCGTCTGATATGAAGTTATTGCAGATATGTCAACAAGAAATTGCAGTGCAAAAATGCAGAACTAGGTTTGAGGTAATTTAGTAACAGTTTGACCATTATCTACTTTTTTTACATTATTTTACGTCATTTTACTGTCAGTACTCTCTAGTGGACACTCACTATGTATCTTGGTCACAATCACAAAAAAACAAAAAAATAAATGAGGGATCTGTATCAACGTGGTTTGTTTGTCCCATGTGTTTATGTAAAAAACCTTACTACAATCGGCCATATTTCGATTTCTAAACTACTACAGCATGTGTTTACTGTGTCCCATTCCTTGAGAGCACTGTGATAAATGACCATGCTTGTACAGATGTGGAGGGACACCTAAATCCACTCTTGATCCACTTGTCCAGCCCTCTTTAATTAAAGCGTGTGCATTTTTCTGTTACTGACAAGTCCATTTGCAGACAACCATCCATCAGACATCTGCCCCTTCTCTGCAGGCATGTAATGAATTGAGCAAAAGTGATTTGTGGTGGTAATCCTTTAGAGAAACTGAATGAAGTGTAAGCATTGCATGTATTTTTTAACCATCTTCCTTTATTTCTCTGTGGATGAATAGTGCCCATAGGCATTGGTATCATATAGATGGCAGTGAACATTATGTTGACTAAGGTTTTGGTGCTATTACCATGTATTTCTAATAAAACTAAAGCCTTAAGAATGACTCTCCATCTCATTTTTCATTAGCTTTAGTGCCCTTTACCTGGAGTCCCCTACCAATTCTTCAGCTTTGCTATGAGCCTACTAATAACTTAAATCTCATTCAGAACATTGTGGGAATAGAGAATTCAAGCAGTTATAAATGAGGTATTAGTGCAGAGAGGGTGGATGGATATTGCTACTTGCCATAAAAACTGTCACAGGGGATGTCATTAACAATATATGTGTTAAGTATTTTTTATGATATTCTACTGTATATTTCCTAAGAGCCTATTTGTTTACCTTTCTTTCCAAACTTTATTCCAGTTCTAACACCTACACTAAGGACAAGGCTAGAGATATTCTATATTTTTATTATTGCAAATCCTATGAGAAGTACCAAACCAACAACGTGTCTGTCTCTCAATGCTGAAACTTCCTCAGATTTTCTGTAGCTCTGAATCTCAATATCATTCATTCCTATTGAATATGTATCTTTAAAACAGTGCACATGGTCATCATCACAAAGGAACATGTCACGCAGTGCAACAGTGTGCCTCAGTGGTGTGTTTTTTAAAAATACATATAAATATAAAATTTCACGGATTCCAATTCATAATCACTGTACATTTGAAATTGACTACAGCTGTGAAATTATATATTATATATTTCTGTACATCTTAGCAATACTGACTAATCCTAAACCCTTCTTAAAAGGTGTTTGCTCAGGAGAGTTTGGGGTCGGGTCATGAATGCATCCCTTGGTGGGCAAGCCCTAGACATGCCCAGCCCTGCTATGTCCCAAAGGCACTCCTGTCAGCTGTGTGCCTCTACCACTGTCACTGAGGGTATATGTATGTACGTATACGTGTACGTGTGTGTGTGTGTGTGTGTGCGTGTGTGTCCTGCCGCAGAACAAGACCCAATTTGATTTGCTCCACTGGCCTGTGAAGCTCGGCTGTGAGGCAGCACCTCTCTTTATTCCCCTAATGGCTTCCCTTCCCCACTGCTCCTTACTCTTCCCCAGACACCAGTTATGTGCACTCTTGTAAATATACATATACACGATAGCAGGAGAGAAAGAGGGAAAGACGGTGATGCATAGATCGAAAGACAGAAACAGAAGAGAGAGAGGGGAAAATCAGTGAAAAGGAGTGGAATAAAAGTAAGACAAAGGGTGTGGTAAAAAAGGGTTTTTGCTCTCGAGAAGCGGCAGTCATTCCGTCAAACTCTGACCTTGGGGCCAAGGTCTCTTTAATCTAGTGATATTGAGAACCTTTAGATCAGCCAGGCAGATGCTGGAGTGGTGGGACCAGCCTATCATAATGGGGGGAGAAGCAGCAAAAGCAGTCCATTTCCACGTCTGGGGCACGAGCCTGGATTGTCATGGTGTCATTTGTGTTTCACTGAGGATGGAGTTCAGGGGCACAGGAGGTTAAGCTTGCTGCTGCTGTTGCCACCCACTCTATACACTGTGGTACATGGTATTATACAAGTGGATGTAGCTCGCTCCCTCTCCCCTCCCCCATAAGCGATCTAAATGGTAGCTCTTGTGAGCTGAACCATATAAGTGAGTGTGATGGAGAGACATGTAAATTGCTTTGCATAGGACATGCAATTGGCACAGTCTATAGCTAACTAACAGCATGGTTCTGCTCAAATAGGTTCTAAAAGCGACCATGTGTGACTTTGAGTTTAAATGGGTCATACCATACAGGTACAATTCAATCACATATGAAATGAGTTTGCTGTAAGTAAACTTCAGAAATGATTTTCTTTGTCAAGTCTAATGTGCTGAGTTCAGTGGGTGTGCGTGTGGTTGTGGGTCTTGGAAAATTGCAAGGGCTGTGTGAGAGGGGGCGCTAATTTAAGAGGCTTAATAATGACCCCCTACTATTCTCTGCAGGAACTGCCTTCATTCGCCCATCACATCACATGCATGGCATGACATGGAAACAGGAGATGCATGTCATTTTTGACACAGCTTGGCGCTTTCTGGCTGCAGGGGAAACTTCTACATGAATCTGCTGTACCTGCCTGTTCATAAGGGGAAGAAAGAAATAAGTTGAGAATCACAATTTCTTTTTTATCTTCCCCTTCAACAAAACAACACAGTCTTGTTGTCTTCATTTTTAAATAAGAAAACAGTCCTGAATATTCAAAGCAGCCGCAGCATACAATGCTACTTCTTTAATGCTGATGTGAAAAAATGGGATGAATTTTGAAAAGTATGCCTAGTTAAAAGAATTTCTTTGTAAGATTAAGGTACATCTCTGTTTCTGTGAAAAAAAACATTAATTAGATTGCTTTGTACAAAAGAGCTACTGTGAGATTCTATCAAGGAGATTCATGCTACACATTTCTCCAAAAAGACGACAGGGGGGATTTATTTTTAATTGACAGGCTTTTGTCTATAGCACTTGCAGCACCAACTGACGATGACTATAAATAGACAAAATGGGCTTACTGGCCACATGGGTGTGTGTATGGACAATTTAAATCTTCCATGCTGTTCAGACTCAATAGATTAATTGATCATAAGTATGGTTGACAAATCAGCACAAGAGCAGTTAGAGAAATTGAAAGGTGAGCAGAAAGTGCAGGGCGCACACCATGTTTGAGGTAAACATCTAGGGATTTCCAGACTTGTGAAATCCAATTGCATGACCTTTTTTTGGCTAACTAGAAGGCATCGTTTCTATTAAAAGGTTGCTTTGAGCTTCTAGGGAGCATAGTGCAGGTATTTCACCAGACTGATAGAGTGAGGCATGTCAGACACCATGAATGAACTGCACATGGAGATATAATGACATTGACAGGCAGTAAAATGGTGAGGTGCATGACATAAATGACAAAAACATGAGCACAAGGCATTAATCAGCTAATTTGTACAGCACCAAACATTAATACTAAAGCTAAAGTCTTTCTATGTTAATATTGGTTCTCAAGCAAATCAAAACTATATTCTATTTAGTGACTTGAAATGTTAGTAATTCAGCTAATTTCTATGGAGATACTTTAGGTGCATAAGGTTATTTTTGCTAGGCAAATCAGATAATCTGATTCCATAACATGAGTTAGCAGCTCACTCTTAAATCTGGATGGTTCCTTTTTTCAGAGAAGACCCTGGGGTGCATTGCAAATAAGGGGCCCCTTTGCGTTGCCCCTTGATGCAACAGTCACCATAATGCAAGTGGCACTGTGTGTCCGCTGTTAAACGATTCACATGAGAATCTGTCCCCTCCTCCTTCCCTCCGTTTATCTTAGTTCTATAGTCTTCCTGTCTTTGACCCATGTAGAATCTAGCTTCCCATTTGGGCCTCCATGCGTCCAGTCATTTACATTTCAGCACATTCAAACCCTTCCAAATAGGATCTGAAAGCGTATCATCACACTGACTGTCGGGAGAGGCAGGTTCCATAATTTCATTTAGATTTTCATGTTTTTTGGGGGTGTTTCAGTTCAGTGAGGGGGTTTCTCAGAGGTGACTGTTCTGAATAGTTGTGGGCTCAAAGTCTAAATGTGAATCACAGCTCTCTGATAACAGTTTTTAGTCAGAATAAAACTCAAAGGAATACTCACAGTTTTAGTGAGGCTCTCTTAAAATCACTTCCTTCATCATAAATTTATAACTGTAACCAATAGCTCTCATAGTCGGCCACCTAAAAAGGACCCAATGCGGCAATTCCAGGTGAATTTTTGATATTTCATTATGAAACGAGCCAACTGTCTCATTTATATCTCCGAATATTCACTCTGCCAAAATCATTGCAGCCGTCCCTCCATCGCCCCCGGTGGAATGCGCCTTGTCTGATCTGCTTGGACCCAGCCCTGGATCATCTGGTTATCATCCGATATTTTTCTGTCTTTCTGAGGTATATTTCACATTTACCACCATTGATGAATTGCAACTCTTGACAGTTAGGCATCATTATTAAACATTTGTGCAGATCTCAGATAGCAAGGAACAGATGAAAGAAACTGCTTTCTTTTCAAAAGTACATTCAGAAAAACTGAAGTGATGGGAGACTTTGTGATTGGGCAACATGAGATTCAATTCAATAATTCATAGCAACCATAAAGAATGTTTACATTATACAGGTGATGATTTTAGTGAAAATACCTACAACTTGGTACATTGTACCAAATATTGTATTTGAGTCATTATGCAGCTGTATTAGCAATCAAAATTAAATTCTAAATGCATATAAAAAAGCACAAATTCCTGCTGGTTTCAGACAGTCACACAGGACAGCCAACATACAATATGACATTCGGTGACAAGGCCACCTTGTTATCAGGTTTGTACTTCCCAAATTCCATGTGCATGTGTTGCCCAGTCTTTTTACTTGCCTAGTTTAAAATTGAGTGATTACTCCTGAATTTATTTCTTTAAAAAGCTCACAATGAACAGGCCCCTTACACACACACACACACACACACACACGCACACACAGACCAAGCTCCTTACCCCTTTGATGATATTTTGAAATTAGCCCTCTTTAATCAAATGTGCCATGGTGTTCAGGTGTTGAAAATTCCTTTTTTCTCCCATCTTCCGGAGGTTGTTGTTGTTGGAAAAGTACTCTGTGGATTACACTGGCAAGCCACCCCTGAACCTTTCTAACTCTGTAATCCAAAGGGGAAGCATGGCTCGTTTTTATCAGGAAGCTCAATAGATAAACAATAATAATACATTTCAGCTAATGAATCAGACCACGATGTATGGAGAGCTTACCCGTGCCGAGCGCCTCAGCCTCGTTGCCATTTGTTTGGAGCTGTTTGTTTTTAACTGCCTGCTATTGTTACTGTTTTTAATCCGGGAGAAATAAATTTATTTGAATGCTCCATGGATTAAAGAAACTGCGATTTTCCACTTCAAACACATGCAGCGTGTCGGGTGATAAAACGACTGCAGCTCAGAACCAGTATTTCATTGTCCTTTTTCCTCCTGCGCCAAATGCTGTTTATTTAAACTGTACCTTTTTCTTTTTTGGTGTCTGGGTGTCTAGATGTCTTTTTTTAATTTGGAGGTATTGTTTACCTCTTTAGTCAAAAGCTGGTTTGAATAATCCCAAAGCCCACCTGCTCAACTCAAACTGGTCCCAAAAAAGGCCAGGTAGGTGTTTGTGTGCAAGAATGTGTGCTTTTGTGATACTACCAAACATAGCAACAATACACAGTAATTCCTTCCCCAGCTCTAATTGCAGAGTAAGAAAACAATGGCTCCTTAGGAGACTCTGCAGCCACTGGATGCAGGTTTTATTTGTATCACATGGATCCCTTATCTCTACACTGCCAGTCTTCCATCTATCCGTAATTCCAATTAGCGCTCTCCCTTTCTTTGTGGTTTCAGGAAGTCTGGTCAGATGGCCATGGTAAAGGCCAACATTGCTCCTTGGGGTAAAGCAACACCAAGGCCCAAGTGAAAGATGGAAAGAGTGTGCATGTGTGCACATGTGTGTGACAGGATGAGAAACAGAGAGAAAATGAAAGAAACGAAAAGAGCGAGAGACAGATGTAGAAACATGAAGAATCTAAGGGTGAGAAAGTAGCATGAGTTTCATGGGTTTGGTCAGACAGATAAAAGATGACAGAGGAGCTCATTGCCAAAGGTATGATACTTTAACAGCATGACTCAGAAAAGGCTTCAGATGAATATTTATGAGGCAGCTGTGTCAGGACACACTGATACAACCAAAGGATAAAGTTGGTTATGTCAGGAAAGAAATTCAGCCACTAACCTATATTACTGCTGCAAAAAAAGTAGTTACTAAACAGAAAAGACATTAATGAGACACTGACATGACAACTTTCATAAGGAAGTCTTGACAATATTAAACTGTCAGGTATATAAACATATGGATTAAAACAAACAAAAATAGTCAGACAGAATAGCCATATTTTCAACAGGTATTTTTGGGGTAATGATAACCTCCATAAACAATGCAGGCCAATGAGACAAACTAGCCTAAATAAGAACAGGTTTCAATGCAATGTGAATGTGTGCATTTTTAGAATGTCTCTAAAAAATAAAATAAAATACCCTGCAACATTCTGACAGTCAAGCGCAACCCCCCCCCCAATCCCACCAACACCGCTGCCACCCTCCAGGGCCGGGGGCATTTTAATTGGCCAACTTCCGAACTGTAATTTTTTTAATTGCTTAGAGACACTCTGCTCTCTTTAAAAAAATCAATGCAGATGTAATAATATCTGTAATTGTCTGCCACGCTCCAGGGACACCACAAAAGCCTCAGATCAATGGAGGAAAGCAGGGAAGCTGGTAGGGGTTAATTTTTCCCTTTCTGTAGGTAATGACAGGGAGGCAACGCTTGGCTCCTGGCATAGAGGCACAACTTGTGCTGTTCCTATTGTCTCTACAGCGCCTAATTGGGCCAAATGCAGTTAGTTCCCCCTGGCAGAGGCTGTCGAGGTAGTGATTAATGAAGCCTCCAGTCACGTAACCTGATAAAAAGAAAAGAAAGGGATAGGAGAGGGGAAAAAATATCAACCTGCTTTGTTTTCTTCATTCTTTTTCCTTTCTTGTGCTTTTTCACTGCCTTTGTCAATTCTCCAGAACTTCTTTCTTTAAGTAAACAGGTGAAGTAGTTTAAGTTTGCTACGGTTTATTTTTCTTCAGGAAAGGAAAGGGGGCAGGCCCATTACTGCATAGTGGGAGTAATTAAACCAAAAAAAGAAGAAAAATATGGGGTTGCTCAGCTTGAATCCCAAAGTCTCCTTTCTTGAAGTGTAATATCACACATTCTTGGTAAAAAATGGCTAGAGTGTCTGGCCGAAGCAACAGTGTTTGGATTTTGCAGCAGTCTTTCCTGTGTCGTCTCCGGAGACGCGTGTTAGGAATCCAAGATCAAGAGGTCACAGGTATTAGCCTCCAAGGATCGTCATGGCCTTTGACTAATTACCTCATTAAGCTGCACTCCAATACTTTCCATGGTCTCTGTGGCTCGGCCTTGTTGCTCGGTGTAAAGAGGACAGAGTGGACACAGAACTCGTCCACAGTGACCTGGGTGAACCGACCACAGCTTGTTGCTGCCTGGTGGGTGGGTCGTAGGAGGGAAATCAATCCTCTGTAAACATATTAGATGCGATTACATCCTGCTGGACTTTGCCTAACACGGTTATGGAAGCATTAGGCAAAGTCTTCCTTTATCAACCCCCTCCCCAAGCCATTAGGACAATGACATGTAATTTTCACATGCAGATGCTGTTTGGAAGGTACTGAAAAAAGAGCACAGGGGAGGAGTTGCATGTTTGTGTTCTGACTGCATTCAAAACAAAGTGTTTTATTTGTTTTATGAGGTTGATGTCACATTGTGGTTTGTTATTGTCCTAATAAGGCAGCTTTATGCAACACAGCAACCAGGCTTATGAAGACACCTTGAATGAACTGTTACTTTTATAGCAATACCTAAAGTAAAACATGTAATAAATCACACATATTTCCTATTTACAAACATTTAGACAATGCTGTATAAACCTTGCTGTTTCTTTCATCACTGATTAATTTAGGCACAAATACATCTTCAACTCCATGTGAATAACTATCATTCCTTTAAATGAATTATTAAAATAGCATTTCAGATTCTCTCAAAGAGGAGACTGATATGCTCATTTTTAATATTTTATTTCAATACTTTGTTGCATGATGATCAGCAGCTGAAATGTTGTCATGTTATTTCAGGGATCTGATTAATGTTTGTGTTTGTTCATTTTGTCTGGAATTACGTAGGCACCTTAATTCCTCAGTGAAAAAAATCCCAATTACCATAAAATGTATGAATGATAATTGTGGAACAATGTAATGTCAATAGCTGTCTGATTAATCCCTCTGAACACAGCCAAATGGCTGGCACAGTAACTCCATACGCGATAAGCAATTTCATTTGTTCCTAATTACCAAGAGGCCCATTTTGCCACTGTCATGATGAGATTTCTAAACCTCCTTAACCAGCCAAGGCTTATACATTTATAAAAACATATCTCTTTTTTACCCTCTTTCTTCCTCTTTCATTCTGGAAAGTATTCAAGTCTAATTACTCACAAGAGGGCATGTGTGCTTACAGTAGCACAAGAGGTGCTTGACAACAAAGTTTATCCCCAACAGCCAGGACTCTAAGCACATCCAGGTACTTTCTGAGATGAACAGCAGTTGTCCTTGCTTGGGAAAGTGTATGTGTGTGTGTGAGTCTGATTGTGTGCGCGTGTACACGTCTCCATTGGTCTCTGTGTATGAGTATGCAGTCAGCCACCATCCTGCCTGTGTGTGTTTTTGTGCCTAGTATAAGGATTTTTTCATGCCATTTCAGAGCCAGCAGAGCAGGTTTGGTCTTGGTCATCCATGAAATAGCCTTGGGCCTGCATGCATGTGCATAGGTTCTTCAAACAGCCTGACTTTTTTACACCACCTTTCTCTTTCTTTTAGCAATGGATTGGGGATGAGGACTGGTCAGAAGGGTTCAAATACAGCATCGCACAGTTTTACCTCAGGGCTCCCTTGCTGTCATCCAACAGCACCCTCAAGACCACTATTCTCCTTCTTATCCCAGACCTGAATTCTTCATTTGGTCACACTGCTTGCTCTTGAATAGTCACCTCTGAGGAGATTAACCCTTTCATTAAAAATGCCTGACCAGGGTCAATCTACTGCCTGGCTCTGCAGTCCCTGCGTCTTGGCTTTGATCTATCAACTATGGAGAAATTATTAGCAAACTTTAAGCTGTGCCATGTGATTTGTTTTTGTAAATTTGTAGAAATTATTCATAATCCTATTATGTGGCCAAGGGGCAAACCTGCATAAAATATATGAACCTTTGTTATCATGGGGAAAGCAAAGGAAGAAATGGTGAATGTGAGTGCACTGGAGTTATGGGAAAGCAGAAGTGTTCTGCCCTAATCTATGGGACAATGCCCTATGCCTTTGATAAATAACTGCCTCTGTGACCTCTAATTCCACTCACCTAAAATGGAAGAACTAGTGTCCATATTTACCCTTTTCCCAACTCTATTCCAATCCTAAGTACGCCTCTTTTGTTGCAGACAAGGAATAATTGTGACGTTACAAACCTCAGTCCCAGCAGCATGCATTATCAGGAGAGTAATGTATTGCACATAACCAGGGGAAGAGAAGAAATCACAATTTTTACACCTCCCATCTCCATTCAGGGGCCAATACTTTGCAGAACAAAAGTCAATGTCTCAGCCCAAATCTTGTCTGACAACGCGTAGCAGCCCGTGCTATTTTGGGCTCTTTGTGGTGCCAATCTCCTATCTCTCCCGTGACATTTTTTTCAAAGAAAGAGTAGATTTCCTAGAGACTCTGCCCTTTGCAACTTCCACAGTGTATTCTTGCACATAGAGTAAGGACCCTCCTCCTCACTCTAATGCCGTCGCTCTTTGCAGTGACCTGAGAAAGGGAAAATTAAGACAGCGTATCAGGCTAAGAGCCCTATCTTTAGCTGGTGGAGTGAAAAGACATTATACAGATGCTTAATTCACCAGTTACACATTTGGAATAAAAGGTGCAGAACCTGGGAAAATTTTGTCCTGGAACTATGCTGTAAACTAAAGCTAGAAACATACAAATCATTGCATAGTGTTTGATAAGAAACATTTTCTAATTTGTGCAAATAAAACATTTTACAACACCAGTTCTACCTTGTCATGTGTTCAATTTATAATTGTCTGTGAAGTTATTCACAAACCCCACTCTTTAATCATCCTGTGTTCTAGACAGTAATAATTTACAGCTAATAGAAAAACTTGACTTCATGCTTTTAATGTCTCCATTTTAGATGGACTAGCTTACTGGCAGGCCACCAACTTCATATTAATTTGCTGCAGCATTGGAGTGTACGGGTCTTATCTGGGCCTGCTTTTATTCAGGGTGAAAAGCTGAGTCGTTCTAAATAACGCAGGTCTAATTGGCTATGTTTTGCAGTTTATTTCCATAAAGAGCCTAGGAGACTGTCACCTCAGTTTGGGAGGACAAGGTGCTGGAGCTGGAGCCATGTACCTCAGCAAGCCGTTAATCAGGAAACACACTTTCGCCTGTTTCACAGAGGGCAAAGGTCAAGGAGGAGGGGCCGACACCATATCTGCACCAGAACGCTATAATTGTAGGAGTGTAAATTGATGTAGAAAAATGCCCTGTCTCTGAAATTCAGCGAAAATGCATGGTGAGGATCTGTCCAAAGGGTGTAATGAAGGACCAAGTGTCTCTTTGTGTAAGCAGAAAAGTAAGACTTGGCTAAACTTATTTGACATGGTTTTACTATAATCTAAAACAGATTTAAAGTAAGTAAATACAATGTTCCATTCCTTCTTTTCCTTTCTACATTCAAATATTTGACATAACCTGTCCAACAATAGCGTATCTGAATAAAAATAACATTGAATATTGCATCAAGTGATGGCTGTTTCTTCAAAGGAATCATCATCTACAGCTATAAGTATCTCCAAGCCTTCTGGAAAGTTGTGCCGGTGCCTCGACAGGAGCATACATACTCAGCATCAGTGAGAAGATCAACTTGCCTTCGGTATTCTATTTGTGCTGTGCTGCACCCTTGTTTTGGGGCTGGACTCTTTCTCCTAATGTGGTGCCCTTGATCCCACAGCTGTGATTTTCCGGCTGCCACTTAACATCCAGTGGCTCCGGGGGCCATGAATAGAGGTGGTCTCAGCGCAGTCAGGCCTCCTCATTTTATGGCTGCCTGCCTGTGGTCAACAGTCCTCTAGATCAGCACCAGCCACCACAAAGGAGAGAAAGTCTGAACTCAAGATCTGTAACTTATCATATAAATGTATGGCTAGAAGTAAGAATATCTAGTGACTGGTTCCTTATGCTCTGAGCTGCTTATTTAACTTGTCAGCATATTTTAAGTATATACCAATACTTAGCCTATCCATAGCCAAATCAAAATTATTTACTTTTAAAACACAAGGTGACCAGTAAATACTACATTAAACATAACCCTCTCCTTGAGGTACACTTCACAGCTTTATAGCAACAACTACAACATGCATGAAAAAACACAAAATTTGAGAGCTGTTTCCTTAACACTGCTTTCCCAACAAGTGGGCACAGTCCAACTAAATTGGCTTTATTTATTCAGTTTAAAGCATCCATATTGGGTCTGTGGAACACACTAAGCCCCGGTGGTATACTTAAGTGGCTCACAAAGAGATTCAGAGGATGGTGCTGCCAAGTGTGGCTTTATGGGGACAATTTAACATAATGGTCAAATAAATACTGTTGTAAAAAAACACCTGTGAAAACTGGTGGCAGGTTGAGGCCCATTACTATATTTTTTGTGTGACAGTTCAGCGATGTACAACAGATTTCATTCCATTTTGCTAAAGCGGAGAGTCGCATTCGGGTTTTATATGCTGGCTCGGAAATGCAGTACAAGCACAGCTCAGTGAACCTGGCAAAGTGGTAAGGATGCAACAAGAAATGCAATGGTCATGGAAAGTAATGAGAAACTCTACTCTTAGCTCCTCATTATACTCTCTAATCATTCTCATACTCATTACTCTCTAGAGGAATATCTATTAACACTTGATGATTTCTCAGCAAGGTCTCACTTTTAGAATCAACTGTCTTTATGAAATATGAATTTGACACCAGGTAAATATGAATAAGCAAACATTGCTCAGTCATGCTGGTGCTGCATTGCTCTCTGTTGATTAAAAAGTTAAAGCCAAGCGCTATTCAGTGACATCACACAGCTATCACAAAAATATCAAAGTCCCAGTCTGAATTACAAGATGCATGGTATGTTCATCTAGAAAGGTGGTAATTATGGTAACCATCAGAGGATGTAAATTTGGCACTGTGCCCAGTGTGATTCAACGTGGATTTACCCTTTAAATACTTCCTTTACAGAAAGAAATGTTGATCAATTCAAATCAGACATATAACAAGACAAAATGTGATTGTGATATATTTATTTATTTAAAATATATATGAATACATTGCGTTATTTTAATGATGATTTCCTTTTGTCATCCGCAAATAGAGGTTAGCTGATTAAAAAATAAACAACACTCAGACATTAGGTCAGTTCTGGTTAGTACACATAAACAATGGTCAGTGGCACAGGCTCTGATTACTCTGTTTCTGTCAGGTTTTTGGCACTCAGCTTAGTCTCAGGAGGGTCAGACTGATGACTGGTATCTACAAGCTGTCAAAGTAGGCCAGAATTATTAACAAGAAGCTGAAATCAATACCACAAAATCAAAATGGCAATAATGGCTGTGTCACTGTGTCAGAGATTTAACCTTTTTACACTATTTTTTAACCTACTAAGTCAAACAATTTTTAACCATTGCTATGGGTTACCTTATAAGGAGGTTGCAACAAGCTTTCAAAGAAAGACCTAAATACAAATAAGTAAATAATGTTTGCACAGCATATAAATCAATCAAATGTATTTTCACATCCAGGCAAACACTGTCCATAATAATGTATTATTACTCATTAATAAAGCTTTCCTAATTTATTTATTAACCATTAATAAAGCCATCAGTTACATCTTCAAAACATTATGCCTTATCAGAAACTAAAAATATTTATACTTTTGGGTTTTATACCATCTCTATGACACAGAAACACCTTACATAAACCCGACCTTAGAGAATAGACCTCACGTCATAAGTCAGCGTATGCAATATGAAGACACCATGCAACAAAGCCCTGATTTTTCCTCCTCGTCTCTCTTACTTACACTTCTTCTGCTTGTCATACTTCTCTCACTATGCATCAGAGAGATGACCCTTGCCTCACCTCTGGCGCAGGGTGTGAGCTGGGTGTCCCAGTCAGACCTGTCCTGCTGAATGCCTTCTGACAGGTTGTTTGTGAAACTCTTGTGTTCTGTTTGTTCCCTCTCCCCTCCCCTGTCCTTGCTGACAGTGTCCCCATTGTGAATCTGAAGGGCCTTGTTTTGTTTTGCCCGCCTCATTGGAGACAGTGTTGGCCCAAAGAGAGTTTGAACACACCTCTGCACACTCTGTGGGTGCATCTGTTGACTTACCTGTCCATTATTTAACTTTTTCCTGCCTATTAATTAACTTTTCCGGAAGGTTTTGTGGGAATTAATAGGTAGCTCATATCCTTTTGTTTAATTTGTGCTGCTAATATTAACATCTGAATTATTATACGTTAGGGGTCAATTAATATTTAAATCATACGTAACACAAAATACATTTTGTAAGTGGAATGATCATGCTTCAGTATGATTGTAAATATATTGTCTGCTTCAGTATTTTCTGAGTAAACCACAAGGCATCCTTATGCATAATTATTTGATATATAGGTTGCATACAGTAAACAAGACTTCATTGGACTTCACTTGTTTTAACTGCAACATGTTCCTTATGGTTTCTTTTAAAAATCACAGATTTCGGAGTAAAGGCCTTCAATTAAAAATAAAAAAACAATACAAATCAAATCTAGCCTTGTGTCTACAACCAGTCATCTACCTAATTCCCCCATTTTCCCTCCTTCCAGCCCCCATCTCCTGTTCCTAACATCAGCGGGGAGCGTGGCTAATTTACGAGCGTGGGCAATGCCAACATACTCTCTGAGGAGGGCCCGTTTTAACACCTCCAAATGCTGTAATGCATCCCAGCTGACCTTAATTATAAAAGCATGTGCCTCCCCTGTGCTTCCCGCATGCCCCCCCACACCCACCATATACAATCCACAAGGCCGGGGGGTGTGAGCCAGGGTTCTTACCTGCAGAGAACAACACAGCAGCAGCCACCATAGCAGCTCACTGTTAATAGTTGCATCCTGAGAGGAAATCAATAAAGCTATAAAGGGTGATATCACATGCCTGCCCCCCCTCCCTCCCTCCCTTCCCTCCCTTTCTCAGTGGGACCTGTTTATGAGGGGGTCTGGTGGTTGGTGGGAGCAACTGAAAGGTCAGTAGTATGAGGTTTTGATCTAGGGGTGAGATGCCCTCTTTGGGAGTGTGGGGTAAATGGTGGAGTGGGACCCCTGACTCATCTGGGGAAGAAGTGGATCTTTTTAGAGGGCTTATGGCTGCTGTGTGTTGTCAAGGTAGCGAAGCATTAGTGCCTGTAAAGGCCCATCGATGCCGCCTGGTTGTGATGAGAGGACAATCCCAGGAGGTAACACAGGGCCTTGCTAAACTGCTGATGAACCAAGGGAGATATTAAAAGACCTACTCTTCCTCTTCTTCTGTCTGTATTGCAGATTTTTGCCCATAATATTGATATACGCACAGCACGGGGCTCTAGCATCATTGGGCTGATAAACTGCTCACACAATAGATAATCTTTTATGTACCTCCCGTGCACAGCACAAATATTATGACTATTAGTACATTAATTAACTCACTGGCCTGGGGGTCCTCTGCCCAGCCAAGGTTAAGAGCTTCTTTAATTAAAGATCAATACAGTTTTGCAGTATATTTCTACAGCACCAAAGGAGACATGGAGCTCTTTACTGTCTACATGTCAGAATGATATAAAAGTTCACAGGATATGTATAGATGGAGATGATTCAAAGTACAAAATGAGACCATTTGCAAGTATAGAACAGTGAGCTGATATATGTCAAACTGCTGAAGTGATGGTGTGAAAGACATAATACCTCATGGATTGAGTTATGTTTGTAGCAATAATGTCAGTTCACCTTTCCGCAGGTCTTAGCTCGATCCCAAACACACAAACCCATTAAGATCAGAGCTAATGGGTGCAGCAACAATGTCCAGCCTATCTTCCAGTCTTTGTTGACATTCTCTTGTCTAACATCACTTACTAAAACACCTGTGTACTGTGCAAAGGAGGTGTGCAGATGTGGTTATGGCTGAGATCAAAGCCAAGACTATTCTCTCTACTGCTATCCAGATGTGTACACCTTAGGATTTAGTCCTTGTTTGTAGAAGTAAAGATGGCAGGGCCCAAAGAGCACACCTTCACGCTCAAGGCTCCAAACTTCCCCTCAGATCACCGTAATCCGCCTGGATTATGTTTGACAGGACAGGGATCCTCCTGCTGGTCTGCGCCCCTGTCTGTTCCGGAGTACAGCCCACAAAGGGTGGCTACAGCCAAAACCCTAACTCCAGACCCACACCAAGCACCAACCTGCCTCAGTCCGTAAGACGCCTTAAGAGCCCTCACATTGTATCTGCAGCATGTTGTCTCTACAGTGTATTCATTTTACTGACATTCTTGGTTTTTCAAATTTCACATCAAACATATATACACACTATATCAAATCAACATACAACAATTCAATCTGTAACACAAAATAACTGATATTATGTGCGATTTTTACATGAAGAGTGTTTTATGTTTAGTTTACATATAATTGTTACTTGATCCAAAGATCAAGTTTCTATAAATATGTCTGGGGCCCTCGCATAATTGAACTCACTGGCCAGTTTGCACAATATACTATAGCTACCTATTCTCACATGTTATTTATTATAGGCAAGACATGAGTTGTTGTAACCAGAGGAGGACCAAAAAGATTCTGATTTATTAGGCTACCCAGGGGGAGCCACTTACAAACACACACAACTTCTTACGCATCTTCAGTCTCTAACAACTCCACTGGAGATGTGATGGATAAGGAACCCTCTCATATCAATGCTGGCCTGGCTTAGGCTAAGCCCACCTGGGTCTCTCTGGGCCTGTTGACCAGTCTCTCTCCAAAACTCTGCTTCCTCTCCCTCCCTTCACCGCCCACACAAGACTAAGACAGGTTAAACAGTTAAACACCAGCAAATCCAGCACTGCCCTGTGGGAAATTTGCTTCTAATCCCTAACTTATAGGCACAGAATCAAAGCCAAAAAGCCTGAGCAACAAATCTGATCCTCCCCCTAACAATCTTGGGCCTCTTGGGAGAGCAGGGAGAAGCTCTACAGACAAGGCAGAGATGGATAAATACCTAAATGATGAGACAGTCTGGGGACAGGGGAGTAGTGTCTGGCTATGGCCGTTCACCTCCAATTTGGCATCCGCGCAATGAAAGGCAATTGGGTGGCAACCCCCACACAGCAGCCAGTCCTTATTATTATATGTTGAAGTGTGGCTTGGGCAATGATTAATGACAGTGTCAGGGCGAAAACAAAGCACAGCGCAAGTTATCTCCAATCCACCTGCTCCTGTGGCCCGATTGGAAGAGAATGGAAAAGAGTGCAGGCAGCACATGGCTTGATAATGGGAAAGAGAAGGAGGGAGAGAATGGAAAGGAGAAAGAGGAGAGCAGGAGAAAAGGGGAAGACGCTGGGATAGAGGGTATAGTGAAAGGGACTTAATGACCAAAGCAAAGTGACAGCAAAAAAAATGAAAGAAACATAGAATACACATATACAGATAAAGTAATTTACAAAGACCAACATCTGTGCATCACATGCTTCAAAAAACATCTTCCCTTCAAGATCAAAATAATTCCGAACAACCCCACAGGGATTTACTCTATGTGTCTTTAAGCTAACATAATGCCAACTTGCAGGTAGTTTCCGTGCGAGGTGTGAACATGCAGCTTGTGGCTTGCCTCTGTGATTGATTTGACAGACAGAGTGGACTTTCATGGCGTCTGTGTTTGTTACATCCAGGCCCACTGTCCCCTGCTGTATTGGTGTTGACATTTATGAGACATGTCGGAGGGGGCCTGCTAGACCTCACTAATGAGAGAACCGACGCTGACAGGGGGTAGCACAGCCTGACACTGCCATCCAGAGGCTGCTCCGGGTAATGCAGCTGTGGTGTGGCGGTCAATCATCATGTTTACGCTTGTTCCAATTCTGTGATTCTTTGACGGTGTACTCAAATGCACTGCTAAGAGATTATGAAGAAACTGCTGAAACTGCTACTGAAAAAATTAATAAACAAATGATTGACTTCTGATGTCTTCTACACAAAAGGTAATGACACACCAGTTACAGTATTGTGCTTGTGGGCTCTCAGGTGTTTATGTGTTCACAAGTGTGATATGCCTTAAATGTGACAGTGAGTTTATGCCTGTTTGTGTGCCTGAGTGCCAACCTCACTGTCACACGCAGTCCTCTAATTCAGGTCAATGTGTGACAGCGAGTTTCAGGCGCCACAGTTAACTGTTAAGAGGACACTGGCTGTAGAGTAGAGCTGCCCTAGATAATGTCACGGTATAGTACAGTATTTTTATTTATGCACGCGACTCATTCCTGAGTCGCAGGAGACAACCCTTACTCGCTCATTTATTCAAGTAGAAGGGAAAACGGCGATTAGTAACCTGCTCACATACAGAGAACCCGCACTATGACCAAACGGGATTAGGGCAATGTCTGATATCTTTTCCTTTCAACAAAGAATAAATGTAAGACACAGTTGTCTTTTACATGTTTTAAGCCCCATTAAATGACAATGTCTGATCCTCAGTGACACTGAAAATTGACAAAGAAAAATGTCCCTGAAACTACCAATTATACCTTTAAACTATAACCACAGCAACAAACAACCCCAAATAAGATGGGAATTTGTGAAAACTCTGGGATTTCAGTGCCCTTTCTGTTTGCACTGTCCTCGAAAGCTGCAGAAAAAAACATTAAGTCTTATTTTGACCCATGTGAGGGCTGAGAGAGACTCCATTAAAACCAGGAAATGAAAGTGCACCACCCCTGGCTTCACCAATAAATGTCTCTGCAGTTTCCACAGAACCCCTTGCTGTAGTTACAATATACACCCTGCCCTTCCTAAGTCTGACAATCCCCCCTCATGTAATACATATACAACAGTTTTGTGTAAAGTATTTTAAATAGAATATGACTGAAAGAGCGTACATACAAGTAAGATCGTTCAGACGCACACTCTTTTTTGCTGCTTGAATATCTACAACAATAAATTATTCCCTGGGTTAAGTTTATGTGACAAAACTTGCAACAATGAAACTAAAGCTTCAAGCCTAGGCTGCTCTAAAGTCGAGGTATGGACCTTAAAACAAGAAATAAGATGCACCCAATGGAGCACGGAGCCAGCTGATTTTAAGGTCAGAGGTCATCCATACTTTCTATAACCTTCAGGAAATTAGGAGACGTAGACTATAGCAGCCAAATGCATGTGTAGAAAATGGCTTTGTTAAATGTTGGTGGACATCAGCAGCCCTTGAAAGGGGCCCCAGAATCACAATGGTTTCCCAAACACAACTCCCTCACTACACATTTTTTCTATGCAGTCTTGGGGTGCCAGCTATGTGCATATGCAGTAGCTAGTGTATAAAAGGCTGTGGACTTTCCTGGCTTTTTAACCATTAGGATCGGTCACAAGGTCCTGACCAGGTGTAAGGCGCAACAACAAGCTGAAAGTAAGCAGCCCTCACAAAAAGGCATGAAATTTCTAAACATCAAGAAAACCGAGATTTCTCTGTAAACAACCTATCAATCATATCCATTAAAAATGTTTTGTCATTTTTTTTGTGAACACTTGTTTTGAGACTTTTCCAACTGTATGCTTTATTTGACAGTTCCAATCATGTAACACTGCATCTTTCAGCCGAAGATGTGGCAAGGGTGTCTTCCCTGTGTAGTTTTCCCGTAGCAGTGTAATCTGTGGAGGAAACCGTAGTGTTTTTTTAATGAGAAGCCGTGGTCTCCTCTTCCTCATAACAGCTCCTGTCTGTCTGTAGCACAGTGCAGCACGGCACAGCATGCTCCACTGAAATGTGGTCTGTCTATGTGGGATTGCCGGGGCCCCTTTGAAGTACTGAGCTGCGGCTGTTTCCTTTGTGTGTAACAACGCAAAAAATCAAACCTAAAACCAAAACACCCATAAGAATACCTGAAAGGGGTACAATATAAAGTGCCATATGTATATGATGCTTTACACATCTCGTCTTTGTTTCATCCCTTCCCCTCTGCCATGATTATGCATGTCTTCTGTGAAGAGCTGCACGGCGTCTGGAGAGCCGCTTGAACGAAAACTGTGAGGTACAGAGAGGCACATTAAAATCCTCTAAAGCTCTCAAACGAACAACCTAGGGACAAAACATGAACTCCATGAGGTTTCTCCCCTTGTAGTGGTGCAGCTCAGACAAGTTCACATTTAGCACTGGCTGCCATCTCAGACAGTGGGTCCAGTGGGATGTGTAGCTATGTGTTTATCAGAGAATGAACTTCCTCTTATAATGTGGCACACCCCCCCACCCCCTCCCTCTCCCTTTCTCTTCCTCTCCCTTCCTCCGTCTCCTCTTAGACTCTAGTTGAAGGTGAAGCACCCGAGTTCAGAGAGCAAGAGGAGCACAGTCACACAGAGCTCTGCTCTTTAGGAGCTCAGGGTTTGTGCCTGTGTAGATGCTGTGGCACACTTACATTAGTGAGAATTTAAAATGCTTGAATATATGGTTCAAATGATTGTGGCCTACATAGTATCTGTGTTCATATAGTAACGTGGAAATCACCTTGATTATTTTCACCAGGGAAAAGAAATAATTAATGATAAAACTGGTAGGGGCCACTAACATGAAAATATGACTGTTGGCTAGGTTCTTTTGATACGATATAATAAGCCTTATCATACAGTAAATCAACTAATATTGTGTTATATCCGCTTTAGGAAAATACATGTTTAAATTGTTCCAAGGTTTTAACATTAACTGACTTCCTTAATTGCTCCAGCCCCATTGTTTCCCTCAGGTCTCTTTTAAAACTGAAAGAATTTCTCACCTTCCACTCATCAAGACAATGTCACATTATATATTTTTTATTTTTCACCTGTATTGGTATTTGATTAGCATTTCCTCCCACATAATGACATATAATTGAAATTAGTTAAATCATAAAACATCATAAAATAACAGGTGATGTGACTGTTTTACACTTCTAGAAAACCTCAATTCTAATTTATAGTTAATACACATATTATACGTAGGTATAATGCAATGTAAGTTGCTGCTTACCTCTACCTTTCTTATTTGATTACCCAATAAGTAAAACAGATTAACTCTATAGCAACAAACAAAATGTTTTAATCATAGGACAATATAAGATATTAATGTACTGTAAAATAGTGCAGATATAATACAACTGTTATCTTGAGTAGACTCACCAGTGCAATTCAATCCAGTATCAATGGCACTCTCTAGTGGACATTTTGCATCATTGTCACCATGGTTTTAAGTTTAACAATACGTCCAAAAGTTAAAGGAACAATCACCCAAGTTACATAAGCTCGTTTGTGTTTTTTTGTTATCAAAGTATTTCAAGAACCAAGGTAATTGTGATCTACTGTGAACATCAAGTCCAGATTCTTTGACTAACTACTTTCATATATCATAACTAAGGATGCCCTAATTAAGTTTTTTTGGCCCAATCAAAGCCCTTAATAAGCCTAATTACATATACCTGAATGTTGTTTAAATATGTATGTGATACATATTTAAACAACATGAAATAAAATATGTAGTCTTCTAAATGTGGCACACTGTTTCAGAAGTATAAAGCTAATCATCTTAAATTATTGATATGATGTGTGATATAATGACTTCTGAACAGAAACAGTCAGTCCACACATGGATCTACATTTGTGTTACAGAGGGATGCTTTTTTTTATCTCATAAACAATTTTGAGGTGAGCTGCTATTGTTCAAAACCACAGAACTGCTTTTAGAATAATAGTTGAACCAAGGGTGCTACACCTTTCCTGCCAGGTACTTAGATGCTAAATAGGGGTGCAATGAATAGTCAACGTAGTCGACAAAAAATGATGACATTAAATGCCAGAAACTTTAATTAGGGGTTAGTTTGTGACGTCATTGGGCCACAGATACAGTTCGCATACTGGAGTGACAGTAGCAACATCGACAAACGTGATTCGAACTTGACTTTTGGGGAAAAGTGACAGTCCACATCACCATTTATCATGAAACTGCATATTAAAATGTGATCTGTATCCAGATACATTACACAGATATTAACCATCCAATCTTGCCTATATTTACAAACGGGCTGAAACTAAATTATTTTCATTATCGATTAATCTGTTAAATATTTTCTCGATTAATTGATTACTAGTTAGGTCCAAAAAAATTAAAAAATGTCAGTGTTTCCCAAAGCCCAGGGTGAATTCCACGATTGTCTTCTTTTGTCCACAACCCAAATATATTAAATTTTCTGTCATAGAGGAGTAAAGAAACGAGAAAATGTTCACATCTGAGAATTTGGATGTTTTTTTCTTTAAAATAAAGGACTTAAAGGTTCAGTGTGTAAATTTAATGGTATCTAGTTTTGAGGGTTGTGAATTGCAACCAGCGGCTCATGGTGCATTCTACATGGATGGCAAACAGTTGAGGGCTGCAACAATTTATCATTAAATCAATTCCTAAAAAGCATCGACACAAATTCTTTGCATCGAGGCTTCGTTGAATCCATATAACTATATAGCACACTGTTTCGCATAGACATTTATTGCCATACATCGCGCTTACCTGTTTGAACATGACATGATTATGATGCAGCTGTTTGAAAAGTGGAGGAAGAGAGAGAAAATAGCAAGTAGCGAAGAAGAAAGTGTCCAAAGTATGGGATTATGTCAAGCTAAAAGACAACAACTCTGTAATATTAGAGTCCGTCCTCCGTAAAACGAAAGTTATGCCGCCTACTACAACAGCACGACGGCACCTGATCAGAAAACACCCGGTGTTCCGTCAGCAGACCACAGACAAGGTGACGGTAACAAACACTTTAGCATTTAAATGAAATCATGACTGATTGTTGAGTTGAAGGCTAGCCAAAGTAAGCCGCAGTCCTCAGTTGAAAATGTACACACGCGCGTTGTTCCGTCGTGTCTGCACTGTCATGAGTTAAGTGTCAGGGAGCTGCACCAAGCAGAAGTACTTCTTAAACAACGCATCGATGAATCGATGAAATAATCTATAGAAGCGTTGAGTACTAAAATAATCGTTAGCTGCAGCCCTATAACATTTATAACCATATTACGAATTAAATGTTTGCAAAATATGTATATGCGACACGTGATTCTACATGAATTAAAGTTCTGTATAGTTTTTTATGTCCGATGTACACTTTATTTTTTTGCAATAAAGGTTTAAGGAGGAAAAAGAGATTCTGATTATTCTAACACCACATGAATGCATCAGTCACCGCTCACCCTTCCCTTTTCAAGCATGGTAGAACAGCTGGCTCTTGTGCTGAAAGGGTGATATTATGCTTTTTGGCTTTTTCCCTCTCCATTATTGAGTTGTATATCTTTTTTGTGCATGTAACAGTTGCATAGTGAAAAAGCCCAGTCCTGCCCAGTTCCCATCTCCCACCGAAAGCTGTGTCAGAACCGCTTGAAAACAACTCGTTTGTAGTCTAACCCTTCACTTCCTTGACTTGTGACATCACAATGCAAACGCGTCATAAAGCTTGCCAAGAGGCTGGTGGGGTCAGGCACGCCCTCAAACCAAGCTAGTCTGAGCGGAGGCCCTTTGGCTCGACTCGCCTTTGTTTGGGTTTCCATTGTAGAAAAGTTGTACCTGTACCTGCTTCCAGGTACTTTTTTCCTATCAACTCACCTCTGTCGAGGTTCAAAGCGAGCTGAGGGGTACTAAAATGTAACGTGAAAACACGACAGACTGCTGATTAGTCAGAGAATATTCACTATTCACTGCATCATCATTCCATGCACCAGACAGAGGCCAGCAACAGAAAGTTTATTTTACAGTTTTCGTATGGAATTTCATCACTAAATCCACTTCTGAGAAGTTTTGAGGTGAGAAATCAGCTGTGTAGATTTCGAATCTTGACAGTTTTACGAGAAGTGATGGCGGAACAAAAATGTGATGAATATTTTCGGAGTTTTTCGGCGGGGGAAGCCTGTGCGGACCCACGGGAGGAGCGTGTGAGGCCGGCCAGCCGCCCGCTCTGCTTCTGATTGGCTAGTAGTCCTTACCTAGGAACTGCGCATGTGCAACTCCCAACAAAGATATGGTACAAGTAAGATGCATCACTCTGTAGCTCAAAAGCAGAGCGTACAACAGACAGGCTGAAAAGATAGCTGCAGCAATGTGCAGTGTGAGAAAAATATGTTGTTTTTTGAAAATTAAACCATGTAAACCTTTTCTGGTAAAACCCAAAATTAAGATTTTGAACCTGAAAATGAGCATAATACCACCCCTTTAATAACACACAAGGCCTCCATTTGTCCAAATTTCTCCTCTTTTCTTACTTCTAATAAACCAGTCGACTACTACTATTACTACTAATGTTACTTGTTCTTCTTCTCTTTCTTCTTCGCACGTATTTAATGTACTGATGTAACAAGTGGGAACATCCGGGACTGAAAACTGAAGCCATGTGGAAGTAACTTAAACCAGCATTCTATTTAAAGGCCAGCAGAAGGCAACTCCTCTGGGTGCAAAAAGAAGTCTGGTTCCATTAGAAAAAATAGTAGAATGATTCTACTTTATTCCTTCAGTAAACACTTTCCTTACTGTTTATGGTGTAAGCTTCTAGTTTCAAGCCCGTTTCAACACACAGATGTTCAGTTTGTAAATTATGGTCCCATTTAGAGGAAAATAGACAATAAAGCAGCATATTCTTTAGGAAACGACAACCTTGTGATTGACAAGTCGTTATCATGGTGACCTGTCAATTAAACTAGGGTGATTCATATCTGTTTCACTGTGTATATTTAACCAGCACCGTTGAAAAAGCTTATTAGGAGTCAGCTGTTTCCAGATTTTCCAGATGTTTTAAGCCTGTTTTTAGCTAGCCAATATTAGCAACATGGTTTAAATCACAGTTAACATGGATTACAGCTGCAGCTAGCTAACCAAGCTTGCTAGCGCCACCTTCTCGTCCAAACATGGTCACGTCTGGTGCTAATCGTTGCAGCTCTAGTTTACATCTGGAATTTTTAACGTTCTTGTTGTCCTCATTGAGTTTACAGTATATCTATGACCTCCAAACCTGCGTGTGAGTAATTTACTGTGGCCACTAAGTGGCCCCAGATTCCCTTAAAAGGGCTATATGTAGTTTTTCAATGAATTAACTTTTTTACTTCCTTTTTATCAATGGGCTGTCCTACTAAGAAATGCTTGGAACAGCCATTCTGCCATTAATGTGAAGACTCTCTCCGACTACAACAATAACACCGCAGCTAACGAAATGCAATTCACTAACACCATAAAAGAACCGGCTCCCAG
The DNA here is from genome assembly GCA_024633595.2 of Lepomis macrochirus. Classification (NCBI taxonomy): domain Eukaryota; kingdom Metazoa; phylum Chordata; class Actinopteri; order Centrarchiformes; family Centrarchidae; genus Lepomis; species Lepomis macrochirus. Next base: position 17,956,804 of record JALXJV020000022.1, on the reverse strand, counting down.
GACAACCCAGATTCCAACCTAAACTCCACATAAGGATTAGGGCTGAATGATTAATTGCATTTGCGATATTATCACAATATGATAAAACGAGATTTTCTAATCGCAAAGGCTGCCATTACACTCTGGTCACATGTTTCAGTCCCTCCAGAAAAACGCGATTATGCGATCGCTGAATTCAATGCATAATCAGCCAAAGTCCGCATATTTATGCGGGGGTCGCATTTTTTCAAATACTCCGCAATTTCGCCGCATAAATTGCTGATTTCCGCGCAAAATATGCAGGGCTTGCATGATTTCATAATCCCCGCATTTTAATCGCAAAAAAAGTCACATATATCTTAGCAGAAAGTTGGAAAATGTTGCGTTTACTTCACACAAGTGCAGCCATCCCCCTGTTGCCATGGGAACGTAATTACGTGAAGTGACGTAATTACGCAATGTGAACATCATCGAAAAGCTGCAAACCTTAAATATTCCCAGCACTTTCTGTGATGTAGTATGCTTGCTTATCATAGGAAGTAATAGGAAATGACTCTGCATTAAGGTAGGAGCCTAGTGAGAACAGGGTGTTGGGGGAATTACTTTTTTTCTCTTTTTCATCAAAACGCAATTTTTGCAAGTTCCCGCAATTTTTGCAAGTTCCCGCAATTTTTGCAAGTTCCCGCAATTTCATCGCATAAAATTGCATAAATATCCCGCATATTCCATCGCATTTTTTAAGAAAACGTGCCGCGTAATCAAGGATTTTTGCCCACAACAATCACAAAATAACTCCACATTTTTCTGGAAGGACTGATGTTTCTGACTCTGGAGCTGTGGAGTCTGGATCTGTGGTTGCGGGTCACCTGCTGCCCCCGTGTCCCTGCTCGACACCCTCTGCTACAATTATTGTTACTAGTCCTATTGCTATTATTTCTGTTATTATTATCATTAACATTACGATTATTATCATTAACACTACTATAAATATCTGTACCATTTTTCATTCAGTCTATAGCAACATCACCTTTACGGTCTGCCAAATTTTGCATGCCTGTCAAGAAATGCATGAAAATGCATTAAAGTTCTGCTTTGAAATGCAGTACTATTCTTTGTGGGGTTCATCAATAGTGATATATGATCAGTATAAATTTTATGGTGGTAACGTTAAGAATCGTTAATATATTATCACACTTCGTAAAAGTAGCCTACCATTTCTTGAGATTCAGCAAAAACATGTGGTGTTAACCGCGTTCAAACAATGTGCACAGCAAACCTTAATAAGTGAATGCATAATTCGGCAAAACAGATGTTGTAGTCTACCTGCCAAAATTTGCATGCACCTCTTTTTTCAGTATAAAAGAGCATTATATCTTGTGAGGTGTATGCAATTCATGGCAAGCATGCAGAATTTGGCACAACGCCTGCCCCACTAGACTTGGGAGCAAGGCCTGATCATTGTTCTAAGCTCACGCAGTCTACCAGAGTCAGACTGTGGCTGTCTTGACAGCGCCGTTTTTATTTCTCTATCTATTTAGTCGGCGAAATTCAGCCAGTTATCTCAAATGCACCTGTTGACAACCAGTTATACAGCGTGCTAACTTTGACAGGTGTTTTCCAAAGTTAACATAGCTATCCTTATAATAATAATAATAATATAATCTTTTTTGTAGAGCACTTTTCAAAAATAAGTTACGAAGTGCTTTAACAAGTGTAAAGACAATAATACCCAACAGACAATAATACAAAAACAATACAAGATAAAACATTGTAAAGACTAAAATACATGTTTAAGATAAATATAAAATAAGTAAAATATAATAAAATAAAAGGGATAAAATAAAGGCAAGCAAGATCGGGAAAGGTTCTCCTATAAAAGTATGTTTTAAGAAGGGACTTAAAAGAGTTCACTGACTCAGCTGACCTGATTTCCTCGGGCAGGCTGTTCCAGAGCCTTAGGGCCCTGACAGCAAACACTCTGTCCCCTTTAGTTTTCAGTCGAGACTCTGGAACAGACAGCAGACCTCTGCCCAAGGATCTCAAGGTACGTGCTGGTGTGTATGGGACCAAAAGGTCAGAAATATAACAAGGCGAGAGGCCGTGAAGAGCTTTAAAAGTGATCAATAAAATTTTAAAGTCAGTTCTGGACAGTCTGGAGTCGATTAGTAGATATTTGGGTTAAACAAGTGAAAAGGCTGTTGCAGTAATCCAGGCGTGATGAGATGAAGGCGTGTAAAATGGTCTCGGAGTCCTTAACATAGTTAGGTTAAGTTAACATAGATCATATTTTAGATATATTTCTAAATTGATAAAAACATGATTGAACAAGCTTTGTGGTGTGCTGCTCGAAGTTTAAATTACTATCAAACCAAACACCAAGGTTCTTTGCACAGGCTTAATGTGATTTACTAGGGAACCAGCAGATGATTTTCAGATGCCATCTGCTGGGACCCAATGACCAGGATTTCTGTTTTGTCTGAGTTCAGCTGGAGGAAATTATTTGACATCCATTTTTTAACTTCACAAAGGCAGTCGGTAAGTGAACTTAGCATTCCAGGATCTGTGGATCTGACAGACCAGTACATTTGAGTGTCATCAGCATAAATATGAAAAGAAATGCCATGTTTATGGATAATATGCCCAAGGGGAAGCAGATACAAGGAAAACAAAATGGGTCCTAACACCAACCCCTGAGGCACACCATATTTAACAGGACAGAACGAAGAGACATAGTTGTTTACAGATGTGCAAAACTTCCTATTTAGGAAGTTTCATGCTACCTATAGGAAGAAACTTCCTATAGGTAGCATGAAAACCATTCTAGGGCAGTATCAGAGATTCCCACCCAGTGCCTCAGTCTGTCTAACATGATGTTGTGATCAATGGTGTCAAAAGTAGCACTAAGGTCCAGGAGTACCAGGACTGAGCACATGCCTTCATCAGCAGACATTAAAAGGTCATTGGTGACTTTAAGCAGGGCAGTCTTAGTGCTGTGGTACTTCCTGAAACCAGACTGAAACTTTTCAAACAATTTGTTATTTGTTATTTTCCAGTACAATATAGGCGCTAATTATAGGCTCCTTACGTACTTGCTAATAACTGTTTTGAAGATGGGTCTCCAGCATTGACAGCATTGTGTTGGACAGATTTGTGCAGCGGTGTTTGTGATACCAACCATTCAATTCACAGACGGGTCTGTTGTCCGTGTTTGCAAGAGAGGGAGAGAGAGAGATGGAGAGGGAGAGACCGAGTGAGCGGAGTGAATATGCGCCGTGCAGCACTGCAATCAAAAACGATTTTAAAATGGTTTGCCAAATTTACTTCGGCGGCTGTTAATCTACCTGGGCGGCCCACCCAAGTAAAGCATATGTGTGGGAAACACTGCTTGCTCATGAGTTCAAGCGAGCATGCATACAAGCACACACCTGGTGTCTGCTAGAAACTATATATTTGTCTACAACAAATTCTTAATTATTTCTCTTGTAAAGTTGGCAAAAACATTAAGTTATTCCATTCTTTGTATAATAACATATACCAATATTGTGTAAGCTGCTCTGTCACTGGATAGATGATATGCCTTGTTAACAGCAGATCAGCTGCATAGATGACAATTGCACACACATTTATGTCTTACTGTACATTCATGATTGGTCCATGAGCATCTTTCTAGTCTTCCAATCGCTTTTTAATACATGTCACATTCACCCCATTCATACATACACTAATTTAGGGTTCAGGTTCAGTATCCTGCCAAATGACACTTCGACATGCGAACTGGAGAAGCCAGGGATCTAACCACCGACCTTCTGATTAGTAGGTGACCCATTGTACCTCCTGAGCCACAGCTGTACCTTAGGACGGCTAGGTTAAGTCTAATAGGGTAAGTCTAATGCAGTAGGATCGATGCAATATATTTTTAACAAAATACGAACTCTCAAATGTTAAATTTGTATGCAGATGCACATCATTTTATACATTAAACATTGAGACATAAATAATTAGTACTATTTCGCAGATCTTAATGTATGTCATGTATTCCCCCTGGGGTAAACAAAACAAAATTTAGGCTCATAAGAATCCAAATCTCTCTTTTAGTAAACAACTACTTACCCGTAGATCTTAACAGTGAAGCCAAACTACTGCCACGCAAGTTGCATATTTGCATATTTTTTTGGCAACCAAAATCTCCATAAATTAACAGAATTCACAACAACTCCTACTGCAGAAGTTGAGAGACACTGAATTTAATCCCTCCTACTAGTGATTAAATTTTTATCACTGTGTATAAACTGATATCACATTTGCTTTGGCGGTGCATGGTCAGCGGCGAGCATTGCTTAGTGCAGCTGGTTTTTGCAAGTTAAGTTATAAAGAAAACAAACCTAAGGCTGTGCATTCATAATCCACTGATGATTTCAACCACCGGACCAATATTTGCACTTCATCATCAGTCAATAGTCAGACCACAAGTTAGCCAGTTTCTCAACTTTATTTTAAAAGGCCCTGCATACACACACAGACACACAAGTTATTGTGGCTGATTAGACTGCCGCTTGGGGCGAAAAACAATTATTTAATTTACAGCACCTATTCTGATAATCACTGAACCACATATGTTTTTGCTCTTTGATAAGCAAAAATGCATTAAGAGATATATATTTTATTAAATTATATTAGGTTTCTCATAGTGCTACTGTCCCAATAAGAACATTATTTGAGGTAACAGTTTAGTCGGGTTGTGTTTACATTGTTCAATAGCAGCTACAATTTGACGTCTCATAATGTCTTGTAAATGTCCTACTACCTGCCTGAATTAACTCACTTTTTCACACTTTCTAATGGTGCAATGTTTTATGATTATTCATTATTTGTCAAAACATAAATTAATAAATATTAATATATAATATTAATAAAAAAAACTTTAGTCTAATAACTAAAAACAGTATTTCCATTTGCAGCATCTACGACCATCATGAGTGAGAACATTAATACTGGTACTACTAAAAAAACAGCAGCATTCTACAGAGTTATACATTGGTAACCTCTAGCTTAAGCAAAGACCAAAAGGAAATCCGAGGATAAATACAGAATGATGTTGATGTTGGATGACTCAAACATCAAAGTGGACTCACAGATAACAGGCAGCATTTAAAAGTCTTCTCTACACCTCCTCTACAATATAAATAGCACACCTGGTTACATTTTTCTCTATATGCTAAATGGCAATGATAGGTTACTCTGCATCCGGCATGTTGCTCCTCGCCCTTCTTAAGGTTAACAAGATCAAAAGAATTTCACCATGGCTTACTTATCAAGCTGACTAAAGTATGGGAACAAACATACATGACACTAGGAGGGGGAAGTTGGGATTTTATTACCAAGTACTTGCTTGGCATAATTCTGATGCCAGATGTTGATGCGATCGACAAATGTTTTGCCAAGAAGACGCAAACTGACAGAGCTTGTAGTGCGTATGTATGCGTGTTTGTGCATATAAATATATGGGATACACATTGGTGTGTCTTTCCAAGGGGGTGTGTTAAATGACAATGACAGTCATCCCTTCATGGTGACAGGATGAACACATTGCAGTGATCAAAGCACTGGTAACACGCCTTGAGGAGACAGACATGTACTTTACGTGCTAGGGTGGGGGTGTGGTATCTATAAAAAAATTCTAACAAAGTTTTTCACCATCAATAAACATGTGTTGGCCTCTGATACAGTCATCTCTCTCTTATTTGTATCTGTGCATTGCTACTATATTGTGAGAGCTCTACACATACTGTAATGCTGTATTACTGCTGTAATTCAACTGAACTGATTAATCTGTATAAAATATAAACAAAAATCTTAAATCCCATATATCCATGTTAAAACAATGATGCAGTATTACTTAAAGAAGTCTGATAAAAAAATGTAAGTAATCAGTTTCATAAGGTAACGATGTGCCCCAGTGCAGGCTGTTATGATGGCCCCTTGGGCTACACAGTTACAAAGCGCCTGCACACACACTGTGTTAGTGTCTAGAAGAGAACCCAATATTGGCAAATTTGAGTGTCTTGTTTTCTTATTTTGCACGGTTTAACAACTGCTATGATTAGATGCAGTTAATACCTAATTTAAAGCTCCTTAAATCGATTTCTTTCCATATTAAATTCAACAGTTTGTGTGCATCTCTCTCCAACACACACGTGTGCAGATGCTGCAGCTGTGTTGCGTGCGCCTAGACGCAGCAGTCTACAGTAAAGTAACTATAATCATGTGATAAATTTTAGAGTCGGACTGTGTCACCTAGACTTTTGTATTTTCAAAGTAGGCTGCAGAAGTCAAAGTGAACATTATAAGTAGTATGGCAAGTGCTGTCATTGTCAAAATCCTGAAAATCCTACCAACAGCTGTGTAGGAGGTGTCCACTGTGGTGCCGCAATTACTCAGACTTTTACAGGCATTTTTAGTACAAGAGAGGCAAGACATTATCGTAAAGAAGAAAGTGGCCTACTCATAACACAACACCATGTCCTGAAGACAGACCAGTTATGGCACACACAGTTTACCCACGCGCACATCCACACAAACAGGTGCTCAGCAGCGACCTGTCCCCGAAATGATAACAGCATTTAAAACAGTGCCACAGCAGCCACAACAAATCCACTTAAAAACCACTGGTAAAGTTACCCACATATATGAAAGGGATCCGACGAGCCTGCATTGAGCGAAATCTTGGACAACGTCATCAGTAATCCAAAACAATCTTATCTGGGAGATTTGCCACCCTCTCCTCCTGTCTCTTTTAAAACTACTTTTATGTCTCATCACTGCATATAAGCAAATACCAAAGAAAATAAGACAAAATTCATTCTGTTGAATCAATTTTTTTATGTTTAATCATATACCTTATAGCTTACTGCTTACAGACCTTTAAGGGTAGTTTTACCCACAAAAGTCTGTGGTGTCAGACACCACAGCAAAGGTGAAAAAGCACATTTGAGTGTATATCACATTTGATCTAAAATTAAACACTTTGAGGTGATCTAGGAGTATACTGTTGATTGTTGACACTTTAGTATTTTTTTCCATGTAACTGAAAGTCCAGCTCTTTACTTGGCAGGGTCGCTCCCATCCCCTGGCACTGTACCTACGCGCCTGTAAGTAATGCATAAACTACAGCTTGATACGGCACAATGACATATTGGTACAAGGTCATATAATGACATCTAGAAAAGTAGTCAGTGTTTTCACAAAATCAACTTTACTACTTTTATGTGCTGGGGTTCCCACCTGATGTTGACAAAAGCAATCATCAGGTAAAAACAAAGTTAAAACTAGAACTGCAATCAGTTGTAAGCAGGGTCCAAGCCCCTGGCTGCTAGTCGCCTCAGCCGCTGAGGCCGCTGAATGTCGTCCGAGGCCCTGCACTCGTGCCGCACAAGGTCCACGAGTTAGGTCTTGATGGGCCATTCCAAACAGAGGCAAAACGTCCCGTGTTTGAAAATACCATTGGAAGGAATGGGATTTAGTGATAAATTCTAGCATCGTTTACAGCGATCTTTAGGCCGATTTGCACCAAATTTTTCAGGTGTCATCAGGGACCCAGTGGGAACATTGACCCAAATTTGGTATGAATCGGACTTGTGGTTACGGAGATATAAAATGAATGTAAGAGAATGGGAGTGTTTTTTCATAAATTATTAATAGAGTCACCTTTTAGCCGATTGACACCAAATTTCACACAGCTGTTTCGTGTTGATCGGCCATTCCAAATCTTGTGAAAATGTGCCATTGTTTGAAATCCTATTCATTTCAATGGGCTTTCCGAAGGCCTTTCAGCTTCGATTAGTGCACCACCTTTAGGCCGAATTTCACGAAATTTGTCAGGTGTCATTAGGGCCCCATGGGGAAGATTTGATCCAAATTTAGTGTCAATCGGACCTGCGGTTCTGGAGATATAAAATGCATGTAAGTGAATGGGAGTGTTTTTTCATAAATGATTAATAGAGTCAGCTTTTAGCCGATCGACATCAAACTTCACACAGCCCTTCTGGAGGTCATGCCGCATAAGGTCCCCAAGTTTGGTGTTGATCGGCAATTCCAAACCTAGGCAAATTGTGGTGTGGTTTGAAATCCCATTCATTTCTAGATATAAAATGAATGTAAATCAATGGGATTATTTTTTTCGTGTTTAATCCACAATAACAGCGCCACCTATGGGCAAATTTGGGTCAACTTTGGTGCCTGGAGTCAGGGGACCATGCTGAACAATTTGGCACAAGTTTCAGGTCAATGCGACTTGCGGTTTTAGAGAAACTAATTTTCCGCGTTAAACAGCGCCACCTAGAGGCTAGTTGCACTTTTGCGCAGGCCTTCAGGGGGGCGTCACACATAAGTGCTCCTAGTTTGGTGTCGATCGGCCATTCCAAACCGAAGTTATAACATCAGTGTTGCTAGTGTTTTGCGTGAATAATCGTTAGCTTATAACGGGAACAGTTTTTTGCGTATCGATCTGGGGAGCACAAGCCTGTATGCGGTGTGTCCAGAGATGGTCCATGCCAAATGATCGGACTTGCGGTTTCGGAGGAGTTAATTTCCATATATGCCTTCGTAGGCGGGCGTTCCAAGGCCAAACGCGAAAATTTTGTCATAGCGCTCCCTAGTGGTAGAAGTGTGCCAATTTTTGCGCCTGAGTTACATGCAGTGAACTTGACCTACATCGCGAGTTTCGTGTCTCTAGCACTTACCGTCTAGGCTGCAGTATGCGTTTTATGCACAGAAGAATAAGAATAATAAAAACCCTAACGAAAACAATAGGGTTCCCAGCCACTTCGTGGTACTGGGAACCGCGATGCCTTGCAATCGCTGGTTCTCAGCCCACTTCGGGCTTGGATCCCTAATAAAATAAATGTTGTTTGTGAAACAGGAGACACAGCATGTAGGCTACACTTTTTGTGCAGGCCAGGTCTAGGTGTTATGCTTAGCTAACCTAAATACCCCTAACAATATTACGCCAGTGTCAAACCCAAGACATAAAGGATGCAAGAAAAGCTAAAAGTCTGACTTAGGCCTATTATATCAAACTGGGCCGTGATTTAACGGTTTCCTAAAGTCAGGGAAGTGGACACCGCGGCGGGTGCTAAATGCATACACATACGCCACACTGTTAACGTTACACACTAGAATGCCCCGAGGCAGAGAGCACATATCGCTAAACACAAGCAAAACAGCAGCTGCAGCCCATTTGAAATGATTTAAACTTACCGCTAGCCGGCGAATCAACTAGCACCCTCTTCTTCTCGTGGTGACAACGATTCAGGGAATAAAATACAACTTCTTTAGTTTGGATTCTCTTTCTTCTAAAAGTATCTTTATTTTCCTGAAGTCATTTCCAACTTAATGCTAACAGAGCTTCCGCATTTTTGACAAACAGGCCTAGTTTCCATCCTTTTTGGAGAGTTTCATTCGACGCATTTGCCCGAGGTGCGGGCCTTGGAGGGCGGGTGTTCAGTTTGGGTCACTGAACGTGCTCACCGGGCGGTGCAGTGAATCATCGATGAATTAAGGTAAGGCCCAGGCAGAGGTACCATATGACCAAACGTAATTTCAACCATTATCCGCATTTTGTACATCCTTAACTATGGTTCACCTGTGCACAGGTGGGAATACGTAGAGTAGTGAGGGGCAGGCACATGACAGGGAACTTGGACGTTTGTTTGATTTATTTATTATATTATGATTATATTATATATTTTAGCTTATCTAGGTTTATGTATTAAGCTGTTGCTACAGCAGAACATTTAAAATAGAAAAAAATCAGTCAATATCCCAGTTATCAAGAGAGACAGGAGATGAAGACATGAGTCACATCTATGCAAGCTGGCAATGAGGGAGAACACACTGCCTAATGGTGAGCAATGGACACACATGTAGCTTAACTAGTAACAATAATGTGTGTGTGTGTACTGGTTCCATAGCCCAGCTCAAGTGCATGTTGGTGGATACTAACTAACCATGGCTCACTGGCAAATATGTAACTTTCATTAATGTTAATAGTCACACCTGTTACTACCATAACTTAAAATATCTGCCTACTGTTCAGTTTTACTTATATAGTGCCAATTTATAACAAGTTATCTCATTGCACATTTCATATACAGTAAGTCTAGGCTTAATATTAATAACAGAGACCCAATCATTTCCCACCATAAGCAAGCTGGCGAAACAGGCAAGAAAAAAATCCCTTTTAGGAGGTAGAGAAATCTTGAACAAAACCCTGACTCAGGGTGGGCGGCCATTTGCCTCCAATGGTTGGGTTGAAGGAGAGATTGAGAAAAGGCGATGGGGTGGGTAGGGGGAGAGTGGGAACCAGCCAACATAACATCCACAGAGAAATAAGTGATATTATATGTATCGGATATTTCTGATTAGTAATAACTGTACTCCACAGCTCCAAAGCCAGAAACACCTGCTGAATGTGACAGAACGAGGAAGGAGAGGAACAAGAAAGCACAAAACCACAGGAAAGGGAAGAAGTTGAGTTAGTAACATGTGTTAATGGGATAAGAATGCATACAAATGGAGAGAAAGAGGAGGAGAGAGGAGCTCAGAGTATCATGGGAAGTTCCACGGCAGTCTAAGCCTGTAGCAGTGTTACTAAGGGATGGTTCAGGACTCACCTGAACCAGCCCTAAGTATAAGCTTTATCAAAGAGGAAGTTCTTAAGCCTACTTTTAAATGTGGACATGGTGTCTGCCTCCCGAACCCAAACTGGAACCGGGTTTCACAGAAGAGGAAATTGATAGCTGAGGGCTCTGACTCCCAGTTTACTTTCAGAGACTCTAGGCAAGGCAAGTTTATTTGTAGAGCACATTTCAACAACAAGGTAATTCAAAGTGCTTTACATAAAACATAAAAGCAACAGGGAAATATATAAAGACAAAAACAAACAAACAACAAACCAAAAAAAAAGTTTAAAAATCTAATAAAAGGCTAAGAACGAAGAAAAAGAAACAGGACAGTAAAAAGTTACAGTGCAGTGTAAGTTATCAATAAAAATAAAAATCTTAAATATTTAATTAAAAGCAGTGGTAAAAAGAAAGGTCTTCAGTCTTAATTTAAAAGAACTGACAGTTTCAGCAGACCTGCAGTTATCTGGGAGTTTGTTCCAGATATACGGAGCATAATAACTGAACGCTGCTTCTCCTTGTTTAGTTTTGACTCTGGGGACAGAAAGCAGACCTGCCCCAGACGACCTGAGAGGTCTGGATGGTTCATAACGAAGCAGAAGATCAGAAATGTATTTTGGCCCTAAACTATTTAGTGCTTTGTAAACTAACAGCAGGATTTTGAAATCAATTCTTTGACATACAGGAAGCCAATGTAAAGACTTCAGAACTGGAGTGATGTGATCCACCTTTTTGGTCTTAGTGAGGACGCGAGCAGCAGCGTTCTGAATCAGCTGCAGCTGTCTGATGGATTTCTTAGGGAGCCCTGTAAGGACACTGTTACAGTAGTCAAGTCGACTGAAGATAAATGCATGGACAAGCAATCTCAGATGTGTAGTTACCTATAGACACAAAGTAGTCCCTGCCCTTTAAGTAAGATTCAAACCAGTTTAGTACTGTGCCAGAAAGTCCAACCCAGTTTTCAAGTCTGTCTAGTAATATGTTATGGTCAACCGTGTCAAATGCAGCACTGAGATCCAATAATACTAAGACTGAAATTCTGCCACTGTCAGTGTTTAAATGGATGTCATTGAAGACCTTAACTAGAGCCATCTCAGTGCTGTGGTGTGGTCGAAATCCTGACTGGAAGACATCAAAACAGTTATTTAGTGCCAAGAAAGCCCTAAGCTGTTGAAAAACAGCCTTTTCAATGATTTTACTTAAAAATTGGAGATTTGATATGGGCCTATAATTGCTCATTAGTGAACTGTCTAGATTGCTATTTTTTAAGAGTGGCTTAATGACTGCAGTTTTCAGGACCTGTGGGAAAAAACCTGAGAGAAGAGACTTGTTGACAATTTGTAGTAAATCTGAGGCCATGCATTTAGACACCTTTTTGAAAAAAACCTGTTGGCAGAATATCAAGGCAGCATGAGGAGGATTTCAGATGTTGTATTATGTCCTTCGGGTTTTTATGGTTAATAGAATCAAATTGTCTCATGCTATATGAATTGTTTTTAAGTGGACACAGGGATAGGACATATCCTGTACCTGACATGGAGGCTCTGATTGCGTGTCTAATTGTTTGAATTTTGTCTGTGAAGAAGGAAGCAAATTCATTGCAGGCCCTGTTGGATAGAAGGTCAGAGGAAACCAGGAGGGTTGGTTAGCCTGTCGACAGTAGCAAACAGGGCACGTGCATTATTAGTGTTTTTGGCGATGATGTCAGAGAAGAAGGACCGCCTTGCATTTCTCAGCTCTAAATTATAAATGCGAAGTCTCTCTTTATAGATGTCATAATGAACCTGGAGATTTGTTTTCCGCCACCTGCGTTCAGCTTTTCGACACTCTCTTTTTTGAGTTCTAACCAGCGTGGCATATCTCCATGGAGATCTTCTCTTACCAGAGACCACCTTCACCTTGGCTGGTGCAATGGCATCAATAACATTTGTAATTTTAGAACTGAAATTATCTACAAGCTCATTGACTGAGACCTGTGAAAGGGCAGGTGTCGGGAGAAAGCCTCAATAAATTTTTTCACTAGTGTTTTCAGTGATATGCCGTTTTGTGATCACCTCTGTTTTAACATTTGTGTGCACGCAGATAGCACTCTCAAAGAAAACACAGGAATGATCAGAGAGAGCAACATCAGTCACTACAACCTTGGGAATGTTAGACCCTTGGAGATGACCAAGTCCAAAGTGTGCCCCTTATTGTGTGTGGGCTCCGTCACATGTTGGGTCAGTCCATAATTATCAAGAACATACCCCCTCTGTCCAGGGGGTTGTCAACATGGATGTTAAAATCACCAACAATCACCACACAGTCAAAGTCAATACAGATTATAGATAGGAGTTCACCAAAGTCATCAAAAAAGTTTGCACAGTATTTAGGGGGCCTGTAGATATTTAGAAAAATAGCTCGAGAAGAGGAATTCAGCTGAAGAGCCACATATTCAAAAGAAGCAAAATTTCCATAAGACATCTTTTTGCATTGGAGGGAGTCATTAAACAAAATGGCAACTCCACCTCCTCTCTTATGCACTCTAGCTTCACTCATAAAACTGAAGTTGGGAGGGGTAGACTCGATAAGGACAGCTGCACTGTTATCTTGGTCCAACCAAGTTTCAGTTAAAAACATGAAATTAAGATTGTGAGTTATTATAAAATCATTGATTAAAAATGTTTTTCCTGCCAAGGACCTAACGTTTAACAAAGCTAATTTAAGTGAGTTACAAACATTATCTGGCCCACTTTTTTCGACAGGCTGCGGCTGACGAGGAATTAATACTAAGCTTGCAGGATATGTTGAGTGCTTCCTGTTTTTTAATACATTCACCATGCTTTTTCTGTTACCTATCAAGACAGAGATGGGGAAGACTACAAGCACAAGCTTGTCCTGGGAAGAGTCATGAATGCTATTTTCCTTGTAGCCTGGACCCAGCACATATCAGACAGAGCTTACTGGGCTTTTTCGCCATTGCAGAGCTTTTCGACACTCTCTTTTTTGAGTTCTAACCAGCGTGGCATTTCTCCATGGAGATCTTCTCTTACCAGAGACCACCTTCTCCTTGGCTGGTGCAATGGCATCAATAGCATTTGTAATCTTAGAACTGAAATTATCTAACTTATCATTTTTAACCACGCATTGCGGAGCGGGAAGGTGGGTTGTGCCTGGAGGACTTAGAGCCAGTGGTGGAGGTGGACGGTGAGGGGGGTTTAGAGTAGAGAAAATGGGAGTGGAGCGAGGGAAGGTGCGGGGAGTAAATTTGGTCCCAGCTCTAACCAGGTCTTCCATGTGATCAGTGAAGTCCAGCAGAGGGGAGAGGGGAGAAAGTGTGTCTGGAGATGGGGATTGGGGGTAGAGATGTTGAATCCTCACTGTTGGTTTTCAGTGAGAGAGGTGGAGGCTCTTCCTCTTGGTTCAGATGTCTCCCGTGATCACAGGGTTCTTCCGTCGGGGGCTAGGGTGGCTCTCCTTCAAGGTTTCTGGCGTGTTGTGTTATGTCTTCTTCTTGTTTTGATTCCTCTTGTCTCTTGTCCTTGGCAGAGGGAACAGATGAGTGACGCAGAAAGTAAAACAGGTTGGAGCTAAACAATTTTACTCCTGACTTGTTAAGGCGAAGTCCATCTGACTTAAAAAGATGCCTGCGGTCCCACAGAATGTAAAAGTTTTCGATGAAACTCTAGAAACCTAAAGTATCGCTGTATTCAGTGAGCGCAGTGTTCTGGAGTATTGGTTCTTTAAGATAAGATGGTGTCTGACTATTAAGGATTCTGTTCTATTCTATAGCAAAACACAAAGTCCATACATGTGTTCAACAATATTCTTCACTTCCTGCACTCATATTTGCAATTTATTAATTAATTTGTAATTAAATTAAAGTGTTAGTTAAATACAATATATTTTGCATCTTGTTATATGGCAAAAAAAGAACAATATGGAAATTATTGTTTTTTACACATTACATTAATTAAACCCAAATAACCCAAATTGAAGTTATTTAAATTACCTAAGCTTAATATGCATCATAAAGTTGACCTCTAGTGTTTGTTTTTGTATATAGGATTGTTATTTTTCCATTTGAGTGTAATGTATTCATTTATACTTAGTGTAATTTATTTTATTAGGCTTTCATAGCAAAAATCTGGCTGCACTGAGAGATGCTACACTAATGAATCCTGTTGGCACTGACACTGTCTTTTCCTTAGTGCTCCTTGAATTTGCACTTTTTGCCATAATCCTTTGACATGTTTCCTATGGGTCAAGGATAAGAGGTAAAGATAAGAAAAAGAAATTAATGTATTTTCACAATTCAGATCTAACATGCGCATAATGGAGTAACAGAAGCCTAGGGTAATGTCAATGGGGACAGATGGAGATGTGGCTGATGTAGAGGCCTTCTTCACAGGCCCAGGATAGAGAAATTAACTGTGATACCAGTATAAACAATGATAGTAATGTTGGTGAAGTTTTGAGTCTGGGAACCATGTTCTTTGAGAGATATGAAAGAACGAGGTACATTCAATGTGAAAATGTTCCGCAATACAACAGTTTTTGAACTATGCTGTATGTTATGTTCTAATGTTTCATTGCAATGGTGTGCAGCTTTTTGCAACAGCTTTGAGATATGTTCCCACTCCTAGTTTTAGTACCTTCTGTGAGAAACAGTACATCTATGGTGAAAAGCCAATGGAGCAATAAAGTATAAAAATAATAAGCAGCTCTAATGGCCACACCATGGAGTACAATTTGCACCATAAAACATGTATTTAAACCTTTAGTTTTAGTGCTTTCTGATACAGGCCACACTACATTTGGTACTGCTATGTTAGCAACTAATACCAACACTTTTACTGTGTTGCATCTGCACTGCAAATACAAGTTTAAAGTGTGGAAGATGAAGACTAAACAACATTGACCTCATTAATGGGTGAAAACCTGATGTCGTTGATGACCTGTTTGGGTCTGCTGTGAAATGTGAAATTATCCATAAGGATATTGTTACGACCCTGGCTCAAGGGGTGCAACATAAAAGAAGCGCCGATACAAAGAGCTCAGCAGATGAAAATTTATTCAACAAACTGCAACAAGTAACACAGAGCTGTGGTCCACTGCTGCTACTGACAAGGCTGCTTGCAAGGGGTGAGACCAAACTCTTCTGGGGTGCTCCTTTTATTTTCCCACGTTTCATCATGATTGGCCAGCTTCAACCTCCATTGGCCAATGTGCAGCTCAGCCAGGCTGCACAGGTGCGAGCCAGTCACCCACTGAACACCTGAGGAGAAAGTAGTGGGGAGAAAGAAGGCAGGAGGAAAAAACAAAAACAGGCCGGCTTGGCATGTAACAGATATCTATCAAAAATATATCAGAGTAAAGTTTTTGCTTCTCCCAATTTGTTGATTGATGGGGGTAAAAGCAATGTACTAGTTTATGAAGATGTGTGTGGGGGGCTGTTTGTTTTAACTAAAGGTGCATCCACACATACAGTATTTCAGGGTTGTAGGTACACTATTATAACCACCTGGTGAACTGAAAATATTGTCAATTATTTTGTATAATAGGAAAAAACAGAGAGGGCGGCACGGTGGTGCGGTGGTTAGCACTGTCGCCTCACAGCAAGAAGGTCGTGGGTTCAAACCCCGGTTGCCCCGGCCTTTCTGTGTGGAGTTTGCATGTTCTCCCCGTGTCTGCGTGGGTTGTCTCCGGGTGCTCCGGCTTGTCCTTAAGTGTGAGCGTGAGTGGTTGTTCGTCTCTGCGATGGACTGGCGACCTGTCCAGGGTGTATTATTTCCAGGGTGTACCCCGCCTTTCGCCCAATGTCAGCTGGGATAGGCTCCAGCCCCTCCGCGACCCTGTACGCAGGATAAGCATTTGACGATGGATGGAAAAAACAGAGCTCATACTTTGGGCAGAGACCAGATTCTTGAACAACACATCATCAGCCACAAGGGGGTGCTAACCACACTTATTTCACAAAACTGTCAGCTGTGTGATGTTTTATTGATAAGATGAGGGTTGGACTGGGTTGGGGGGGGTAGGCTGAGTATACAGGCCCTCATGTGAGGAGAGCCCACGATGATATTAGAATAGATGTTTATGGAAGGGGCTCATAGAGAATGCTTATGTACAGGTCCCAGATTGTTTTGCAATACCCCTGGATAAGATAGACAAAAATCATTTACCTAGGGCTTCTTACCTCTAGATTTTGTGGAACACTTGGGTCCTGTTTCAGACTTGTCTTGACCTTGGATTAGCATGAATATTATTGTGTCAAATGATGCACTTCAACAATAGTTATATTAAAGTCTTAAAATAGAGAGCAAGACCTGAGTCATGACTTAACCGGTCTTTGGTCTTGGGACGGACTCAGTCTCTACTTGGCCTCCATCTAGAAAAGAGCATGACTAAAACAGTCTGGATCACAGACTGGACTTGAGCGTTTCATTTTTTTTTACACATGATCCCAATACTATCTTCACCCACTTGATGGCAGTACAGACCCAAAAAAAGCACTGACAATTTCACCTTGCAACAGGCCTGCTGAAGCTTGTTCATTCACACACTTACATGTTTACACGTGATGCCCTTCCACTTTCACATGTCCAAACAATCCATCACAAGTACATACAGGCACACTAGCTCAGGTACAATTTCATATGTATATAGGCTGATGATTATTATGTGAAATCTTTATTTATCTTTTAACACTATCCTGTATATGCAAATTAACAGTGCTCTGCACACATAAACAATAAACAATGGAATTTAAGCAAGTGAAAATCATTATAGACAAATGGAGCTGACAGCAGTGTTAGGAAGAAGCTGTTTGCATGTGACACCAGGACTCTGCTATACAGCCCAGTGCTTCTGTCAATCCACATAAAGCCACTTTCAGTGTGAATGGAAACACTTTGATTTGGCTTTCAGGCCATGGTCAGAGTCAATGCATCAATGCAGCAGGCTCTAATAGTAGAATTACTTCCACCACTTTTACCCCTTCTTCTCCCACTCTCCTGCATTGACCCTCGCCCATATCCTTCTTTCCCCTCCCTTCCCTTCCGTATTCCCTAATTCGCCTTCCCTCTCCCCACTCCAAATAAACACAGAGACCCCTGTTTATTTGTGCCATTTGAGAAAACAGTCCAGAGATCCTGGTGCTGTGTAAGAGATCAAAAAAGCAATGCTAAAATCAATTGGCTCTGCAAGTCTCAAGACTGCCATGCAGTAAATTGGCTCTGAATGACAGCATTATGTGGACAGTCTTTTTTTAATAGTTAGTTTGTAAAAAAACAAAACAAAAACAAACTTTGGTGAATTTGGAGTGCACCACTATTGTCTTCCTTTCTCTAAAATCATGTCAAGGGACTTTTGACTGAAAGCATGTGATTGGTTTGTGGCATTCCCAAGTGGCCAAACTTACAGTAACCGGGCTTCTGTGGTTTTTGATAATGCTTATGGGAATGAATAGTTGTATGATAGAAATAGCTGTGTTAAATTGACTCCATTTTCTGCACATATACATCCAAAAATCTTTTCATACATTTTGCTTCTCAGAGAGCTGAACTTCATCAGAATAGTCAAATTTGTCAGGACCCTTAAAAGCCATACTCACTGTAGGAAACAGACTAATTACTCCTGATCAATTAAGAGACTTAGTTTTCCGGTGTGCATGTGTGCTAGTGGGTGACAGACATATAAACTATAGAGGCCAACTTCCCCCCGTACTTCCTAGGCTCTTTAATTAACTCTTTGATCTGAGTGCTATGTAGTGAGCTCAGGCCAGAGGCAGCTCCAAGGGCCAAGGAGAGAATGTATAGCATTTCATATATAGCACACCACAGCAGGAAGGGAGGAAAATGCTGACATACTGCTGTTTGAATCTAAATGAAAGTTCTCTTCTCATTTACTTTGTTTGTAGTTTGGGATTGGGTAATTCCAGGAACGTTTTTAGGGGTTTACACTGCTATACTGTATAAAGCAGTTAAGGTCAGCAATCTGCATGTGGATACAATATACATTGCAATTATTTGTTTCCACAGCAAAATCTACATTGTGATTGCATCTAAAGTCTAATTTTCTGTGCCATACAATAAAATTACAAAACACTGACTGGATTACTCAGACAATGTGTGTTATAGACTTGACCGTCAGTGGAGTATATTGGGATTTGAGGGGGTTGAAGTGAAGGGGCAGTAGATCTGGCAAGTTTTAAAAGGAGCAGTAAGCTCACTTTGTTGGTTGGAATTTGCAGCACCATGGAACGACTTAATAACAATGCGTGAAGCAATGAAAATTACACAGCTCCCGCTCGAAAGGAAAAATTAATTGCTCTCAGGTTGCACTCTAGAGAAGTTTGTTCATTCAAGCACGTGCATGCACACTCATGGGCAGGAAGGAAAGCACTTTTACGCACCGATCCAACACACAAACATATGCACACAGGTGCACGGGGAACCTTGACTGCGAGCTGAACCAGGCCTTAGGACTGGGTGTGTGTGTGTGTGTGTGTGTGTGTGTGAGAGAGAACCTGTACCTCTCCTGTGCTGTGCAGTGGAGAGAAGAATAGCGCCTGGGCCACATTCCAGCCCTCCCTCCCTGGGTGAGAGACAGTATTCAGCATTCCTCTGCCTGCCTATCAGGCCAGGTGCATTCCAGAACACACATACACACACACATTTAGATAACAACAACACACAGTTCAGCAACATACATGTATGTTTAATCACATAAACATGTGTACTGTAGGTATATACATTCGTACCCATGTGTGCCTACAAGCACTAAAAGGTAATCACACATTATAGGTATGTATAAGTTGACATTTTTTAACTAAAGCAGCATGACAATCAAGTATGAAATAAACTATTACTTCATTAACATCCTGCTAAACAAACACACATACTGTACATATTGTCTATTATGTACATGTGCTGCATGGCTCACATAATGTTGGCTTAAACCAAGACAAACTAGCATTGTCTGTACAGTGCTGGTGTGAAGAAATGGTCTCTGCCTCTTTAATTCTTGTAAGATTCAGTCATTTTTAATGCATGGATTTTTTTCTGTTTGGGGGGGATTGTGCTATTTAAAGAGCAGGGGTTGAATACACTGTCAATGTACAGCCAGCCTCTTTTTGAAGTTCATACGGTGCTGCGATGCACTGTGAGTCACACATGACAGTGCATACGGGGGTGGAGTGTGTGTGTGTGTGTGCGTGTGTGTCCATCCGGGGTCTTTTCTTTCATTTATTAGGAGATTTGCTTGTGTTCTTTTCTCTCTAGACCTGACAAGAAAAAATGAAAATAAAAAACACGTAGCCTTATGTGAATACATCCAGAACAGATAGGAAGAATGTAAATCATTAAATCTTCTAAAGGGTTAGGTGGGCAAGTTGAGATAATAGGGGTTACTGGGAGACAACAGGAGGAGGAACATGGCATGGATTTATGAGAGAGAATGGGACCTGATTTCAAAATCCGTTTCATCTGCAGGCTTCGTCAATTGCAAAGGCACAACAACCCCAGAACAAAAGCTCCATTCATTGTTAACACTCTGCTTCCCTTCCACCCGATTCCACCATCAGACAGAGAAAAAGGTTGTTGGTTACATGCTATTTGACAGGCACGGGACTCCATGCTTGACAAGCCCTGAATCAGACCATTACTCTTTGGCATTCCTCCCTCACTGTTACGCTTACTTCCCCCTATTCTTGCATTCCCCATTGCTGTCCTTATCCTTTTTCTCCTTTCGTTGTCGCTCATCCTTCACCTCCCTCCCTTTCTTCCCCTTTACATCCTCGTTCATGTCTGCTGGCAGCGCAAGCCTATTCCCGCCCTTCTCCCACTCACCCCCACCCCCCTTCAGCCCACTTCTCATCCATTTCCATGTGGCGACTTTTCATCAGTGAAGTGCCTTCCTGGCCCGACCACCCCCAACCCACCTACTCCCTCCACCACTCACTGAATGGATGCAGCATTAAAGAGAGAGAGAGAGAGGGTTGAAACCATCCTTCCTTCCTCCTGCACCACCCCTTTGGCTGTTGCTGAAGTGGTATGTTCCACAGCAAGGACTGCAGAAGTTGAGAGAGCACATTGTTTGTAATCTGGCATTGCAGGGGTCACTTCCTGACTCGTGTGTCCGCTCCCTGAGCCCCGCGCCGATCCCTCCTTTTCCCCCCTCCTCCCTGTGTGTCCATCCATTGGCCAAGTAGCCTAGGGCTTTTGGACAAACCCTGTTCTTCCCTTTTGTGTAGGAAAGCTTCAACATCTGAAAACAATCAAATAATCTGGGCACAATGCGTCTCTTCATGGAGGGGTGCTGGTGGTTCCCAGATGAGCGGGAGGATTAAGTGGAGGAGGGCATAGAGGAGAAAAAGAGAGGGATGGGGATGGGGGCTATACAGCCGAGGGGGGATTATTGTTAATAGATTTTAATAGAGAAATGTGTGTGTAGGTAGTTCTGTGTGTAGGGATGTTTTGGGAATAAGGAAGACATCTGAACACTCTTCCAAAGAGTAATATGAGGAGTCATGTCTGACTCACAAGTTTTTAAGGACATTGTTTCCTTCTCATTTGATTCAGAATGGAAAAATTGCAGTGAACACAACACAATGAAAATTAATAACTGTCTCTTCATTTTATTTTCACAGACAGAAAGCCCTCACATTATATTCATATTTGCAGTGTTGGACAATGATGAAAGCATTTAAACAGTAACAAAAAATTGAGTTGAACTAATGTTATGCCCTTGGTATATTTAGGGTATATAAAGGAATAGTTTGGCATTGTGGGAAATACATTTATGGGCCAAGAATTTCCGAGAGTTAGATGAGAGCATTGATACCACTGTCATGTCTGCACAGTAAGGAGCGAGCAGCTAGTTAGCTTAGCACAAAGACTGGAAACTGGGGGAAACAGCTAGCCTGGCTCTGTAAAACTTCAAAAACTGTAATTGTTGTTTTATGGGGGGTTATGTGGCAGACTATCTCTTGGCTGGGCTAGCAGTTTTCCCTTTCTCTAGTCTTTGTGCTCTTTGATTTCATGACAAAAAGTACATAACGTTATGTTATGTGCTATCCGAACATTTATGTTAGCATTTATGTTTATATAGTCTTTATGTGCTAACATTAAGATTGATACTACTCTTATGTCAGTCGCCTGAGAGTTAACTATCTGCTAACTACTACTACATATAACTCTCAGCATGAAACAATAAAAATAAATAATAATAACAAGCATGTTTCTCAAAATGTCAACTATTTATTTAAGTTCATTGTAATAAAAGTAAAGATATGAGATCATGATAACCTAAGAATAATGTCTCTTTAGCTCTCTTTCCTCAGCCTTCTTTTATTATGCATAAATGCACATGCACAACTGCACAAGCATGCATGAGCCCACAAACACACACACACACATGCACACAAACTTCTTCTTCTCTTGTGTCTCTCATGCTGTTCCTTCTCATCCCCATGAGAATGGTAAATAGTCATCTGTAACTTCCCCTCAAACATATTCATTAATCCTTTCTATCCTGTGGGGCTGGATGATGATTACAGGGAAGCCAACTGAAGCCGCCCAAATAAACACCCCTCAGGCAGCAACAAAGGCCTGTCCACCTCACCCTAAACACAGCTTCCCCAGCGAGATCAGGTTTCAATCAAGCCCACGCACAGCATGCAAAAAAAAAGGAAGTAACAATGTCTCGAGCACAGAAAAAGCTAACTGCGGCTGAAACCAATTTAGTTTCCCATTTTTATAGTTGAGACGTTAGCAACTGGTATGAATTTACTGTAAAGAAGAGCTTAAGTGTTAACTGTAATCAAGCCCAAAAGTGAAGTGACAGACCGCCTTACCCTCATCACTCATGTAAATGTTAGATAGAAAGTGGTAGAACACAGTGTAAAAATGTTTTAAAGTACAGTCTACAGTTTTGGTTTCTGTTCATTTTAAGCAGAAGAATAACACCCAACTCATTTCATTTCATTTCATTTCCCTCTAAAACACACTGCAGTGTAGATGTTGGATGTTCTCATATTTCAGATTCTAACCATTAACAGAACTTACACAATCCATGAGATGTTTCCATCATAGGCTTTGCAGTCATAAATGACCTTCCTTCTGAACCAACATCCTTGTGTACGGTCACAAGACCGGCTCTTTCAGCTTGACACACTTTACTCATTTATTTATCCACATCCGTCTCCCTTCATTCTTGAAACAAAATCTTGAAAAAGAAAATCCCCTCATGCTGCTTAAATAACATCAAAGATTCCTCAAACATGTATTCTGAGGATGATTAAGCAATGTAATAAATGTTTGCATCTTTGGTTCCACACTGGTCACATGCATATACACACTGAGAAAGAGAGAGCAAGAGAGAGAGAGTCAGTACACAGAGCATAGTCAAACATGCCTGAAGGCCTTCACACTTCCTTCCCCTCTAGCCACTACACCTTTTCTACTCACCACCCTACAATTAGCGTGCCTAAAAGTTGCAGGCTTCCGAGACCAGGCCCACTCTAATCATAGGTATCCATTGTTGTGTTCAGCTGCCAGACCTTTAAAAATCAGCACCTCTTGTTAAAGCCACACCTCTTGGCCCGGCTTGCCGCGAGTCCACTGTCGTTGTCTGAAGGGGTCCCACAGACAAACAGGAGAAGCAGGTGTGTGTTTTAAGAATGGAAAGCAATGACATTTAACCACTCAGAAACCAGGTCCACACATTACTTACACAACATATATGTTTAGAAGTAACTCACGGAGAAAAGGTAGGGAGGTAAAACAAATACAATGCAGAGGATCCTGAGATTAGGTTATTTACCAAGAGCTGTCATCAGCGATCTCCGGTCTTTCTAAGTGGAAGCCCTGAAGTCTCTGCAGACTGTATGGTGACAACTGCACAGACACAGAATTTCCTTTGCATAGTTGCTGTACAAAGAGGCCTTTACTTCTCCTCTCTTGTGACCAGAGGCTGCTTGTGCTGCTGGGAGTTGGTGATCACATCACCTGTGTTTTGAGGTTGTCATCTGATTCTAGTCATCATGGTCCAATACTAGGAATGACTCTCCTGTGCTATTTTAAATAAAAGTGGACATATAAAAATGTTTCTGTTTATGCCATAAACATTAGTTTGTCTCCCATCACTATCCTTCATACCATCATGTTAACAAATCCATCTGTGAATTTTCAGTTTGTGAATCAAATGTAATAATCCCATTCTGTTTATTATCTGCAAACAACAGCCCATCAAAAAGAACGTTACATTTCACTCCAAACACACACCTACAGGTCTACACAGACTTTCAAGTGTCAACTCAACTAAAATCCCAAATTAATGCTCTCAAGTTTGTAAGTTGAATAACGAGTCAGATCCAAGAAATAGCTAAATAAGTTGAGGAAGTAAAATCAGCTTCAGTGCTGAAGTTATTACTGAAAAATGAAGGAACGTGACAAAACACAAATCACATCAGTGTATGATCTGCAAATGATTTCAGCCATTGTCATGGAAGTCAAGTAAGGTACTGTTTGGGTTGAACTGCTGAATGAGGTTTGTATTGAGCTAAACACATCCTTTATTCTGCGGTTGATTGTTGGTAATATAGGAATGTTCGCTTGTTTACCATCTTAAAGAGAATTGTGATGACCCTGATTGCACTTAGTGAGGGAAGCCAAGGGATGCCTCTGTTAGCTAAACATCCTGTTGCCATGTTTAAGTAAGTGTGCTGTGTTCAGTGTGTGAAAAACACAGGAAATGCACTAGGCCCATCCACATTTGTGAGATGAGAAAGAAGGCTGACTTCCTGAACTCTGAATACTCTAAAGGATACAAGCATGCTAGTGGGAAAATTCATGGTCATTGCCTTTTCTGCTCTATTTGAAACAAGGGACACTTTATTTGGGCTTGTAAGCTTGATCATGACAATGGTAACCCAATTCAAAAAGGAAGAAGTGAAGACAAGTGACCACATTTAGTAAAATGCAGACAGAGACGATTTTCTGTAACCTGATTAACCAATCTGAGACTTTTTAGAAATGCAGATTGTTTTTTGGGAAATAAGCACATGAAACATTTGTATCAGGCTGGCCTTTGGTGAGAAAACTATCAGAAGAGACAATTCCCCTTTGTTCTCAGGCAGTCATCAGGGTAGCAGTACACACCTCAGACAGAAAGTCTAATGAAATACCAAAGGAACTGTACAATATGTGTCAGGGCTGCACATGTGAGGGTCCTGTGTGCACGCGTTGTCTATATACAGTTACACAGAGGGATGTTTTATATGGCTGCAACATAAGGCTGTGGCACAAGCTGTATGAAAGCCAGAGACATACAAAGAAACTTCTCACACAACATGCTGTCACTATGACAACCAGGCAGAATCATTTAGCCTGATCTCTTGCCATTCCTCGCAGCACAGAAATCCAATAGCATTTAAATCTTACGCAACCAGGCCACCGATTCACTCTGCGAGGCTGTTAACACAATTGCAAATAAGATTCATAGGTGCACACTTGAAATTTTCTAGTGGCTTCTAAGGTTGTTTTATTTTGGAGGGTTCTCCAGCAGCCTGGAGTGGGTTTGGGGTGCAAGGTGGGGCAGCTTTTAACTATATGAGTAGAATTACTTGTATGCATTTTAGTCCCCTCCTTATCCACATTAGCAAGCTCAAAACCCCGTTTATGGCTTAGTGATGGAGGTCAATCGCATTCCTCATTTTTTATTTAACATTATAAGCTATTGCATTACTGAAACAACAGCACACTCTGCCATTTCAGACTAGCCCTCGGAATAGATTCCACTTGTGTTTCGGAAAATACACTCATTTTCTGTAGCCTATAGCCTTTTCTCAGCCTTTCACTTTACTTTTTGGTGCGAAGCTGTGTATTATAACTGAACAATAACCACAACACACACACACACACACACACACACACACACACACAAAGCCTCTCTCAGATAGAAATATAAAGCATGAAGGTGATTTAAAGCATTTCTCTTCAATTTTACATCAACATTTTAAAAAGTGGTTCGAGGGCAGTCGATCGCTGTAAAGCTGCTTAATGAAGGAAAACAAGTGAAATTGTTAATGGCCGAGTCTGTGTGTGTCAGCCCAGGTCCTTCCTCTAGATTATTTTCTACTTTGCGTGCTATCACACAGACGCTTCCCTCTTGTATCAATGCGTGATTGAAGGGAAACTTCTTTTGGGAAGTGCGGGGACTACTTTAGGTGAACTTTGGAACGAAACACTCCTAATTTACTGCATACGGCTACAGGGGCACGCAATTCAGCGCAATTTACGTTACTCTTTAAAGAGATATGATACATTAAGTGCTAGTTAAGCGTATTTTATCGCAACAGTGTTGTGTTTTTACTACGTCGCGGAAGGATCTAATTTTCTCAAGCGAGGGTCTACACATCCGCCCAGTTTTCCGATGTTTCATTCCCCCCGAGTTGAAAATGGAGTTCGATTAAAGCAGATGTCCACCAACTTCGCACGGAAATTTCAATTCTAGATGCTTTTACTTTATGCGTCAGCACTGATATTGAAAACAGTTGAACCCGGTTTCGTCTTTGGATGCCTTTACTGCAAATTACTCGGACACGTTGACGGAGCGACGCTCCACAGCGCTTTTTCAAGTGTTGTCCTGGACCTGAAGTTGGCGAATGGATGCTCGACAGACAGCCATAAATAACCTGCCAAACGTTATAGCGTGCAACAATTTCTACATTTTCTGAGGATCTATTCACGTTTTGCAAACCGGGGATCTGTGTTTGTTGAAGAGGATGGTGCCGATGGCCCATTTGTTGTGGTCGGATTTTACTTCCAGGGAGGATAAAATGAATCAACGGTTGTCAATCCTCCTCGCGATTTAACGTTAGTTCCAGCCAGCAAAGCTAACGTTAAGCTAGCTTCACTTGGTTCTCACAGGGACGCTTAGTCAGGCATGCCCCATCGTACACCGTTTATTTACCATCCAAAATAGAGGTGATTTCTATATGTGAAGGAAAATGGTGATATTTGTGGTATTTTATCCCGCCGTGACTGCGCCGTCGATGCTATTGCTAGGATTTGGATCCCCGTGAGGAAAAAAATGAGTGAAGATTCAACAAATCCAAACAACGAGTGAGTAACAGCTACTGTTAATCCATTTTCTCCATTCACATATACAACACACAGCTGCAATAGTAATGTACTTGTACATCTTCAGATATTAACACACGCTTTCCTCAATGAGCTATGCACTACCAGTTCCCAATGACATTTCGAACCGAGCGACACCGGCGTTTCACCGCCTTACTTTCTTAATATCAACAATAAGAAACACAGATATATAATCTTTATAGTTTTGGATAGTTTTGTAGACTAATAGAAAGGTACGCCAGGGATTAAATTATGAGTCTTAAGAGGAAGAGTGTCTGACAAGGAATGGCATAGGCCCATGGTAAAAATCCATCTCATCTCTAATAATTCTGGACTTATAATTAAACTAAGTAACATGTACGTTATGAGAATTCATATTAGGCTACAGTATATGTAAGTATATTAATGGTTCTTTGAATGTAATAGATTTAACTTGACAAGTATATGCCAAGGGTACTTATTATTGCTCTATAGATATAGAGGTAGTTATACGGCAGTTTATGAGGGATCACGCGTTGTAGACACGTACACAGCAATAATCCAGTGTAAATATGATTTTTATATACATGTCTGTGCAATGCATCACGATCAGAATAGCGTTGTAGTGATCATCTAGATCTGTATGTAACTGCTGTCCGCCATGATTTCGGAACATAATCATCGATTAAAATCGTGCGGATCATGTTTGTATCTCAGTCCATCCTTTCGTGTATGAAAACCCCCTTTCGAGACGATTGCGGCAATGTCAACGTTGAAAAGCTGAAGATGCCATTTTTTTTCTCAATCGCACTCATTTACATATCACAATCCCCATTCATAAAAAACGCTTTAAAAAAGGCGTCGCATTCACGCCCAAGTCCCCACAAACCGCGGACATGAATTGTGATCTGTACATGAGGTGTTTTTTGTACACGTCGCGCCCATTTCAAGTCGCATTTCGCTATTGTTTTAATGGGCTGATCCCCTGTGTGCGCTTGTTGACAGTCAGTGAGAAATATCTGCTTCGGGAGGTGCTGCGGTCACATGATCCCCTCCATTCATAAAGTACCTGCCTGCCCATTCACAGCACTGTACACTGTTTCGCATTGCACCGGCGATCACACAATGGCCACTTCTACTGCCTTTACTGTACAGTGCATCACGCATATGAACACTAGTGCTCCTCCATTAAGTCGTTTATTTTTTTACATAAGCGCAGCACATGCTCACCATCTCCGAGGGTTTTCGTTGATAATGTATTTGTCACAGAGGAAGTCATGCCCTTTTCAGCCATTTACAGTGTGACGGTTTAATGTTCGAAATGCACCAATGTTTTTCATCTCTCTGGCCTTTTAAGGTTGATTGATTTGATGCATGGAAGCTTTGTCCTTGTACACTTCTGCATTTTTATTAAATATGTCAAGGAGTGCCCCCCTTCATATCAAGCTTACACCAAAAAAGATTGCAATTAGACCACTCGCCCTCAATAGACATATATAGTTTTAGGGGATTTTTATTTAAGCTGATTTTTGCTGTTTAGCTTTAAAATTGTGTAATAATGCTAATTTGAATGGTGAAACCTCTCATTGGAGCAGTCATCTGAATACATTTTCTCATCATGTTAACCTCAAGTGAGAGAAAATACAGTGAAATTAAACCATCCCCGCATTAGCTGGTACTCCCCATTGTGGTAACCTCAGGGACTCCTCGAGGCCCCCCAGGTCCCACTTTGGGAGCTACTGCCATAGGTTACAGATGATCGGTAGTGTGCAAGCTACAGTATATACTGGTTTTGTTCTACACTGCATGATGGCAACAGCTAAGATGGCGAAGTGATCCAAACATTGTTGCTATGATTCCACCGCCTTTCTGACTGTTGTGTGATTCATAGTAATGGAGTGAACAGAATACAGAGTGTAGCATGAGCCATTTGTTTTTGCTCGAGAGTCTTCTTAATATTCAACTTTCTAATGACACAGCTATTCACAAAAATCAGATTTTGTGTCTTGTTTTTTTAGCATCATGAATAATCAAAATGTTTTTCACAGTGTCCCTTTTTACGTTGTGACATTATGCTCTCTTCTATTTATAAGAACAATTCAGATCTTTGATGAGTCACTTGCTCAATACTAAAAAATAACAACATCAACACATGCCTTTTCTTTTAATGCAAAGGATATTGTTAATATAAATCCTGGTTATCTTTTGACGTTATGCTCCGTAATTCAGAAAAATGTGTCTGTTCCCCTGTAGCCTTCATTGTAAGCATTAGATTTGAAAATCTTCCAGAAATGTGTAAAGAGATAGTCCTGAAGTGGTTTTGTCTGAATGATAGGTGGTAAGCCAAGCTGGTGTACAAACAGCACACCCTTTGCGGAGAACATGTTACTTGGCCTTGGTGCAACTGTGTTCACAAGGCTGAAATGACAAGAAGGCACATAAAGCCTTGTCAGATTTTGGGTTGTGTCTGCTCTGGGTCGTGTGTCATTGTGGAGCTGTGTGGTGTGGTGTAAAGGCTAATGTGAATTTTGTAGACAGAGACTATGGTTATGCTGGGAGAAGTGGGAGATTTATGAAAGTATGTACAAGCAGCCTCTCTGCTGAATGTCACGTTCATCTAAAATATTTATCTCAACCAAGGCAGTAGTCTGTTGAGTTGCACTGTGCTGGCACCTGTTTTATCTGTGTACTATAGATACTCTTTATTTATTTTTTTTTTTTCCATTGTATACATGTGAACAGCTTGTTTTTATATTACATTTCGCATTTCTGGTATCTAAACTAGATGTTTACAATAGGATACAGTTTGACAAATAGAGGCTTCTTTGTATTTCCTCAATCCGTACCATAAGAAAATAAAAAATTAAGCAGGTCATCTTGTAGATTTTAGTTTATGTGGGCCTACAGAAACACGAGTCACATTTTCAGGTCCGTTGCCTCTATATTCCATTGAACATGTAAAGGATAATGGCCTTGTTGTTTTAGATTCCTGCAGTTCTGTGGTATTGTCTGTTGCCAGTCAGGTGATCCTCAGTGATTCCTCTCTCTGCGTCCTCTTCCTATCTGTGTGATTGATTTGACAGCTCAGCGTTTTATCTGCAATGTGGGTGTCGTGATCTTATCACCTGAGGGCTGTTTTGCACTCCTATTCCTGTTGCGGAGCTTTCCAAACACATTCCTCCTAAACCACCCCCATCATGTCCTGAAACGACAAAGGGAGACAGCTACTTCAGCTGTTAGGGCTAGTGCTTTATGGCCTGGGTAATTACCCATATCCTGTGGGCCCTTATGTTAAGCTAAATAATTTCCTGGACCCTTTTTTATAGGTAGTATTATTTGGTGTTATTGCCAGTTGTTAGATGTGACCTCCGTGTACACTTAGCTTTAGTAGCTGAACTAGTCTTAAGCTTACACATAGCTTACCTTTTGACAAAGTCTGCTGAGCTGAACACATCTTTGGTTTTGCTTCTGCGTTCTTTTGGGGAAGTGTTGCTTGTGACTGACCACAGTGCTTTACAGAGACTGTTGGCATGTATTTTTTGACGAATATACAGAAGGGCACACAGTATTTTACTTTAGTGGTTGCTAAGCATGCTCTTATTTTAGATTTATGTATGTATGTATGTATGTATGTATGTATGTATGTATGTATATGTGTGTGTGTGTGTATATATATGTATATATATATATATATATATATATATATATATATATATATATATATATATATATATATATATATATATATATATATATATATATATATATATATATATATATATATATATATATATATATATACATATATATATATATATATATATATATATATATATATATATATATATATATATATATATATGTATATATATATATATATATATATATATCACCTTATTTACTTAATGTGAAAAAATTCATATTACTAAAAGTTGTTTTGTGTATAGAACATTTATACCCCACAGTCTTCTTGTTCTGTTAGAAGCTGTCATATTGTTTGTGTGATTAATGACAATGATCCTCTGTATAACTAGAGGGCTTGGACGGTCTGTAACTGAGACACGCCAACAAACTGAACAGCCCTTGTATAGTGGTGGACTGTTCCATTCCCATGGCCAGATTTAGGCCTGGATTCTGTGTATTTTAAACCCAAGCCACTTCCCTCTTATAATTTTCATTTCCTCTTCAAGTATTTTAGGAGCAAGCATAAACTGGCGTAAATGTCAGCAATGTATTTAGAGCATATTTCAAATAAATGTTCTTACTTGTAAGACAAAGACCTGGTGTGGATGCATACTGTGTATGAAGGCTGTGAAGCCTAAATTAAAAAACACTTTGTTTGTGTCTTCATCACAACATCCAGATAGCAGGGCTTGTCTTTATTTCTTTGTCAAGAAGGTCCTCTGATGTTCACAGACCATATCTCAATGCCTCTAAGAAGTGCTTTTAGCACTAAGTGTCTGAATTGTGGATATTGTTTTCAGTTGTGCTGCATGCGGGAGCATGAAGGCTGGGCCTTGTTGTGAGCTCTTTGCTGCAGCTGGGCTGAGATGGTTCTTTCCTGCGAGGCCACAGACATAAAAGGGCACAGATGTAAATCCTAAACCTTGTGTCTTTGATTGAGTTTCCAAACACTTTGAAAACAGGAAGGGGTTTCTGGGTGTGCGTCTGTGCGCACACACTTGTGTGTGTTTATTTCTCTGAGAACATTTGGCATGTGTATGTGTTTCTGGGAAAGATAGGCCCGTATCCCAGATGAGCGAATTTAAGCAAACATAGCTTTATGTTTTCAAAAATAATTAATATTGAAGGCCTCTAAGAACATATATTTTTATCTGCTCAGTAACTTTTGATCAGATTGTGTCCTGTTGAGTGGCTATATTTAGAATTTGGAACAGATGTTTATTGGTTGTTAATTTTTTTTGATTCCTCCTAATCTTAAAGACAGAGATTCAATGAAAAGCTGCTTGAATGTGAATCTAATTCATTTGATGCACTTTTCTGTTGGTTTCTAATGGTGATGATAATCTTATGTTGTTCCCACAAACAGGGCATGCTGTGATGGTTTAAACTTGTCATAGCAGTTTCTCTTTACATCCCTGGTCCATCATCATGGTTTGGTGGTTTGTCCTTCCCATGTTGCTCCTGAGATGTATTGATGGTTTCTCTCACAGCTAGATGGCTGCCTTGTTCCCTCAGCTTCCCGTCTCCCCCTTGGTTTCAGAATAACTGACGAGCTCAGTCCCTGGGGACTACTCTTACATCAAAGAAGACCAGAGACGCCGCAGCAGTCCAAATTTGTGGTTCCTCCTCCTTTCTTTTTTTTGTTTTGGTAATGGCAAGCGCAAGGTTTTAATTTTCCAAATGCTTGTGGTTCAAATTAAGATCATCTCAATATGTGGCTTTGATTGATGTTTGAGAATAGTTTTTTGGCATTTGATACACATATGGGATTCTTTTGATTTATAGTGCCACGGCGCAGCGGCACCTAGAACATTGTTGTTGGGTTCACAGGCCCAATCCAGTAATAGAAGGGTTGGTTAGAAAATCAGTGTTAGAAATGCTGTCATGAGTGAACAGTTTTGACATTAATTTGCTGGTGTAGGTCTATCTTTGATTTGGGCTACAGGCTAATTTGACCCACTAACTGCTGTCTGTGATGGATCCTACCATAAGTGACTATGATCAGTTAATTTGTCATCATATTAGGCGGTATTTCTGTGAAAGGATGGTGGTAAATTTGAAGTGTGGCTTTTCTGTGTGGTGCAGCAGCAGAGAAGGCTTGTTCTGTTTTTTTTTTTTTTTTTTTTTTTCCCTGAGTCAGTTGGTAGCTAAGCTGAATGTTCTTGTGAGGGAGATGAGTCACCAGCAGCCTGAGGTGTTGAGAGGAGATAGGGCAAATTTCTCTTTCACTTCTCTTTCTATAGCCAACGTATTAGTTTTCACTGCAGCTAATGTAGCAGGCTTGTGATGCTGGCTGCCTGTTGTTGTTTCTTGCAGGCATTGTCTTTTATTTATGGCTAACAGACAGCCCCTTCAAAAGTGTCTTGTTCTGGCTTTATGTCATAATTTGCACTGCATCCATGTTGGGTCGTGTTGGTGTTTGTTTTGGGTATGTCTGTGCCCTTGAGTTTGCCACTGGTTATTTAGGGGATTTGAACCGTGGCTAATTGGCCAGCTAGTTTGCACCGTTCAGATTAGATGCACTGCTGGAATCGACGGTCGAGTCCCAGATTGCATGTTATTCATTTCTTCAATGAGGCGTGATCGCAGTGCAGGAAACTGCTCCACTTTATCCTCTTACAACTTTAACACCCAGTTGCCATTTGTTACTTGAGATGTTTGTATTGGAGGGAAATATTATGACGGATTACCTTTTTTATAAATTCTTGGCTGCATTCAAATAATTCAAATATGGCATACTTTTCTTCTGCATTATCTCTACAAGCTTTCAACCTGTGTACATCTTTGGGAAAATTCATCTACATTGAATACATCAAGACTTGCATTTTAGGTAAGGCTTGCTTAAGGAAATGTAAAAGTTACGTATTTTATCTATAAAAACAGCTGTTGAAGATAGCCACACAATTTAGTAAGTACAGAAAATAAATCACACCTAGAGTAGATTTTCTACTCCCATTTCTATCTTCTGCTCCCCCCTCTCCTTTCCTAGTGATTGCTTTCCTTTTGGAGGATAATCTATAGAATCGGATTGGAATAAGTAGCTTGTGTTTATTTTCCCAATGATATTTTAATGATCCCCCCCCTCCTCAAATGTCCTACAAACCAAAGTGTTCTAGTGAAGCTTGACCGAGCTTGACAGCCTTCCTCCAGTTTTGATACAGGGGAGAGATGGGGAGGAAAGGGGGTGATGGAAAAAAAGGGGTGGGGTGGGGTGGTGGAGGGGACTTTTTCTCCCCTTTTCTGATGCTAATTAAAGGAGGAATGGTTTTCCAGCTTTTAGCTTGCAGAGTGTGTCTCCCCTGCAGCATGCTCCGCTGCCTGGACATTGTGGGAGGACAAAACTCCAGTCCCGGGATCCAATAACGTGAAATTTCAGCAGAGAAGCGGCCATTGTGTAGAAAGAGGCAGTCAGGGAGGGGTTGGGCAGAAGGGGGAGACGGAGCGGAGGAAAGGGAGGGTGACTTGGCGAGCACCCAGGGCTCAGGCCACATCCTTTCTCTCTCTCCTCTCCTGCACTCGTCCTCTTCCTTCTTCTCCTTCCCGTCTTCTTCCCCCTATCTCTCTTTCAATACCCCCTTCCCCCCGCCACCATACTCCTGTCCTTGCCTCCCCTCCACCAATCCCCTCTGGGTTGGGAAGCCCAAGGCTGAGACAGGAGCAAAGCATGATGGCATGCTGGAGCTCAGTGAGCCATGGGCCAGAGCAGCAGACAAACGGCCACTTTGTCAACTTAGGAAATGGTTGTCCCAGGATCCCCCTTCGCCACCATACACTGGAGCAGCCAGCCTCGAGGCCCCCAGCCTGCCTGGTCTGCACGTGCTCCCTCATCACGCCGTCTCTTCTCTTCTTACAATTTATTTCAAGTGGAAGCTGAATTGTAATTTAAGTTATGGTGTTGTGTTTGTTGTGTGCCCTCTCTTTTGACCGCAATAGTAAGACACTGTTAATTCTCTTATTGTGCATGTATAGATACCATAAAAGCCTATGCCCATCCTTTTTAATGAATAGAAAAGGCCATATTCAAATGCTTGCAGGAGCTGTTGACTGTCACCTTGGTCTCCACCCTGTTCCCATCCACAGCCACCTCCTCCTTCGCCTCCCCCCGCAGTCCTCTTACACTCTCACCCCTCCCTCCGTTTTTCTCTCCTGCTTTTGGTCGGAAATGAAGTCAGTCATCCAGCAGAATAACTTGGAATAATTTGGAATGGGGGGGCTCCTTTCTCTCTGTCTCCCCACCCACTCCCCCTTGCTCAAAAACCCAGGCCAGCTGATTTGCTTCCGCTCTCAATTGTGTGTCCAGTCGACTGTGTGCTCCCAGCAAGGGGCGTGGAGGCCAGGCTTTTGTCTCCACCATCCTACTCTCAACTCTGTGTGTGTGTGTGTGTGTGTGTGTGTGTGTGTGTGTGTGTGTGTGTGTTGCAGCAGGTTGCACTCAAATATCTTCTTGCACCAATTACTGTTTTTACCAAAAGAAAGGAAAGATTTTTATATTATGGAGAAGAAGAGAAGCCGATGGAACTTTTTGATTCCATTTTCTTTGAATGATTGAATGATTTGGTTTTAATTAGTTGATTTAGTTTTAGCTTAGTTTGAATGATTTTGTTAAATAGATCTAGTACACTTGTTTGTTCTTGGTTGGGTTGAGTTTCATCGTTGGTCTGCAAGTTTCAGAAGTGTACTGTGGAGATTGATTTTAATTATTGACCATGACTAAACCATGACCTAAAACAAAGTTGACATGAGTGTTTTGAGCTAGATGCAAAAATTCACGTATGCACAGTCCACTTAACTTCCTCTCTGGGTCCAGCCCCCCTCCCTGTGAGTGTCATGATTGCTGGCATGTGTGTGATGGTGGGTCTGAAGGGTCAGGCCTTGGTCATTGTGCCCTGGTCATGGCTGAGCGACACCACTGCCTGCCTTCTGTTCACCCCAGGGACCCCTGCCTGACTGACAGCCCCTCCTGCACCCATCACCCACATCCTTTATTGGGGGCCGTAGAGGGGTGTAACAGCAGCAGTATTTTCCTCTTTTACTGCCTGTTACACTGCTAAAAAAGCATTTTTCTGCTTTTCTGTTGTGGCAGGGGTTCTCATGTAAGGTTATACATTAGCCTTCCTCTGTGGCACCGCTATGAGGCGCAACCAGAAAAGGAGGTTGCAAGTGGGAAGTTAGCCTTGGTTGTGTTTTTGTGCTTCCCATGTCCAGTTGCAGTTTAAGCTCAGAGGCAGCACATTAGAGAGAAAACTGACAGTTGATATGAGAACATTTAGGAGATTCATAATGTTTGTAAATGCTGGATCTTTTATTGTCCATCCCTACTATTTGTTATTATCTGCTCATATTTATTTCATTGGCACGATATTTGCTTATTTTTGGATCATTTTAGTCATTATGTGGCAGGAAAAAAATCACAACATGCTATTTGAAAATGCCCTTGGAATTATGAGGGTTATAATAACAAGTTAAAGACTTCCAGTGTTGTCCACTTTTGTTTGCCCTGTGACTGACGAGGCTTGGTGAGAATATAGACAGATTGGCAAGGCATCAACAGAGTGTGCACAGCTCAACCAAATTTAATATCGTTGAAGGATTTGATAGCCATTTGGTCTGATGAAAGGATTAATGGGATAACAGATTCTTGTTGCCAGTTGGCAGCGGCGGAAACAAGTTGTTTACACATCATTGACATATCATCACCTTTTAATTTAATATGGCAACGTTGTTTTGTTAGCAAACAGTTGCTTATTTATACATCCAGCAGTTGTGGTGCAACATTAGTTTTCCTTTGGAGTTGTGTTTCTGTCCACCTGATAAATGTAAGTCCAATATTCATATTCTTTTAGCTCTGTATTTGGTCTCTACCCACTCGTGAGGTAAATATCAGGCTCTATAGCTGCTAAATTCTCCACTATGTTCACCTGTTAGTCACTAACTGTGTCTATCTGCTGTTTGGTGATGAGCAGAAAGTGTACAATGTGCTTTTTTTGTTGTTGCTCAAAAGAACTGCCTGCTATGTCTGAGGGAACCAAATTAGTAAAGTTGCCCAACAGCTAAACAATGAGCTGAAACTTGCGATAAAGTAATTTATGCAGAAATGTGTCTTTTCAAATTGGTGGAATTGCTGAAGTAAATGTGTCTTTAGTCTGGAAAAGGCTGGTGTGTGTGTGTGTGTGTGTGTGTGTGTGTCTGTACAGACCAGAATTAGCCGGATTTAAGTGTGTAGCAATCTGTTTTGTCGGTTGGTTTATTTTTTGAGTTGCTCGTATTTATCATGCTCATCAATCCTTTGAGGGGAACTTTGGTCAACTATTACCAGGTGCCATGATATCAAAGCTTTCACATGAAGAAACAAATGGCTTCAGATTTAATGCTCAGTGGCTCTTAGATTAATTACTAACCAATAACATGGGCACTGTTGTTTGCCAAGGGTGTGGAAGGCAGGAGGCCAAAGGTTAGCCTTATTGAGTAGGCCACGATTTAGAGAGGGGAGGTAGAAAGGGGGGAGGATGCAGCAATTCTTCTTGTCAAGCAGTAGCTACTTGTTAACTTTTTAATATATTACATGTTGTCACTTAGAGGTATTTCCCTCACTTAATCACTATCAGAGAAGAAATTCTTTACCAAACGTGTAGGACCCTGTGACGTCATACTTATTGGTCAAACCGGACGTCAGCCAGAGGGCAATGTGTCACCGGAAGACATCCGGCAGTCATATTCTTTACTCGCTTTGCCTGTTTCTGTCAGCTATCAGATCTTCCCCTGTCTTTAATATGTTACCAGGAGTTTCTGCAAAATGCTGCCCTCAGCACATCCTGACCTTTGTCATTTCCGGTGGCCCAATGCACTCTGTGTTATCTAATCAGAGAAACATCTGATTCCAAGTAAAGGAACAGAGAGACAAAAGGGGGTGGGGATGGAGAAAGAAAATTAAATTAGTGATGTAAAATTATGATGCATAATGAATAGTTAGAATCATTGTATGGTGTGATGCAGTCTACTGAGACACTCGGACCGGCGATGCTTTCAGTTGTGATATTGTGGTAGAAGTGTTTCCTTTCTTCAGTACAGACTTTTATTTAATTTTGATTGTTCAGCCTTTTTCCAGTTTGTGACTGTTTGACATTTGAGAGACGAAGCATGTATTTATGTTGCTGTATGTCTGGGGAAAAAAACGTGAAGTTTAATGCATTTTTGTACACACTATCTCATGTCAGCTGTGTATAAACCTCTGAAACGTAAAGCCTTTCATGACACATTAAGTAATTTCCTTTGTTTAAACCAAATTTAGCCTTTTTGTTAGCCTAGTATGTTATCCTTCATTTAATTAGGTAATGTTATGTATTATAGACCACTGCCTTACTATGTTTTATGTCATAATTCAAAGAGGTTGACGTGAGCTCGACCCCCTGTTATTAGTTGTCTGATTTGAAAACACCTGCTTTAGGGGAAAGGTTGTAAATCATCAGTGGGCAGAGCCTGAACTTGGCCACATGGTCAGTCACCTTCTGGCCTGGGATTAAACATACACCGGCGGCTTCAGACTTCAGATATCGTAGCCAGGAATCTGTTATATCATAAGCTAAAACCAAAACATACATTGACTCCAAAGTTGAATCCTTGATTTTGCTCCTTCACATTCTATCTTTAGTTTTGTTGCAGATTTTTGGCGAGTTTGTAATAGCTTCTGCCACCACCCAGATTTCCCCATGGGTTCGTTTGTTTTATTTAATCTCACTGTCCGAGTAGTTCTAGTGTGCTGTGGCATGAGGTGAACTTTGTTTAAACACTCAAATTGTAGGACAAATGTGATGTAGACGTTTTAGACCGGTCTCCTGGCTTTATCTTATCTGCGTTTTTGTGTAGCGTTCCTCGCACATGTACTGTACCGCAATTTGTTTATGCTGCGGTTCAGCTGTATTATGTGGTCTGATATTTCATGTCTACTATTGATGTTTTCGTAATCAAAGTGATATAAAAGGTCACAAGAAAAGACCCTCAAGGAAAAGTTTAAACTGCTGATTACTACTGATTATGTTCACTAAAAGCATCGTTTGTTTGTTTTTTGCTCTTTCCTTCTCTTCTTCTTCCTTCCACTTTCCTCGTCTTCCTCCCTTTCTCTCCTCCCTTCCTCCTCCACAGTGACAGTTATGCGCGTGTGAGAGCAGTGGTCATGACTCGGGATGACTCCAGCGGTGGGTGGCTTCCCCTGGGGGGCGGAGGCCTTAGTTGTGTCACCGTCTATAAGGTCAGCCGGGCGGAGGACAGCAGCAGCACCCACAGTGGAGGCAGCGGAGGAAGCAGCAGCAACCTCAGCCCCTGTAGCCCCAGCCCCAGTCCCAGTCCCAGCCCTAGTCCCAGCCCCACCGCTGTGGAATTCCACATCAAGGGCGAGAGGCTCAAGGACAAATTGGTAAGGGAATCTCTAGCTCAAAATGTTAAAACAGCCTGTTTTTAACGTATTTGGTTATGTGATGTTGCATACACTCAGATACAATACATGTAACTAGCTTGTTGATGCGTTTACTTTCTCTGTTATTTAGTCACTCCTTCTCTTACATGCACACTCATGTGCACAAACCCAGAGATGGTGCATTGTCTTGGATGAGATCACCCTGAGCCCCCCTTTCACCAGACTCCCCTTTCTCTGTCTCACTCGTATACACACACACACACACACACACACACACACAGGAAGTGGTTGTTTGGCTTTCCTCCATGGCGCAGGTATCTGAAAATAGGAGCGAACTACGCGATTCTGTGATGCATGATGATATCATCAGGGAGAAGGGCAGATTACTCAGGAGCAAAGAATGTGGGATGAGGGATGTGGGAAATGCACAAAGAGCAAGAGAGAGGGACCTGGATGATGGAATACAGGCTGGAAATTCACACTCATTTTGGTTTTCCATGAGTAGTTGTCCATTTTCTTTATTAGCATTTCCTCTTTTTAGATGTGTGATGTAAAGACTGTATGTGTCAGTAAATTAAGCCAGGAAAATATGTCTCACTGTAAAACAGTAAAAAAATGAAATCCCGAAATGTCTATGTGTGTTAAACACTCTTAGTTAATATAGCTAAACTTTGAGGAAAATGGTTATTTTTAGACATGCTAATATTTCGCTCTGTGATCTTTTAGTTGCCATATGGCCTGCCACTCTGATTCTGTTTAGTTGTATTGGTTAAAAAGTTAAAGAAATAAAGCTATTTGAAAATGTAGGCAGAAAGATAACAACTTAGTTAAAGAAGCAGGGTTTTGTAGTTTGGCTGCACTTATTTTCATTATTGATTAATTTGCAGATTTTTTTTGTTTGCCCGACCAACAGTCAAAAACCCAATGTTATTCACTTAGTTATTGTAAAAGATGTTTATTGAGAAACACATCTTCACATTTGAGGAAATTTGCTTGAAAAGTAGTCAAAACTAACAATTCTTTATCAAAATAGCTGCTGATAAATTTTCTGTCAAACAACTACCAATTAATTGACTTCTAGTTTCAGCTCTAGTGTAAAATATTTATAATTTACTTTGACTTTTTATTTAAATTTTTACACACACCATATTTGGTACCATATGGAACATGAACTGTACACATACAAACACATAACCAGCAAACTGCATGGTCATCCTGTCTCCTCTGTTTATGTAGTTTTATGGCTTTTGCTGGAGCTGCTGTCAAGCTTCTTGCCACAGACTCATTCTGTGTTATAGATGTAAAGCAGATCCAGTAGATGCACTAGAATAATCCTGGTCGGTGGTAATAAGAGTGTAAATCTGTGTGTTTGGGAGAGAAAAATGTCTGTCAGATGTCAGGAAACCCACAAGGCCACCATAATGCACAGAGTCTGGCATTCAACATTAGAGGCTTGTTACAGCAGGGCGTCTAAATCACCTTTTTTTTAATCTTCTTTGACTGAACACATTTTATGTGTGTTGTGTGTTTACGCTGTGTTTGTATTTTTGTGTGTTGCTATCCAAGCGTGTGTGTGGCACAGGAAAGGGTGTGCCGGGAATGCTCTTGTTCAGACAGGGTATAGACATGGCTCAGAGACCCCGGCAACTCTTCTGGGATGTGGTAAAACACCCTTATCACCGCCAGAGTCTACCCCCAGCCACCACAACAAACACCCAGCCGTATGTAGGTCTGTCGGGATGCCACACAGCGCCATGGTGTTGGCGTCAACCACAGCGCTACCGACAGTCTGGGGGCATCACCAGAGTGATGTCCATGAAAACAACAGCAACAGACAAAACCACATAAGATGTCTGCCAGATTTGGAAAAAAATGTTGGGCAATATCAGTACTTGTCTCCACCGTGTTGTCTAAAACAGTAACATCAGTGTTTTGATTACAGAAATAAATGAAAGACCATGATTATGTTGTATGAGGGATGTTGAAAACAGAAAAGAGATGCCTGTGGAAGCTCCTAAATGTTTGAAAGAATGTTTGGTTTGATTTGTTATGTCTAAAACAAAAAGGAAAACGCAGTTCCGCAATTTAGATGTATTTCTTTGTCATCTTAAGGGATATAATTTCAGTGTTTTTAATTCAGCCAGAAATGGACAGAATAGAAAAAAACAATGACGCCCCCCACCCTATCCCTGACAGGAACCTGAGCTAGGCAGAGGAAAACAGATCAGAGATGCAGTTATTTTGAAATCACAAAGGCACGATTTTGGCTGGTAGAAATGAGGTGATTGTGGTGCATAAGATATGAGATGAATCAGGGAAAGACGTGTGTGTGTGTGTGTGTGTGTGCGCGCGCGCGGTCAAAGAGCAGGAAACAGAGGTGGAGCCTG
This sequence comes from Lepomis macrochirus, assembly GCA_024633595.2. Lineage (NCBI taxonomy): Eukaryota > Metazoa > Chordata > Actinopteri > Centrarchiformes > Centrarchidae > Lepomis > Lepomis macrochirus. The sequence goes on along the minus strand of JALXJV020000022.1, from coordinate 17,915,562 downwards.
ATAGACGGAAGAGGTGGAGGGGATCTGTCTATAAGCGCAGTGATGCGGCACAGAGTGTACTGGTGATGACTCAGCTGGCTCTCCATATAGCTACCAATCACTCTCCTCCTTGCCGCCCTCCCTCCTGCCTCTCTCTCTCCCTGCTCCCCTTCACTCTTATTCTCTGACTCTTAAAAACTACAGATCTGATTGGTTGATGATTACTTACCATACTGACTCTCGGATTATGAGAAATCTCTTGGCTTTGCTCTCACCTCGCATCCTGTTGTTTGTAGTCTGTGACTCCCTGTGATTGATGCAGCTGTGAATGCGGTGTAGTCCAGGCTTACTCTAAACTCTGCCTTGGAACAAAGGCCTGCTTGATAGTTTCTACTTTCTAATCTATTTCTACTTTTAGCCTTGTCATTTGATTGTTTTTGACTTATCTTTGCTAGCAAAAAAATAGTTTGTTTTTTTACTACTGCAATGCTACTGTAGTTTTGGGTGAGGGGGAAAATAGGTCTTAACCAATGCCTCTTACCAAGCCTTCAAAAGTCAGTGCTTAAATATTATTGCATACCTTCATGCTTCTGTATCTATATTCCAAGCATTGGTATTGGAAGTGATTATCAGGTTGTAATTACAATTACAAAGGAGCAAACGCAGTGTTAGATTGTCACATAGATTGTCGCCTCTATCTTCCCCCATTTCCACTCTCACGCTATCTCTTCACTACTCTCCGCACGTCTCACCTCTGCCTGTCTCTGCCTCCGTCCCTCTCCTCCTCTAACATCTCTAGCGTCTATTCCGTTCCGTTTCAGTCTCTATTTTTTCTGTCAGGGTGGCTCCTCCTCCTCTCCTTTCTCTGAGCACTGCGTGGAATGCGTTGTTAAGTATCGTCCTTCCATGCAACTGTGATACTTCCTCCTCTGTTGGCCTCGCTGTGCGCTCACCTTTCCTGCTCCGGCTCCATTCAGTCTCGCCCCCACCTCGCCGCCTCCTCCCTTTTCCTTGCCACTGTATCCTTCTAACATCCACCCCTCTCATCTTCCCTCCCCTCATCCACTGGCTCTGGGTAATCACACAGGCTTAACCTTTGACCCTCCATTTCTTGGGGAGGCATGTTTGCAATAGTGACACGAGGACAGATATTGTACGATCTTCCACATGCAGAAAAATGACTTGTGTGTAAAAGAAAAAAAGCAGCTCACTCAGACGTTCACAATGAAATGTAGACCTGTGTGCACCCTCTCTGACACACATATCACATGTCATCAACCTCTCACACAGCTGCCCCATATCAGCCCCTTAAAGAGTGCATGTTAACTGCATGTCCAGATCGACAGGGGAACGGTGCCATCTGCTTTCAGTTGTCGAGTATTGGTTCGTTTGCATTATCCTCCGACAAGGCGTTTGCACTGCGAAGATGCACAGTGTGGCCCTTGGGTCATTGAGCTTTTCATCATACCAGCTTCTCACGCATTCTCTCACGCAGCTTGCCAGTGCGCACGCTCACACCACATTAAGCCACCTCTCATGCACGTCTGTAAGAAAGGAAAAAAACCCTCAAAGACTGTAATGGCCGTCTCTCATTTCATTTAATCTGCCTAGAGGAAGGCCGGGAGGCGGCCCAGTAGCCCTGATTAATAATAGGCTTTGGAAACACAGTCTCTCTCTGCCACACACACTTGGGTTGCCCGGCTCCAAAACATACTCACCCCCCCTTCTTCTGCCACCACCACTGTTCTCCAACTTTATCATCATCTGAAATGAAAACCCCACCATTTAGAATGTGTTTTACAAATTTTTTTTTTTTTGCTGTTTTCTATTTTAGAAACTCTGAACTTGTGTGTAGTTCCAGATGCAGGCCTCTTGCTCATGTTGCTTTGGAATGATTAAATGTGACACATTTGAAAAGCTTAGGGTGAGGAGCAAGATGAAGGATTTACGTTCCCCAGTGATTTCCATCGCAAAATCCTTAAATGATGCAGTTTCCAGTCTGCATACTAGCAACTTTAGCTCGACCAAATGTAACTGCAATGTTGCTGAGTGCTAATATGCCTTGTGTGTGTGTGTTGTCAGGTGGTGCTGGAGTGTGTCCTGCAGAAAGACGTAATATACAACAAGGTCAACCCCATCTTCCACCACTGGAGGATCAACGACAAAAAGTTTGGACTGACTTTCCAGAGCCCCGCTGACGCCCGTGCCTTTGACCGGGGGATACGTCGGGCCATTGAGGACATAAACCAAGGTGGGTGTGTGTGGGTTGGTGGGTAGTTGATGGGACCTGCACATGTGTGTTTTTAGAGTTTAGAGCCCTACCAACAAAGCACCAGGTTTGTTTGGAATTCCCTCCAAATAAACCTGAGGGGTTGCAGTATACTGTGTTGGCAGCCATCCAACACGTGTAAAATAACACGGGTATGTGTATGAATATGGCATGCATTGTGTTAGCTGGTTTCTGCACCCTGTATTCCTGCCTGTTTGTCTTTGGCTTGTAATGGCTGACCTAGCATCTGTTCTAGGAGAGATTCATAGCGTTGATTAGCGTTGATGACTTCCCCCCACTGCTACCTGCTCACTCACCCAGGCATGACCCCTCCCGTGCTATCTTATCAGCACCAGCTGCCCAGATAAACTCTCAACTTCCTGTAGAGACTGGCAGGGCAAGGCTATGCCCAGACAGTGGGTGATATAGGAGAGGGAAGGGGGGTTGGAAAGAAAGAGGGGGGCTGGAGTTGGGACAGAAGAAGAGGCAACCTGAGACCGGGGCAGAGCTTTAGTGAGAAGAAACCTGACCAGGTTCGGCTTTTGTGCTGCTCAAACTGCTCAAAGTTTGAGGACTGGCTAGTCTAGTCTGTCTGTGTTCAGTGTGGCCTAAAAAAGCTAAACTAGATATTACACTGGAGTTGAGTGTCTGAGTTTAGTTAACAGCTTTGGATCCGTATAAGCATTATTTTCAGTACAGTGCCAGAGGTTGCAAAGTCATCCAATTAGCAGGAGAATCGCCAGCTCAGCAATCTGCCACCCAGCCCTGTGTTACACAAGAGGCTGGCTGGCTGGCTGGCTGGCTGTGGAGCTATAATCTCCTTTACTCTCTAGACCTGGGAACCCTGGGGAGCGTAGAGGAGGCTCAGCAGAACATATCGTAAAAGGCTTATCGCTGCTAGGCATCAGTCGCTTCTTGCCCACAGTCGTTTATCTGAGATTTGAACTTCCTGGGCACAAGTCTACACATAGTTTAGGTAAAAGGTAATCATGGACAAAAAATGTATGGGCGAGCTTTGCAAATAGCTCTGCGTGCCAATGCCAGGTCAAGATGGAGAACACAGAATCATGGATTGCTATAAACATAATATATCAATGAGGAGATGACAATGCCATATCAGAGGTGAGTGCTAGTTAGCTTAGGCTGTTAAACTGGATTTAATATATTATTTGATTGACAGACAATTAATCAGCAAACAATTTGATAGTCAATCTTTTTTAAGCTAAAGTGCCCATAGTGTACTACTTCCAGCCTCCCAAATATAAATATTTGTTGGTTTTCTTAATCGTCTATGATGGCAAATTGAGTATTTGAGAGCTGGTTAAACAATAAGCCATGTGAAGAGCACTTTTTGGCCTCTGGGAAGATCTATTATTCACAATCCCATGACAAGTGTTTTCTTTTCTTTTTCACTATTTTCTGAGAGAAAATAATCTGATAATGAAACAGTTAGTTGCTGCCCCAGATCACACAACAAGATGCTTAGGGAAGAAAAGTTGAGCATCTCTGATAGCTTCTCTGCGTGATTAAACACATTCCCCTCACCTTTAACCCAGAGACTGTGCAGCTTCTGTCTCCTAGTAAATGCTTCAACTCTTTGTGAATGTCAGCTAGAGCAGGTGATGGTGAGTTTTGTCTCCCCAGTGCGTTCTCTCCCTCTCTGTCTCTCCCACCTTCCCCTGCTCTGCTTTCTCTCCTGGCATCTTTCTCTATTCTGCCATTGTTGTGTAATGCCTCTCTCCACAGCACAGGCAGGCAGGTCCTTCTGTATTCCTGTTGCATCGTTCTGCTGCTGGACTGCTGCGTGAGTGTGTGTGGGGAGAGAAGAGGCAGCGTGAGAGAGAGAATATGTTTTGCCCGTGTGTATGTGTGCGCACGTGTGTGTTGGTATCAGTCTTGCAGTCCTCTGTTGCCATGGCAATGCCGGGCACATGGCTCAGGCAGCTTCGCGGCCCAGCACTGCCAGAGTCGTGCTGCAGGAAGCCTCAGTCTCTGTAGTGTAGAAATGCATACACACACACACACACACACACACACACACACACACACAAACACCTTTGTGATTCAGACTGACAGACAAACTGGTGGACAGACTGGGTCTAACACAAGCTTAGTGAATTCTTCTGTCCTCGGTACTGCCATGTTTTGCTGTAAACCCATCCCCCCTAACCCCACCCCCTCCCAATGCAGACAGACTGACTGATGCCTCAGTGCTTCAAATGAGGCCTTGGTGATCCTAATTAAGTGAACCTAAGAGTTTTAAAAAGAACCTCTCGATGCCCCAGGTACAAACAGTTTCCCCTTCATCTCAATGGTAATGGTTTAATCCCTGATTTCTGCAACATTGCCAAGACTGTAGCCTCATCTGTTTTCTCTTCTCTTAAGTTTCTCTAACAAGGTTCTCTTTTGTCATGAATATTCTGGCTGCTGCTGCTACTGCTACTTGAAAATCAAGTGCAAGGTTTGCTCTAATCAGACATGCACTGTTATTGTGTGTTCAGTACTAGTTTCAATGATAATTATAGTAAATAGTACTTTTATTTTAGTCTCAATAGCTTAATAGTTTACTGACCTAAACTGGTACCATTTCAGCATGAGCAAACATGTTGCATGTATAAATTCATATACACACATAATTGTGTAAATTTTTCTTCACTTCTGTTGTTGGATGTCATGCTTTAAGTTGCATTAAGTTTAGTTTAATTTTACCGACGTGATGCTGCTTGGTATCGTTTCAATGCAACGAATATCTTGAAAGCAGCATGGGTTTTTCACTCCTTTTTTTTCGAACATCAAATACAAACCTCTAGATTTTATTGGACTGCTTAACCTTATGCTTTGCTGACAAGATGACACATTTAATACACTTTAACACACTTTCACTTAAGCCAAACATCTTGCATGTAAGAACTTCCACAATGAATGAGTGATTTTGCATTGTTGATACATACAGACACAATTAAAATGATCAGCAGTACATTGTCCACATTACTTCAGATTCATTTTTAAAATCTTATATAGTGTTTAACTTCCGGGTATTTTTTTTCATTAAGGACAATAATACTACAATGCTGGACAACAGTATTATCCCTTAAACAATGGTGCTCTCAATGTGAAAAATGTCACCATGCTTTATTAGTAGAAAAGGGTTTAACAAAACAGCACTTTGTGTTAAAATATCAGTAACATTAGTGTCTTTCATCGGGTTACACCATCCACAGTTTCATTCTCTGTGGTAATGAAAAGCTCTAACTTGGTCAGCCTGATACCTGAAACATAAGCTCTGACTCCAGCATCAGCAGAGGTGTTTTGGATTGGATGCGGAAATGGCACATGGCGTTTTAGCCGAGGTCGGGGTTACATTATTCTAGACATGCATATTTCATTAACTTCTGTGTGCCCCACTGACACAAAGCAGCTTTCATTTCCCCATTAGGCTGCAGTCAGAGGAAAGCAGAAGGCTTGTCCTATTCTGGCCTGACAAGAATCAGCGTTCTGTTTTGTCTCAAACATGCTTTGTAGAGGAGATGTCATCCACTGAGAGTAAAATAGTTTCATGAATACAATATAAATTACATAAGTTCTTAGAAATGTATTATGTAGCTATGTTTTCTAAATATTACAAGGAAGTGGAAGAGTCTGGTTCACAATTTCACTGGTGTTCCACAAGGTTTTGCCCCCTAGTGGTAAAGTTCCCAGACCAAGTCCTTCCTTGTATTTGTTAATCAAATTTAGCTATCAAAGAAACTAAACAGTGTGCTATGTGTATGTGCTATTATACAAGTTTTGTAATGTACAATAACCCGATGCAACATGTTGATAATACCGTTAGTGACTGTGGGAGGAGGTTTTAATACCATAGGAAATGATGATCCATGGATTGCGTGCTGTTAGCACTTTACTGTTGTAAGCTTTTAGTCGCTTAACTGTAACAATGACTATTGGTTTGAGTGAATAAAATGATCAAGTCTGGGTTCTTTCTTCTCTCTTCTAGGTTGTCGGTCGTTTGGGGAAGGGGATATTCCCGAGGATGGACCTCCGGTGAGTGAGATTAAAGCTGAGAGGTTCTGCCTAAGAGCTTTAGCATGAAGAAATTGTGTTGCATGTACATGAGTACATGTTTATTTTTCTGACTTTGAGGAGTCTAATGTTCTCTTTTTGAGTGTGTTGGGTCTAATTTATTTATGATATATAAGCACTTTTCACAGTACTTTTTTTTTTTTTTTAGAAAATGTGCTACAGAGTAAAACAAACTCACATGGTTATGTAATATTCAAGTGCACCTACCTGTAGGTTTTATGAGGTTAGATTTATCACGGAACTCTCCCTCGCTATTAAATAGGAGGCAGGTCATAGCTAGAACCTGAGCCATATGTTCTAGCCCTGATGTGTCCCACCCAGGCACTGACACCTGCCTTTGTTTTCTAACAGTTCTCGGAGATTTACAGGTGTTTAACCAGTACCAGCCAGACCCTGAGGTGAGGCTGGGTGTTGGCCAGTGAATGTGCTAGAGCAGGCTTAGCCGTCTCTATCAGTCTAACTAGGTAGCTGTCACTTTTGTTACAATTGATGCTGTTATAATAACTAGTGCCTCAGGAGCTGGTTGTTGAAAGATAGCTTGGTGAAAATGCTCTGTGATTTCAGTGTTCTCCAAACTGAATGTGTTTCTTTGTAAGCTGGGCCTGTTTTTGTTGACAGGCTGAAAACTGTTATGGTGTGTGGATGGATAGATAGATAGATAGATAGAGACATAGAGACATAGAGACATAGAGATATGTAGAGATATATAGTCTACACACCCATGTTCATTTGCTTTAGATATCAGGCCTGTAACAGGAACATCAGTCACCTATTCCACTTCTGATTGCAAAGTAGGTGAAAAGACACCTTTGTGGGATGATGACCAGTAATGTATACTTAGAGATGCAGAAACCATCTAAGACATACAACCTAGTCCTAGACATAATCCTGCAATAGGTGCTATCTTTGTGAAACATATAATTAATTAGCATTGACACTGTGCCAGAGAGGTAATAGATTAAACTCTGGGCATTTTTTCCTCTGTTGTTTGTGGTGTACACAAATGTACAAGTCAAAATGATTTATTTCCGGCGCATTTTGCTGGCTCTTGTTTGTTGAAAATGCCCCACCAATCCAACAAGCTGCCCTTACAATCTCATCTATGACATCACACTGTACCACCTATGAGTTTGTTTTTAAGCTGTGAGTTCACTGGACGTGTCGGAGGCTAGTCATCACCTTTGACCTGCCTAGCATCTTGCTGGTACTGTATGTTGTGGACTATATGAACAGTGAAGGAGGGACAGCTGCGTTCCAGCTTTGCTGTGGCGAAGTTCCTCTTTAAGGAATCAGCCTGAACATACAGGAAATCCAATGGCACCACTGTTGCTAGGCAGCGGGTGGGGGGGTGGGGGTTGTGCAGTGGGAGGGGGGTTAGAAGGGGGTGTTCACAAGGTTCAGCGAGTGAGCCACTGAGGGTGTCACCATGGTGATTTGGCATCCGAATGTTGCGGTCGGAGACCTGGGCTACAGAGGAAGAGAAGGGAACCAGTGGCAAGTGCTGCAGCCAGAGAACTAGCAAATACCATCACACAACACGGTGGGATATTAGCTGTGTTTCTTTATACTCATAAAGTCACAACACAGCCTGTACAGATAACCTGGTACAATATGGTCTTTAAAAGAATACACAGACTGTGGGAGAAATGTGGTGTCTAAAAGAATTCTAATTCAGGTATTTAGTTTGTGTTATTGACAGGCCCCTTTAGAAGCAGGAGATCAGTCCCGAGTTGCTTTGACCTTGTTGAGAAAGCAGAAACCAGTGTCTCATCAGCATGGGAGGTCATCACCAAGCCTTCCTTGATTAAATTCAGACATCTCTAAAAATATCTCTTAATCTTAGAATTTTCTTGAGTTCATGGTGTGTGTGTACATGCGTTCACGGCGGTCTTCTCCACCCACATCCTGCCCACTGAGGCTCAGCACCCACTTGTATGCCCTTCACAAGCTTACCACATTCTTCCTCTCACTCAAAACACACACACACACACATACTATATGCACATGCAACATATTTTACCCATTTTTTAAAAAGTGGTTGCACAACACCCTACTCAGCTGTGATGACCCACTGCCAGGAATTTTGCCGTACCTCCACAGTGCTTCCGCTGGAACAAAGTAAAATGTGTTTCTTTCGAATGCCACAGGAAAACATCCGCATCTAATTTAGAACTGGCAGGAAGTTTTCTCTTATCAGTTTAGTACACAGAGGTTTTGTTGGCCAGTTGACATTTACAGCCTCACTCACAGACTGGTTCATTAGACTGGTTTGGTGTGTTTCAATATTGCTCTATAAAGCACCCTGGAGCAATAAAGAAGAGCGGTTTAAACAAATAGTTTTATTAGCTTTGTTGAGAGAGACTTAGATGAGAAGATTGATACCACTCTGCTATGTGTCTCTTAACTATGAAAATGCACCCTGCAGTCCGTTAGCTTTGCATAAATACTGGAAACAGGCTGAAACATCTAGCCTGGTTCTGTCCAAAGGTTAAAAAAATCCGGCCTACTGGCACTTTTAAAGCTCACTAATTACCACATGTATACCAATTTGATTTAATTAGTACAAAACTCAAACTGTTAAAATGACATGTTGTGGTTTTTGGGAGGTTAGGTGTGGGCATATTTTTTGGCTGGACAAAGCAACCACCACTTTTTACACTTTGGTTAAACAAACAAGATATATGACATGTTAATTAGTTAGAGGTGCTTGTAGGTGTGCTTGTTACCTTAGGGCAGAGTCCCTCTGTTTCCAATCTTTACACTAAGCTAAGCTAAACCAGTTGCTGGCTGTAGCTTCATATTTAGCCTATAGACACTGTGTCAGAGTGGCTTCAATATTTCTATCTAACCCTCTGCAACAAAGCTAATAGGCATATTTCACAAAATGTCAAACCATTTGTTTAAGGGACACATGGGGAGCAGCCTTGAAGTTGGCTATACTTCTTTGTTTTTGAGTTAACAAGTCGCAGAGATGAGCACTGCTCGTGATTCGCCTCATTTAAGCAGAGTCATATTTCTAGAGTGTGAGAAAGACATAAACAGACATAAACCATTAGTGGTGTTTGTGATCAAATGTCCGAACATGCACATTCTTCTCCGTTCTTTTCTCGGTCTAATGGAGAGATCCAGCATGTTCTGTAGAGTTGTAGTAAGTGGGCCGACCCCAGCTTTCCCTGTCCTGAGCCCCTGTGCCTTTGCGAGCGGGAAATGTATGGATCCCTGATTTTGGTGTGGAGCCAGGTTGCCCCTGGCTCCACACCAGGTTGCCCCTGGCTCCACACCACCTCCATCCTTCGTCTCTCCTCCCCTCCTCTCCTCCGAAACCCAGCCACATCTCTAGGGTCAACTCAGCTCCAGATTGGCCCCCACGCATGCCTTTGAATGGTGGGGCTTAGGCAAGCGCTTTAAAAGGAAGCCCAAGTCTGTTTCCCATTTCACCCTCCCACCACCCCTCGCTTCTTTCTTTCTTTCTTTCTCTCACATACACACACAGCTGTCATCTGGCTTTTTAAGTTCCGTGCTGCATTTCTCCAGCTGGAGCTGGTTTATGACATTCCCTCAGCAGACTCTTTGGCCTCTCGCTCTTTTTCTCCCTTTTTCGTGCCCCCCCCCCACACACACTCACACACACTCACACACACACACACACACACACACACACACACACACACACGAATACAACACAAAGTCATTTTTTCCTGTTCTGTTCTTCCTCTTGTCTCCCTCCACTGTCTCCTATTCATCACATTCCCCTGCAGACGCTCTGGATGTGTGTTACACCACTTGGTATGTTTGGAGGCAAAAAAGGAGCAAAGTCACACACATATACACACCACGTGTTAGCAGTCGGGGAGGGGGGGGTAGGGGAGAGAAAAGAGGGGGAAAAAAAGAAGTCAAAGGAAGCATCTCTTAGCAACCACAGGACAGTAATTACTGTAGCAGCAGCTGGGAGCAAACCAGATTTCCGCTGTGCGTTAAAGCACTGGCGTGGGCTACTTTACACACGGCACTGACTAACCAGAGCCAGCAGCCTCCTCCACACGCAGAGCTCAGAGAGGGAGAGAGAGAGGGTGGGAGAAGGAGAAGAGAGGAGGACTAACCCTGCCTTGATGAGGTCGGGGTGTGTGTGTGTGTGTGTGTGGGGGGGGGGCTAGTGTGTCCAAAGCTGGAATATGGTTGGACCGAACTTGTACGTGTGAAGATACCTCGGCGTGTGTCTGTGTGTATTTCTGAGTGGGAAAGCTATAACCTTGGAAACATTTATTTAGCAGTTTATATGAATTATTTTCAAGCATTGAGAGAAAATGTTTTTTGTTTATTTTGGATGTGATCAGCCCTAATTCTGCTTATTTTCATGTAATTTGTGTATGTGATGGGATCTTTGGTTATACACATGGCTGTGCTGAAATAATGAAATAGAATCACACAGCTCTTGATGTAATAGTCGACTATCCTCCCCCATCTCTCATCACCTCTGCACGCATGAATCATGAATAGCCATCACTTTTGTGATTTTGTTGCCATGAGGACTGAAGTATTGGACTATTTATATTGGACCTATAACTATTTTATTTTTGTCATTGTGTAGAAATATATTTCAAAATGTGTTTGATGCAGACTGTGGCGTTCAAAAGATGTTATTTATAGACATCTCATTATGGCTGAGCTTTCTTCTTGTAATTATGAGACTGTTCGACGTGAGGTGGAAGGAATGCTCACGATTTCCATAGTCTCTTTCTGTTTTTCATCACATGTTTCAAGCGTCTCTCTGTTTTTCGTTTTTTTATTAGGACTGTGTTGTAGATTTTGCATCAGCTAAAATGTTTGTGGGAACACATGCAAGGCTGATGGGAACTCTGAGTTCTTAACAGAAGGGCCTTGAGTCATCACCACACAGCACAGTCATTTGGCCAAAGCGTGGGCTCAGGATGCCCCCTGGTGGTTACAAGTGGGACACACACACACACACACAACACACACACACACACACACACACACACACACACACACACACACACACACACACACACACACACACACACGGCCTACACACCCTGAGTCAAAACGGTTGTGGTCATGAAAACTGAATTGATCCAACGTTAGTGTTTTTGACTGTGTGTGAGAATGATAGCGAGATATTAAGGGCGTGCAACTTAATACAATGTACACAAAATCCTAGTATGCATACTTTATATTGCAGTTAAGTAACTGACAAAGTATAATTGGAAAATTATAATGAATTATGTTAGCACACAGGTGTTCTGTGTTTCTTTGGCGTGTGTCCTTCTGTGGGGAAACGAGAAGTATTTGAGTTTTCAACAAACTTACCTTACTTACTTTTAATTTTCTCTGTATTCCTCAAGGTGTGTGATGAGCTTCCCTCTATCTGTACGCCAATGAAAGAGCCCTTCTCCCCGCTGAACAACGTCGTGTCCACCGAGCCATTCAGGGGCTGCTACGTCCGCGCCCAACCCTTCGATGAGTTCTCCTCCAGCAACCGCCGCTACTTGCCTCCACAGGTCTGCCGCTCCACCATGCAACCATTCACATCTTTAAAATTTGAAGTACACATTATATCACATTGTTATGAAAATGTAGCACCTTGCGTGTGTTTACTTATATATAATTACTGCTACAAGGTATTCTTGTTGAGTAGTCAAACTAATTCTCAATTTCTGCCCTTTTGAAGGTCTCCTTTAAGTCAACTCGTCATGTCAGTTTTCACATGGACGACGAGGAGATTGTTCGTATCAACCCACGCAAAGACGTGCTCATCCGCGGCTATGAGGACTACCGCCACCCTGTCATGTGGAAACAGGAGGCCGACCGCGACGACCTGGACTTCCCCACCGCCTTCCACAAACTGGACAGTAAGAAGTGCGAGTACCTTTTCCCCGATGGCCCTGGCGGGGACTCCCTCTCTGGCCCCGGTATGGGCATTGGAACAGGTATGGGACTGGGGCTTGGCAAGGACACAGCCATCAAGACTCAGCCCTCGCCCCTGCTCAAGTCCAAGAAGGGCCGACGGCGGCGAGAGGACGGCGAGCGCTCGCGCTGCATCTACTGTCGGGAGATGTTCAACCATGAAGACAACTGGCGGGGGCAGTGCCAAGACGCCCCCGACCCGATCAAGCAGTGCATCTATAAAGTCAGCTGCATGCTGTGCGCCGAGAGCATGCTGTACCACTGCATGTCTGACTCTGAGGGCGATTTCTCAGACCCCTGCTCATGTGACACATCTGATGAGCAGTTCTGCCTTCGCTGGCTGGCCCTGGTGGCGCTCTCCTTCATAGCCCCCTGCATGTGCTGCTACCTGCCTCTGCGCGCCTGCCACCACTGTGGCGAGGCCTGCCGCTGCTGCGGGGGCAAGCACAAAGCTGCAGGGTGACCCGACGACGGACTCTGGGACACCCTCAAAGCTAGCTAACACAGGAAGTGGATAAAAGCGGAAAATTAAAAGCCGGCATCCTTTTTTCATTCCCTCTCAGACGGGGTGATATGTTGTTGATCCCCAGCTCTGAGGGCTTTTGGAGATTTCAGTTTGTGTTTGTCGCCGACAAGCAGCAGTGGAGGACAAACCATGTGCTTTGTGGGGGCTCTGAGCATCAAGCTAAGTTCAGGAGCTTAATCTGAGGAGAAGAGGAGGAGGATGGATCAAGAATAATAGACTTGGAGATGTTACTAAAAACACCTGTAAACACACGCATACACACACACACACACCTACACACACCTCTCTCTCACATTCACACTCATGCATTAACAAAACCAGGCCACAACTGTCGGAACTCTGCTACAAGTAATGTGTAACTTTATGAAGGAAAATTGTCTTTTGTACAGAGAGCGACGACTTAGTGACAAAAAAAGAAAACAAAACTACTCTGCATTCTGAAAAAATACTTGTTGATTATACTAAAAGGGATATGTTCATGCTTTTTTTTGTGAATTTGCAGTTGGGTAACAGTGGCCTTTCCTTCATGGCTTAAGCATTTGTTGACAATGTAATTACTAGACAGAGAAAAGTGCACTAGAAATGGTTTTCCCCCCTTCCCCAAGTAAAGGTAATCCTCTCAGATTCTTGTGGTACATAAACCACAATATTTAGTGTAATTTTAACATTTGAGAGATGTTGCTGGGGTGTATGTATGGCCAATTCCTTGTTTTCCTTTCCATCGAATGTTGAAAAAAAAAATCAAAAAGTAAAATTTTTTTAAGGTACAGCTTGGTATAGCTTTTGACATTCATTTAGAAATTAAAATGATTTAAAATGATTACCTTGCTTTCCCGGGGTGATTTAGACCATTTGATTTTGCATTCCAAAATAAAGGGATCGATTCCATGATTAGAAGGGAAAAAATGGTAATGACTTTACCATGCAGAGTTCCCCAAAATAGCCCCCCCCCACACATAATGAAAATAGCATTAGCACGACTTGAACCATTTAAATTGAAACCAATACATGATAATTTCATTTACTCCAGCAAATTTCAGTTTCAGTCCAGTTATTTACTGCTGTAGTGAAATTGTTAGGTGTTTTTGTTTCTTCACTGTTTTTTTTTTTTGTACTGCTCATTTTATAATTATTTTTTAAACAAAGGCTGAAATGTTGCTCAACCAGCAAGTTTTGTTTTGGTGAGTAAAGGGGTTACAGTGCCCCTTGGCTAAATGATGAGGCACTTAAATTAGGTTGTTTCTTTTACTGAGAATCCCTCAGATTGTGAAATTAGTCTGTACATACGTTTGACTAATTTAACATCTATTTTGGCACAGTGGAAAACCCTCCAGAAAGCACTGCTCTCCAAGCTTTGGTTGCAGCACCCTCTCCAAATGTCCATGTTTGTCCCATGAATGAGTTATTTTATTTTTACTTTTATTTTCCCGTCTTGTCCTGTATTAATGTAGTATTTTGTTGTTTCTCAAAAATCCACTCCTTGTGTTTCTTCATTTAACAGGCCCTGAATGAATGAATGAATGCATTGTTTCAGGAATCCTAAGTATCTTAGCTATTACAAAACATACTGACGTTATGTATGTGTGTGTGTGTGTGTGTGTGTGTGTGCGTGCGTACACATGCATGCATAGGTCTTCATATGCACTGTTGATTTGATGCCATGTAACGCCATCATTGACTGTGTGATTAAGGCTTTGACTTGTGACAGTACAAACAAGTGTCCTGTTTTCCAAAGTGTATTTGATATTTTGGGGAATTTACTTTCTTTCCCAAAGTTAGATCAATGCCAGTGGGTTCAATTTTTAAGCTGGAGCTTGCAGCCACTTAGCTTAGCATAGCATAAACACTGGAAAAGAGGGGGAAACAGTTAGCCTAGCTCCGTCTGTTTGTGACAAAATTTACCTACCAGCACCTCAGAAGTTCTCTAAATAACATGTTATATCTCATTTGTTCATATAAAGTGTGTTTTGTTTAAACAAACAAGATAAAAAGTATGAATTAGTGAGCTCTAACTGTGCTAGTAGATGAGTTTGGCAATCTTTGTACAGAGTCAAGCTAGCCATTTCCCACTGTTTTTGGACCAATTGATAAGCTAAGCTAACCAGCTGCCGCAGCTTCAAATGTAACAGATAGATAGTAGAGTAGTATCAATCTTATAATCTAACCCTCAGTTTAAACAGCAAATAAGTGTAATTCCCAAATTGTCAAGCTACTCCTTTAACATACTTTGGGAAACAGGTACTAGGTAGACTGTACGCTAGAGTCTAGCTGTGTTTGAACCCCATTTTCCCACCCAAGAGTAGACAATTTTTAAATTGAGCATGTCTTACTTACAAAACCATAGTTAACTCAAACTAGTCTGAACGACAACAATTAGATTAAACTCCCAACAGTAAAAACACTTTACTTTGGACGTCTGGCTGCAATAACTGAAATTATCCCTAAGCAAGACATTGGCATTTATGAAATGAGTGCTAATTGTGATTCACCTCAATATTTAACAGCAGATTTGGTACAGCAACACGGATGCTGTACCAAATCTAGCTGTTTGCTAACAGATATGCATTTCTTCTCAACTCCTGTCACTCCTGGTTAAAAAACAATATGGTGGTCTTGACCCGACTGCATTCCAGGAGACACATTTATATTTTCCTAATTCCACCCTGGGCCGACGCTCCCTTTACTTTCTATGCAAACTTTCTAATGTGGGAAACACAGTGACCTCTCTGCAGACTGAGTCAGTGATGGGACAGGACACTTTAACGCTATGTAGATAGGACGACCAACCCTTGGTACCAAACTCCGAACACCTGTAAATACTTAACACTATATTTAAGTTCTGATAATAATCCCAGCTTTTTTTGTCTTTGAAATTTTAAAGATAGAGCTGTATTTATCGTTGCTGTCAGCATATACTGTAGCTTCAATTGACAGCATTATGTACATAGGTCACCTTTTAGTATTATTTCACATTGAAAAGTAGAGGGCGTTTGTGATGGAAATGACTATTGAGCTTCTAATAGAGTTTCTCTCTAGTTTTGTACGGTAGAAGGAAGGATAGGGCTAACACGGTACAGTAGTGGCAGTCCACTTGTTTCAAAAGTTTGATATATAAATATATATACATACATATAAAGCTGCTAGATACAATCACTAATTTTATTGTTTTGACAGAGAAAATCAGCTATGAACGACTGTTAAACCCTAATTCTCCAACAGCATATAACCATGACGGCGAGTTTTTAAATGTTTGATTGCTCTGTGTGATGAAAAGGACACTTGTGCATGTGTGTGGGTGTGCAAGTGTTACTATATACGTGCGTTCTTATGCGCCCACGAGTGTGTGTAAAGTATGCGTGTTCGTTTCCAGCGTGCTGGAGGTGTGTGAGCGTGCGGGGTTGGTGTGTAACCAAATGTTTGGTTGGTTGTCATATTCTCCCATTGTAATTGAATTGCCCTGCATTCATTGCAAGCTGAACCAAGGTTTGATGAACCTGATTAAAACTTGCTGGCTGAGAAGCAAAATGTAGGACGTGCATTTATACAAAGTGTAGAGAATGCTGAAATAACACTTCTCATTCTGCATTAACCAGCACAGTGCAACTTCCTGTCATGTACTGTATTATATATGCAACATGTGTCTGTCTGCTTTAATATATATATATTTTTTGACCTGCATTATATAAGACTTCAGTTTTAACCACTTTGCTGCTAGTCTTTTATCCTCTTTCAATCTTGGAAATTGTGCATATCTTTGGGAATGCATACAAGTGTACATTCTTGACATTGTGTAGATTAAAAAAGAAAAAAGCTATATAAACCTGTTTCTCTTTAGTGTATTTGTTTTTAAAAAGGATTACTTTTCACAGCAGTTCAGTGGTTATGTTTCAATTCTCCAATGCTTTGGTGCACTGATGATACTCTATGTAAGCTTTTTTTCATCTTACAGCTCTTGATGTAACATTTATGTGATTAGTTATAAATAGTGGAAGACATTTGTGTTTTGAAACTTGCAGTATAAATGGTACTACTCTTAACTATTCTGTAAACACTGCCTGTTTTCTTTCCTTTTCTTTCTTTCACTCTCTCTCTTTGTGCATATTTCTTTCCTGTGCATTTTAGTTTTTTCCTTTGAAGTTTCTTAGTGCCATCAACTTTCACATCCTGACAACCTCAAAAAAGTGCCTCACGTCCATCCTAGTTTCCATTTTATAATTTAACATCTCTTGTTCTGGTTCTATTGGTTTCTACACGTCTAGGTATTTCTTATCATGGTTTGAGAATACCAAGTATATGATGTAAAATTTGTAGTCCCAATAACTCATGTCATAGTTGTATTTTCAGATGTAGCTCGTTACTTTTCATAAATATATAATGTAAATATGCATACATATGTTTGTAACTGTTTTTATGTTACATCATACACTTGTAATTTGACATATCAAATAACATTATCATAATAAAATGGTGAGTTTTAATCTTTTGCTGTGGGGCGTCATTGTGTTTCTTTTCAGCGATCTTTATCCATGTGAAAACAAAATTGGAAACTGAAGCTCTGAAGGTGTGCAGACCCAAAACATAACCAGAAAAAAACAGTTTGTTGATCAACAGAATTTTTTTTATTGAATCTGCTATAATTCTGATAAACAGTCAATGTGTGGATTTAAGTCAACTATCAAGTCATACTGTTCCTCTGTTTTATGTCATTGTAAACTAAATATCTTTGGGTTTTGGACTGTTGGTTGGACAAAACAAGACATTTGAAGACGTCAACTTGGGCTTTAGGAAACTGTGACATGCATTCTCTTCTGGCATTTGATTTATTTATAATGAATAATAAAATAGTTGGAGCTCTACTCCAAAGGTTTCAAACAACACCTGAATTGGAAAGAAGTAAGTACATTTACTTTTCTAGGCCTACTTGATTTTAATTTAGATCAGGGGGTTTTGAAAGTCTGAGACTGTGGGCCTCCCCTTTAGACAAAGCTTAGAAAAAGGTGCCCTCTCATACCCCGTTATTTTAGTTTTGCTCAGCTCCTGAATGCCTATGGGATCGTAATCATTTTATTTGATCCCATATACACTGAACAATTGAGCCAAGATAGGTTGCAAGATAATATGTGGCTGTTTGACAAAACTTCAGATTATATCAAATAGATAACAAAGGTCTGTCCTAAGGTATTTATTAATTTCTGACTCTAGGAAAGTGGGAAAAACAAGAATTCTGAATCTCTGGACTATCTCTTTAACCAAATCACATACATTGAGGCTTTTCTATGTAATCTCCTTTTGACAACTAACGTACTATTTGTTCAACGTCCATTCTCTGAGCATCGACTGAATCAGTTCAGAGACTCTCAAGGGGAGGCCTGCCTCTACTTCTCTGATTTAAATAATTTTAGGCATGATTTTAACGGGGCAATAATGTATTTTTTACTCCACTACATTGACCTGTAGCCTACAGTAAAAGTTGTTACTTTGCAGATTAGTATTTTGCAGTCAACTTGAGATAGGATCATAAAATACGGCTTATGCAGGAACTCTGAGAAACAGCCTTGTTTTAAATAAAAATGCATTTAAGACAGGAGAATTTAGAGAATGTTCTATAAATAAGTGCATAATCCTTAAAATGCTTCGACATCATGCAACTCACATGTGGATATACGATTTATTAATGCATCAGCAATTAAACACTTTGGCAAGAGCCATTCTTCTCAGTAAACTCCTTTAAGTTTTGAAACCTATACACATTTTATTGCTAAAATATGACTTTTACGTTGCACTTTTCTACTGTGCATCCCTACTTATTTACCGAGTGCAGGAGCGGAACCGTTGCAGCGGAACCACAGATTTGAACGTCACACGTTTCACTCCGGCTCACGTACGTAACCGGAACAAATAACGCGGCATGATAGCGCCGCAGAAATGAATGGGTGCAGAAAATAAGTATATTGACGTTGTTGTACTCGTAAGTTCGTCATGTTTAACGTAGATTAACGCATGTAAAAAAAACACTGACTCATCAATGGAGTGTGACATTTTGGACTCGTTAGAGCATCTTGGGTAAGCTATTTAACGTTAGCATGATGCGATAGATGTTCAGCTTTCCGTATAGACTCAGTCATCGTGTTGTTCTCAGTCTGTGTGTTTACAAACAATAGAGTGGCTCCAGTAGCTAGTTACAAAGTAGCCGGTTGACAGATCTCTATCTCACATCTGGGCGTTTTGATGCTAATTCGACTCCTGTCACGACACGTTCACGGTCCTCAGCTATGACGGCCCTCTGCTGGAGGAGAAGGCGCTGCTTGGAGCCGCAGAGAGAGGCTTGTCCTCTCCTGAGTATGTGGACCTGTGCAAGTGGCTGGTATCCAGGTTAAAGCCGCTGTGCGATCTGGAGGAGAGCATCACTTCCGGTCCAGGTGAGGCACATCGATGTACACCCGATTCTGATGCTCAAAACTGCCATTTTTTGTGTTCATGTTTCTCGCACACTCTTCAGCCTGTGTTCCTCTCTGTCCTCCTCTCTAGACGACACTGACAGCCTTCAGGTGGAGATGAGTGGTTTGCTAAAGGAGCTGCACTGTCCTTATAAAGAAGTCGTCTCAGGGATTCTCAAGGGCAGTGTGCGAAGTACAAAAGATCATCTCAAGTTTGTCTGTATGTAATCTGTCCTCCTCCTCATTCTCACCATTGTGCTTCAAGATCTCTGTGTGGTGCGTAAGGAACTTAAGAATATGATTTTTGTGTCTCCTTATAAAGTGTTTCTAAGCTCTGAGCTCCAGGCGGCTCAGATTGTGAGGAGCAGACAAGAGTCTGAACAACAAGAGAAGAGTCCAGCGTGTCAGGAGCTCCTGGCAATCTGTGAAACATTGAACCTGCCAGAGCCCAGAGGACAGGACGCAGCAGGAGTTTTGTCTCAAGTCCAAGACAAGGTGGGACTATTAAATAATATTTAAGTACATTAATATCAGGGCTGCCAAATTAAACCTGTGAGAATCTTTGTTGTGACAATAGATGATTAAAAACACACATCTCACTAATAATCTTTTTGCTTTACATTTATAATGCCAATAAAAAGTGTGTTGTAGTTGCTGTAAACACACAAAGATACAGTATTTAAAACCATCAGTAGCCCCCTTGCATCGACTTCCTGTTTCCTGTTTCATATTGATGTTATTGCTCTACAAATACCGTAAAACTTAAATTAATAGCCCAGGCTTTTATTTGCTTAAGTCACTGAACTCACTCTGCCTATATTTGGGACAGGCGTCTTCATAGGACAGGTCTTTTATTCCTTTACCATGCCAGTGAATCTAAATGAATAATACTTTGGTGCTCATTGTTTCTGTAAAATTAACTATATTATTGAATTGTGGAGAATGTATCTGATCTAACAATTGTAGCATGTTCATATTAACAAAAGTTTAAACATTTACATTGCTATACAGAATTTAAGCCATTTTTTTTCATATCAAGGACCCTGAAACTGACACAAATTAGACCACGGATCCCCATCTGATAAGATTTTGGCTTTTAGATGTTTTATTTCGAAATAGTCATATGTTCAGTCACTGTGTTACTTATGGATGGATTTTAGTGAAAATTAATTATTCACCTTTTTGCTAGGAACCCCTGGAACCCCTCAAGAACCCCTGGGGGTCTATGGACCCCACTGTGAGAACCACTGATCTAAGCAGCTTAGAACTAGTTCAAGCAGGTGACCTGTATGGCTTTAAGTTTATAAACATCCAAAGAACTACTATAAAAGCCAGACCAGGAGTCTAATTGAGATCTGCCTTTATTTGTCACCCCACGTCCGTAAAAGGGACAGGCGGACAGGCGTCTAATTGGGACTAGCCGTTTTACAGTTCTTTAATTGGCCAGTTTCCTATCCGTCGTGTCCACAGTGATCTCTTCCATTCAGATGACAACAGGCAGGAACCTGTTGTACTGCTAATACTACTTAATACTTAAATACAAATAAAACAGGATCGACAGTTAAACAGCCAATACTCTTGATTTGTGTACTTAACCTGTTCATGTGATGTAATGTGCTATTTTAGATATGAAAACTTCAATGATTTGTGCTGTTAGCCCTAAGTACAAGAATAAATGCAGATATCATTTGCACCATGGGGTGGTGATGGCACAATGGATAAGACAATGTCTTTGGTGTGAGAGACCCAGGTTCAACCTCGAGACCCATCCACCATTGTGTCCCTGAGCAAGACATTTAACCCCTAGTTGCTCCAGTGGCGTGCAACCTCTGACATGTATAGCAGTTGTAAGTTGCTTTGGATAAAAGCGTCAGCTAATTGAATAAAAATGTAAAAAATGTACAACAGAATTCAGTGCAGTAAGTACCGCGCATGCTTGTTGTGTATATTTGTCATTAGCATTGTGAATCAAAGACTTCTTTTGCCTTCTTTTTGTCACACGTTTATATTAATTGCAAGCATATTGTATTTTCCTTCCTTTTGTATTTTGCTAATGCATGAAACCCTGTGTGTCACTGTAGGTTGATAAAGTACTTAAAGATCTTCCAGATGGCTCCATGGAAAACCCGGTGCTGAATAAGCCTCTGTCCAGTGAACAATGGGTCAGTAGATGAACATCTGAAATCAACCACATCATATGAACTATTTTATCTGTGCATTAGTTTCTGAGTGTGGTGTGTATCACAGAAAGTGTATTAACAAATGTGGATTTTCCCCCATAATCTCTGAAGGAGAAGTTGTACACCATAAACAAGGTTCTCTCTTCAGAGTATGAGTGTCGGCGCAGGATGCTGATCAAACGGCTGGACGTCACAGTTCAGTCCTTCGGGTGGTCAGACAGAGCCAAGGTTCGTTCATATAATAGCTGTTTTCTGTTCTGTTCTGTTTAGATCCCCCTGTTCTGTGACAGGGAGATCTAAACTAGGTGAACATAATGGAGGAGATGTAGCTGCTCTTTGCTAAATCAAATATCTGATTCCAAACACTGAATTTGACAATGTAAATATTACATGCGATTAATATCACACTAATCACATTAATCACATTGACGGAGTGATGCACATATTTTTGGTCTATTCAATTTTCAATTCAATTTTATTTATATAGCGCCAAATCACAACAACCGTTATCTCAGAGTGCTTTTCATAAAAGAGCAGGTCTAGACTGTACTCTGTGATGATATTTACAGAAGCCCAACAGTTCCCAACAAGAGCAAGCACTAGGTGACAGAGGCAAGGAAAAACTTTCCTTTTAAGAGGCAGAAACCTTGAGCAGAACCATGGCTCAGGGTGGGCGGCCATCTGGAGGGAAAGGGAGGGGGAGGGAAAGGGAGGGGGAGGGAGGGAGAGAGGGGGGAGGGGGGAGGGAGGCAGCCTTCACAACACGCAGAGGTACAGACAGTAAAGGTACTGTTGCTATAGACTGAACGAATAATAGTACAGATATTTATAGTAGTGTTAATGATAATAATCTTAATGTTAATGATTATAATAACAGTAATAGTAACAATAGGACTAGTAACAGTAATTGTAGCAGAGGGTGTCGAGCAGGAACACGGGGGCAGCAGGTGACTCGCAACCAAGAAGAAGAAGTCGAGTTAGTAACATGCATGAGGTTGCTTACCTGAGCCAGACTTACCTATAAGCTTTATCAAAGAGGAAAGTCTTAAGCCTACTCTTAAATGTGGAGACAGTGTCTGCCTCCTGAACCCAAACTGGAACCTGGTTCCACATGAGAGGAACTTGATAGCTGAACACTCTGGCTCCCATTCTGGGCTCTTAAATTTGTTTTTATAAATTTCCTTTATCCCTATTTTTTTTTTGTTAGAAGCTGTCTTTGTCATACGTGTGCCTGTGGTTTGTTAGGTGAAGGTGGATAGCATGGCGAGGGTCTACCAGCCTAAAAGACACTCTCTGAAGCCACAGTCCACAGTGGACATGGCCGAGCTGCTGGCTGCCAGAGAAGACATCTGCAATGTGGTGAAGACGAGCAGCGGCTCCAGCAGGGAGAACACGGCTTGTGCTGTGAACAAGGTAAAGAAAAACTCCTGTTTTTCTGAAAATACCTTAAATCTGTTGCTTTCCTCTGACGCATCAGTTTCTCTCGTCATCAGATTCTAATGGGGAGAGTCCCGGACAGAGGAGGACGTCCCTCAGAGATACAAGCCCCAACTCCTGAGATGCCACCCTGGCAAAAAAGACAAGATGGTGGCGGGGGTGATGGTGGCTGGGGAGGCCGAGGTGGTGGCGGTGGTGGAAGAGGAGGAGGAGGTTGGAGAGGAGGTGGATGGAACCAAGGAGGACATGGTGGACATGGAAGCTATGGAGGACATGGTGGACATGGAAGCTATGGAGGACATGGTGGACATGGAAGCTATGGAAGACATGGTGGGCATGGAGGAAAGAGAGGACGCTACCAGTATTAATTGCTACTGATATTCGCTTGTTGTGATCCAGATATGGTTTTTCATATGAACTCACTTCTGTTTTTAATGAAGAAAACACTTGTATCTGATGGAAGTCAAAAATATTCATTGAGATGATTTATAATGCTGCAAATTATATTAGTGTTTCATTTAGAAAATGTCAGTGTTGGTTTTTAAAGTGAAAACACCAGTATTCCTGTAACATCTGCGCCGGGACAAATAGCTGCGTCCCAAATCCAGACACCTTACATTTTCTAGGGAGGATTTTGGTATGTTTTTAAGTTTATGGAGTAGCTTGAAAACTTATATTAACTAATAGTGGATGGTAGTCAAATATCTCCAGAACATAGAAAACTACAAAAAACATTAACCATTAAAATGTGTAATTTTCCTTTTAACTAACAAATACTTCAAATAAAGAGGATACTATGAAGATTAGTATATACAGTATATTATCAGTATTTAGTGTGGGACTGGGACACAGCTTGCATTCAACAAGGTGTAGGTACCAGAGTGACAGTGTCAACAAAACGTTGAAAATGACGTCCACAAAACTTAAAAGGCGAATGTAGACAAGCAACCTCTCCCTGGCTAAAGAGGTGTCAGTGTGCAACCTGATTACTGAAACCACTGCTACCTGTTGGAGAACAAGCTGATGACACTGTCAGAAGACTGGTTTCAAACAGAGAGATTCAACTTCTACATCACACTAAGTCACACTCAAGCATCCTCTGCCTCCCTCTCAAGGACAAGAGGCTCCTTTTAAATCCATATTTTACTTTAAATTTCTAACTGGAACACAACAGCTATTGCCTCCTTTCCTTGAAGTTTCTGTGCCAGCTATCATGACTGATCCTTTTTAACCTCTGAATTCATTTAATAAACATCTCTCCCAAACATGTAAACTCTCCCTTATGTTGATGTTATTAACCAATACAGAAATAATGTAACCTGAGATGGAGCCACTGGCTAATTCCTACCACATGGTGGCATGATGGAATACAGTAGGTGACAAGAACTGGATGAAAGGGAACAAATTATTTCCAAATATTTATTTTTGGCTGAAAATATTTTCTACACTTTGTTTCCAATGGCATATCATTTTTTGTTCAATAGGTACAGTTTATACATCATCTGTACAATAACCAATATTCAGAAAAGTTGAATTTTACATTGTGTACATTATGAACATGGACAGAACAGTTGCACCTTGGCCACAGAAATCACTCGTAAGTCTCCACACTGAGACGCAATCAGTATCTTTAAAACCAAAAAACAATCTGAAGCAAATTCATATGGGACTCAAAAAAAGATCCAGTTCAAATACATCTCAACATCAATTAAGATATATTTTTCTCCAGTTAGATCATTGCCCAAGAGTCTGACACAAACAACATCAGGGTAGGACAAATGAGGAATTAATCACTTCGGCCACATTATAAATTAAGTTGACGCCTTGAATTGATAATGTAGGCAAAATATTTCAAATTAAAATAGTTAAAAACACCCATGTAAACTTTGCAATGCCAGCAAGCATCGTTTCTGTACAGGTTAACTTCATAATTGAGCTCTAAATACTACCCATAGCTGCAGCAGGAAATGGACACACTGCGTCCGGCTCCTGTTCTTTAGCTTTAGTCAGAGGGCCATGTGTAACAGCAGGAACTGTCTATGCAGAGGGACATTTCTCACTGGAGTGAAAAGCACGGCAGAATACTGCAACTAGAGATGATCTGTCCGTCCGATATACTGTGAGCACCACAGCCAACACGCTGCACAGCACTGCTAGTGACATCTGAATACTGTCAAAAGGCCATTTCCCCGTGTTTGCAATCCGTGTGCTTTATGCTGGGGGTTTCTCAAATGGATCGATTAGCATTAATAAGCACATTATCACTGCAATAAACCAAGTAAGAAATGACACATTTCCTTCATATTATGCAAAACTGCTCAGCCCTTTTAACTTTACAATGCAGATATTTAGGCACTTTGTCTTGTCACACTATTTAAATGTATACTGCTCCTGCTCAAATACAAGAGTTCTTCTGATAAAAGAAAAAAGGGATGAAATATATGAATTATTATTTCCAGATTTACCCACAACCCCAAAAACCTGCTTTGCCTTTTTTTTCCCCCACTCACCAACCTATATATTTCTGGAACCTGTGCAATGCATTGTGGAACTAACAACAATCACATTTATGCACTTGCTTTTAGCAGGTACTTTGTTTGGTCGGTACTTAAGCTTTTTTAACAGGAATTCTGCCCGTACAAAGTAGCACGGGGTACATGGTACACAATAGCATCATTCTGTAAATTGTCTTAAGTTAAATGGAGGAGGGACAAACCCATCTGTTCCACCAGAGGCCACATGATAAAGAAAATCCAACTGAACTCTGACCGCCATAATCAAACCTTCATATGAGACACTTCACTCTGTCTTCATTACTATAGAAAAGTCCTTCATTATCATAACCATTAGTTGACCAAACCGCAATCCAAAACATATTTATTTAAAAAGTGACCATAGTCAAATGAAAATACAACTTTTTTGATACCCATCTATATTAAAATGTATTATAATGCAGCTTAATATTGGTTCATTATGTACAGCAAAGTACTGTAAAAGTGCGGGGTTTATTAAGCAATAATGTATGTAAAAAATAATATATAATACTGTTTAGAGGCAGATCATAAGTCTTTATGCTCCTTCATCGCTTCTTTCTTGTACATCCACACGTCATTCCTTCAGCCTTGCCTGAGTCGATACCGCCAAATATACCGCTATATTGACCAGGTTCACACAGCTGCATCTTCACAGTGCAGTTTGGCATAAATCTGGATCAATGAGTGAAGTTGGGGTGGACAGACAGCTCATATGAGCCTGGAGTTGCGGAGGTACTGGATGAGGACCTTGTACACGAAACTGTACTGAGACAAGGTCTGAACCATCATCATTCTCTGCTCACGCAGCATAAACAGGTATTTTGGGACATCCAGCGCCTGAAACAGAAAAACTTTTAGTGTGAGAGACAGCAACCAAGGAAAAATACACGAGCTGTGGTCATGACCAAAAAGCTCGATTACACAAGTTTTATTTATTCTGCTTTGCATGAAAATGGGGAGCTTACCTCGTTGTGCTCTAGACAGGCAATCATGATCTCAGACAGGATGACCACTCCAGTCCGTCCCACTCCAGCACTGCAGTGGACCAGCACAGGTAGGTTGGTGTTCTTTGGGTCACTGATGCTGTTTGTGTGTCTCCTCACAGACTGGATCTCCTCCAGGTAGGCTGGAAAAAAACATTCACTCACTTGAGGTTGTTTTAGGCATGTGCTAATTAACAGTCAAGACAATCAAATAAATACTGCTTTCAAAAATCCATCATTTAATGAACGTTTCTGCTGCAGCAACAGAAAGTGCCACTGAAATCACGTCCTGATAAGAAGCTGATCTGCTGTTTACTGATGGAGCAGCTGTCACGCCAGTACTGTATCATAGTTATGTGCTACTCACAGCACCATTACTGTAACAATCAATCAAATTGACCAACTGTACAGAAAACATTTCATCTTGAAGTAACATGGCTTTAACGTGAAGCTAGCTCGCTAACTAGCTCTTCATCATCTACAGAGCAACGTTACGCGCCTCCTCTTCAGATGCTCCGGTGTTTCCAGGAGAGCTCAGCTTTGCTGCAGTTCACAACATTTCTGGCTGAGTGAAGAGTGAAATGCTGCCACACTCTGGAGGTTTTAGGTTGTGAAGGTGTTACTGCAGCTCTGATGTTGTTTTAGTAACTTTATTATTTACATGACTTTACTCCCTTAAGCTTCCCTGCATCCTGGTAAAACTTTTCTGCCACCACCTATAATCAATGCTTGAAGAGGGAAAAGGGCTGGACAATATGGCCAGAAATGTTATCACGATAATTATCACAATAAATGTTAAATCATTGTTTCTTTCAAGTCTAATGGCTGATTTTTGCTCCTGAGTGAAAGTTGGAGAAACCAGACAGTTAATTGTGCCACTTAATGCCAAACAGTGGACACTATACAAATCTAAGCGCAGAACATTCAAATGACAAAATATTTTTTCAACAACTATGCATAAGTAACATTAGGTACAATCTGATTCCCTTTTCCTCAACAAAAGGAATATCAATAAATAAATAAATATAGCTGATTTGTCTTTGGTTCAAATGAATTAAATTAAACATTTATTGAACATTTGTTATATTGTTTTTGCAGATAATTATATTGGGATAATTATTATTAATAATTGTATTATTATTATTATTATTATTATTATTATTATTATTATTATTATTATTAGTTTTATTGACCAGCCCTGCTGTTACTCCCCATTTACATGTGGCCTTGTTTATCGGCCGGTATTAGGGCTAATGTTAGTGTATTCATTATAATTCCAGATAGCCTACTATGTACTGTATCTTACCAGTAGTATAATATTAATTCCAGCTGAACAGCAGTTTCATTTGTGTGGGTTGTTTCCATTACATTTGTGTAAAAAAATGATCTACATGGTGGTCAGTTTATTAACGTTAGTTAACACTAGGTACTACTCGTCAATAATCATTCATGCAGAACAACAAGTTCAACATTTCTAAGGTTTGCTGTAGTGCATCAAAGTTTTTAGTGTCCTGTCGCCTCCAGGCTGTGATTAGTCGGTTCATGAAAAGCTAAGTTAATGGGCAACTTTATGCACACGACCGCATGAAAGGCAGCCGAGCTTCTCTTCTCCCTAGTCTCTCTCCGCCAACAGATTAGTAGGCAGGCGAGAACTGCAACAGGTGAGTGTCACGTAGCACTCAGAGTACCGAATACAGAGACGGCAGAGGAGAGTACCGGCAGCTTGGAAGAAGTCCTGGTACGCCAAAGAGTAAAATGTCGAGGTGCTGGTACTGCGTACCGGGGCATACCGCCCCACTTCAAGCACTGCTTGTGACTCATTTCAAGCGCTGCGAACAACCAAAATCACCTCCACTTACCAGAAAAGCCGTAGCCTATCGATGAATTACATTCTGACAAAACTGGCCTTGTTATGTTGGTTACGAAGGTCCAGATGATCCAATCCAGTGAAATATTTAGTCCAAAACGCATTTTTATATCAAATACACACAGACTGCTGTTACATCATTTAACTACAGTTAGCATGTAAACAACAAAGGCCGGTACACCTTGACCTTTTGAGTGACACCTTAACCCAATAGAAAAATCTATGCCCTGTCCAATGAGTGTCCACGTAGTCAGGAAGTGCTAGTCCCCTTCTTTAGTGCATACACCGACAGAGATTGTGCAGAGGACTGGCGCTTCACACTACATGACAGTTAAAAAATACGCAAGAATATTTTCCACAGACATAATTATATATTGTCAAATATAAAAAACGCTCCGCGCTGGAATTCCGGCACTGTGCCGGAGAACTTTAAGCCCTGCCTACAAATCTAATCTCGTGTCGTATCATCAGGTGGAATTAATGTTATCAGTGAAAACCAGTCACAGTTTCAGTCTTTTAGGTAGATATCTCAATAAAGCATGATGGCCATAAATAGATAAACTGAGGCTGATCCCACTCACCAAGGAAGCCTTTGAAGTCCTCAGGACAGCCGTGATCAGGCCAGTCTGTGTACTGCAGGTGCCAGACAGTCCTCTCTTGGCCCGTCAGGAGGTGTTTGATCTTTAGCCCTGTGGTGGCGTAGCAGCCAGACTCTGTGCGGAACCGCGTTGTGATCTTGAACCGACCGTACGTCACAGTGTTGTGTCGTGAGCCGAGTCGGGGCCAATACCGGAAGCTCTTTTCTCGGCCGCTCTCCTGGAGGATCACACATGAAAATGTCAGTCTAGGTAGTGATGATGAAAAAAGTAATGCAGGGCTGTAAATATGAAATCAACAAACCTCTTCAGCAGTGACCATGGCAATGATGGAGACACCCTGCTCCCACACCATCTGCCAGAAGTCCGGACACGTGTTTGACATGGGACCCTGCGTGCAGATGTAGCTCCACTCCTGTCCACCTACTGTTACCTAATGAGACAGGAAAAAGGCATCAGTTTTATGATTTATCTGTAATTTTTCTAAAAACAGAGCTAAAGCGTCAGAAAATGGAAATAACTCTGTGTACTGAGTACATCTATTGCGTCATAGAGACTCACTAACGAAGGAGTGAATGTGACTAAACATTACTTATTCCCACAATTCCCACAGTGTCATGCCTGCTGCTCATGAGCAGCTGTAATCCACAGAAGTATTTAGATGTCTGGTTGTCAAGGTTGGAGTCATTTATAAAAAAAATAATTACTCTGAATGAGGTCATAAGGTAAGACTGAAAGGGGAAGTCCACCAATTTTGCATGTCAAAGTCAATTGACATTTTTTCAAAAGGAGTACTACTCAGCCTGTGTAAACGGACTTTTGTCAAGCCTGAGAAAATAATCCAGGTGATGTCATCAAGGTTATGTCAGTTTAGGCTTGGAAACTACAAATTTATAACAGAAAACCTGCCTTTCAAACTGAGGTGGCTTGGGAATATACTAGGCAGGGGAGTCATCTAGTGTTAACAAAAGACATTATTTCCCATAATGCACAACATCAACTTGGAACTTAATTATTTCTAACTTATTTAGACAATTTTTGCTTTATTCTGTCTCTCACAGGTCTGTCATCATTATGAACGTGCAATACTAAAATCACTGTAGTAGCCATTTAAAAGTACTGATTTTGAAGCAGGTCATTTTAATTTCCAGTTGCTTCCACTGTTTAGAAATGTCATGCCATGCACTGGCAGTGACTTATTGCATGAGTCACGCACACTAGTGTTTTTGTTTTCCTGAAATGGTTAAGAAGCAGACATTTGACAATTCTGTCACATACATACGCCGGAGCGCGGTCATTGTATGCTTGTGATGACTGCACTGGAGTGCACCGAAGTGGCTTCACTTTGTGGCAGAAGGTGATGGTGGTCTGCGGTATGAACGCAAATTTACCTATAGCATTATAGCACCTGTTGTATTAACACAACATTGCATATTTTGCACTAAATTAGAGAAATACTGCTTTTTTAGCAAAGCTGAGCCTCTGCTTTACTGATGATGTTGTCCTCACGAGCACTGTCATTGTGATTTTTTTCTCAGTGAACATGTGCTTTCTAACTTTGATTGAGAACAAAATGATGTAAAAGTGATCAAATCACAGAAATCTCTGCACAACTTACTTTAATATGTGATGCATTTATGTATCCTGTGTTGTTCTCTTTAGTGGGAACCAGCTCCACTCGCGTGTCATCATAAGGCAGGACATCTTGGAAGCGGTTTTTGTCTCCGCTCTCTGGCAGCAGGGCAATGGTGCATCCGCCTGATAAACGGCGCTTTGGGATACTCTCGTACTCTTTTAACAGCTCTCCCATCTCCATATGCTGCTCCAGCGCTTTACACTACCACACACAAACATGGACACAGTAAATTGTAAATCATTTGACGAGATGTACAGTGTCTTGTACAGTGTACATAGCTGTAGGAGCACTGTAGGAGCACTGTAGGAGCACTGATACTCATGACACATAAATGAATGAGATTTTGATAATGAACCTACAGGTGAAAATAGGAATAGGTGAAGATAGAAAAGTGGATTATAAGATACATTTGTAGCATAAAAGCACTTTTGTTAACTGATAATTATGAAGTACAAGTACAATAAACTACATCTTTGGTTATCTATCTTTATGTATGTCAGACATCTGCAAATCTACTGTATGCTCACAGAGACACCTTGATTAGCTGGCGAGATAAATAAAGTTGTTCTGGAATTTACCTTCACTGTTAAAGTAAAAATTACAAGGTGGCCAGTTCAGCTGGAGAACACTGAATGAGAAATTCTCCATCATTTATCCTTTACAACCAGACATAAGCTACCAGAAAGTACAAATACAACCATCCAACTTTTGTTCCTAAATGTTTCTAAATTAAAGTTATTAACAATATACAAGCAAAGAGTAATAAATCTCAATTTCCATTGCCCAAACTGAACATTACATTTGCTTTTTCTTTACAAACTAATTTTTGAAGGAGCAAATCAATGACAAAAATCAAGAACTCTGGTGTCCTACCCTCTCGTCATTAGAGGCTGTTTCAGGGTCATCCTTGACCTCGTCGTGCATTGGCTGCCTGGACACTGACAGCCCATTGAGATGGGCCACCTTCAGAGGACCCATCTTCTTCACCTCTGACCTAATTGCTCTCTTCATGCCCTGGTATTTCAACAGACGAGACAGAGCAAAAATGAAGGCAACTGTGTGTGAGCCTCAAAGAAAGGAAGAGGAAGTATACAAGAGGGGAAGGACAGCGCAGCCTCGCTGGGTGCTTTCTGGGAGAATGTCACCTGTCCGGTTTTTCTAAAGGTAGTCAAACTACATTCTTTCAACCTGTGTCAAAGTGAGATTGTTTGTATCAATCAAAGCTGGGAAACTGAAACTACCTCTAATTCATTTTACACAAAGATCACACATACTTTATATGAGGCACAAACATGTCATGTTACTGAGAAAATAAATAAGTGCCTGCAACCCATTATTTTAGAAAACTAAACACGACACGGGGAGCGGTTATTTTCTTTTTGGTCACTCATGCAGCTTGCTTGATGAGCAGAAAGTAGTCACTATTGTGGTCATATTTTTCAAAGCAACACAAAATGCAAAGCTAGCCTGGGCGAAACGTCTGATGAGGAAACATCTGAGCAAACAAAAAACATATCTAAAAGCTGTGAAAATAGCTTTGGAAGGGAAGAGAGGGGGGGTTTACTTTGAGTGGTGTCTAACTCCCCCCCCAAAACAATTTGTAAATAGAGATATTTGGACATATTTTTACAACTGAAATTACATGTTTGTTGACAGAGTAAAGTGCCAAAACATGTACTGTTGGTTACAAGTACCTGATTCCAGGCAACAATATAATTTGTTATCAGTTTTACAGCACCCAACCCTAAAAAGCCTGGCCGTAAGCTTAGGAGGAGATTGGGAACAGGACTCACCGGAGGGGGCAAGCCTTCTACTGTTTTCTTTCCAGGGGGCACATCAGACACAGGCCTCTTCTTTAAGTCTTTCTTGGTCTTCTGCTTGGCCTGGCCACTCAGGTCTCCCTCAGAGACCGACGGCATAATCCTGGTCTGTCGTAAATCTGGCAGCAAGTACAGAGGCTCGTCCTCCTGGATCAGGGGGTGAACCTTGTAGGTCAAGGAGCTGGTTATAGAGGGGTCTAGAGAGGAGCCTATGGGATATGCGGGAGGTGGCTCTAAGGGAGTCTGCTGCTGAGGTGTCAGAGAAGAGAGAGATGTCAAACTGTGATGCTGTTGCGACGGCTGGTCGGGAACAATCGCTCCTACTGCATCCTGAGAAAGTGGAGTGTGACGCCCACTATCATCCTCAAACTCCTCTTCTTCTCCACTACTGTGAACCAGCATGGTGGCATCTGAAAGGGACTTTTTGTGTCCATACTGTATGTCCTCCTTAATATCACCCCTGTTCTCTGTCTTGGTACGCTCCAAATACACGTTGAGCTGAGAGCCCTGAGAGCGACCTCCATGCAGGACAGGAGGGGGCGTGGCAGTTTCTGCTCCTGAAGAAGACACGGTCCGCTCTTTGACTCTCATCCCCTCTAGACTATGTGCTAATCCAGCAATCTCAATGGAGTTACGCTTCTGAGCATGGTACGGGTGTCTGTGTGGGGGTCCACTGAAAAGAGGCTCTGACACCTCTTGTAAAGAGTGGGCAACAGGCAGGCTGTCCTCCTGGAAAGTCTGGACTGAGTGGTGCACACGCCTCGTGATGATCAGGTCTGGGTTGCTGCTGCTGACATACAAGTGACGCGACAGGTCAGGTGTGCTGTTTGCAGGCCGAGGATGGGCGTACGGGTAAGGTGGAGGCGGTCGGTACACTTGTGTCCTCATGATGTTTGGGGCTGGATACTCCTGTGCCTGTTGTAACTGGACATTAGTGAGCTCTGGGACACTAACCGCGCCCACTACGGGCCTCCTCTCTGTAGGGTAGGGGTATGGAGAGGGACTGTGGAAGCTGGAGCCCAGATTGAAGGGATAGTGATGGTGCTGGGCTGCACTGCCGTGCTCCCCTCTGATCTCTGGCTGGCTGTAAACTAGGGGGTCTGGTCTGCTATAGGCATACGAGTTTCCAATGTTCAGGTTCCTCATGGAGTGGCTCTGCCTGTGCTCTTGAGACAAAACCATCCCACCTCCTGCTCCTCTGGTCTTCTGACGCATTACTGTCTCGTAATCAGGTGTGGCACGGTAGGAAGGTGGAATGAGAGCGCTGTGGCGATGCGAGGGGACATAGTCCGGACCTGGTGATATCGCTAGTGATAGAGGGGTTGGAGGACATGGGTGAGGGCTGAAGGTAGTGTTGGGGATTGGTTAGAGAGCTGGTGCTGTGGGCACTGTACACGCTGCCATTACGTAAACGCCCTCCGCTGCTGTACTCCAGAGGAGAGCAGTCCAGGCTGGTCTGGGAGTGGTAGTAATAACCGTTCTGATTGTTCATGTACAGGTTGTCTGTGAGAGCAAAACAGCAACATTAAAAACATTATTAGCGTCATTTTTTCAGGTTTCTAGTCACAAGCTACACTCTATACAATAGATACCTTGTGATGATGTGTAAGGCTCTGTGAAATGGCCATTGTAGTGCATTTGCGGAGGGGGCAACATGTAGGCAGCCTGAGGCTTTGGCTGTGAATCAACGGGAGAGGGATTCAGTTTCGGCTCACATGATCTGAATACTGTCCAAGAGCAAATAATTAAATACAATTGTGTGGTCACACACACACACACACACACACAGCTCAATAATGATTTTAATATACAAATCATGTGCTGCAGTGCAATCCAGAAATGGCTTTTGAGTGAGCATTACCAGAGATATTCTAGTAGAGGATCTCCGTCTGACTGGGTTGACAACTGTGGGCTGGGTTTGGCTGAAAAACAAATGATGGTCAAAAACAAAAGATGAAAACCCAATAGCACTACTACTATTAATACCTTTCCAATACTTTACTCTGTCTTTTAGCTGTCATTTAAAATTGAGAACACAAATACACAAATCTTTTGGGTCACAGGATTTCAGTAGGATTCCCACAGAATGGGATTCAATTTTCAGGCGGGAAGGG
Source organism: Lepomis macrochirus (assembly GCA_024633595.2). Taxonomy (NCBI): domain Eukaryota; kingdom Metazoa; phylum Chordata; class Actinopteri; order Centrarchiformes; family Centrarchidae; genus Lepomis; species Lepomis macrochirus. The sequence continues at coordinate 17,881,179 of JALXJV020000022.1, read as the reverse complement.
AATCATTTGTCTGTTTTTTATATATAAATATGCAGTTTTTAAATTCTTCTGGGAGTGGGACAGGACAGGAATATTTATGTGGGAGCAGAATGGGACAGAAGTGAAAATCCACTCCTGTGTCAACCTCTAACACACACAGCAATGCAGAGACCAGGGGCCTCACTTATAAAACGGTGCGAGGGATCCATACTAAAAGTGTACGTGTGTACAAACACAGAAAAATTGCAATTTCCCCTTTATCATACTTTGGGTCATTGTACAAGGTCATTGTAAGGTGGAGGTTAGAAAGCAGATGTTGTGAAATGGTTTGGATTTTACAACCAATGATGACCATTTCATCAGTTAACCTCGTTACCATAGTTGAGGTGAAAAGGACTCAGTAGCTATATTCAGATTTAATATAGGGGAAAGGCAAGCCAGAATTTCCTCACTCCTGCTCCTGCCACAACCTGGCATCATCCTAGCATTTTAACACCTGTCGCAGACCACAAGGGTCAGCAGCATACAGCAGTGCTCTGTGCTCCTGTTGTGGGGAATATGATGGTGAGACAGTGCTGATGAACTACTGGGGAGATATGAGCTGGCTTATCTTTTAATTGAAAGGTGCTTATGGAATAGTTAGGCTCATTAGCACAAATAACACTGCTGGTCTGAATGTTTATAATATAGTGGGTCATGTGTGAAAACTAGCATGCGCAACCTTTTAGTACGTTTGCAGCGTTTACATATGAGGCCCCAGGTCAAGTTCATCAAACTAATAACAAGTCGTTTAACTCTTCTTCAGTACACCATGCAATGTTTTCTCTCCACTGTACCAGCAAGCGTGGTGTAAAGAAGACCTGGGGCATGTTTTTCTGATTTCAACTGTCTTGCATTTAACAAAACGCTCACAACTTATAACTTGGCCCTAGATCTGGAAATATTTGATCAAGAAAATGTACATAGAACTGAGAATCTGACCAAACTTTCATTGCCAACTTTTCATTTCATGGACACATTTTAGTCAGCACTCAACAACTACTGCGGTTTTGATATCCTGCCCTAGTGACAGGCTGACTAAGATATCAAATGAATTATGGGACAATAAAAGATACTGAATAACAGTAATTATTTAAAGATTTAAAATAACCTTAAAATATAAAATGGTCATCTTTTCATCTTTATTGTACAAACAGTACTGAGAATAAAGATCCCTGTGCATTTGTACAATGCTTTAATGTAATTTTATTGATTTTGATCATGGTTAGCTTCATCAAAACAGAGGCTGTTCTTCCTCTCGTCCAATCACACAGCACAATAATAAACCAAATACATAAATTATTCTTTAATTGGATGAAAAATCACTACATGCTTCACAACCCAAGGCCCATTTCAGATATAGAGTTTGTGTGCTGTGGCTTTGTTGGCTATGCAGTCAGGAAGGGATGGGTGTTGGCACCTGCTTGATAGACATACTGTAGGCGGTGGCTGACTGTGTTGCTCACCCCTTATTAGAAGGCAGAGAGGGACGAGAGAGCATTGGAAAGCGAGGAAAGGATAGAGTGAGAAGGGACTTCTGGGAGACCTCAGAAGGCAGGGGGTCACACTCCTCTCTGAAGAGAGAGGAGGAGAGGAGGATAGAAGTGAGGCTACACAAAAGAGGAGACGACAAAGAACAAAGAGACAGGAACTCGGCTAGACGTTGAGAGGGGAAAAAGTACACTTACAGGCTGCTCTTGTTAATCTTATAAAACTTGAGTCTGGCCAGACACATCCGGCAGACGTATTTTGAGGTTTCCATGTCTTCCTACACAAAAGAGGGGTGAAAAAAATCATTAGAAAGGTGTGACAGTTAGGATGGAGGGGGTGTTTCCTCGCTTCTCTAGAAGCAAAGCCATTCCTATATATACCTTCAAGTACTTTTAAATCGGGTTTCAGCTAATGGTATGTGACTTTATGACCAACACATAGGTAACATACCCAAACAACCCTAGTTACAGCCCCACCCACACACAAACATAGGTGCGTGCATTGTTAAGACTAGCTGATGGTTAAGTTCCACGGCAAAGGCCATTTTAAATTTGGCTAAATTCAATAAGAGACTGAAATGTCCCAGGGAACGGGTAGAGAAGAGAGGGTGCAATGGCAGCAGAGACTTACGGTCTGGAACTGAACACTCTCCTCTCTATTGGCTAGCTCCAGGGCAAAGAAGGACCTGTTGTGACTCATGTTGTTAATTTCATTCCACCTACACAGACAATTTAAGCACAGTGGCAAAGAGAAAGAGGAAGAAGAAAAACACATGATGTCATGGTGGTAACAAAACCTTTTTTAAAAAGAGAGTGTAGCACAGCTTTAACAATGCATAATAAAATCCATCCACATGAGGGAGTCAATCAAGGTATTTAGTTGTCATAATGGTATGTAGAGAGATACAGTTTAGCCGAGTCCAAGAATGTTCACTCACTCACTTGACTTCAGATAATGCTGCCACAATCCTTACCAGCTATCAGTCTACCTGACTCATTTCCTCTTGGGCCACATTCATGTCTACAGAGAATTAAGGGACACTACAAGGAACAACCTCGCCTAAGAATAGCTGTGAGCTGTGCCACGAAACTCAATCTATACTGATAGAATAATCTAATTGAATATAATTACTGCTCAGAGTCACAAGTTACCATACAAGGCTTTTATTCAGCGCTTCATATTTAGTAGATCATATTTCTGGACTTCCTAGTTGAGTAGCTGTTTCTAGACTTACCTAAATAAAAGAAGCGGTCTGCCATTTTTATGCTTGACAAAGATGCCATCGAGGCAGGATCCCAGGGTGACATCTGTGCCTGTACTGTCCTGTTTAAATGAAACGAGAAGTCAAAGACATTCTGAACAGTTTGTTTAGGTGAAAGAATCCAGTCCTGTCCTTTTTTTACTCAATAGTTCTTTGTTCAAGCTGCCTGATAGTAGAGGTAATATGCAGCTTATGAGTTCAATTTCTACTAAGCCAACTTCATGCTTGTTTGCGATTTGTGCTTTTGAAGATTGTGGACTGAGCTTTGTAAAAGCCTACCTTGGCTTGATAGCTTTCCTGGCCATAGTCTTCCATTTTCTCCAGCTCCTGCATGTACAACATCTCTGCTTCTGGGGGTGATAAACCCCTGAAAAAGACAAAAATGGCAACAAAACATGAAGAAACAAACGTTAAAAATCCCACTAACCCATTTGGAATAAAATCAAGCTTCAAAGAAATCCTAACGGTAGTTCATTTAATAGAGAGGATATGAGGGGATTGAATATAGGCATTAAACTGTTAATTGTTGCTGTGTGTGCAGTTGCATGTGGGTGTGGGCACCAAGGCAGGAACACAAATGGGCAAAGTCATGCATAATTTTATGGTATTAGTCATTCAAAAAAGTCACTGTGCAATTCAATGTGTTATAGAGATAACAAGTGGAGCAGAGCTGTTTGCTGGTTGAGCCACACACAGAACAGACAGGATGATGTTTTCAACACCTGCTCACCTGAAGGACTGATAAAGAAGAGCCACTTTCTGAGTGGCCTCTTCCAGCACTCGCTCATCCTGGATCCATTCCTGCAAAAGACGGAGTCAGGCATATCAGACACAATGCTGGTGGCAAACACAAATAAGCACAGCACAGCTGTGCCATTTTTCTTTTCACATTTCGACCATAAACAATAAAATGCTTACAATAGGGAACAGCGCAAACTTCTGGAGGAACTCCTGGGAATCATAGCGATTGAAGTCTCCAAAGTCAGCTGTGGAAAAAAAAAGACACTAAATGAGTAAATACAGCAAGGCATGCTCCACATGACACGGCACACTGAATAAGCCCTACACCATGTACATTATTTAGTACAAGTCAAAATAGAAATTCAAAAATTGCAGAATGGTGTAATGCCTTTTGGAAAGCTGCAATGTATGATGACAAGAAAGACTAATTTTAGGAGAAGTGGGACCCGTTTGTTATGCAAGCGAATTGCTTCAGCGTCTGACAACGCAGAGGTCCCAAACTGTTACCAGCTTCAGTCTGCCTGCTGGCAACACTTGTGACAATGTCGGGTATCCCAGGCATCAGCACAGCTCAAAAGCTACAACTACCCTTCACTCCAAAATATCCCAGCCAGGGACACAAAATAGGAATAGTCAACTTTATTTTGAGCATAAATGCTAAGTTTGCATGACAACTTAAGCAGTGACTAAAGGGCCTTTCTTCAGGGCACATTGCAACATGGTCAGTCACTTGAACACATGGCTGCAACAGTAAGTGATCTCAGCGGCTCTGCTATGCTAACACCCAGGCCAGTAAGTTGCAGTGCCTGATATAACTTTGCCAGCAGTGTTTGAGATTCTTCTGGCTGAGCAAAAGTTGGAGGACATGTCAGGGCCAAAGCTCATGTAAGGGGAGTTCACATTCACACACACCCCTGCCCAACTTAATATATTGGTTTAGGTTCAGTGGTGTTTGTTAGGTGCAATATATTACAAGAATCACAAAAATGTTCTTATAAACCCATGGTTAAGTGGCTGAAATGACGTTTCAAATACTGTGAGCAGCAGACCCTTAAAACAACACACAGGGATTAAAATCCCTCAATAATTTATGAAATTCCAACTTAAAGTTCAATATTCTAGCCGTGAGAATAAACTAAATTTTGGACACAAACATATTTACTATTAGTCTGTTAGGTATTTTGTATCTCAATGGTCTCGCCAAATGTCCAACTACTACGCAGTTTAGTGTGTGAGCCTGTCCAGAAATCATCGATCCAGTCCAATGTCTGTAGATGTGAGGGGGAGTTTAGTGTTTCATGATTTACAGACAATTGCTGTGTAACTGCATCAGTAATTACTCTGACTGTCCCAGCTAAAGCTGCTGAGGTCACCGCAGAGAGATTTAGGCCAAGAAATATCAGGCTTGTCAAACTGAAGTTTCTGTTCAAATTACCTTGCACTGCCAGGCTAGCTAAACGAATAGCTTGTTCTAGCGAGCATGAGATCCTGCCTTCCAAAACATCCTTCTTCAGCTGTAGATAATACTGATATCTGTGGAGAAAGAGAGGTTAAGAGTAGATAAGAAGCCAACAACCAAATATGACAACTATGTCCAGGTTTGCAGAAACAGCTGAAAGTCATTACAGAGCAAAACATCTGAAATTTCATTCATTCAGTATTAAAATAACTTATGACATATTTAATATTCCTGATTCCTCTGTGCTTGGATTTAAGTATTAAAAGAGATGGATGTGTAGAGGTAAGAAGCATCTGGTTAAAGGGACACTGTGAACTTAAGCCGCTTGATCAACTTCTTGCCCAGTAAGCCACCTTAGTGTGGTCAAAGCTCATTAACAGAAACACACTTTATGCAGCTGCACTTAACTTTGCTTGGTATTCATGTCATAACTAAAATTGATAACATTTTAACAGTTAATATTAAAGATAAATTGCCACTAAGCAAATAAGGTTACTGGCTTAGACAAGACACAATGTATAATTGATGGAACATCACCTTGTAATCTCCTGTTGCAGTTGGGTGACACTGGGTATGTAAAACACAACTCCAAAGTAAACAGTGGGCTCCAGCCCATACTTGTCCAGTTGCTTTTTCAGTGGCTTCTCCAAGTCAATCCATCTTTGCTGGTTCTGCTTGTTTAAGTACCATAGGCTGAAGTACGTTATCTAACAAGCAAAGAAAGCAAGCACAAGCATTTACACCTGAACAACACTGTGACATACATTTTACACTTCACAACAATATTATGTGACTGCTTGAGATCAATATTCCCCACACCACCTGTTTAATTACTTTAATTAAGTGCACAAATCTGCAGGTCTTCTCTGAATCATCTACATATTATTCAGAAACATATTTAGACCTGAAAATTCAACCGTTGCAAACTTCTCAAGATAGACTGGTGGCACTCCTTGCAGTCTTGTGACTGTCTGAACATCTCACAGTAAACACAAAGTAACCCCTGTATGCTTGTTGTTTACGGTTTACAAAGGACAATTTAGCTGAAAGAGACCTATTGTGATTTGCAGGTAGAAAAACAAAGCGAGAACAACAAAAAGGTCAGGGCATCACATAGGTTAGGCATCTAATTTCTTGGACAACAAATAGCCTACAGTCCAATGTAAATGACACTGTGGCTCTTAATAAATGTATTAAATGTTACCAACATCAGGCTGAAACTGAATTAACAATTTTCACAGGAGCTATTAACCCATATAGTGCAATCATGCATTGGTTGAAAAGTGACAGTGAACTTCGTTTGTCTGATAACTGAAAACACAATATCAGAAGTCGTCTTAAAGAGGTCTTTTTGGCTTTCCCCCTCTCCTTTATTGAGTTATTTATCTTTTTTGTGCATGTATAATAGGTTTGCAAAGTGAAAAAGCCCAAAGTCCACCCCAAAGGGAGTTCCCTTCTCCCACAGAAAACACTGCTTTGAGCTGCCTGAAAACAGCTCATTTGTAGTCCAACCTAGTGATGGCAATGCGAAACTGAAGCTTCGATATGTGCTTCAAACCCTGAACATAGAACCACTGATTCAAAGCATGCTTTGGTGCGAAAAAAAATCTTGTGACATATGACGTCTGAAGCAGCAACTGCTTCACTGACTGAATTAATCACCCAATTGGTTCGCGATCCAATCATGTAATTCATTGGCACTGCCTCAATCATCTCGAAATCTTTGAATGTTTGTGTTCCCCATCCAACACAATGACCCCCTGTCACAGTTACACAAGCACACCTAACCTGTGCATTTTAAAAGCCTCCTGTCCACCAGCTAGACTGCTTAATTTGCCTGCAGCCTTGCACTTTACCAGGAGGCCACTGTAACTGAAACTTCCGAGTAATGAACCCATTTTTGAAACAATTGGCTCAAGTGGTTCAGTGTATCACAAAAAACTTCATTTGCCCATCACTAGTCCAGCCCTTTCTTCCATTTTGCTGTGACGTCACAGCAAAACACGCGTCATGATGCTTGCCAAGCGGCTAGTCCGACATGCCCTCAAAAACACAGGTGGAAAAACTCTGTGACAAGACGTCTGCCTGCTGCCTCCACTCTACCTCCAGCTATCCTCCAGGCAGTCAATAGATATAAAGTTGTTACTGGGATGTAGACAGTGCTCAGTTATAACTTTATGGATGAAAGATACATTTGTTACAGATAGAACATATATAGCTGAACTGATGCCGTGTTTGCTCTGCACTGCTTCTGACTGACTAGTAATCCTCAACTAGGTATGTGGAACTCCCAACAAAGATCTTGTTGAGGTGAGATGCATCACTCCATAGCTAAAGTGGACCATTCAAAACACATAGTGAAAAGAGGAGCTGCAACAAGGTATAGTATGACAAAAGATATGGTGTTTTTTGATAATGAAGCCATGAAACCACTGAAAATTAGCATAATATGACCACTTTAATACCAAGTCCTACATCACTTACAGTGACAGAACTTGCATAACTTTTCTATCAACAAACCACATGACTGCACAAACAACCGTGGTGACATCAACAAATAATACGGCATTAGTCACTGCATGCTAGACAAAAATCTAAACGAGGGTGGAGGCTTGTCACTAACAGTGCTAGCCTCACCAATGACAAATAAGCCTTGCTACATTATGCAGCAAAACACACTGACTCATGCAGTGCAAGTCTCTATGCCAGAATGGCTGCACATTTAGCATTCTAAGCTGTTGACTTGAGGTGAAACGGGGTATGACAGCATTCAGGTTTACATTCCTTTCAGGACATGATTAACAGGTGGTGTCAGTGTGTGACCCTAGAGACCAAATCACTGAAATGACTTAGAACTACTTGATCACATTGTCCATGCTAATTGAGAGCGGACTCACACTCTGCCTTAATGAAAATTTCATAATTTGTTTGCTAATCAATGTGACAAGTTGGTTACACATATGTGATGTAGAGCCACAATGATTAAAATTGGTCACTTGTCAACTATTAAATTAATTGGTTTGAAGAATTTTTTAAACAAAGAAAAGTCAAAATTATCTGATTCCAGCTTCTTTTATGTCAGTATTTGCTGGTTTCTTTACTCCTATGACAGTAAACAGAATGTCTTTGGGTTGTGGACAAAACAAGCCATTTGAGGACATCATCTGTGGCTTTGGAAAACACTGATTAATTTGACAGATTAATCGACAATGAAAATAATCATTATTTGCATCCCCAATATAATTAGAGTATGTAATTGACAAATTCATGTGGCAAGGAGGACACATATTACGATGAGAGATTACATTATGAGTAAACAATGACAAACTGGTTTCTGTTGTCCTGCTTGCCAGTTCCAAGTAAGAAGACAGCCTTGCCAACACTTTCTTGCTGAGGTGGCAGGTATCAAAACGTCTATAAGAGAGAACAGTCAGCACTTGTACTGCATGAAAACACATACATACCTCTCTTAACTCAAGTCTCTGGGCCACTGCCTCTAAACATTCCTGCCCAGTGCTCTCCACTGAAAGTGTAAACTCAACAAACTCTCCATTGAGCAGCTGAATCCGAGTGACAAGACAGCTCTTGCTTGAAACAGTATACCTTCGAGTCCTTTTAAGTTTTAAGCCAAATGGTAAGGGCATGTTTCACACTTATTCAAGAGAAAGATCTTCACTTAGTCCAGAGAAATTACTCTCCTTTCCGTCCCATCGGGAATTGTGTGAATGTTCCAAGTCATGAGGTTCATCATCAACAGACAAATCTGAAAAGTGTGATAAGAAAAATGTCAAAACATTTCCAAAATACCACATAACACAGCGGAAGCTTGCTAAACTTGGAATCTTGGAATAAATAATCTAAAAGCTGAATCACAACTTCAGTGGCTATTCTCATCACTAATGACTTTGTCACGATACTTTTGCATATGGTACAAGTCTTCACACCTGGTCACCCTGAAACAGATTCCTGACCAGACAAACCTAAGACTTATCGTAAAGCAATCCTCTTAAATGAGGCACTTTGTTTTAAGTCACCTAATTCGGCTATCTCTGATTTGCTACCGAAGGTCTTCGCTTAACGCTACAATTTCTCTAAATTGGTAAATAGTTGATGGTTTTTCACACTGGGAAAAACATTTATAGTACGCTAACTTACCTGGCCTGTGTAATTAATGTTGTCTATAACAAGGTTTGCTTGTCATTATTCCAAGTTTGTGGTTAGATTAATCCCCTTCCGGCGAATAGTCTGTTCCAAACCCTGACAAGAGCGACCTAATACGCAGCAAGCTAACTTAGTTCTGTCGAACAAAACACTGCAAAAATCCCTGTTACTTTCCACTTCAACCATGCATCAATCTTACTGCAAATGGGCTACGTTACAACTTAACTTTACAACTTAAGTTCAAAGAAGTTTATACTAAAATGTTGGCAATTTCCAGACTTACTAGCTACTTTTCATTGGTAGTTTTAATACCCACGTAATAGCGTTTACTACAACTACCATTAAAATAACTTTGACGCTAACGTGCTACCTTATGTTCCAGCAAATAGACGAAACCCATGGGAAGCTGACGTCGCCGGTAAATATTTTGGCCAAAAATGTTAACGTTACCGTTAGCCACCGGATGCAATTTAGTAGTCCAACTAGGATTCGGTCCTGAGGGGTTCCGCCATCAAGGTAAATGGATTAATACTTTTAAGATAATTATCGGAATTGAAGACTACTCATTTGTCTGTAGTTTGTTTATGGATCAAGACTAACGTTATCACCCCATGCCTCTTGGTCCGACAGTTCACTCAAGTCCAAGCGTGTTTCGCTTCCTACGATTGGAAGCGCTACAAGCGTATTCCGTCTACATCCGCAGCTCTATAGTTTTGATAACTATGTGAAAGCAATTGATTAATCACCTAGATGCATGGGAATATACTCTGACTCTTTAAGAACTTTATATAAAATATATGGTTTACCGTACTCTCTTAGGGAAACGCGTCAAAATGCATTGTAGTCCCTCCGTGGCGGAGGAATACATGAAGGTTTTCAGAGCCATGACATCAGACAGCTGGAATGCCGAGCGGTGAAAATGCCAGAAATGGGACGAGTGCCTGAACTGCTGGTCGCTGACCTGTCTGTTTACCTTTAACATCGACTGACAGCTGTAAACGCAGATGCAGAATAATGTGCAATGGTTTAAGAGTTCCCCCCTGTATTTATTTGCAAAATGGCTCAGATTACGACCCTCAAATATAGTAATAACGCTGGTTTTGCTGCTGTTTGCAGGCTATTAGTAATGGACTTAAGAAGTAGCATACAAGAAGCAGAATAGAAAATTTATTGCAATTGTAAAGACACTTTCTGGTGACAGTCAACTTCTATAGCTACATGTCAGAGGCATTATGTCAAGTCAAACAACCTGAACAGTTTCTTTATAACAGAATTGTTCTATAAAACCTGAAAATGTAAACTGCAGCTACATTATACTGTACTTAAGACTGACACTCTGCAATCCACTCAAACTAAAGGATACCACTAATTCCACATATCAGTGCAGTGCTATGGACTATCCTTTGAAAATGTATTCATACTGGCTACTATGGGATAATAATTTTGATAATGGTCAGACCATTATTCTGGAGTCAGTTAGAACTCAATCACAATTGGTCAAGTATGTACCCACTTTAAAATATCCTAAATGAGACATTCAAGACTTTGTTTAAGTTGCAACACCTAATGCAAAATTTTCATTGTGCTTTTGTATAAAGACGAAAAAGCAGAACATATCTACAACACCACACTGGTGGGGCTTGGTAAACACAACCAGCTTTTTTGCATTTACAAAACTAAAGAAACTTCATAGTAGAAATTTCATATATTCCATTTCTCTCTGGAAAAACACTCACTTGGTAACGAAAACATTAAAGGATATTGAATCCCTGAATACAGCAACACTCAGAACTCATCATCACTTCCAGAAGCAGCTGCATTTGTATGTAGCTCAGTGGTCTCAACATTGTTGTAGTGTGTTTTGCTGGACACGTGAAGCGACTCAGACAAACTCCTTCCCAGATTCTCAAGTTCTTCAGATTGTCTATTGTGACTGACCTCAGCATGGTCCTGATGAAATCCTTCATCAGCAGTTATCGTGGTGTATTCATGGCTGTCATTGCTGACTTCTTCATTTGTTGCAGTTATGCCTATCTGATTTTGGAAGTCCTCGTCACTGATTCCTGTATTATCGGAAACTTGCTGACTGAGCAGACGAGGGCTAATGCCCTCTTCCAGATTGTCATCGTCTCCATCCTTTATATTTGTTTTAGATGGTGGATCAGTATTTTCAGGAGAGCATAAGGGTGTAGACACCAATAAGGCATCATCAAAATCCGGCAAATCACAGTATTTAATTAGTGACGCATATGGGAACAGGTCATTGTTTTCTTTGGTCTTCACTTGTTTCCCCTCTGATTCTAGATGTGGTAAGAATGTATTAAGCAGACCATTCTCATTTTTTTCAAGCTCTGTACTGGAGGTGGGTATGTTGGCTGGCTCGTCAAAATCCTTACGCAGCACTTCCAGAAGGTGGCGCATTTTACCCTAAAATCAAACAAGGCAATCAGATGCATGAGAAGAATTTGGAGAGACCTTTGTGACAACCTTCTAATTTTTTTTCAATATTTATTTAAAGCTGTAACCTGATCACTTAAACAAGACTTGATTGAAATATATAGTATTCTGCATTAAGTTATATACTCACTTCATCAAGCTGATGCCGATTCATGTCAATATGGCTCTTTATCACCCGGTCTAGGACCCTTGCAGAGGACATAGACACACTACAGTAATGACTCTGGGGGTTTAACAGTTTACTTAGTTATGAGACACATGCGACACATGTGACACATGTGCTGTAAATATTTGTAAGCTAACATAAAGAATAGACCTTTCAACATCTCAAGTAGTTCATAGAAAATAGTTAGAGAAAATGACAAACCTATCAGAGATGTGTCCCCTGGACAAGATATCCTCTGTTACAGCAGAAATGAATTCGAGGTACATTAATTCTTCCTCCCTGTTGAAGAACAGATGAGAATTATTTCACAGACACAACATTTTAGACGTTTGCAAGATTCACTGAAGCATCACACTGTCAAATCTGTATATATGTAGTAATACTTCTCTATAACATCAATTACAAGCTATATAAGCATCAAACATTAGCAAAAAGAACTTACTCTGTAGATACACTCTTCATAATGGGAGACTTCCAGCCTTCTGGTGAGACCCTAAAAGATGAGGCTTATATTCTTTTTGAACTTTACAGAGAAAATACACAAAGTATAACATTATGCTTAAAATGCTTTCACTTGTGTGATTTTACCTGGAGGAGGAGTCAAAGAAATCATGGTCTCTGCTCTTGTTTGCTCGACTGTGTTGTCTAGATGTTGAGAAATATGTGCCATTGAATTCATCCTCCGACCATTCATGGTCTGTATTAAATCCCTGTAAAACAAAGTGGAAAGTAAAATGAGAGGGGATATTCAATATTGTCAAGGCTATCTAATAATCAAATGTTTTATGTGACAATAAACAGTTCATTGTGGTTTAAAGGGACAATAAACCAAGGATTACTGACCTTGAGCAACACAAAATTATACCTCCATTATTTTTCATAGTATTTATTTGGATACTATACCACATATAGCCCTCCAGTTCAGTCAGTGTGTGTAACTGCTTCAGTCATCATCACTCAAATTCCTTTGTTGTTCACTGAAGACATTTAGGTTTAAGATCAAAAGATGAGTATGACAAGAGTTTAGAATTTCAGCTTTTATTTCCTGGTATTCACATCTAGATGTGTTAAACAACTTAGGACATATCACCATTTGTATTAGACCACAGCATTCTTTTGAAATTCGCAATTAAACGCCCTCCTTTATAACGTCACCGACAGGAAAGGAGAAGACAGGAAGCGATCCTTCTGCACCTCCATTTCAGGAGAACCCAAAGATGTATGTTGCAGTGTGCTTCTATAGTGGCCATCTGTTTGAAAAAATGATCCATCACAGGAGATTAAACATCATGGTTCAGTTTGATCCGGACCGATTTCACACCTGCAATTTTGGTGTGGACCAAACGAGGTAGGTGTGATAGAACCCTGAGACTATACTAGAGCTATTTAATGTTTGGACAATCAACCTAAAAGGCAAAACCTGGGCAACAAGAAACATTTTGCTCACTTTAAAAAGTGGGTGGGTTCAAACAAAGGGTGGTATGTGTTGAGTTGTTTAACACATGTAGATGTGAATACCACGAAATGAGGGCTGAAATTCTGAACTCTTGTCTCATACTCATTTTTTGATCTTAAACCCAAATGTCTGAACAACAAAAACAAAGGAATTTGCCTTACCGTTCCAATACTTTTGGAGGGGACTGTAGTTGAGTGATGTTTGAAAGTTGAAGTGCAAGCACCAAAGTCATGATCAACTAATGGATTAATTAATGATTAAAAATAAAATTGTTGATTTAAAATTTGAAGTTACCTGAGATGGCTCATAAAATTCCTGTGTGTATTCCTTGGTTTTTGTGCTGCTTAAAAAAAGACAGAATGTAAGTTACTTTTAAGACATTAGAACACACATTAAACATCTTGAATGAATTGTTTTAAAGGCAAATACTGTAAAACTTCAATGAATAGCTTGAGCTTTTATTTGCTTACCCTGTCTACATTTGGGACTGGCGTCTATATGGGACAGGCCTTCAATTCCTTTACCATACTAGTAATACTTTTGTGCTAATTGCTTCCATAAAATTAACCTAACGATTGAATTGTGGAGAATCTAACCAGTCTAACGAAGTGTAGCATGTCCATATTGACAAAAGTTTAAACATCTATATTGCAATGCACACACTAAGCAGCTTAGAACTAGCTCAAGAGACCTGTGTTTATTTTTCAAAACGTGTAACCACACCGAGCCAGTTAAAAGGGATAGGCATCCAATGGGGACTAGACTTTAAATTTTAACAGTTTTATGGTATATTGCATTTCCTTCAGAGATGTTTGGTTAAGTACCTCCCGTGATATATCTCCTGTCGCATCGATTGTGAGTTTTTGCAGTCCTGAGTAGGTTCCCTCCGTGGTCCTCTGTAGTAACGATATTTTGACAGGTAGGAGCTCTTGTCGGATTTCAGGGTCTTAGGTGTAAAAGGTTTGTCTTGAGTAAAGTGCTGTGAGTGTTTCTTGAGCAGGTCTCCGCTGTATGTCTTCTGAACAGGGTCCTGGAAAGTCTTATAGCAACTCTGATCCCCTGAAGCTGCCAGTGAACATGCTGACTGCATCCGGTGAGAAGCTGCCTCTGGGCTCTGGTACTTTATTTCTGATGCTGGGTGAGTGTGATGAGACTGGTTCTGTGATCTGACTTTATAAGATGGATAAACTATCTCCTTAGCATGAAAGGAGGTGCTGAACCTTGGGCTGGAAACAGAGGAACTCCTTGAGCAGAGGTAGGGGCTGTCATCATACTGCACAGATAATCTACTCTGAAAAGCAAACACTGTATTGAATCAGGAATTGTACATACTGAAAAAGTTTGAAAGACAAATATTGCAGGCTTTGTATTTAAAGCCATCAAACGCTTCTGATTGGCAAGTTTTCTAGTCAGGCTACTGCATAAGATTTGTTGGCATCACATGAAGCAATGAGAAACACATCATTGACTCTGCCTTAATTTTTTACCTGGGCAGGGGAGCAGGAGGCTTTGCTATTCCTCTGTGAGAGAGAGTGGGCTGACTGAGGACGACCCCCTTTCCTGAACTGCTCCTGTCTGAGCTGGTCTTTGTCTGCAAACAGGCAATGAAAAACTAAATAGACACAGGAAATAGTCTACCCAGCACTGTGTAACTATCACTGGCAACAAACAGCATCCCTCACACAATGTAACGTGTTTTTAAAAACAAAAAAACGCCTTTGGATAATCTAACACAACTATACACACTGATTACCAATATACCCCATGGGTTATTCTGTCAATTTCTTATATTTATGTTGAGCCCACATTTCCTATACCTGCTGTGTGATTCATTTCATGTCCTTAAATTATTTTGGGAGATATTTGAAGGTCATAGAATATAAGAGAGCGGGACTTTTACCATTAAAGATAAGGATGAGGATGAGTTGCATACTGTACTCAAATGTGATGAGTGGCTGCATTGTACTATTACTTACTGAGACTACTGTCAGTGCAGCAATTGGCTTCTGCCTGTAGTATGATTCATATCTTCCTGAACTACTACAAACTGGTGCAAAGTGGTGAGTTCAGAGAAATGTTGGTCTTTGATTCTGATTACCACTGACACACCAATGCCTGACTGTTAGCGGTTAATGAAAATCATTAACACTAATTATTAAAAACCATTGTGGGTGGGCTAAAATGAGAAATATATTACCTATAAAAGCCCTGAAATAGATCCTCATTTCAAGAGAAAAAAAGGGTTTTGAGTTGAAGTAATTTGAGTTGAAGTAAGCGTTTAATATTTGATACTTGGGTACTTACACTTTACACTGTGTATCAAGCTTTTGGGTACTGAGGCATCAATGGCAGCTGTGAAACAAGGCAAAAATGTAAGATCACAACAGTTTATTAATCTTATTATTACATAACAAAGATACTTTGTTTTAACTAATGTTTTAACCACTAAACATGTAAGCATATTATGTATGCAGGAGCTTAACTGGTTCGGTCAACTGAATATCAATGTAAGGATCATGACGTATGCCGGCCATGCTGCTCACCTTTAGCTGAGTAAACCTTTTTATAATGAGAAACCATGTGGTCTTTAATGATGGACTGTGTCAACTTGCTGGAGGATGGAGGGCAGAAAGCTAAAAATACAGGACAGAGAAGAACATGTAGTACACAGTAAAATTAATAGAGTACATTATCACTTACCAATACTCATTTGGGTCATTTTTCATTATAGTATTAGCGCATTTTAATACTTACGGCTACTTTTAAAAGTCTGTCCTCTCATACCCGGGCTGCAACCCAGTCCAGATGATACACTCCCTAAAAAGAACGACAGTTATAATAAATACGTATGAGTTATTTATCAAGCAAGCATTTGATGCATTCAGCACAAGGCTTGCTTGATGTAAAGATTTACTATTTATTAACTTACTATTTACATCTTTATAAACTGAATACCTTCTTAAATTTTCGCCAGAAATCAAGTCATTTTAAGACATCATTTTAGGCTTTGATAACTCCTGATGGGAATGTGTCATTTTTCGTAACATTTATTGACTAAACAATGCAAAAATATTTTCAACAAGTATTATTACAATACTCATTAATCTGTCCTTTAGTCAGGGAAAGAAATACTTGTCTGGTTTCTCACATTTCTGTTCTAACTAGCATGCTATTATTACTATTATTAGTAATTCTTTGATAAAGTTCAGAAAAGACAGTCAATTTAATCAACAATGCATACAAAGTGAAACCATTTTCGAAAAGTTAGTGTTTTTAATCATCTACACTGTTTTACAACTTTAACGTTATACTTTGATTTGAATTTATTGATGGTTGATTTGTATCTGTTAATATGTCTGTTGTTAATATAGTTTACTGTAATTCTGGTAATACGTTAGTGTAAAAATGAATACCACTGTGAAGATATTTATCTTCGACACGGCAAAAACATAAAATATCGCTTATAAAATAATGTAGCCCAACGTTAGCTAGTGTTAATTGAAGCACCATGTTACAAGCTATAACGTTAACGTTACTGTATTGGTTACATATACTGCATAAAAGAAGTCTTGAGAACAAGCAACTTAATGTCAGGAAAGGGCTAACTATTGGAGTAGTCATATTAGAATATTATAGTGCATTCGCTGTGAGCATGAGTTTCGTTGGGTTGCTGCCTAAGCACAATTGAAATGTCCTTCATTCTGCTGATTATAGCCAAACAGCTAGCTAATGCTAATGCTAATAGCGTTTGCATACCTATTCTCGAGTCCATGACAATGTTACACTCAGAGTATCCCATTTTCCTCATAAATATTCTGGGGCAGCGACGGCAGAGCTTGGACACATCCAGAAACTACAGTGTACTCGACTGTAAACATTGCAACGTTGTGTAAGGTAATCAAGTAAAGTAAAGGGTAACAGCCTAATATTAGCTTATAAGCAGATGAGGAGCAAGGCAAAGCTTCACCGTCGCCATGCTGGTTGCTATGATTGCCTTCGTCATCACGCTCATGCGTGAGGAAGGAAGGACACGCCACAAACTACCCACCCCCATGCGCACAGACAAACACTCGCACCGGTCACTTTACTGGGAAAACTGAACAGAAATAACAATATCGCAAAACGTGTTTAACTTCAATCCAGTCCAATTGATTAACAATTTTCTTATGTATTTGTAATGCAATAAAGGTTTCACTTTATTTTAATCCCAAATGTAGATACGCTATCCACAACAACTCAATTAATGATTTAAACATCATTAATTGAGTTCTTAGTAGGCTATACAAAAGTAGACGAAATAACTAATATCACTCATGAATATTTGTATTTATACATTATGGGATTTCTGGATGTGAATGTGATATTTTTGGAGCCACAGCTTTGCACATTAGACACAGTCGGACCAGTGTGAAGCCCATTAATCACAGGAAACGCCAGCTCATTTTGTCCTCACCGGTCGTGAAACATAGTGACATGTGTAGGCTACTGGAGCCCCTGTGATTGCCAATTAAGAGCAGGATTACACAGAAATGGCCTTGTACTGGCACTGAATTGTGTACACTTGTCTTCTTAATAGTGCAATTATTTTAAATTTTCAATAGAGGAAGAGACAAGACAACAGACAGAAATTTGGGAACCTTTATGAACAGCTCTCAAGGGCATTGAAACAGTAAAACTGATCTATAATGTCCCTGGGATCCTGTCTAGCACTGGACTGCCTGAATCAGAATCTCCTGAGAAAAGACAGTAAAAGGATATTTTTGGTATTTTTAAACCTGGACACTATTTTCAAATATTTTGGTGTCAAAATGACTAGTAGGTACATGACTTCTGTGAACCGGCTGCAGTGGCTGCATCATATTCCTTTGGGGCAATTGCGTCCGTCAAAATTACATCCACAAAACATGCTTCTTTTTGCCACTGACAGGCTCAAACTGCAATACAAGGTGTCTGACAACATCACAGAAAGGATCCTTACAAGTAACCCTCTGTAACACCCCTTTTTTTTAACCAGAAACAAAAGTCTTGCTCTCAAGGACATTTTCTTGCTTTGAAATAGTGACAGGAGACATATTGCAGGAACAAGAACATGTTGGATGGAAACAAGGTAGAGGAGTTTGTTGTGTACATGGAGGAACTGCTTTATTATCTTAATTTTTTCCAACACAACAAACTTCTCTCTCCAGCTCTGATTCATGTTTCCACTGTTGTCTTCCTGCAACATCTCGCCTCTCACAAAGTTTGCCGTGTGTGAAAAAATTACCAATGTGGGAAACCAGAGAGCACAACAAATATAAATTCTGATTCAGCTGAGTACATGTCGGTCATGAGAACATTCTGTCAGCAGCGTATTGTTAATTCTGCCATGTTCCTTGTATTGTTTGATAGACCTTTTCACCCCTCACGTCATTTACCAGCAAAGGTTGTGAAATGTAAAAATGTAAAAATGTCTATTAATACCCAATGCTCCACTTTCAAAGTTGAAAGACAAAATATCCCAATTTCTTATGCTGCTAAAGACCTGTAAACATCAGTGGGATTATCATTGATACAGATACAGGCGTAAAACAGGGGAATATTTTCAATTATGATGAACTGTGAACATCTTTAGTTGGCGTTTATGTTGTAAGGCAAATTGATTGCACATTACAGTGTGAGGCTAAACCTGTTCTGCTACAAAACATTTTTATTTCATTTTGCTATCTGAATAAATGTATATCTTGAATGTTGATCTACTTTTTAATTGTTTCCAAATTAATCAGATTTATTTTATAACTTGTCTCAGCAGGAAAAGCACAGGTGGAACTGATAACTTTAATGATGACTAGGTTGCAGCAATTATTGCAATGCAGTTATTAATGTTATTCACCTGTGTTTGTCAAGTGTCTATTCAACTTTCATTTTACTCTAAATTTCCCCCAGGGTACACATGTCCTCTCTTGCCATGGTTCTGCATATTGAATGTCTTATTTTAATAAATTATTTTATAATTTTTTGAAGCGTTCCAGGCATGAGTTTCTTTGTTTTTTCATTGCTGGCCCATTTGATATCATCTGTTCAATGCCTTCTTTAAAAAAAGTAATTTTACTGTTACAATATGTTTTTGGTCAAATTTACATTACATTTTACACATTTAGCTGACGCTTTTATCCAAAGTGACTTACAATTGCTATACATGTCAGAGGTCACACACCTCTGGAGCAAGTAGGGGTTAAGTGTCTTGCTCAGGGACACAGTGGGGATTGAACCCTGGTCTCTCACACCAAGGGCAGGCGTCTTAACCATTGCGCCATCCCACCCCAATTTAAGTAACTTCAGTGTTGTTGTGTTGTCTTGTTTTTCTCTATTTTTTTATTATCAGCAGATTGCATTCTGCTCATTTTGTGTGTCCATCCATCCATCCATTTCATCCGCTTATCCGGGGTCGGTTCGTGGGGTCAGCAGCCCAGCAGTGGACCCGAAACTTCTCTTTCCCGAGCCACATTAACCAGCTCTGACTGGGGTATCCTGAGGTGTTCCCAGGCCAGTGTGGAGATATAATCTCTCCACCTAGTCCTGGGTCTTCCCAAAGGCCTCCTCCCTAAGGAGGTGTCCAGGAGGCATCCTTACCAGATGCCCAAACCACCTCAACTGGCTCCTTTCGACGCAAATGAGCAGCAGGTCTACTCTGAGCTCCTCGCAGATGGCCGAGCTTCTCACCCTATCTCTAAGGGAGACATCAGCCACTCATCTGAGAAAACCCATTTCAGTTTTTGTGTGTCTTGTAAAGCAATGAACATTATAATAATTATTAGGCCTATCAGTATGATGTATTCTCTAGTGAAGCTTGTATTACAGTTACAGTAACATCATTTTGACAACATTAAAAGCAATTCAAGTCTCATGCATGTTTCACACAGTAGTTTATTGAAAGGAATGGAAAGAAATGTCTACCTGGAAGGTAGGGTGGAAAACGTATTAAACTAATCAAGGGTAGTCAATAATGCTTGAATGATTTGAACAATCAACAAAAACATGCAACAAAATATACAACCTTGCAACCTAGAACGTTTTGACTACACATCATCAAAATAAGAGAGAAAAGTTTTGAGCTAGACCTTCTACAAGCCTACAGACTTATTCTACTTAATAATTCCTGAGAATAATTTGACCTTGCGTTTATAAATTTCTCTTTATCATCCGATTTACACACAGTTTGGGTCTGACGGGATTACCTAGGTTACCTATCTTTAGGCCTAAATTCATCAATAATGCACTGTTTCCCATACATGTGAATGATGTAATGGTTTAAGTCTGCTGCTGATTTGGTGAACATCTCTGACTCGCCGCCCTGCGCCATGTGCTCCATGACTGGTTGCCAAATGATGAGAGGATCATCCTGATTTGGGGAGGAGGTAACAAGAACAAGAAAAGTGAGTATTCAAAAACGGATTATAATTTTTTTGTGTGAAAGTATAGCTGGTGCAAAGCTGGAAGCACCATTTCTACAGCTATGCTAGTTACAGTAAAAGGCAGGTGGAGTTGTGAGCTTTGGGTACGAAAGGGAGGAGAGCATCCTTCCCCCGTTGTTCTCGTTGCCGGACACGGGCGTAACGCGTGGGTGAAGTTGCTTATTTGGACGCACTCCAGCTGTGTTTCTGGACCGAACCACTGATGTGTGTGGTTTGTTGCGACAGCTCAGTGAAGGATCTCACAAGTATCTCTCTGTCAGGCGAAAACAGCGAGTCCAAGCGAGGTGGAGACAAAAAAGGAGGGGGGCACAGCAGAGGAAGACAATGCGGTTTTGCAATGCGTTTATTGCTCCGTACAATTCGCACCCACATCCACCAAAACATGCTTTCCCGAAGACGTGGAAGAAGATTTCTTCGTGATCTGGCTATCTTTCAGTAGGCTTTTTTTAAATAATCGTGCTGAACAGATTCCCCTATGTTTTGACTGAGAACAAAAATAGAGATGAAATTTCCAATAGAAAACCCAGGGAAACAAGTTAACTGGGACCCTGAACAAGGTTGGTAATTGCCGATTTCTTATTGTCAGATAACTTTAGATTTTTGCATTTTAATAGTACTCCTAATCTCGGCAACACCTCATGGAGATACCTGAGACACATAAATCACACCAGGCTGCATTGTTTACCGGCTTGAACAGCTTAGCAGACATTTCTTGTTAATTTATTTGTTATTTCACTTCGTATTTTCTTTTATGTGTATGTTTCTCTTGTGTGAAAACAAAAAGGACAAAAGACAAAGCGGTTGGGGGTATTTCTTCTCCATCTTCCTTGTGCTCATCTGCGTAAGGCAGCGCTGCTGGGAGCGGTGCTTCAACTAATTAAAGCTAGGAGGAATAACCAGAGCGAAACCGGAAAAAACTGTCAAAACAAATGCATGTAAAATTGTTGCCTAAAAAATGTGTAAAGCTCTTGTCACAGGAAATTCTCTGCATGAGATTGTAATTTCCATCCGTAACTAGATGCATTGTTTTCAGAGAAATGGCAGGTCATATACAGTGTATAATTACTAAACAGACTCCTCCTCTGTACATATAATGTGAACTTTTTTAACATATGTTTTACACAAAAGAAAATGGGGATTTTGCTTGGTCTTCACGCTCTGTTCAAATGAAATGTTGCTGATGATAGATTGATAGACAGGCTGCTCTTTCCAACTTCCCCAGACAATGTTTTATTGTGAAATTAGTCTTTGCCGGATGTCCTTCATTTCTGGGTGTTATTCAGGCGTGCTTGACGCATGATTTTGAGGCTCAGCTGGTGAGTAAAACGCCTACAACCTGTCTAGTGCCATGGGAATAGTTGGGCCAAGAGCCAACCTGAGCCAACCCAAAATCTGCCCCCATGTTTACTATTACTAGACTTAGTTTATTTTGTTCATTAGTGGGTGACTAATGCTTTTATACAGGTAGGTCTAATATGCAGCTGAAAGGCTGAAATGTTGACTGACTGAATGATTCAAGAATCCAAGGGCTTCACTTTGTGTTGAAAAGTGGTGGGGACCAAAGGTCATTAGGGGTGTGATGAACGACTTTGGTCTCAAGAACAAGATGAGAAGATATTTTAACACCATTTTTGAAGAAATATTCGATGCTAGAGTGGGATCCTCCCCCAGAAAATTTCTTGTTACAAGCTATTTTTACAAAAAGTTTTAACAAATGCTTTCAAAAAGTGACAAAATCAGCCAAAAAAGGGGATCGGATTAGCCATTTTAAAAAGTGGTGGTGACATGTCCCCAGCGTCCCACCAAACTGTGATCCATTAAACCAGTGGTAAATGGTTCATTGCCATTATAAAAATCCTTATCATTATTTACATACTTTACCATTCTTTTGGTCAACTTGAGGAGCATCTTCTTTTATAGACCAGAGTTCCAGTGAACATTTCCTCTGCTTTGGCCAGACATGCTGGAGACAGAGAGTGAGGCCTGAGAAAAAGAGAGAGAGAGTATCAGATAGCATCAGATAAAAACACTTTCCACTCAGGCTTATTTAATTTGCAAAAATCAATATGAAGCATATTCGGTGGTTTGACCAAACGAAATTTTGTTCCTCACAGTCTTGGTTTTGCTTATCCATACAGGGTCGCGGGGGGTTGGAGGCAGTTTATGCCAGTTTATCACAGGGCTGACACACAGAGACAAAGAACCATACACACTCACATTCACACATGAGGGCAATTTAGAGTCACCACTTAACCTACCTGCATGTCTTTGGATGGTGTGTATATAGATAAACTTATGAGAGTAGTTTTTTAATCACTTAGCTGCACTAAAGTCAATGAGATACAACTATCTGGACTGCCCTTCAGTGTAGCTGCCTCTGCCCTGCTGCATAGAGCAGTCACACTCACTCACAAGATGAAATGCAAAGCAATTATTGTCTTACTAAGACCTAGTTATGGACATGGGCCAATTTGCAATTCATTTACCAGAAGATGTTCAACTGCATCCATCAAAATGACTGCAAAAACAGGAGATACTCATAGGGTCACAGTCCTTCTGCTGCTTCACCTCTCTGTCTTAATTTTCTAATTCATCTCATGTTCTAAATATAGCCAGCTACCGCCCAGAAAGGCATATACTGTAAATGGAAAGTGGAAGTTTTGCCTCTTCCCAAGCTTGTGACTCCACTCTGTTGTTATTGATAACATGACACAGGGATTAACTAACAAGATTAACAGCTCCTCGATCAGAGAATGAGACAATTCCTGGACGTCCTTGACTCATCAGTATGGGGTGTGTGCCTGAGTGCATACATTTTACCTCATTTTACCTATCCAGTAAGTGATACTATCCCATTAAAGAAAAGAGTGCCTCCCTCAAAAAATCAATTTCTCCTACAGTGATGCATCATTGTAGACAAGAGGCTCTGCCCATGGCCATGAGGCACACCATGCTGTTCGCTATGACAGAGGAGGGGACGTCACGGATAAAGGGCAGAGCTCTGAATAGCTCATATACGACGCTTTATACACATTAAAGGAATCTGAATTTGGCTGCCTCCAAGGTGCAGCTTGCCACTAGGTTGACCTGCTGCAGCACACATGTGTTATTATAAAACCTATCCAAAAGCCATTGACTGAAAACGGCACTTATGCCTCTTTTACAGTCTATTAGAATAATTGAATCCTGATTCTCAGCAAAGCAGGTAACTCAATTTTCACCTCGACCTAGATACTGTAAGGTTTTAGTCACAAGTGGTGTGTGTTTTAAATATTTCCAAATGTTTTTATTTTATTTTGCCCTTGTATATATACATACATGCAATCTCCAGACAATTATATTAATTATTACCCCTAATTCAGAATGACTCTCCAGATTTTTCATTCAACAGTTATTTAATGATGAATGTTTTGTGCATAAGTAAGGCTCCATTTTACAGGACTAATGGTTTTCATGAGTAGAACCAAGAACAAATTCTCAGTATGGCATGTTGAGATAATGGAGAGTCCCGCTGCAGCCCGGCTTTGACACTGCTGTAGGCCGGATAACAGGCATTTTTGCTGATAGCTTTGAGTATTGGCCTTGGGAAGTGCCCTTTACAATTTTAGCTCAGAGTAATGGAAGGAAATCACTTTTTAATGCTTCATACAGGAGGCTATAGGGTTTCAATAGCTACGATGAGCTTGTATTTATGTGTTCATTGTGCAAAACAAATGCATATCTTTCTTGTGTTCAGAACAAACCTGTACTGTGATTTCTGATTACTGTAAATTGCTTCCTTTAAAATTATTTATGTTATTACATTTAGCAAAAGTACAATTTACTACCTTATGTATAGAGGTATATTATCATTTTGATTCATCTGTACCTGACGATTTCTCAGAATATTGTGAAGTTGCTTCATACTTTTTTTGATGCATCCTTTGGAATCAGAAATTGTTTGTAAACTTGTGTCTCTTTGCTGTTTTAGACATGTATTGTAAGCACATTAAGGTGGGAGAAAATACTGTATTTAAACTCATTCCATGAATTCATTTTTATCTTCTTATTGATGCAACAGACTGGTTAGCACAGACCAGGACAAAGGAAGAACAAATGGATCTGGTAACAGTGGCACTGACCAAAATGTCCTGATCATTTCCAAGTCACTTAAACTCACATTTTTCCATATCCAGTCTGTAACAGATTCCTGGCCTTGAGCCAACTGTTAGAACAGTATGTTAATTTGTATTCACCTGAAATCATCAGAATCACTTTTAGATGATAGAATTGCTGTTTCAGGATTGGTAACCTCCAACAGGGTAAAGTAAACATAAATTAATTTTGTTTCCTCGCCTCTCTTTTCTAGTGGCGGTCCAGACCAACTTGGTCCCTCCCAAAAAGGTCCAGCCTGGCATGGTGAAGTCCAGTCTAGTCCAGGCCAGTGTAGCCGCCATGCAGAACCCTATGAGCTGTGACCCTAAGGCCAGCGGTCACAGTCCGCTGCCACGCCTGTCCATCTCCTCCCGCTCTGCTAGCGTGGTGGCAAGCATGGATGCCAGCTGTGACGGCATGGCCGCTGCGCTCCACTCAGTGATGAAGTGGAAGACTGTGCTGGCGGTGTTCATCGTGGTGGTTCTCTACCTGGTTTGTGGAGGCCTGGCATTCAATGCTCTGGAGCAGCCATTTGAAAGCAACCAGAAGACAAGCATCACTCTGGAGAAGGCTTCGTTCCTGGCGAGACACCCATGTGTTACTCCTGATGAGCTGGAGGCACTCATCAAGGTGAGTGTCTGAAAGTGGAGATGAGTTTTTTTTGAGTTTTTAGATAAAGTGAGACTTGATATCCACATTTTCATGATTTTCTCCTTCCAGCTGCTCAGAGTGTGGAATAGTAAATGGCATTTGGTGAATCTATTCATTTCCAACAGATCAATTTGCAAGAGGGTAGTGAGATAAGAAAAAAGAAATGAAAATGATCTGTTAAATAATACTCAGTGTCATTCAATTAGATAAAAGGAAGAAAGTCAGAGGACTGACCTTTATAGCTGCAGTTTTCTAGATGATGATTACTTTCAGTAATTAGGGGTTCTTGAAAGCTTAGATGCCACTTCCTTTTATGTCCAGATTGTCCTTCAGCAAATGAAACCTCTGTCCGCCGACAGGGACATCACTTAAGTCCACATAAAACATCATATATATGACAACATTTGCCGTGTTTGTTTTAATAAATCACAGTATACTTTAATAGTGAGTGTGACTTTTTAGTGGACTCATTTAGAACAGTTTTGATTTCAAACATGATTGTATTTATAACAAACTAGCCTCAACTTAAAGCGGCTGTAATTGATCCTTATAACAGTGTATGAAATTATGTGCAGTGTATGAAAACAATGTGAAAAGGGGTGGCTCATAGCAATTAAACTTCGGGGAATTATCACCTGAATCTGCAGCTTTCCTCTGCTTTACAGAACTTTATAGTGTTTGACTGTCTGGCCCACAACTTACTGTTTGGCCTCGCTCTCACTGCTCTCATAAAGTCATTATTGGTTGCAGCAGGCAGCTGTTTTCAGTGAAACAGCTCTAATAATCCCACTGTACACTACCTGCTCAGAACCAAATAGTAGACATACACAGGTGAACATAATGGAGCAGCTAAATAACCAAATATTTCCCTTAGGAGTCTGTATAGAACAAACATTGGAGTTAAAGTGTGTGAATATTGGACAAAACTAGACTCCCAATGATGAAATGACAGCATTGATCCTTATCTGCTGTGCCAATGTTTTTTGTCACATTTACTGTTCCCAAGGTGTAAACGCTTACTTGGAGCAGTTTAGTTGCAGACACACTTGAGAATGAGAGCTAAATAATGATTTTAGATGTTGTTGTCAGCTTCAGTCCAGTCAACTGTACTATTGTGAAAACACTCTCTTCTGCATTTTACTTCTCTATTACGGTGCACTCAACATCTTAATGTGGGTCAGGTAGATTTTCCCACTCACTAAATCAAAGGCACACAGTTGGGATTTTACAAATTTTAAATGTTACAATGAACGTTTTTCACTAAAACAGTGTTGCCATTGCAGTAATAATGCTAATTTATAGACATTTTAAAATGTTATTAGGATTCTACCCGCTCTGTTGATTAGCAATAACCTGATCATATAATGACTAAATCACCATCAGAAGACACCCCCCTACTATTTTCCCCCTGGCTGTTGACGGTTGGTGGGTAAATGTCAAGAGCAGATTTAAAGGCAGATTCATTCTTTAGCAGGAGGCACAATAATACTTTCAGGGTCACCACTGAGTTACCCATAATTCTCAGTAGTGACACTTCACATCTGTTGGCAAACACATTGTACAGTACATGCAGGTTTATGTTACATAACAACAGTACATTAAAGTAGTCTTGTAGAAAAGGCCAAATAACACTTTGTCCTAAGATTTTTATCCTCGTAGAAAGATCGGTCACTGTGATCTTTATGCTGTATCCACAGTTGCTTCGAGTGGATAATTGCGAATTGTGATTGCAGCTCTTTTTTTTATTTTTTATTTTTATTTTGTTGTCCTAAGTTCAAATGTATACAAATAATTAACAAAAAACAATGGTACTACAATAGCATAATGGGTTGGTTTGAGAAATAGATTTAAACTAAGTCTTATCTTGAATGCCTTATACCCTCAATAACAGATGTATTGAAATTCCAGAGCGAGGCTTTTGAAACACCCACACGTTTTAAATAAAGAAACTAGCTCACGGCTACAACAGAACTGTTGCCTTTACTTTAAGAAACGTCTGAAGCAAAGTTTTCTGTCAAAACCATGTGTGAAACCTGAGGGTTTGAATGATTCAGGAAGATGGGTCTTTAGAGTGAACCTCTGATACTTAATAATCTACATGACACTCCATCAAAGTCCAATATGATCCTGGATATAAACAGCCTGTTGTTAAAACATGACTTACAACCCTGATACTGTGACACAGAGGTTGGTTCAAACTTACCTGAAGCATGCTTTTCTGCAGTGTTCAACTACTACTTGTGTGAATTGGACCAGATAACAAGCAGATTGTAAAAAAAAACCCCATCAGATCACAATTTAACCGTGCAATTTATTATGTCTTTTTACAGTGTCAGCTGCTTTATAACACAGGGTACACTGCTCTCTGATATCACGCCCAGAATTATGGGTCAACGCTTAAGGTCACTACATCAAGCTGACATGTACAACTGGAAGCGGGATTGGAAAATGATTTGAGACGTGTCAGCAATGCAGCAGGATGAGTGGAAAGTTTGATTTGTGAGGGAGTGTAGTGATAGAAAAGAGTGGGACTAAAAATCAATCAAACCCTCCTTTGCAGAAGATTTTACCAAGAAAAAGTGGGACATTCTGCCAATATAAGTTTTTTTATTTGGAAAGTAAGGACAAAATGTGAATTCCTTTTTAGCAAAAGAGTATCTAATTAGCAGCATTGTGCAGAAAACATCATGGCATGTGAGATGTCCAGAGCAAAGAGAGCAAAAAGACCCATTTTGGAATAATATGCTTTCCATGTTTTTTTCGTGTAGTCTGGGGACAATAAAACAAGATTCCTATTAGTGGGTTCCTCGGATTCTATTAAACTTGAAATAACCCCAAAGAGAGAACCAACCAGAAGGCATTTGGTGTGCTCCACTTTCCGCTAGAATGCCTACATTTGATGTTAGCTTCTTCAACACTACTACAGTGAATATTGGACTGCCTATCTGTCGCTCTCTCCTTCTCCACACCCACCTCTGTTCTTCCATTCTTTCCCAGAGAAGCATCCATTTCCTTCTTCTTCCTTGCAGTGCTCAACCTTTGAGCCGCAAAAGCGCTATCATGAGTTTCTAAAAAAAATCAATGACAGTATTTCTTAAGGAGAAGTGTGGAAATAAAAACATCTAGCATGGTGTGCTTGGGGTCTGGAGGGAATCTATTATTTATTGCACAGACCAGAAGTACTAGCAAAGCAGCAAAAGACTGTCTCTTGGTCAAATGATCAGATTCATGAGATAATGTATGACAGTGTGTGTCTCACTAGGAACTGAAAAGTTAAGGTGTGATTTGCCTGTGTGAAATTTCCCAGAACTCATTTACAATCTGTTACATTTAATGCATTAAAATAATAGTTTGATATGTTGACATATTTACTTTTCTTCAGAGAGTTAGATGAGAAGATCAATACCACTAAATATAAAGCTACCACCAGCAGCTGCTTAGCTTATCTTTGCACAAAGACTAGAAACAAGGGGAAACAGTCCAAAGTTTGCAAAAATCCACCAACTGGCACCTCTAAAAGTCACAAATTAACATATATTATACATATATCTTTTTTTTTCATCCACACCAAACACAACACGTAAAAATGCTAAGTTGTGGTTTATCTGTGTGTGAGTGAATTAATTAATAATTAAACCACAGCTTGTTGTATTAACTTTTCTTTTCATGTAAAGATCAAACAAAGAGATATAATGTTTTCATCATAAGCTTTAGAAGTGCTGGTAGGCAGATTTGTTAGCTATGACAGATCCAGGCTATAGCTGTTTCCTTCTGTTTCCAGTCTTTATGCTAAGCTAAGCTACAGTAACTGGCTGCTGACTGTAGCCACACATTTACTGTGCAGATGTGAGAGTGATATCAAGCTTCTTGTCTAACAGTGAATGAGTGTTTTAGTCAAAATATCAAACGATGTCTTTAAATCAGGAGAAAAAGGACTGATTTATCACTCTACTAAATTTTGACGGTACTTAAACTCTAAGCATTGCTTAAATAACAGAAATAAGAGATTGCAGAAATAACGAACATCGTGCCATGTGTGGAACCCACACTGACAAATAACACAATTTTTTTCCTGCCGTCTCACGAAAAGGCCTTCAGGCTGCTTCACAAGTACTCCATCAAAGTGTCTGTCTGGTCTTCTAACAGGTTCAGTTAATGGTCTGTTCGTGCTGTGTCAAGCCTGTCACTCAGACAAAGATCCTCTGTGGCGACACACCAGTGGTGACTCACTGTTGTCAAACTGTTTGGCTTAGGAGATGACAGAAAAATGGCAACCTCCGGAAGCATGTGGGTGTAGATATACAGCATTTGTGTGTGTGCTTGTGAGATCAAGCGCTTGTAAAGGTTTGCACCATAGCTTGCGTCGGTTTAATATATGTGTGTGTCCATACACGTCTATTAACCTCCTCGTGTCTGCTTCAGTATCTGTGCAGTCCACCTACCCACTGTGCACCCACAAAGGCAGCAGACCTAATTGGCTTTCCTGGCGCTGTTGGTATGACTCACTCTGTGCCATGATGTGAAGCCGTGCTATTATTGACACCAGTCAAGTCCTGTTTATTGATGAGTCACTTATCTGCAAAAACTTTCATAAACACTTAGCTACCTGCAGTAAAACTACGTCAGGATACGCAACCGCAGTCATCATGTTTTTTTATAGCATTAATTACATGAAGAATTTTTAAAGATCACATGGATTTACAGTTGTTTGTGAGAACTATTAACAAAGTTGGGCTCCTTTTTGAAAATTCTACAGTGACTAATGGCGAATTGGCTCTTATGTGTCTACCTAACGTGCAGAAACTAATGAAAATGAAATATCAACAAACCCTTCTGTGTTTAAATGTCTCAACATGCAATACTGAACAGTATATGCAGTGGTGGAATGCAACATTGAGCTGTTAAAGTATGTGGAATGAAGTATTTTTCCACTGAGGTAATTCTACTTTCACATAAATAAAGGATTGGAATACATTATCAATGCTCAGTATTATCTTAATACTCATGGAAAGAATATGTGCTCACTGAACAAACAGCTCTGCAAATCAGCCTTATCTGTGATGGAGCAGAGTCTTCCTGTTTGGCAGTCATTTGTGCAGCTTTAATGCTTCAAGGTGGTCGGAGTAAAGCTATGGATATTCATGATACTGCAAGTGCTGCAAAGGAGAGTGCTTGGCACCAGCTCACAGTGAGGGTGAGTGAAGAAGAACCTAATGCACCCCGCTGGCTTGATCACTGCCGTCACCTGCTGTGGAGTAGAAAGACCACAATGAGAGGATAAAGATCTGCAGTGAGTTAGCTTGCTCTCTAATGACCCTGCAGTGTAGAAAATGAAAACGCACATTAGCAAAGAGCCCATTAAGATTCTGTGTGTGTGTGCAATAATTCTGCATGTTGATTCTTCTGTGCAGTCAAACTGGGGGAGAGCATGTGCAAAACAAAAACACCATTTGTCGTCCTAATTAACACTCTGCAACACAAATCAGAGTCACCGTCCTCAAAGCGCCTCGAAAGTGCATGTGGAGAAAGAGGATTTTCCACATCTCTAATGTAGCATGAACTTGGCTGTGCCTGTGTGTGTGAGACAAAAATAGACCCTATGATAAAGTATTCAGATACATTGTAATGCTATTAATAGCTCTCCCTTGACTCCAAAATTAGATTATTTGGGGTTTATTTTAAAATATTGATATACATTTTATAGATATAATATTAATATATTATATCTGCCAAAACCTATGAAATAGCATTAATTTAATTAGCTAATTTTACACGCAAAAATCTGTCTCATTAAGGGAACTGCACTGATGGAGCTGAGGTAATCACATGCAAGATTATGAGCAGGCATGTGCAGCAATGTGTGTACAAGGAGTGGTCTTCCACTCCGTCTGCTTTGAAATGTATGTCACGAGAGTTGATACATATTTTATTATATGCACGTGCATCTCACTAACAGCTTGCACGGATAGATTGGGGGTTGCTCTGAATGAAGAAGCTGTACATCCCAAAAGGAATGCTGGTAAATGTAGTGAAGCTATTTCTTACCAAAGGCATCCCTCACAATGACTTTCTTGTCAGCCAAATCAATGTTTATTTGAGCCCAGAAGCAAAAGTCGTACTGTAAATTTCCACAGAGAAATAAAATGCCCATAAACAGGAAATTTAGAAAGATTAACTTCTCATGGCTACGTACTGAAAAAAAGAAGGAGATCAATAAGAATAATGATGCAGTAAATGCAGAGCATTGGCTTCTTTATGTTTTTCAAGCTGGGGATAAAGAAGAGCTGAGGGACTAAAGGAAAAGGTTGACACTGAAGACAAGAGAGAAAAAGTCTTTGTGGGAACAGTGAAAACATGCAAATTGGGTTAGTATGCTGAGTGAAGAAACAGTTCCATGTGAAGTTCCAGACACTGAATAATGTGAAAAGATCTCATGTTAGATGTTTGTGTTTTCATGTAGTGACATTATGTTTTCTTATGCGCATAATAAAACAGAGCCCATGTATTGCAGAATACCTTCAGTCAAAAATGACTTCAACAAAAAGGTTATGCTTATTTTCCCCCTACTTTTCTTAAATGTGTGTTTTTTCTTTTGTGAGTTACGGTACAATTTTACATCTTTATGACTCAAATAAAGCAAGGAAAATTATGCTTTGCTTGAACTGTATATAAATTATACAGTTTCATTTACAGTTACAGTTACATTTCTCTTATTTCTGAATCCTTGTAAGGATTTGCAAAAAGACACCGCTTAATTTTAAGGGGTCACAAGCCAGAAGAGTTGGGAATACTGTTCTGGATATTATCTAGGGCTCAAAGTATGTTTCCATTGCGAGATACAATATTATTGAACTGACTGAATTAATTGTAACCGCGTCCACTTAGCTCTACTTCTTGTGTTATTACAGCTTCATAAGATGGGTTCACTTCAATTCACTTCTCTCCAATTTTCAGGACATTCCATGCAGTCTTTCTTCTTCTTTCCTCTTCAGGTAGTGTGACCTTCCAGGTTCATCCGGAGATAGTGACATCATTTACTATCCTCAATTACCTTGCGAGTGTTACACAACCAGGGTTTACAGATAAACATTGGGAGGAGATGGGTTAACGTGATCTGTCTCTTCAAGCTATCAGGACATTATATTGGGAAATCAAAACAGACACACGTGTGTTGTATTGCCATCAGCTGAGCTGGTATGCACATGACCCTGAATTCCTCTGTTACTGAGAATCATAATTATTATAATGTAAGCATTTTGCTCTTTCCAGCATGCCATAGATGCTGTGAGTGCAGGAGTGAGTCCTATTGGAGACACATCCTACAATTCCAGTTACTGGGACCTGGGCAGTGCTTTCTTCTTTGCTGGAACTGTCATCACTACCATAGGTAAAGTTTTAAATAATTCTCTCTTTAGTACTTGTTAAAGTTGAATCTGTTTTAGTTGACAGTCAATACAACTGCCATTGAAGACGTTTTATATTCTGATGTATAAAATTTTGAACACACTACTGTCCCATTACTGTCAACTTTGGTTTGTACTTTTACACATTCCCAGAATGAATTATGACAATCTCTGAAGAAAAATCAAAGCAGGGGTAGGTGATTCTTGAGAAATCCAGTACCATGACAAATACCAAGCTATAGGTTAGATATATAGAACTGTAGCATAGTCGTGGGCTAGAACACTTTCACATCAGTTGCTACTGCTACTAATATGCAGAGAGGACAAGACGGTAAGAAGGTCTAAGAGCCAGCACACTAGCTCCAGATAGCAATACTCTCTTGCTAATATAGCTAACATCAGAACAACAGCTGTGAAGCTGTGTATTGGATTAGAAATGCATACCCCACCTTTAAGCATTTGGTCGTGCCTCCAGTCTTCTGTTTTATCGGTGTAGGTTAAAGCTTACAGCAAATCACATAAAGAAGAAAAATTATCTCCAACAAGTCTCACATTAAATGTAAAAATTCTTCCTCTATATAAACAGATGCAACAGAATTTACAAGGTATTATCAAAGAGGTATAACTGAATGAGAAAAAAAGCTTCAGTCTAGCTGTAATGAAACTGAAATTGCTTTGTTTTGTTAAACATCATTTAATCTTAAATTGCATCTTCGGCTGCCCTGTCACTCTTATTCAGTGAGGAGTGGAGGATTCATTACAATGGAGCGATTCATTACAATGTAATGTAATGATTAAAAATAGATAGTTTCCTAAATCGTCACCAACAAAACAAATTTCCCCTAAATAAATACAAAGCCACCCACTTATAAATAATCAAAACTCATCATTCTTTTTTTCATAATAACAGAGTTTGTTATGTCATTTTTTCCTCAATAAAAGTTTTATTTCATGTCATGTTTTGAGAAAATAACATCTATTAATTTATTTTCACAAATTGTTATTTCAGATACAATTTGACATAATTTTTCAAAATTTCTTATTTATTTATTTATTTAATTTTGAAAACTTTGGGCCCTGGCAACAAAGAAAAAGCACAACATTTTGATCTTTACATTAAAATGATGGTCTTATTTACTTTGGTAATGAGTACAATGGTCCACCAAACAACAACATGAGCTTATAAATTCAAGACTAACAGCCCTAATTTATCAAAATGCATTGAAGTGCTTAAGATGGCTTTGTCTTTCAGTTTGTTAAAGGTGTTTTCTCATTACAAACCTCTGTAAAGCTCTGCAAATCGTTTTCTCTTATTGCTGCCCTCAGGTGAGTTTTACAAATCCCTTTGTCCTCATGAGTTTGTGCTAAATGATGCAAAGCCAAAGCACTATGAGATTTAACAACCTGTGAAGACATTATTGAGGATGCTGACAAAACAGGCTCTGCGACTGCATTGGTGATGTGATTTTACTTTATGTCAAAGTGTCTATCAATCCTTTTTTAACCCTTAAAAGACGAACATGTTTTTAACAGTTTGGTGTAGTCCAGTGTTTTGGCATTTCCTAACATGTTGCAGAACAGTGTCTTTCAGCGGCTTCATTTGCTTCACTCTCCAGATTTATTATTTTTGAATATCAGAAGTAGGATACAAGAACTATAAGTTTAGATATATTAGTATATATAATAAATTTATATGCAAACAATTTAGGATAAAACTGTCCTTGACGTGAGAAAATCAGAGCAACGCCATGACAACGGAAGAAGTAGAAGTAAACATGCTACAGATGGGATGCTTGTTATGTTAATATTCTAGTCACAACACTAAAATAACTGTATGCTTTGTCCCCTGTTCTTTGGCATCTCTGTCTATCTCTGTCACTGTAGTGGCACATTTAATGCAATTCCATTAAGTGGAACCTAATTGTTGTCTGGGAGCTTATTTACTGCAGACGTCTGCTATGGCTATGTTGAGACTGCAATGTGACCCAAATCCGATTTTTTTGCCCATATGTGACTCAGATCTGATCTTTTTATGGCAGTGTGAACAGGCCAAATCACATGGAATCTGATCTTTTCCAGTTCGGAATTTGGCCACTTCAATATGTGGTCCAAATCCGATACAGATCAGATCAGAGAAAGAGAGAGAGAGTTTGACAGTAGCAGGCCTTAATGGAGAACTCCAGGTAATTTTTAAGTTAATCTTGATCGTTATACCTTTGTGAGTACTTTCTATAGAAAAAAAACCGAACCGGATTGGTGTTTGCAACACGGAGCTGCTACAGCTAATGGCCAGCGCTCCCATGCAGCTAAAACGGCAGTTATAGGGGCATATACATAAAGAGTGTCTTCATGCCTCTTAACAAAATGCATTAGCCATTGTTTAAATTCACCTAAATAGTATTTTAGATGGCTAGCTGTAGCGCTGAAGTCCTGTGGGAACTCAGTTGTTGTTGTTAATCTTGTTGTTTTCAAGATTAACTTAAAACTTAGTTCTCCTTTAATGCTCAATTCCGATTTTTTCCCCAGATCCGATTTTTTTTTGTTTGACAGTTCACATTATAGTTTAAATGCGGCCCATATCAGACTCCAGTGTGAACTGTCCGCGGCCTGAAAGGGACCCGCATGCACAGAAGAATAACACGATGTCACACGCAGCATGCTGTTGCAGCTATAGAAGTAAACCGGGAGCTACAGAGGTTAACTCCGGTTAGCTGTGGGAGACTCCTGTTTTTCATTGTCCTCTCACGGGACATATTTTCCTGAATTATGACAAGGGTTAACAACTTTTTGTTCTTTTCATTACGGTTTCTGGCGCTGTACAACGCATCTGCCCTACAACTCACTCACTCCCTCGCTCTCTCTCTCTCCCACCACTGTGTCTGCTCGGACAAGTAGAATGCACATAACTCAGAAGAGAGACCCGGTCGTGGGTGATTTTAGGTATGGAAATTTGTGAGCAGATGATAGCGAGATAGAGAAGGAAGAGAGCCAAATTTTTAATAATGGCTTTTTGTGGAGCTTTTTTGTTCGGCTCCTTCTACAGCAGAACTGCTTGCTGTAGAGTGACGTCAAAGTCGCATCAAATGCGACCTGAGTGTCCAGACTGAGTTGCATTTAAAAAGATCCGATCTGTATCGTATTTGGAGCACATATGGAAGTGGCCCAATTCCGAACTGGAAAAGATCAGATTCCATGTGACTTGGCCTGTTCACACTGTTATAAAAAGACCAGATCTTGGTCACACATGAAAAAAAAATTGGATTTGGGTCACATTGGCCTGTAGTCTGAACTAACCTAAGAGACATTACATAAGCCTTCAACTGATCATGTTGCATAAGAAAGTCTTGATTTGCTTCTTTTGCTTCTCATCGTACTCGCAATACTCCTCTGCATCCTCCTCACCTTGTCTTCACGGCCTTTCTTTCTTTCTTTGCATTCCTCGTTTTATGTGTTTAATGCCATGTTTCTTCACTCACTTACACTCTTTTATCCCCTTCTTCTCTCCTCTTCCTTATGTTTTCCTTGTTTTGACAGGTTATGGAAACATAGCTCCAAGCACAGAGGGCGGGAAAATCTTTTGCATCCTTTATGCCATATTTGGCATCCCTCTCTTTGGCTTCTTGTTGGCGGGAATCGGGGACCAGCTGGGGACTATCTTTGTGAAAAGCATCTTGAGAGTTGAGAGGATATTCAGGGTGAGTTGCAAGTATCACATTGTATTGCTTATTCTTTCATCTACCTCTTGTAGTGCTTTGTAGGTCTTAGTAATGTTGTATGTGGATGACAACAATGTTTTAGTTCTCTTTTATTCACATTTGCCACTTTTATAATGGGATATTTAGCCATTCACAGGTCTCATGTATCAGCACCTGTGAACTTTTGTTCACACTGTTAATCTTTTTTAATTGCTTGTATTAGTTCTAATACCTAATTGTTTTTTTTTCAGCAAAAACACAAACAGATCAGCCAGACTAAGATCAGAGTGACGTCCACCATCCTGTTCATCCTGGCTGGCTGCATTGTTTTTGTCACCATCCCTGCTGTCATCTTTAAACACATCGAGGGCTGGACTACACTGGAGGCCATCTACTTTGTTGTGATCACTCTCACCACAGTGGGGATAGGAGACTATGTGGCAGGTAAGAGGGATGGTTGTTCTGTCATGATGGAGATAATAATTTTGTCAAATTATCATGACTCATTTTTGAGCATACTTGTGTTTTTCCTTCCCTGCCAGGTGGAAACCGTAGGATCGACTATATGAAGTGGTACAAGCCTTTGGTGTGGTTCTGGATCTTGGTGGGTTTGGCGTACTTTGCAGCTGTCCTCAGCATGATTGGAGACTGGCTTCGAGTTCTGTCTAAAAAGACCAAAGAGGAGGTAGGGTTCATTCAATTACACTGTTCAGTACAGCATTAGAAAGGTTGAAAATAAAAGGTCACTCTGCTGCTGTGTCCTCTGCCCCTTCTCTCTAATTTTGCCTATTAATTGCTGCTTAGAGCTCATCAAATATTCTGTAACAGGCTGCTATTGATCCTCTAAAAAGGAAAAATATGTATAGGGGCTCAATACAGGACATCAGTTTTAGCAATTGATTGTTGTTATCAATAGTTTCTACATCTGAGCCATCACTTCACACTAGTCAGAAAAACGGAAATCTCATGTTAAATAACAAAACTGTTCCAACTGGCAGAAGACATTGTCATTCAGGACTCGATCACTCATACTGATAAGCTGACTGAGATTAAGAAATCAGCTTTATTTAAGAAACAACAGCTTAACACAGTGACAATGTCTTGCCCTTATGCTCTCCTAATCTGTTAACGATCCTATCCTTGCTGCACTGTCATCACAGGTTGGGGAGTTTAAAGCTCATGCAGCTGAATGGAAAGCAAATGTACGAGCAGAGTTCCGTGAAACGCGGCGGCGCCTGAGCGTTGAGATCCATGATAAGCTCCAGCGGGCCGCCACCATCCGCAGCATGGAGCGCCGTCAGCTTGGCCTGGAGCAGCGGGCTCACTCCCTGGACATGCTGTCTCCAGAGAAGCGAGCCTTGTTTGCCAGCCTGGATGCTGGCCGCTTCAAGACTTCCTCGCAGGAAAGCATCGACACAAAGCTCAACAACCTGAGGCTGAAGGGGGCCTGTGAGCCGTACGACCATCAGGGGAGTGAGCAAACGCCACAGACAGCATCTTCCTCAGAGGAGAATCTCTTCAACCTGCGCTTTGGATCCCTCACCAAGCTGGCCAGACGCAACAAGAACCGCGAGCTGCGGAGGAACATAACTGAAGATGCGCGACGGGCAAGTGTAGGCATAAACAATGGCAGTGCCATGCTGGGTGAGGAGAGGACGGAAGAAGAAGAAGATGGGGGGCCAGATGAAGAGATCGGAGAAAGAAAAGAGGGAAACACTAGTCTGACAAACCTGTCACAGTACGCAAAGGAGCGCACCAAGTTGAATGGGTTCACACCTGTACAGGCCAAAGACAGAGAAAGCGACTAGGTATAGAATGGAAGAGCACTTCAAAGACAGAGAGTGAAACAGAGTGAAAGATACAGAGACAGACACACAGACCAAGAGTGCATGGTCCTTTGAGATGTCAAAAAATGTGCCTTTCTGTTTCCTATGCTTAGATTGGAACTGCTCCCAGGAAATTCAGTCATCGTGCCATAGCCAAGGGAAGAAAATGTGTTGCCAAAAATGAATGAATTGAAGAGACAGAAGAGGCTGTAGTTAAAATACCTCATATCTGATGTTGCTGTAGAGTGGGCTACTTAAGAACTTTCATTCCAACAGGATCTGTCTCTCCAGCCTCATTGTCTTTCAGCTCTGACAATGTGTACGAGACGCTTGGGCAATGGCTGTCTGTTAATGCTGAATCTTATTTTTTAACAATTTGGGCAGGACATCCCAACAGCTAGCTTCATGTCATCCATCTTCAGAAACTTTATTGATCTCCACTTTGTCATCTCATACTGTGGTGGCTATGTTCAGCAAGGCTGCTACAAAAGGACTACTACGTTCAATGAATGGGTGGGGAAGTTGTGTTTCTGCTGGATCAATAGACAATATGAGCTTTTACCTAGCTGACAATTATTCCTACATGGTATGTGGCTTGGAAGATGTAGCCCTAGGGCATAAACTTCAACATGCTAAAAGCTCATAAAAACAAACTACTCACATTGATTGTGCATGGTTATCAAAACACAACCACAGCAGTTAACTGATATAAACTAACTTAAAGCTTGAAATTACAGCTGTATTAATGTTTCTTTTTATTTTAATAAAAAGAAATGTGTCTTTCATTCATATTTATGGTGAAAAAAGGCCACATATTTCAGTAGTGATTGCCACTACTTCTTAATTGTGGATCAACACAGAGCTGGAATTCACCTGACAGATACTCATTTAATCACCTTTGGCCATGAGATTGTCAGTAAAGTTAAAAACACCCTTTTTCTTATATGACATTCACTTTATTACAGTCATGTCATGAGACTATTTAAATTACTTTTTATTAATGAATGTGATGATTTTGTACTCACCAAGCATGTTTGCACCTGTGTTTACTCCTTTTTATATCGGCCAAGCACTTGAGTTGAGTTTTTCGTTGTACTGTATCTTCTTTTGTATTTCTTCTCTGAATCTCAGTAGAACATTTTGGCTCCAAATCATCTCAACACTGAAATGTGTTTTACTGTAGCTCCTTAAGGTTTACTCACTGAAATGTTTGTCAGATGACCATTTCAACTTTGTTTGCATTTTATAAACAGGCACTTACAATACTACCTAACGCCTACTTTAAGATTAATAGAATTATGAAATGTATCAATAGCGTGCACTGCATGCATTTCTAAAGCTTAATTACACACACTGGAACCTGTAACCTGATTTGAATAACATCTTTCCATGACCATTACCTGTGACAAGCTGAGCGACTATTTGTTGTGTACAGTTTATTTTATGAACAGATCACGTTAAATGTAGTGAGTGCCTTTTCCCAAATAATAAACATGACCAAAAATTTGAAAGTTGGTAATCCCTATACAAATAACATCATTAGCATATTCATTCTATATGCTGTTAGTATAGGGTGAAGGACAGAGCTTTTCCAAGGTCATTCCTACAAAATTATATTCAGACAACATGACTGGGCATAGCAGAAAAAGCAATGGTGTTACTCATAACATTAGTGATGGCTTTGATCTATTAAAGTGACCAGCGAGCCATGACAGTGTGACAGTGAGGCTGGCACAATACTAGGACTAGGACTGAAACTGAAGCAACTAAATTGGATTTAGCCATCATTAATTTTATTATTCACATATGCTTTTCACACTGTCAAAATGTCTTTCCTAAAAAGCTATTGCTAGCTTTTTTCAGTAAGAGGTTTCACAGTTGCTGGAAATCCTAAGTTAATCAAATATAGTACAGGTCTAAATCAGACCACACTGTATGGATTATCATCTAAACAAACATTCATTCTTTCGGAAGGTGTGAACATGAAAATGCTTTTGGACATTCTCACTGAACTCATGAACTGTGTTTCAAATAAGGATTGGCCCAGTGGTGGATGAAGAAGATGCCACATGTTCTGCTGTTCATTATAGCTAACTTACTAGAGGCTCTAGGCTAAAAAATACAAAGACAGAATCATGCAATGGCAAATTAGCCTAGCAACCAACCCTGTATTGGAACATGTGTCCTGATTGTAATCAGCTCTCTTAGGCCAGGTTACAGACTATGTTTGTTTGTGTGTGTGTGTGTGTGTGTGTGTGTGTGTGTGTGTGTTTTGGCCATCAGTTTCTCAAAATGTCTTGGCACACATAAGATGGGTAGTTGAGATGAATGTGTATTTAGAAGATTGTTTTCTGTTTTATTTTATTAAATTCTTTGGGCTTCCCTTCGTAAATGTGTACATGCTTTAAGTTCGAATAGATGTAGTTACATCTGGTAGGTGGCTTTAATTATTTGGTCCTTGTAATGCCACAGACTAGAAAATGGTTAGATTTTCCAGCATAATGTAACAACTTGTCAGTGACATAGAAATTCAAATTCAAATTAGCTTTATTAGTGTAACGCTGTATCTTTCTTGTAGCGTTAACTAACTGTGTAGTGCTGGGTAGACGTTGGTAAAATAAGAGCACAGGGACAACTTCTTCAGGAGAACTGCATCCACTTGTTTAATGATCCATCACATACCCGCGACCCCGGAACACACACACACAACAACTGTCAAAGATCACCTCCTCCTCATATCACTCACTGCCAACCTTGGCCGGTACTAACTTTTCAGGCAAGGTGCACCATGTAATGTAGCTTCTGTTAAAGCTCAGAAACAAAATACAACATATCTATATAGTTAACGTTAATTAAATTGTGCAACTTATTTCTGTAAATGGAGTAATCTATAAAATAAATCATAACAAAATAAATCTCATCTTCATTAGCATGAATGTATAGCAAAAATATTGCCAAAGCTACATATAAAGAACATAAGGACGATTCATTTCATACATTTCATTAGATAAGGAAATAAAACAGCAAAAGTTGTGACATACTTTCTGGTACAACATTGTTGACAAACTGTAAATGAAAATATTCTTTAGCATTTTATGTAGTTTAATTTCATTATACTAAATGCTACTATGTAGTAGTACTATATACTAAACAACTCACAGTTTGCCTGTAAAACGTAAAAATGAAGACAAAGACAAGCCACACTAATTCAAACACAATATGTCAAGAAAGCATCGCTTCTCTGCACACTTGACATTATTTTTATCCCTTTTTGTCATGTCACTCCTGAAACTCTCAAAAGTTTAGCCTAACCAATTTTTAAAACATACATTATCACTGTGAATTTGCCTTGACGCAGCTTTTGGGTAATTAAGTGACAGAATTCATTATTTTGCCACTGACTCCCAGTGTGCTGGAGCCCGAGGTTTCCGTCTGTACATGTCTTGCTCGGAGCCACAGTCACGTGTGTCAAAGTGTGTATGGCACAGAGGCAAAAGACCCAGCTGACAGCACCACAAAAGAAATTAATCAGGGAGACAGGTCAGTAACGGCAGAGCTATAAATTGCATGTAATAGAAAGTGTGTGTGTGTGTGTTTGTGGAGGTTTTCCCTTCAAGGTGAAGTGACCTCAATCTGCTCCTCCTCCCTCCTCCTTCTCTTTTTGTGTGTTTCTCACAATCTTTCTGTCCTCCTATCTTTATCTTTGTTCCTCCCTCACACATGATGAATCAACCAGAGATTTTATGTTGTTGTTGTTCTGTTCTTTAGTCTATTTGCTCAATCAGAGTCATTGACATGAAAGAAGCTGGCAGAGTAGGGCTTACTATACAGCAGGAAACAGAAACATGTCTATCTCCTGACAAACATGTCCAAAAAAGCCTCGAGCGGTGTATCAAAATGCCTTAAAAGTATTTTATTTACCATATAATTTACAATAATATTCCACATATACAAGCAAAAAGTTATACATAAAAAATAAGGATTTTTGTGTTTCAGAAATAACAATAATTTGAAGTTTTTGCCCTCACTCATGTGCAGTTTTTACATTGAATGGTTATGCACAATATAGAATTACAAAGTCCCATACAACACGGCCACTAAATACAAGCGGTCAACACCTCACTAACACAGTGTCAAAACTGAAAACAGTCTTTTGCATTGGATTGCAAAGGTGTACCTAACTGGCAAATCAACATGTGATCCAGCTGCTATATATTAACCCTCTATTGCATATAATTGCTCTAAGGTAACAGTAATTCATTTCTGATCCTCTAAACTTATTTTTACACATTCTATATGATGGCACATTTCTAAAGAAATAAACAAGAGGCTTAAAGTGGGTATGAAGCTGCATTTTGGGGGAGTGCAAGAAGAAGTAAGGAGACATTTTTATTATTTAAGACCTTTAAATCAACATAACTAATTAGAATAAAGAAATGCGAATGAATTGCTAAAGACAGTTAAAGTCATGTTTCAGTTTTCTATATATTTATAAACTGTGATTCTGTATTTGCAGCCGGAAGTGAGTGGGTGGATGGGTGGGTTGGCGCATTATCATTATTGCTGTCCTTATTGGGTCATGTACTGACAAGTATGCCAAAAAGAAACAAGGAGAAGATGACTGTAAAGTAAATACAATTTTACACTTTTGACTATTGGAGGCATCAGATCACTCTGACTCTGTTTGCATGTGCTCATCTTCTTCCTGTATGAGTTTACCTCCATTTAAACAAATCAACGGAAACTATTTAAAAAATCTGCACCAAATGTGTGTCTTCCTATAATTACCCTTGACTTTCGCCCTTCACTTCTTTTCATTTTGTGTGCTTAATGTTGAACTCTATTTTTATAACAACCAATATGGAGAGAAAAGCAACGGGTAAATGCTCACATTACACCCAAAGGTCTCGTTTAATAACTTGTCACGATAAAAGGTGAGAAGCAATTTCACCTTGATGGCTGAGGAACAGACTCTTGATCTGTTATACTTAAAAGCTCTTAACAATCCTGATCGTGCTGCATAACCAAGCTGCATAATCATAGTGTTTTTACATTTTTTTTTAAATTATCTCCATATTGACTTACTTGTGTGATCAAAAGCTTGAAAGATGACTGCATCTGTCTCATTGGCACCTGCACTTTAAATCAAATGTGCACATGCAAATTGTATGTGATGTTTCAACAATACCGGGGTTTTTTATGCAAAACAACTTTTATTAATCTGATACTTTGGCAAATCATTTGCATCCATCTGGTCTTCATCTAAATCATGACACTTTGCCAGAGTGAGAGTAATTGCACATTTTATTTCTA
The DNA here is from genome assembly GCA_024633595.2 of Lepomis macrochirus. NCBI lineage: Eukaryota > Metazoa > Chordata > Actinopteri > Centrarchiformes > Centrarchidae > Lepomis > Lepomis macrochirus. The sequence goes on along the minus strand of JALXJV020000022.1, from coordinate 17,837,496 downwards.
GCATAATGACAGAAATGGAATCATAAACTGATGTCAGCTATCTATGTGTTGTAACTTTATAGGTTACAACACATTAAGACAGCTTTAAGACAGCCCCCCCTATAAGACAGCTGTGCAGTTTACCCCAAGGGGTGCTGCAGAATCACAAATCCATCAAGCAAGAATTGTTTTAGAGGGTGTATGAAGAAGAGCAAAGGCTTGTGTGGACCTGGAGTGGATGACCCTGCATGCGTCAGCATGCATTCTAATTGTACGACGTCTGCTAGTGCTCTTAAAAAGTGCCAATCTCAGTGAAGGTAGCCATAGCAACAACAGAAAAAATATCCCCTTCTCTTTCATTCGAGTTATGAGGGCCACAAAACAAATTGTTGGCAAATAGATCAAGTACAAGAGTAGATTGTAAAAGTGAACCCTGCCACTTTCAGTTCCCTTTAAACATTCTGTTCAAAATGGCCATGAATCACCCACAAGGTCTTCTGCTAATTCATCCCCTATATTCATGCATCTTTAGTAATGCATAAAGCTTAGATGTGCTACACATGTAACAAGCAATACTACAGCTTTTCTCAGACAGAATTAGACTTGGCTCCCTCTTGTTTGTATAATTAGGACCTAAAACCATCTCTCATTCTCTTATGCAGAGTTCTATTTTTTGGAACGTTAACCTGTAGCACTACTCACTGAGTTTGTGTTTCCTCCAAAATTCAAACTAGAGGAAGTTTTGTTGCTATTTTAGATAATCCCAGAAACGGCAATAATCTAAAAGGACAAAAGAGGGAGAACAGAACTGTCACGATCCTGTGCTGGATTTTTGGGTTTTTGTTCTGAGGGTTTTGGTTTTGTATCTGCATGTTAGTTATGTCACCTGTTCTGTTTAGTTCTGAGTTTATTCTTTTATCTGTAATTATGTGATTTCTGTGTTCATGTCTTTCCCGTTGAAGTCTGTTTTTGGTTTTGTGTTTCTCTGTGTAGTTTTATTTAGTTAGTTCTTAGCCCTGTGTTTATTATTCATCCTCATCTTCTAGTTACTTAGTATTTGTCTTGTCTCATATCTTAGTTCCTAGTTCAGTGTCTTAGTTATTAGTACTGAACATTAGTTCTTGTCCTTAGTGTTTACTCTTGTGTTCTCTGTTTAGCTTTGTGTGTACCCTTGTTCATTTACTGGTTCTGTTCAGCTCTCTTGTACCGGTATGTCATTTGTTATAGATTGTTCCCTCCATCTCAGCCCTGTGTCTTAGCTCCTAGTTCTGTGTCTCAGCTCATGTCTATGTGTTTTCTCCTGGTCTGTGTACTTCTGTGGGTTGCCTATGTCTGCTCTAAGTTTTGTGTTATCTTTGCTTCAGTCTGTGTTCCTTGTTGGTGGTTATTGGTGATCTGTTTGCTTATGTCGGTTCCCCCCAGTATTCCTCTGCTCACTTGTCCACTAAATACTTTGTGTTCCAGTTAATGTATGGTCTTGTGTTTTGCATTTGTGAGTGTCTCTCTCTTTCCCCCTGCTGTCTCTCTGCCTGCCTGCTTGTCTCTGTCTTCCATGCTGTCTCTCTGCCTGCCTCGTTAGCCCTGATCCCACTCACCTGTGTTGCTCCCGCCCTGCTCGTTAGTCCTTTTTTATAAATGTTTGGTGTTTCTGTTCATTCCCTGTCCGGTCATTGTTGTGTTTATGCACTCAGTATTGTGTGAAGCGCTGTACCTGTCTCGTCTCTGCCCTGTCTGGATTATCTGTGTCTTTTGGATCTTGTTTGGATTACTTTGTTTTGGACTCTGTTTTACCAGCCACTCGACCTGCCCGTAAGTGTGCTCACCTTTTGTTTTGCCACAATAAACCCTTTGGACTGTACCTTCTCTGCCTTTTGTTCTGCATTTGGGTCCACCAACCTACCTCACCACACACAACCCTGCCCCGCTTGTGACAAGAACAGAAGTTGCACTATATAAAGATGTAGTTTTTCATTTCACTGGGGCTAATGTTAAGGAGACTGATGTAGCTCAAGTACACTTACCTACATTATGATAGCAACCCTAATAGTTTAGCCACTCCTGCCATGTGAGCCTATTATGAAAAGCAGAAATAATAAGCCCCAATAAGGTCATTCATTTAAATGTTTTAATTTCTACACAAATTAAAGCGTTCATTTCATTACAATGATCATTCACATTTGTGTTGCTGGGTTTGTAAACTCGCCTTTAAAAAATTTCTACTATTGAACATAATATGCAGATTTTCTTGGCACATTAAAAGTTGTCTGTGCCGGCACAGTCAACTAAAAAATCTTATTAGTGACAAGTCTAAAAATCACAGAAAAGTACCACAGAGGTAGATATTAACAAAACCAAAAGGCATCCAAGAAGACAAAAAACATTCCTTTTCCTATTTTCAACAATGAAAAAAGGTTCATTTGATACATAAGTCAAATTGAATATGTGTGATCTGCACTACTGGAGTCTATAAAAGCTTGGCTTGTCCAGCAGGTTTTTTGGTAGCTTTAACTGTGCCATTTTGAATTACTTGTTTTTACATTTTACAACTTTTCTGCACACTACTATGTTAACTTCAAAAGTTAGATGTATTTTATTTAACTTAAATGAGCTAGATCAAGTTGATAACATATATGATGTAAGCAAAATAAAACTCCAGCATTGTTTTATTTATTTTTTGTTAAAATTAAAAAAGACAGAATTAGATCTAATACACATGATATTTAAAAATAAATTAAACACAAAAATTGCAACATTATGCCGAGAGTTGCTACCCTCTTTTAAGTGATTATAATTTTCCCACAATGAAGACATTACCAGAACAAGGAGTTTTTGTGAAGAAGGGAGAGGTGTGAAAGTGCTGAGAGCGACAGGGCGGATGTTGTTGGAGGGAGTGTCAGACAGTCACCTGGAGGAGCATTTCAGCGTGATAACGTGTCTGGCAGCTGAGATACTGAAGTGAAGTGAGTTGGAATATGTCATCTAAACCAGCCAAGAGAAACTGACAAATCAAGTGATGCTGAAGCACCACAGAGAGTTTCAACTCAGATCAGAAGTTGGGTTTGGACTTAACTGTTTTAGTTAATGGTCTCAGTTGGCATGTGCTGGCCTAGGGGTCTAACATGTCATCCTTCCTCTCTATCCCTTCCTTCCATGTCACCTCATCAAGTTTCCACATTCAAAAATAAAATAAATGCCTGAAGAAACACTTTAAGAAGATATCAATTGTGAACAGACATCCACTGTATTTTCATTCACATTGATGCAGATTTTGCAACAGGCACAATTTAAATTAAGATGTTATCATAAAATTGGGATACTGAATAACTATTGCAAATACTTTTAGTTAAGACAGAAAAACTTCCCAAAGGTCCAAAAATGCACAACAAAGGAACAATATTATTTTCATGGGGACATGTCTCTTTACAGTCCTTTTTTATTACTTCTTACATATCTTCAGTCTAACAAGACATTAAGAACCGTCTTAAAATGCAAATATGTGGTAAATTTAGTAGGTGAAGACTAACAGACATACAGAAGTGTGTGCTGATGTTGATCTTCACATGAATGAATAAAAGAATAGCTTGAAGAGCCTCAGTTGTTCTTACTTGAGTATATGAGTTTAATACAACTCAGATTGTGTTACCAGAGAAGCCTTTGTACAGCATGTAAAAATACAGGACAAAGCACCCAATTCTCATAACAATGAGGGAGGAACAATCATGGGTTACCATAAATCCACATCAAGAGTGTCTCAAAGGTTGGAGACATCTCATCTGGACCATGTGGCCCTCCTAACACAAAGCAACTTTGATTTTTGCATCTTTGATGCAAACTGTAAAAGGGACCCCTTTTACTGGGGGCTAAATATTTCTGTTGCAGGGTCTGAATTGGCCCACGAACCGCTATTAGCCTACCACTACAAAGCCTAACATGATATTAGATAATTAAATTGTTTTATTTGCCTCGCCCTGACCACAATTATTTATCCCCCCTGACTACCATATTTATCCCCCTAACCACCATAAAGACCTACTGAGGTTGGAAACCCCTTTTGAAAGAGAACTAAGTGGCAGCATTAAAAGTTGCATACAAAGCAATACAAAATCAGAACAATAATAATAACAGAGTGGACACAATAAAAAACTGGAAGCATTTCCCATAGACTTAACAATGGCCTTTAATTCTGTCAAATATTATGTTTAATTGATTATGATTAATCATGCTGATTATAAATAATATATGTTCTTAACAGAATATGCATCATACACTGAATGCATATCCAAAAATGCTTTTCAATTTAAGATACGTCATGAGTCATAGTGATACAAAGAGCTCACCAGTGGTCTCGGCTTCTCTGCTCTCCAATGACTAAAGATAACTGCAGACTTGTGGCTGAGTCAGGCTGCACACATCTGGCAAGTGGGAAAGAAACAAGTGAGAGACAGAGCAGGACAGTTTGGATTATAGATTGAGAGAGAAGCTGTAGAGTGATGTGTCTGAGAAAAGTAGATTAGAAGGTTTTAGATCAGAATAATGCATCATTTAAATAGACAAAGCGAGAAATGAGCTGTAGCAATGCAGAAAGGAAAAATATTTTGGGCTAATGAGGAAGGAAATATAGTTGAAATACTGTATATTGCTAAACATTCATAAAACAATAACAGCCTGATTTAGTCATACATATGAATTACATTAAAGTATTAAATACAATAAAAGTAGATATATTCTATTCTTAGTTCAAATTACAAATGACTTATGTAATGTTAACAAACCACTATACACTGCTATATTTGTCCATCTGTTTCCCTTTTTTTAGCACGTGTGGTATTTGGTTTAGATTTTCTCTGCAGTACATGTGTGTATAATTCCCCTGACTATTCCCACACAGCCTGCATACCAGCAACCAGCAAAGTTGCCAGGGGATTGGGATTGACCAAAAGGTAGCTTTGCATCCTTATTCAAAGCTTGTAAGAGTTAGACCTCTTAATGACAAGATAAAAGGAATTATCAGGTCAATAGAGTCACTATAGATGTTTTGTCCTCAACCAACACTTAGACGGATCATGTTTCTATTACGTGTGTGCATACAATTAGATCACCAGTGTAGATTGCAGTCCCACTCATTCACCATGCCTGACAGAGAGCAGATGGTCACACACGTGTACCTTTGAAACTCTGCCAAGATCCAGGTTGAGGCTGGGATTTGCTGACGACACCTATTGATCCTCAGTTACCACCATGGGTACTCTACATATAAAGAAAGCTGTCTGTTACAGAGTCAAGGACAGTGGAAGGTGAGAGGTGAGAAGATGGGTGTTCAGATGGGCTCAATAGCCCCTTCTGCTGATGCAGCATTAGGTGAAGCATATTATTTGACATGGATGGATGGATGGATGGAAGAAAGCAAGAGGCAGAACAAAGGCTCACGTGGAAGAGCACATGTCCTTCTCAGCCATTGCTGTTATGAAGGCATGATGGCAAAAGAAGAAGTGGAGGAGAAAATAAGGATAATTCAATACAAAAGCAAAACATTTGATTTTTATATTAGGTGTAATTGCTGTAATAAAAACACTGCAGGTTATGTAATGAAACATTTTGTGCAAAGGCAACACAGAAGAGAATAGTTATATCTGAATAGTTCAAGTTCAAGTTAGACAGCTTGCTGCACTTCCTTAATTGTCCACTAGAGAGCCTTAGATATCAACATTTATGCCAATGCCACACCTTAGACACAACCTACAGATAAAAAAATGTAAACATTTTCTGAAATATTTTCAAATTTTTAGGTACAAACTTGTGAACATTTTAATGTCTGTTCACACTTTTATACATGCATGATTTTATTGGCTAACTTTACATTTTAAAATAATAATAGTACTTTGTGGGATAATCATCAGAATCAGAAACTCTACTTCTTGTGACTTTTATTTTTTCTCAAGAATGCAGGAAATTCGTAACTAAACCCAAACATACATTCCTGACATATGGCAGTTGTAAGGTGTAATTGCAAGCTGTTATTACTGAAATTATTCTTGAGCCCTTTAATTTCCAATTCACAGCATTTAAAAACATAATGTGTTAGTAGTGAGTAATCTTCTGTTACATATGTATAGTGTTTTGTAATGGAATAAAGGAACAAATAAAATATGTCTGTTACGTGTAAATACATGCATAACAGCAGACCAAATATACAAATAGTGTGTCAAAAAAGCTGAACTGAAACCACAGTCAAATATTATTTTCCTAATCACACCTTATTTAAATGATGCATGGCATCAACTTTGCATTTAAATCCCTTTTATTTTCTTTGGACCTGTCTGGGGAAGGTTTCACAATGGCGGTGTTTGGCAAATACTCCACCATGGAACAGCTGTTCTCCATGACTCACTGCTGATAAAGGGTATATGCTGATGTTAATAAAGTATCTTGATAGTGGAGATGTGCAGTACAAGCAAAGCAAACTGTCAGTTTAAACAAAGAGGAGGGCAGACATAATAATGGTAACACAGATCTCCAATTGGGAATGATCAACTTTAAAGCCTATTTTGGAGGCCACTTAGGGCCCCGTATGTAACTTACACAAGTGAGATACTACACAATACTTACAACATTTAAAATTACTGTGAAAATAGGAGACTTGTATCAAGCAGTTTAAAATAAAACAATATTTGCATTTTTAATAGATTTTGGATTTCTCAATGAGGGAGAATGTGAGGATGTAACCTCACATGGATGTAACAATAATTATTATTCAAAGCAGAGTATTTTACAATTTAAAGATTCATGTGTTCATTGGGAATATATGGGCTTGGAGCAGAGACAAGGTACCAGAAAGCTTCGAGAGAGAGACTAACTCATTTTTGTTTTGGGTCTTTTAAATAGAATATAGAATATACATAGATCTACATCTAATTAAATAGACCCACAGCTGACGTCATTTTTGAAATAGTGTCTGTAATTGTGTTAACTTTTTATTATTGACTGTTCTCCTCTGTTTAATGTACAAGTGTCCTGTGCTGTATTTAACCTACACCACACCATCATCTTTGCTTCTCTTCTTTACCTGGAAGAAGAGAACAACCTGATTGACATTTGCCTTCCCTGTTCTAGTAATAAAGCAGTAAAGGAGAGGGTCTGCGAGGCAGTTCAGGCTTGAGATAGCTGTGCTGATCTTGTATGGATAGAGGAGCCACGCAACATTCCTGCAGTCATCCACTAGTGTGCGGAGAAGCATCAGGACATGGATAGGTCCAAAGCAGAACAAAAGGCAGAGCAGGACAACTGTCAGCAGCTTTGAAATCCGTTTACGTTCCTGTTCCTCTGTGGCCTGGTTGGATTTCACCGCCTTACAGATCCTCCAGGTGGAAAACATCACCAGGAAAATGGGAACAATAAAGCCCAGGAAGAAGCGTGCTACATTAGCCCGAGCCAAGGTTTCTGACATTGGGACAAAGATATCAAAACATACTGAAAAGTTGTTGTTTTCATGGTATGAGTCCTCCCAGGTGATAGTGGTGGCATTGAAACAGACCACCAACACCCAAATGGCAGCACTGACCACTGCTGCAGTGCCAACTTTCCTCAAGAAAGTGTACTTTAATGGGTGAACCACAGCCAGGTAGCGGTCAACAGCAATGCAGCAGAGAAGAGCATCGCTGGTGTAAAAGTTAGTGAAGAGAAAGTAGACAGATAGCACACAAACGTAGCCACCGTGGGCCCAGACTCCTGTCCACAGGAAGTGCAGCCACAAAGAGAGGACGATGGTGAAGGTTAAGTCACTCAGGGCCAGGTTGAACAGATACACACCCAGCTCGTTCTTCTGTCTAATGTGCTGCCAGGACACGTAGAGGGAGAAGACATTGGACGGGATGGCAGTGACGATGATGGCCAGGTAGAAAAACAGAAATGGCTTCCTCCTGGATGAGCTGTCAGCTGAGTAACATTCTGAATAATTGGTGGCCAGGGTTAAGTTTTCCATTGCAGATGTGGCGTTCATATGCTCACACCTTGCAGAGAAACAAAGAAGGAACAAAGGAAGGAATACAACAATGCATAAGAATACCTAAACCTTTGAGTTAACGGGGTGCTCTACACATTAAGTTCAGTTTACTCATCGGGGGAGTTCAATTAAATAATGTCCTCTGTGGCTTTGTAAGCTTAAAATTAAACTCTTATGTAGTTAGTTAGTATCTTGATTTCGTGAAAACAAACTGGGAGTGTGAAGTTTGAAAGACTTTGGCATTTAGCAGACAGTGAGAATCTATTTAAAAGATGCAACTCAGCTGCAATATGGGAAATGTAGGATTTTGACTTGACCCATGCTTGAGACTGAAAGTGGATATCTCAGCGTCTGCTATTTTTATTTTTTACCAGACTCATGTGAGCTACCCAACTTCAGGGAAGTGACATACTAAATCACTGGGTTCACCCTTTAAAATACCACAAGGAAGTTTGTTCATTTCAGGAAATGAATCACAAATAACTTTACCTCACACTGATGAACATTGTCATGGCAAAGTCTTGAAATTTGTTTCGATCTTCCAGGAAACTTTTTATTTCAGTAGATCTGGAAAATCAGCTTGCACAGTTTGGCCAGATTGGTCATCTATCAGTGTGACAATTTAATCTGCACCTTTTTTGTCAAAGCTACTTCATTTCTCAACAACTCAGTCTGCCTTAGTTCAAAACTTATGTAGCCAGTTCTCAAATCTCTGATGTTGCACTTTTTTTTGCCTGCACCAACACTCAAGGAGGTCATTTCACAACGCATCCTGCTGTCAAGTGCATTACAACATGACAGCAATGTAACAAAAACAATTGTCGATCAGATGTTAACTGTAATGGATTATCGTAAAACAAGTTTCAAGTCTAAATGTTGTTTTTTTTACACTTAGCTGAAATTAATTTTAATCGATCCTTGAAGATGGGATATCAATTAAAAAACTACCTTCCTTTGAAGTGCAATAACCTATACAATATAAATGAGCTAAAACATGAAAAGCTTGTGTGTCAACCATAAACATACATTAAAACAGCAAGTATTTTATATGGAAAAGCACAATTCAACTCATATGAAGGTGTAGCCTACTTACTCTTTATTCAGTTGTAATTCCGCTCCAAATTCTGTCCATAAAATTCATTATTATTGAAATGAAAACATTAAAACAGATGCAGAGTTGGCTCATTCAGCTGTGTGGTCTTCCACTACTTAATCAGCCAGCTTTAAGAAACAGGAACAGTATGTAGCTGCCTCCTTTTTGTCCCTGACTACCGTACTGGGTGACAGGCCATGACAGAACAAACTACCGGTATTAGAGGCCTACATGGTAGATTTAATTAGGGTACTAAGTCTATATGAGACTGCTTGTCTTTATGTGGTGTGTCAATATTGACATGGACTCAGGTAAAGGTAATGCTGATTTTTGTCTGATAAAGGAATACATATCAGCTTGACTAATTGTTTCCATAGCGTAGTTATGTTGTTATGGCTGGTTGTTATGTTTGTTATGGCAGCACCTACGTGCTTCTTTTTTTAGTCTCCCTTAAAAACAATGCTCACATGTTCATTATGTGCATTGAAAGTGTCACTGGTTGCTGTAATTGTTCGTCCTGTGCATATACTGAGATCCCTTTTTAAAGAAATTTCAGCGTAAGTGATGGGGAACAAAAAAGTTAATAAAATAAAATAAATGTATAAAATGGAGATCTTCCAAAGTCACAAAATCTTTTCAGTACCACATTTCTTTTTTGTGTTACTGTCTTTCCACCATGGCTCAGCAAACAAACAGTGTCTGTGGAAGCACAAAGAAGGTATTTTGGACTAAAAATACCAATTTTCCTTTTAATATACATATGGCATGTACATGCACTTAGACTTGTAAACTTAGATAAAAAATGTGAACAGATCCTTTAATGCAATAATGTACAGAAAAAAGCAATTAGAAAAGGCTATTTTAAATGTTTGCCAATCAACCAAAATAATCGATAAAAATCTATTAAGATATATTCAGCTCCCTGGCTGAATTCCAATAGAGCTCCTTGACCAAATCCTCGTCATAAAAATTCCTCTACCTTTCTTTAGAGCTTTCCTAATCTATATCTGAGTGCTCTCACTGATTAAACAGTATATTATAGGATCCAGTGTACTGGTGATTGTGACAACTGTGACCAGCTATGGATCTCTGAGCCTCGTAGTCCAAACCCAGGACCTGGGTTCCAGTATGGCCCTGAGCAGCATGATAGTCTGGTAGGGCATAAAAGCCACATCTTGGTTAGAAGAAGGAACAACATCTGCCGCTTCTCTGCCAGGTCATGGTTATTCGCGCCTCACACAAGTATTTTGAGGAGAAGGCTTGCAGCACCCCTGTGTGGTAAATCAAGATAATGTGGATGGCAAGCTCCAAAGTCCAACAGCAGCAGTGCTTTAAGTGGGCCGGAACACCCCGGTACGCAATACTGGCACCTCGACATTTTACTCTTTGGCGTACCGGGACATTTTTTTGCGTACCGGGAATTCTCCCAAGCTGCCGTTACTCTCCTCTGCCCTCTCCATACGATCCTCTAGGCGCTTCGTGACGCTCACCTGTTCCCGTACTCTCTGCCTGCTAAACTCAGTCGGCAGAGAGAGACGAGGGAAAGCAGAAGCTTGGAGCCTTTCAAGCAGCCGTGTGCTGGATGTAGCTCGTCAGTGTCACTTGTCGTGAACCGACCAATCACAGCCTGGATGGGGCAGGACATTTAAAAATATTGACAGATAGGTGTCATTTACACTGGGGACGCTGGGGATAGGTCAGAATCAGAACGTCTCCCTCACTTTTTGAAAACTTTTGTTGAAAAAGGTTCTGTAGAACAGCTTGCAACTAGAAATGTTAAATAACAACTGGAACAATGTACAATAAGAAAACATGCAATGCAGTTGAAATATAGAAGAAACATTTGCATTGTCCAAAAGCTTATTACAGAATTATATTCCATTATATTTTGAATTGTCACCTTAATTTCCCCACATATTCAGAAAATGTATTCAGAATGCATGCAAGAAATTAAGTGGTAATGCGCAAAGTGGTTAATATTTTAATATTTAGTAGTTTCATAATGTGTGTGTGTGTGTGGAGGGGGGGGGCAGACCTAGTGGCTTTAATTGTGGGCCAGAAAGCCCACAATTAAAAACAGAGAATAGGCAGTTGGATATGTACTTTTCCACTGAGGACTCTGCAATGGAGGAGGTAGATGTGTTTGTGTTTGTTTGGTTGAGAAGAGCTGTGTCCATCCTGACCATAGATGCGATGATGACCAAACCTGAATGTGAATGGAAATGGAAAGTTCTGGTGTTGAACTGAGATAAGGTCCACAATGCAACTAGTTCCCAGTGAAACATCTTTCGCTATGCTGCAATTAAAATAGCATCCAATGCTATCTTTGCACATGTAAATATTTTTTCATTTCACATAATTGCATAAACGTGGCGTAACTATTATCATGTTAATTCTATTGTTCTATATTTCTTTATTTTGTGAATTTACATATTTATATGATCTGTTCATTCCATATTTATATATTTCTATATGTATTTATGTAAACTGTATGTTTGTCTATGGGTAGCATGATTCTGATTTCTGATTCTGATTCCATACAGAGATATTTTTACTCTCACCAACATTTTTTTTGACAGCTGTAATAACCGGTGGTTTCCAACCTTTTACCTTTACCCTTTACAAAAAAAACTGTGTTTATGACTTCAAATGATTCACCGGAGAGACAGTTCTCCTCTGAACTACTCAGATGTTTTTACATAAATGACTCTGTAACAGAATTCATTTTTTTCTTGTTTTGTATCCCATTTAATCAATTTGTGACCACTAAATTGGCTGCAACAGTAAATGCTATTTTACTTACATTTATGCATCAGTAGTAGCCATTGGGGACCATTTTTCTGCACAATGACCATTTCCCTGCTCACTTTTTATTTTGATAAGTTCACTTTTAATGCATATTTTTCTGATAATACTGCTGTACTTTTAATTAAACAGGGTTTTAAATGCAAAACTTTTAGTTATAATGGAGTATTTTTCTAACCCTGACCTTACTTTTTGAAGTTATGGACCTGAATACCCATGAGGAACACCATGTATTTGCATGCATTTAATTTCTTGCTGTCAGTGCCATTGTGATGCTGGGAATTATTTTCTTAGTTCAATTGTGTTGTGTTCAGTTCTTAGATTAAAGTTGAAATGTGGCAAAGCATTGTGCTTGTGTTGAGACAAGCCAGGCACAGACAGCTTACAAAGCAGCACTGCAAGTGGAACTGGCACAAGAATCTGTTGACGCTAAGAATGGTGTCCACTGAAAGGACATTGACAAGTTCATCCATCCATCCATCCATCCATCCATCCATCCATCCATCCATCCATCCATCCATCCATCCATCCATCGTCAACGGCTTATCCTGCGTACAGGGTCGCGGGGGGCTGGAGCCTATCTCAGCTGACATTTGGCGAAAGGCGGGGTACACCCTGGACAGGTCCCCAGTCCATCGCAGGGCAAGTTTTTCCATGTTTATTCTAATATTAAGAGATTACAGCTCACCAAATAGAGGCTAGTTAGAGGTGCTGGACCTGTGATTCAATGTAAAAATAGGAAAGACATCAGCCCACTCCGATCTGTGCAACACACCTCATCTGCGATAACAAAAGAAAAATTCTTTGATCTGGAGGATGGTTTAAACGTGTGTAACACTGGAAATCAATGAAATATTCTGGGAAAAGGGTGGACTTTAATTTATATTTTAATAAGGTGGATGCATGCTCTTGTGGTTTCTAACAACACAATACACTGTACACTTTAATACAGACATATTTCAACAAATACAAGGAGAGGCTAACTTATCATCACTGATTCAATTCATTCATCAATGCCCCATCTTTGACACTGTTGGCAGTGGTGGGATGTTGTATGTTTATTCAAGTTACTTATAGTACAGATTTGAGGGACTTCACTTCATTTTCAATTTTCATTTTATGCAACTTTTTGCTATATGTTAAATTTGGTGATTTTGACTTTTTCTAAAAAAAACTGAAAGATGAAGTGTTACTTTAAGAGTCGAGAGTAGATTAAAAATAATAATTTATCTCTCCCACCCTACCCAATTAGCTGGACACAAAGCTGAAAACAGGACTCATTAAAAGTTGACTTTTTACACATATGTGGTTCTCACAGAACAGCAACATTACAATCTTATAAAATGTGATATATAAAGTAGTTACAATAAGCACAAACCTACAGAAGTTAAATGCAATATGCACATTAATGCAGCAGTATTCAGGAAAACATTATATAAATATATATAATAGTAACTGACAGTGACCATTTTATTACGGAATGTGTACTTTTGTTAGTTTAAGTAATTTAACAGTACTTAAATAAGGCTTTGAATGCAGGTGGTAGTACTACTTTAACTTAAAAGTACAATGTGTAATTCCTGGCCACATGTTCAAAACAGATATTTTACCTCCTCCTCCTCCTCCTCCTCCTCCTCCTCCTCCTCCTCCTCCTCCTCAGCAACACTACTCTTTAAGGAATTCTGCTCCTCTGCTTTTGTCACATGTTAAGATTAGAGCTGATCTTTATAATAACCTCATGAATTAAGTTTTGTATGTCTACCAGGATTAGCAGGCGTCGCTTGTGTGTAACAATAAAGTCAAAAGGACCACCGCCTTGTGTGGTGATGTGCGTGGAGGGGCTTCTTTTCTTCTTGTGTGTGTCTCCTCATCTCTGTCACTGTTTAGACACAACTAACAAATATGTGGAATAAGTATGGTATTTACAAACACAAACATACCGTGTGGGTGAAAAAATTGGGGGGAGACTTTGGGAGAACAGCTGGGAGAGGGACAGATAAATCAAAAGGGTTGTCAATCATGGGACATATGTTTCATAATTTATCAGTATCAGATCACTGCTGCTCTTTATACATCCATGACACAGACAGAGAGCGGAGGAGAGAGACTGAGAGAGCGGTGTAATCTGCTTGCTGCCCAAAGGTTGATGCCCAGAAATGTCCAAAATATAGCAAAATAATAAGAAAATACAGTACACACAATAGGCAAAGGGCAGGGTCTCTGCAGATACAGACACTCTGACACACACTTCTAGAGGGTCATAAGTGATAAATGAAAGGGATTGTTTTTGTAGGAGTTTGTGTGTTGTTTTATGAGACAATACTAATTATAAGTTTAAGTAAAGGAATACTGAATACTTCTTCCACCACTGATCGTTGCATCCAAACCAGAGTTATTGACTTTCTTATTAGGTCTCGTGAAAACCTTGTGTTTACATTTCAAGTTAGTTCTCATACTTTCACACTTTTGATTATACTTCCTATTGACACTGAAAGAAGGTACTCACCAAGTTACTTGCTAAGATCTGGTGACTGCAATAATTGGTTAAAATGCTTCTGGGGAAGAACCATGAGAAGAACCTCATGAGCTGCCAAACAATCATACAAATTTTAAACAAATGACATGACATTATAGTTTATACACTGACTTGTTCTGCCCTTGCCTAGCTTTGCTGTGTATGCATACAGGTTTCCTATGCAATGAAGGATAATAACTCACTTTTACGTCTAAATAAAGTGTCTTAGATAATCTGGCTACAACGCTGGCTTGTTTATAACCTTCCCGATTGGCCGCTGTTGCAGCGATGACACTGTATTCCCAGATCTCAGTATTTAACTTGGAGACATGTTACAATAACACAGAAAATAAATCTATGAAAACAAGAATCGAGATGTAATACCAACACCCTTTGTATATATTTGTGTCATATTGAAGAAAAAAGAAAGGAGGAGGGAAAGAAAAGATTAAGCCTTTTGCTGAACAGACCACAGTCCTGGACTAGACAGAAGTCATTATTCTTCATGGAAAGTGTATATAAAACTTTGCAGTACTAACAAACATTGTAACAGCATGTCTGTAAAAAGTCACGTAGGCGAAAGTTTATTCGTACTGTAGATCAGCAATAGGTAAAGTCTTTTGAACCCCAGGTGATACTTGAAATTGATTAAGCAAATAGTTTCACAACTGAAACATAGATGTTGTTTCAGACACAGTGTTGTATGTTGACACTGTAAAGAGATACTGGCAGCAGGGTTTGTTTATAGGTGTTAGTGTTAAAATATGACAAGACAGTCAGAGCAACACAATGTACAAAGAAACAGACACTTGAAGATTCAGACACTTATCCAAGAACATGCATGCAGACAGGCCTGGAACATTTTACTATTAAAGTGTCACATTAAGAATGTAAATTCGTGCAATTAAACACAGTGACACAAAGTGTGTTTTCATCAGTTATATACATTACTTCCATTATCTTAGTTTGTGCCCATTAGTTACGCAATCTAAAACACAATCTGGTAGAGCTGTTTAATTATGTAGAAGTGTTATTACTGTGTTTGTTCTGAAAGCATTTCTGATGGAAGTAAGTGTTACAATGGCAGAGTCGGTAATTTGAGTCTCACATCCTGGAATGTTGCACAAACAGGATATCCCGATAAAGAATCAGTTGTAATCCTGACATGACATGAAATGACCACACCCTTGTTGAGAAACGCCAAATACACTAAATCCTGATCTGTCATTTGGAGGCCAACACTTGTACCTCAAAGAGTTTGTAGAGAAAGGTTTAAGACCAACCTTCAAAGGGGTATATCATGCTAATCAAGTGAAATACCACTGTCTTGACTTCAACTTTTTGTTTACTGTGGTTGTAACAGTATATTGAACTCCTAAATACCGACAACACATATATAACGCAGGTATAACTTCAAATATTTTTCTTCTGGGGAAATAATAGCTCAATTCATTACGTGAAATTATGAAAAAAAAAATACAACAAAAAAAACCAAAAAAAACATACCCTTGCTTTTTCCGCCCTGCAGATCAACTTGAGACCAATTTAAAACTTCTCAACAGGTTGGAGCGTGTGGAGCTGATGGTGAGGGTCGATGGACTCTTATTGCTCCACTGATTTACGAGTTCCCTAGCTCTCTTTCGGAAGTTCTTTCCTACAATGACGTATAAGATGGGGTTGAGAACACTGTTGAAGAAGGCGAAGTACACAAAGAACTGCTGACCGATGTTTTGGAATTTGAGTATGTTAGACGCTTGCAGGACCTTTGCTTTTATGAGTAAGTCTAGGATCTTAATCAAGCGGAATGGGACCCAGCAAATCAGGAAGGCCAAGAGGACTGCAAGCACCAGAGTGGTGGCCTTGTGCTCCACTTTCTGGGAGTTTAGCCCCTGCATTAACCGGTTATTCAGAGCTTGAATAATCTTCATAGTGCAGTAGGAAATAATGGCAATAGGAATGATGAAGGTGAATGTAATCAGCATCCACTCGTACAACTGCTCTTCAGTGTTGTTTTTGTAATGAACATAGCAGATAGTACCATTCAGGCCAGTGGATTTCAGTTCCCTGAAGATGAATGTGTGGACACTAAGGAGGAGGCCGAAGCCCCACACCAGCAGACAGCTCAGTTTGGCATTTCTTGGCCTACGCATTCTTTCATGGGACATTGTATGCACCAGTGCCACATAACGGTCTAAGCTAACCAGAACAAGGAAGTAGATGCTGCAGTAGACATTCATAGTAATGCCCACGTTGAAGACTTTGCACAGGATCCGTCCAAATGGCCAGTTGAAAGCTTTGTATACATAGACAGCCCATGAAGGCAAACAAGCCATTAGGACAAGGTCAGCAGCAGCCAGGTTGCTCAGGTAGATCTCTGCCACGGTGCAGGGCTTCTTATGAAGGCAGAAAACCATCAGGACAAACAAATTAAGCACGATTCCCAGCACCATGATGAGCAGGATATACACTGGGATCACAGTGAAGATCCAGTCATAGTTTTGTCCTTGAGGAGAATCAGTGGAGTTTGTGTTGTTTTGGACATATTCAGTTGTTGTGCTGAAGTTTGCAGGGACGCTGTGGTAGAGATGGTGGAAGACAAACAAAACAAAACATTAAAACAAAGACAATTAGAAGGTCACTTTGAAAATGTTCTTTAAGATGTTGTTATAATCATGACATATAATTCTTAGAAGCACTAAACACTGTAAAATACTGAGGAATACTGAATACTGACTTAATGACATCTACTCTGAAATATTCAAGCTTGAATGACAAAGAACACTGTAAAACATTTGTGTTTTCCCAGTTTAATGTTGTTCCTAGAGAAGTTGATTGTGAACATTTAGGCTCAATGTGAGTCCGTTTTACATTGATCTTGTCTATTACACAACAGCTCTTCTCTGTGAGAGCTCTTCAAGATAGCTAAGGTTTGATGAGTTCTCATAAAACTCTACAGGATAAAACATTGGCATGGCTGTATTGATTGAAAATTAATTAAAATGGAGATATGTTCTGGCAAATTAACTCTTCACATTTATAATTTCTCATCCGTATAAGTCAATATTTAAGTAGATCACTTACTTATTACTTATATTACTTTCATGTGCTTACTTATTATTATCGAGTAAGCACATGAAAGTGCTGTTAAACTAAATCATTTTCAGACTTTTTAAACGGTTTTATTAGTTTGATATTTTACTTAATCGACTTATATATTTTTTGGCATGGTGAGATGACACAACATACACTAACAGCCTTGAGACTCCTTAGCAATACAGTGAGTTTAAATATAATAATTAATCATTCAATCAGAATATGGGCTTGGCTTAGAAGACATTTTGGGCTGTGAGGAACTTCTACCCTCTCTCCCATTAAGTCAAATCACATGTTCACTCCCTTCTGTACAGATCCTGCAGTTACTTTATAGTTTAAGAAAGGGATTAGATCAATCCATAATCTTTACATAGGAGACAAATTTGCATCTTTCTCTCAATTATCCTATAAACCATTTCTCCCGTTACTTCCAGATCAGTAGCTTTGTACAAAACCTTTTAATTAATTTAAGCCCATAAAATCACATGTTGACGATATCCTAAATATTAGCTCAGACCATAGAGGATTGATATCCCAGAATTATGAGCTCAATAACAAGATGAATCATTTTCTGGCCGTTTTAGTTTAAACATGGCATAACACAACTGAACCCATAAATGCACTGTGACAGTAGTGAGCACCCCCCCCCCCCAAGCAATTAAAAAGGTGAAATATATCCAGGACTTAGATGTTTCCTCAAACACTTTATGGTGAAAAAATGGAATATTATGAGTGACAATGAGAAGCAGCTGGTAGCTCTTTCAAACGTCACTACACTTTTGTTTTTTATCTGTTTTTTTCTGGCTTTATTGGCAAAACACATGTAACCTCTGACATTAGTCATTGGAAGCAGACCAGCAGAGACAAGAAGAGCAGCAGACCACGATCCACCCGGCCAAAACAAGTGGACCAGCAACCACGGCGGGTGCGGTGAGCGCTCAGAGGAGAAGAAAGAGAGCCAGGAGAGGACCCATGCTGGCCCAGCTTGGACTTAATTCTCCTCTAAAGAGCCGGTCTGGACAAAATGGGACTCATATTGACCAAGCAACGGAATTCAGAGACTGTTGTGCCCACATCGTTACAGAGGCCTGCCCCATAGACATCCACAGGTGGTTGATGTTCCGAGCTGCCAGTGCAAGACTCTGGCAAGATGAGAGGAGGTGTGTTTTACATTGTTGATGACGCAGTAAATATCGACTCTGTTTTACAATGTCAGACTTTTATTGTCAGACTGTTATTGTGAAGATGAAACTTTAATATTATCATCTGGTTGCTGCTGCTTACATTCACCCCATGCAAATTGAAAAAATGCACCGTGGGATGTTCAGGGTGTAAGTTATAGACTACATGTCTGGATGTAGACTATGTATACAAATAACTGCCTAATAGCCTATTGTTTTATTTCATTTTATATGTTACCATATTTTAATATAGGCCTACACTTAATTATATGTTGTGTGTAGCATGAAGGAACTACAAAATCCATTTTATTATGCAGCTTTCTGCTGTATAATGATAAACAAACAAACTTGTATCTTGTCCTACTTGTAAAAGATAACATTCACTGGTATGCCGTGCTGGCGTCAGGGGTTAAGGTTCTGATCATAAATTGCAATGTTGTCGGCTCCTATCTGGCTGGGAGCCTTTGTTGCATGTCCCCTTTTGTATGGATAAACTATGGTTTGGTTTGTTAAGTACCTTTTTCTGTGTGTTGCTCTTTGTGCGCAAATCAAGCATTCAATTTAGAATACTCCAATTTTGGAAGTATTCAAATTGCATAATACATTAATTTAAATGTATTTTATTTAATACAAGTACCCTATAACTATATTTATGTTAGCAAAACACAAACAAACTTTGAGCAATTTCCTTTTGTGCTCCCTGACATCTATTTAATAGATGTCAGACACAGGAAAGGCTGTTTATTTGTTTACCAGTAACAACACAACAGCATTTATTGCACATTTACTGCATCCCCACTTGCATATGCATATCTTCACTTACAGTTGCAGTGTTAAAAATCCCTGCAGTTTAAAACTTCTTCTAAAAATTCTAGATTTATGTATCAGCACAGTAAAAACAGTATAATAGTTTTCATAATGTCTGTCTAAACACTTCAGTTAAACCAGATAGACATCTAGCACTAAACATGTTGAGACAAACATTCTGGCAGAGCTGCAGTCTAGATTTGGGCTTGTTGAAACAACAAAAATATTGTTTTTGGCTTGGGCAGGTTGTGCCTTTCTGTTGAGTTTCTTTCATTATGTAATTTACAGACAATGTTAATGCATTACAACATTACTGATGTTGAAAAATGTTGCCAATGACACCTGTTAATATTCTAACTACAGCCAGTAAAGGTAAAACATAGAAAAGTAATACAGAGTAAAAAACAAAAACAACAAAAAAACAAAAATGAAAAATAAAAGCTGACACATACCTTGTGGTTTGAAGAGCCATTCCTCCTGAAAAAGTCCAGATGTAAAAAAACCCAGATACTACCCTTGACTGTTCTACTGCCTTCTGAAACTACCCTCTGTCTCTCTCTGACTCGCTCTCTTAAAGGAGGAAGTAAACTGATATTAAAATGATGTATTGCCCCTTCCCCCCCATTCTGTCCCTCTCCTGTTTTTTCCATCTTCTATTAGCATTGCATACACAGCATGGCTGTCTCTTTCCAGTAAAGTTTCTCTTTTTACAAATGTTAACGACATCAAAGTCAAGATTGCTTTCCAATATATTGACATCTAAATGTGAAAGTTTCTACACAAAGTTGAGGTTGGTGCCTACAAATAAGTTGAGGGAATGAACCAATGTAATGTAATGAACCAACTGTTTGAGATCTTTCCTTTGTCATGTTTAATGTCATCAGCAAGAGTTCTTTACTAAAAATACATTTTAAATAAATAGATGCAAACATGTTTTAGTTGTGACATGGTTTGCAAGGAAACAAGGCTCACACTGGCAGTAAATGGTTTAATGTGAAGCTTTTATTTTTTCTAAAAATATATATATATATTTTGGGAGCATGTTATGCCTTTATTAGATAGCGACAGCAATTATGGTACAGGGTTTCTGCAGGGTTTGCCAAAGTTAATTTAAGACTTTTCAAGACTTTTTATACCACATACAATATCCTTTTCAAAAGCATACTGTTGCACATTCAGTATAATGTAAAACTGTAGCGACTAGAATTATTTATTCAGTACTTACCAGCAGTGTATAACAATAATTGCCAATGAATTAAGAGTGCACTCAGTAGAGTGCACTCTTGCCCATCTCCGCCAGGACTGGTACCATAAAATGGCATATGAATAACAGTCCAATGTCTTAACTCAGTTTGCGTGTTATCACAATTATACACAATTTACAATAAACTTCAGTTTACTTGGTCAAGGAAGAAATAATATGAGTCAGAATACCAGTTAATGGGGCAAACAAAGGCGGGCACAAGAGGCAATGTCAGACAAAGAGGATCGAACACAAGTCATCACAGGTCAGGCTATCCAGCATTACAGTATTCCAATGCAGGTGGAAGAACCGGTATGTTAAAATGACAAAAGAGGGAACTGACATGAAAACAGCAACCACCTGCTGGGAGGGTATGGGCTGTGAGAATTTGTGACAACAATGTGCTTTTGGTGTGTCATTTCATACCATTTATTTTCGAATGGATATGTCTAACAAACACAGGACTTTCAACTGGGAAACAGCTGTTTGCGTCTTGGGTGAAACCAAAATTCAATAATCACTTAACTTAATAAAGTCAACAAATTGAGTTACATAATGTATGTAATGAGAGGTCAGCCCGGTTCTCATTAATGTGCACAAAAAATATTATGCTGATGGGTCCAGGAGTATGCGAGATTAGCTGCAGACTTCTAGACATACACATGCGCATGATCCTCTCCCGGCATAATTTGTGAATTTAAATAATTAATGCAACCTAGGATAAAATGGATGGACCTTGAATTTCTTGTTATGTCATTTGGATTAACAAAAGCTCATGCTGTTTTCCAGGCCCACAACAACCACCTTCATGATATGATCAACCACTTCATTTTTTTTTTATCTGGATCCCTGAATTTCTCTCCTGCAGCACAAACAACATGGACGCCAGGTAGCCCACTCCAGTGCTTCCAGGAAAATCAGCTTTACGTTGAAGCTGAAAAGTCTATATTCCATTTCTCCAGTGTCCTTCCAGTATTACTCAACATCAAACAACTGGAAACTCAGTGTTTCCTGAGTTTTGCAAATTTCTGCAGTTTCCACACAATTACAGCTGCTTTCCCACTCACAGCTCTCACTTTCACCTCCAGAAGGTTTCATTGGACCCTGGGGCTGCAACCCTTTAAAAAAACTCAAGTGCTGCTTTGTCTCTGCCCCTGATTCAGCCCTTTAGTTAAATGTAGAAGTGGATGCTCCACCAGCTTGTCTTTGAGGAGACTGGTTTGGCTCCAGATACTATTTTGCCCTCCACCTGCCATCACCTGGAAGATCGAGTCACTCATCAAGCAGGCCCAAAGTCAAAAACCTTTCCCAGGTAAATGGTCTCCCTCACTCCCTGTTCTCTCCTGACTCTGTCCGTTCCCAGGTTCTCCAGTGGGCCCATTCAACACGACTCACCTGCAATCCTGGCATCAACCGGACACTCTCCTTCCTCTATTGCAGGTTCTAGTGACCCACTATGGATGCCGACACATGGTCCTTCATCTCTGCATGTTCTGTGAGTGCCCAGAACTACTGGATCTACTGGATTCAGTTCCAGTCTTCTCTACCCCCTGCAGGTCTAAAGGTAATACGCTCACTCTCAACAACATTGATTCTTTTTCCAAAACTGTTAATTTTCCTGCTCTGCTTAAGCTTCCCACAGCCAGTAACAATCTTGCTAAGAATGTGGGTGGACAGCCTGGCACTTGCAGCTTTTCGTCTAACAGCTTAAACTGGCTGCTCTTTCTTGTTTGATTACTCCTGGCAATATTTTAAACTGATCAACTGATCAACAAATGACAAAAATGTATGTTGCATTCTGATTAATTGCAGCTGGTCAGTGTTAATTTCACTGACACACATCAACTCGTGTTTCACCAATGAAATGCTGTTAATGTGAAGTTGCAGTAGAAGGAAATGTTCAGTTTTCATTAGCTGTAACTTATACACATTTACATTGGGGATGCTGGGGACATGTCACATCACTTTTTGAAAGCATTTTTAAAGAAATGTTCTGAAAGATATCACCAAGCAATGTTAACTGACAAATGATAATACTTTGAGATTCATTTTTATTCATTTATGTAGGTTTAAATGTAGAAAAAGCAAATGCATTTTCCAAAAAAACTAACTTAAGCTAGAAAAATAACAAACAGCTGATTAAAACATTATAATCTATTATATTTTAAATTTTATTTTAATATATATGGATATATATGGAATCCTACCAGTCGAATTTTTTATCTCCCTTTATATAAATAAATACATTTCCACTGTAAAATGCAGCAGAAAATGTCTCCAGAATGCAGGAAATTAAGTGTTTAATGTTCCAATTTTCTAGAGGGGGACCCCCAAACCCCCCAGTCATATATTTCAGCATTTTACATTTCTTCAAATTTGTGTTAAAAATCTCATTGTCTTGTTTACGTGCATCATCATGTCTCGTGACCCAAGCATATCATCACTCCCCTAATCTGAGCCCTCATGTCCCCACCACTTTTCAACACAAAGTGACGCCCCTGTATACATAATTTTTTATGGGAATGTCGCCACCAACACTCATTATTCTGCAAATATCTAAATATAGCAATACGGTGGATCAATTACCTCATTTGGACAGTGACTTAGCAGACATTTATTTAAATGATCTTTGAGGTTTTGCTTTAATTTATAAGGTCATAACTAACAACTAGCAATTACCTCAAACAGAATTTGTGAAAAAATAGAGTATTTTAAATTATATGTTTACCCTTTAATATACCTTCTAAGGTCAATTTTTTTGAGAAAACTTAATGTAATTCCTTTTCAGACTTTACAAGACAAAGGTTGACCGCAGTGAAATCAGGGCCTTTGCGGTTCATGGTTAAACACTTGATGTTCTTCTGAGCCTTGTGTAAAAAGAAAAAAACCTCTGAAGTGATTCATCAAATGCTTAATTATTTTTAATTTGTGGAATTCTAATGTTATTTGAAGGCAAGAAACATTGGCTCTAGCAACTTGCAACCCTGCCCATGTTTCCTCCTTTCCTCTTGTCAATCTTATGGGACTCTTAAAATACAGAGAGAATAAGCATCATGACATACAAGAATGTGAGGCATGGGATCTGAAGAAATTCTATTTAAATAAAATAATTATTTATAATATATAGTCATAATTCATAGAAACCCTCTGCATGTTAAAGAAAATGTGTCTTTTCCAAGATGTGGAATGAAAGGCGTAGCAAGCTACGGAAATGGGATGCTTACAGCAATGCAACGAGATTAAACCATGCAGGCCAAATGAAAGCCTCACAATAATTAACTGTAATTGTTAAATATTAGATTTAGATAATAGGTCTCTGGAAATGGATGTCAAGTTGGATCATTCAGCAAGCCAAATTACTGACAGATCAGGAGTTACACATGAATACCTAAATATATACAAACGTAACCCCAGACTTTTTAGTGAGATGTTAAGAAACTTTGAGCATGTTATTATGGTGACATGTTTACATTATGTATGCAGTTTAGCATGAATTGTTCATATAGCTAAAGCTTACAAAATCTGGGTTATTACTATTCTAAGTAGTCTGTTATGTGTTGACAAGTGGAAAGTTACTGCTGCTTTATGAAATAGCGAATCACCAAAATCATTTGGAGTCATTCCTTGGGGATGATGAACATCTCCACCAAATTTCTGCAACCATTTTAGCCAATCAAAGTCGACCGTTAGCTATGCGTTACACCTCTAAGTTACTATTGCTACACCTATCAAACTTTCCATTCTTGCATGACAAGTCTGCAGTGATAGCAGAGAAGAGCAGGGTTTTTATTTATATATATATGTATATATAAATTGTTGCTAGCAGAGTTTATCAGCTGTAGTTGGCAAGCTATTTAACTTTCATTCAATGAGTTAGTATGAAACTCCATGGTAAATTTAAAGGTTGCAGGCAGAAGTCGGCAACATCACTGGTTTATGGGTGCATCTATGGTGAGAATAATGCTATAACACTTTATCATTTTTAAAAAAAAAAGGTTTGTAGCCTACTGATAAATAGTTTTCTCTGCTGTGTTTACGACTTACGTGTACGTAGTTTTGCCAGAATCTTTTTTGTGTATGTTTGTCATTGTGATACTCATTTCGACCACAGAGGCTGAGGCTAAAATACTGTTCTAGCCAAAATAAATACATGACAGTAATATTACATTACAGTAATAATACAACTTTCTATCACAACTGTACCTTGTGTATAGAGTGCATGGGTACCTTGTTTTAGAGAGCATGGAGAAATTAAAACTTTCACCTGTTCATAAAGGGGTTTTATGTAGTGTTTTAATGAAATATGATTTTTTTTAAAATTGTCTATTGTAAACCATTTGCCTGCTCTTTTGGTTGCTTGTAAGAGCCTCTATGCTGTTTCCTATGGGAAGAAATAGTCTTGGATCTTCTGCGAAAGCCATCGGTTTATGTAGGTTGTGACGTTCAGACGTGCTCCCGAGCCTCTTGCCTACTGACGTTTAGCTCACAAACTCCACATAAGGATCAAAACAAAAAGGTTTTATGTGATGAAGCCTGTCAGGCCAAATGAGAGGCATTTGAGTCATGGACCTCCACTTTGTTTTGGATATACAAAGCGACTCAGAGTTGGCTTTTATGCTGTTGGACAGGTAAACTAACATTACTGCTAATCCCATGAAATGTATTGTGATTTTGTGTTTTCGTTGGCTCAAGTTAGATAATGTTAAATTGCAGGCTAACGCCAACCAGTTGCTAACGATATCCATTGCAAAATACTATAGTTACATAGTTTGCCACATTACTTTACCAGCTAATGCAATACATATTACTATATGGGAAACTGTTGATTTTAGTCTGTAAGAAATGATTTAAAGGATTTTAGTTATGCTGAAATAAGCAATAATAAAATGTATTGATATATGAAATTAACACAAAACTAGGCTATCTTCCACCTATAACTTTAATACTAAGGTGTGACAACAATCTCTTTTATAATAATCAATCTAGCTCACAAACCATTTTCATTATCATCCAAAAAATTTAGCTATGCTGACACTGCTGAGCCTTTCTGGTGAAAGATACACAAATAGATGCTGAAAAGCCTGCAGGCTCGCTAACTCTGACATATTATGTGAGCTAAATGCAGTCAATGTAGAGTTATCATGCAATGAACATAGAGTAGTTCAACGTCAAGCTGATAAAAAATATTATTGTAACAGTGGGAGTTTACCTGAGTTTCCAGCACTTTGTGCGAAACCTTCTGGTGTCTGTCTCTGGCTTGATCATTAACTCAAGCACGCGCACCAGTACATACTTGGAAAGACAGTGGTGGCAATTTGAAACCTCACCGCTAGAGGCCACTGAAAACTACACATGGCCTCATTAAGTCATAAATACAGGAGAGAAAAGTATTTGGATCAGACTTGGAACCTGAATTGTTTTTTTCTCACTTGCCTCTCAGGACTTTCATAGTTTTGAGAAGGAGGACTAACAAACTAGCTTGGGAAATGTATCTTGGGTAAACTTCTGCAAATCCAATAAAGAGCAGGGAGCTCTTGCAAAATCCCAAATCAAACTGGCTGACTGGTTCCATTTTACTTGATGTGCCAGGGTAACTTAAATTACTAAACAAAAGCAAGCTAATCAGCCAGGCATGTCAAGATTAGCAACTTCAGGGGAAAAAAGCAAACAAACAAACAACAACAAAAAACCCTTTGTTCTTGGTTTTGAAATGGCAAAAAATAACACCCTGCAAACACTATCACTGTCCATAGCCCTGGAGACCAGCAAATATTTTCAACTGCTGTTAAGGTGGTCTTGAAACATCACAGTTCCCTGCTGTAATTATGTACTTTTAGCGGCTGCTAGATTTTTACTCCATAATGTTTGACATCAAAGGTGCCAACATAAAATTACACTAAACTGCTATGATGTGAATAGGTACATTCATAAATTACACCTAATAAATTTACACTAATTTACACCTGCGTGGTATCTGCAAAGTTACATTTTTTAAGAACTATGAGCCTCCAACAGGTAATGCTTTATGTCATGTCTTTGCATTCAGGATTTATGTTTTTTATTGTTTATTGTAGCACTTCAGCTGTTGAATTTATGTGATGATATACATTATTCCTGTAATACACAAAAGCAGATTAAGTAATGACTGTCCAGACTAAAAATAAACTAGCGAAAACAGTGTCAGTATTAAACAAATCTTTGTTTACATGCCATGATATACTCATGGGAATACTGAATGTAAATCACACATGGGAATACTGAATGTAAATGTAAATACACACACATGGGTGGTCATTTTCTCATGATAGCTTGCAGAGTGTAAACTTCTGGTTAAGAGAAAGAATTAACTAGTTATTTCGGAAATGGATGGTTTTAAAACTTCACAAGTCCAGTAATAGTAAAGCCATGTAACAGTTCAAAGAGACAGATTCAGATGCCTAGTTCATGTCTGCAGATCAAGACAATTATTGTCTTTATGGAGACTGTAAACATAATCTCTGCTTCCATTTGTTCTACAGATTATGTCCATTATCTCCACAGGTCAATTATTTCTGCAAAGTGCATTATTAAACATCATCTGATAGTGCTGTTTAACCATATAACAGCATTATTATTGTGTTAAGTCTTATGAAATAACAATTTGAGACTCATATCCTGTATATTGCATCTCTTTTTCCATAAGCAGTGACAGAAGTGGGGGACAGGATGTCATGAAGAGTCACGTGAGATCCTTTGCATTAAGGTTTACCACAATCTTAATTTGGTCTGTTCTGTTAATGTAAGTGGATGCAACAGAGCGTTGAGTTGTGGTCATGTCTGAACCTCTGCGATAATGTCTAGTCCTCCTATAGATGGCGCTAACTTTCCTCCTAAAGTACTGCCCTGAGAAGACATACAGCATTGGGTTCAGAACACTGTTGAGAAAAGCAAGATACACTGAAACCTGGCCTCCTATGTCAAGAATGTGGGACCACAGCGTCTCATCCAACACTTGGACATCACACAGCGTGTCAAGGAAAGTGAAGACCTGAAAGGGACCCCAACACAGTAAGAATAATAGTGTGACGGCATACACAAGTACTGTCGCCTTTGTGTCATTATTGTCATGAAAACCTACACTCTCCCTCCTCTGAGCTAAAGCCTTGATTATGTTCCCACTGCTGAAAACAATGACCAGAACAGGGAGTACAAAGCCCACTATGTTCATCAGAATCTGATGGGTCAACTTCCAAGCACTGTTATGATTATAATCCAATATACAGGACATGGTCTTGAACTCCTCAATGAACTTCACCTTTCTGTGAACCATGGTGGGCATGCTTAGTATAAGGCCTAATATCCACAGGATGAAGCAGATCACCCTGGCATAAAGTGTCCGTCTCAGCCACCGGGCCTTCATGGTCTTCACAAGTGCCAGGTAGCGGTCAACACTAATCATGACCAGGGTGTAGATACTGGTGTAAAAATTGATAATGATGACAGAATTGACCATTTTGCATAAGGCATCTCCGTAGGGCCAGTTAAAGTCATTGAGAATGTTCATCGCCCAGAAGGGGAGGCCACACAAGAGAATAAAGTCAGCCAGGACCAGGTTGCTCAGGTAAATCTCAGCTACAGTCAGTCGATCCCTGTGGGCAAGGAACACCACCAAGACAAAGCTGTTAAAGATGAGGCCTAGCAGGGATAAGGTGAAGATGTACGGAGGGATAATGGTGTGGACCATCTCCCATTCTTCAGAGATCGGAGACTCTGACAAACCGGATGGCAGGGACGCACTGGTGTTTTCAGACTGCAGTGTTGCCACAGATACAAGGTTCATTTGCTCCATGGGCTAAGAAACAAAAACAAATGATAAAACCTCATCAGTAAAATGCTGTTAAAGTAAAATTATTTTATTTAAAATGCATGATGCGTCAGACAGCATAACCAGATATGTAAAGTTAACCATTTCCAGTTTAAATACAATTGAATAAATAAAACATGTTGTAAAATGATACATAAATGATAAAAATGTTGCCAACATGATGCCATGTATTCACAGGCATTTAGCTCTGCTGAGGAAAACAGGCAGCCACACATTAACAAATTCATTATTTAAGGTCAAGCTGATTATTTTGCAAAGAATGTTTATCATATTTATATTTTTAAAGTACAGATTTTAATGCATAAAACTAAAAACAGGACGGAACATGAGAAGTTCTTACCATACGTTTCATGAAAATGTTCTATCCTAAAAGACACATCTGGAACAGGGCTCATCTGTGTACACTGAGATCTTGGTAACAGAACACCGCGAGCTAGAGGGGATGCTACGAGCGTGTTTGTATATAGAGTTGCATTCCTCCACACCCCGGGACAAGGAAAGTAATAAATCAACTTGTTTATGAAAAAGTTGTGCACGTTAGAGACAGAAACTGCAGAGCACTAAATGTGTTGAAGAAAAGTTAAAACTGGAAGAAAGTGTTGTTTTTTGTAATGAATGATACTGTTTGTATCTAATATGAAATTTTATTTTATCACTTGAAAAGTAAAATGACCACTTGACGTGCTACTGATATGTAGTGTTTTCACATGATCATAATATTCTCCAAGGTCAAATAGAAAAACAAAATACTTGCGGTTTATACAAATGTGGTAATCATTCACTTTAA
Source organism: Lepomis macrochirus (assembly GCA_024633595.2). NCBI lineage: Eukaryota > Metazoa > Chordata > Actinopteri > Centrarchiformes > Centrarchidae > Lepomis > Lepomis macrochirus. The sequence continues at coordinate 17,808,130 of JALXJV020000022.1, read as the reverse complement.
TTTAACCGATTAACAGGATTATTGCCCATTTAAACAGTCTTTAGTACCTCTGTTTAGGTTTTGATGTTGAGATATAGGTACTTAATGCTTTGCTTTTCAATTTATGAACAGTTGATTTACAATTAATATTTTCTAAATGTTTGACTAAATAAGTAATACAAGCTGATTTATCCCTATGCCAAATTTATCCTCAGTTCATGTGTATTCCTGTCCAAATCTATTCTAAGTCATGATAAAATAATCACCTTGATATGGCTTAAAATCAAATTGGATTGTACAAAATATAAAGAATACTTTTTTGTCAGTTTGCAATGGGAAGTGTTATCAAGAAAGTGAGTATGGTTGAGGCTGTGGCATTCATTTTATGGTCAAAATGATAACGCTTGAATCCTGCAGTCCATTAAGACAGATACATTATTCTGAAAGGGAATCTGACTCATTCTCATCCAAAATACATCCAAAGTTCTTATGAAAACAAAGACACGACATCCTTTCAATATTTGTAGATGATTTATTTATTGAAGACAACAACAACGATTTATATTTTAAAGCCTTTGCAGACACCTTTTATCTGGACTACAAATGCTTTGTGTTTGATATTTGTTTAATTCCATTTGTAGTTACAGTATATTGACAGTGCAAAAGTAAATGTTACATTGTACGAAAGTGACAAGGTAGTATGCAAACACAATGGATTCATCAACTCAAGTGTGTTTTTTTCATATGTTACACCTACATGAGTTAGAGCCAGTTTCAACATGGAAAGTCATTCAAGAACAACTCATTTTCCTGATGGTTGCTATAAAAACAGAAACTACAACCTCAGATGACATCCATGAGAAATGGTTCCAAATTTCTTAAGTTTTGTTAAGACAGACGACCTTGGTTTTGTTTAGCATGAAACACGAGTTGAACAGCTCTGACAGAAAACTACTGTTTATAGTAATAAAATATGGCATCAAGTTCCAGATCGACAAACACAATGCAGTATAATAGCAAACAATAGACAAAGTTAGTTCGCAAAACCATGGCACTGCAAAATTTCACATAAAATGATTGACTTTTAACTTCGAAGATCTAGATACATCTATAATGTATTTTACACTTCACTAAAATTTACTTCTTCCCTTAAATATCTGTCCAAAAATCCAAATAAATAGTCTGGAATTCTTTTGCATCTCAAAAGATTACTCTTACTTATTGTTTGCTTTCTTGCCAAGAGGTAAATGAAAAAATTGATTCCTCTCTTAAGTTTGTACAGTAAATATGAAGCTGGTTATCCTAGCTTAAACTGGAAATGGGGAGACAGCTGGTGTGGCTCTGAATTCACCTACCAGCTCATCTAAGCTCACCAATCAAACATCAAATCTTACTTGTTCAAGTGGTACAAAAACAAAGTGTAAAATCAACATGTTATGATGATTTTGTATACATCATACAATATACAATATATCAAGCTTCAGAGGTGTTGTTAGGCAAATTATACTAGATTTATAATCTTTTTCCCCATTTTTCTGGTCTTTATGCTAAGCTAAGCTAACTGGCTGCTGCCTATAGCTTCATATTTTAGCCTATAGATAGAAAGAGTGATATCAATCTTCTTGCGTAACTCTTGGCATATTTCCCAAAATGTTAAACGATTCCTTTATATGGCAACAGGTTAATGAGTGAATGGATAATGGTATGTTTACATAAAAGACAATAATTGCATGTTAAAGAAACTGATCAATCTTACAACTGTTTTACATCAAACTTTTCTGTGTAGATAGATTTAGATTTGAGTAGTCTCTGTTTGTTTAGCTGAGTTGAGATTAACATTGGAATGACCAGACTTTCCCCATTGCCATTTCCTCCTGCACAGGACATGTCTAAACACTTCCCTCGCCCTCTGCTTGAAGTGCTTCCCCACAATCACATACAGGAAAGGATTCAATGCGCTGTTACTATAGCCAAGGTAAGTAGCTAACTGGTTGCCAATGTCTAACACGTACACCCATGTACATCCAGAGATGACCTCATAATGATCCAAGGTGTCCAAGAAGATCAGGATCTGGTAAGGCAGCCAGCAGAGAATGAATACAGCCAGAACAACGAGTACAAGGTATGCCGCCTTCCTTTCCACGCTTCCTCTGCTGCCTTTTCTCATCTTCTGGCTGGTCCGAAGGACTTTAGTGACATGGTAACTACAGAAGGATACAATGGGAACAGGGATAAGGAAGCCTACTATGCTGACAGTCATGTTGAAGCGCAGTCTCCAGCCTTCATGGGGATACACTAAGTAGCATGCATCAATTCCCAGAGGCGGGTAGAACTGGACGGAGCGGAAGAGGATAGCAGGGAAGCTGAGCAAGACCCCAGCAATCCAGATACTGAAGCAAATCCCACGTGCCCAAAAGGACCGTCTCTCCCTCCCCTGGGTCAGAGGTCTAGTGAGGGCCACGTATCTATCCACGCTCACGAGTGTAAGGAACAGCACACTGCAATAATAATTCATCCCAATGACAATGTTGATAAGCTGGCACATGGGCTCCCCAAAGCTCCAGTGGAACTTGTTGATAATGGTTGCTACCCAGAACGGCAGGCAGGAAACCATTAGGAGATCAGCTGCTGCCAGGTTGCTTAGGTAGATGTCAGCCACAGAGCTGCGCCGCTTCTGGAGACAGAACACACAAAGCACAAAGGCGTTGCCAATCACTCCAAGAAGACAGATGATGGACATGTAGGCCGGCTGCATGGTGTAAACCCAATCCCAGGCGTCTGTGTGGTTGCAAACAAGCTCATCTCTTGCGGCACTCTCCATAAGTAACCCACCTGCTGAACTGTAGATCACTGTGAAAGCTGTTGGACAGTAACAGAGATTTTAGAGGTTGAAAAATAAGGGCGTATTCAAAAGTAATACACATACCAGTAAAACCTTTTAACTGTGTCAACACAGTTTTAATGTATGTGTCACTACCATCACATTATAATTTGAGTTACACAGTGTGAAAGGACAATGGATCTAATGGATCTAATGGAGTGTGGATAATGGTTCTTTCTTTATTAGTCAAGGCGCACAGCACACACATGCCGTCTTCAAAGAGAGGAGTCTTAGCAACAAATCTGTATAAAGCATCTGTAACTGAAAAGGACCCAGGTCACACATTCATACCTGCAAGGACACATACAGTATGATAACATACAGAAGTCCAACTGCAACGCTAACTTTTTGTGTAAACTGAAAATTAACTAAAATGATACAGCACCTATTGTGTACATTTTTTCTGAGAGAATTTTTTCCAAGAGAATACAATAGAATGAAGGCATGTGGCGAAGCATTTCTCATGGCAACTGTTGACTTGAGGGCCAGCTTTATTAGGAGACACACTGTCAGCTTGCATGGATCTCACTACAGCTGTGTAATGTATGTCTCTCCCTCTAACCCAATCATTATTTTAAATGTTTTAAAACTGAGGAGATGGTTGTGGACCCTAGAGGAGTGGGAGATCATAGTCTGCATCTTTCATCAGCAGGAAGGCCCATGTCGAAGCATGTGTTCTTGTTCATACCGTTTATGCAGACTCACAGTGTATGGTAGATCAGAGGATTACATTTTTATTCAACCAGGCTGAGTTAGAGAACATAGTTGGGTATGTGACGTCAACATGGTATGGCTAATCTCTCCCATCAATATATTAGCAGTCTGTTCTCAGGCTAGCACAGAGAATACTGAGAATACTTCACTCACTTGCTTATTTCTCATCTCGTCTCTCATGGTGTGTCATTCGCGAACGATAAATTTATTTTAAAGAAATTTTTGTGTGACTTGAAATGAGTGATTTGTTCATTTCCATGCATTCAAGCATGCTTCTGCTATTGCGGCCTCACAGAAGCAAGTGCGCTTGAGACTTCAGCCACAGAGCGGGTAACTTCCAGTTTAGCCCTCCATTGATTTGAATGGGGACATAATGATTTAATCATGTGGCTCTTCTAGACTTTCCAAATGTTATTAGACTGAATGAATAAAATTCTGAGTCATTTCACGTGTGTTGTCCACACGATCCACTATTTTACAGCCTCTTGTTTCACTAAGGGGAAAAGTTTTTTGGGCCAGTGTGCATCATGTGACAAACCCTGAAGTTGTAATTCCATGGTTTGGCCACTATGTCAAATTGGCTTGAATGCACGGTGCACTTTCTGGGGGTTTGTTACAAGTTCTATTGTCCCAAATTTGAAACTTCCCCCTGAATAGCCAATGGGGATGCTCAGATTAACATATCACATGACTATCCAATCAGGAATATCATTTCACTATCCAGTCACAGAATTGAATTTTGGAGCACTGAGACTGATATTGCTGTTTCATGGTAAATTTGGTTGGCAATCCCAAAGTTTTCTATCTGGAGATAAAAAAATAATATTAACTTATTACGTGAAGGTAATGTGGATATGGTTAGATGGTAAAATTGCCAGCATTCTCTAACGTTACCACTGCGTTAACTAACTTTGCTAACAGGAGCTACATTGAATTTATCAATCAGGTTGTGTGTGTTGTCATTATAACAATATTTGGTTGGCCTTGTTGATCATCTTATAATTCAGCCATTGCAATGATGTCACCACACATTTTTTCCATGTAAGGTGTCTATCTGACCCTATCCTGTTTTTTTCTTTTTTCAGAAGTGTAGTTTTCAGTGATACAAAAATCAGATCAATTCAGTGTGTAGGCTTCAATTGCAGATACCAGGGAGTCTTTCTGACAGTTTCAGGATAAACATGGCAAAATGAAAAACTGTTGAATTTCACTGCCTAGAAATTACCTTAGAAGGTGTAAAAAAAGGTGTAAGAATTACTCTTTTAATTTGTATTTTCTGTTCTTATATCTAAATTGCATTCCAAAACATATGAGGTCCAGTGGTTTTTAAGTACTGTGTGAAGCATATTTGGGTATTTTGAAAAACAGTATGAATAAAATGTATTATTATCCTTATTTGTAACATGAGGGTAAATTACAGTAAAAATCTTCTTTCAGAAAAGAGGTGCCTACTTAAAAAAAACATCCAATGGCCATTAATTACTGTCTGATTAACATCATGTGTGTCATACGTTACAAAACTAAATCTTACATTTTTCATTGTGTACAACTGCACAGTTTATTATAAAGCCTCATAACGCAAGCCCTCAGATATATTACAAGAGTAAATTCCACACGATTTCCTCAATGCATCTGACCCACTGATAGTGGTATTAAAAACTATATGTTGTATTCTAGCTGTCACAGTTCTGTAGTGGTGGGTGTGTAGTTCATGTTTCCTGTACTTAGTAATTTCTGCCCTCTAGTGTTCTTGTCTGATTTTACTTCCTGTACATGTCTTTTGATTGTCTAGTGCAGGGGTGTCCAAACTACGGTCTCTCAACTGCGGCCCGTTGTCTGTTTTGAATTGGCCCGCAGTAAATTCTAAAATTATAATGGAATATGGCCCACACATGAAACTTGCACTTGACTGTATTGTACTTCCTAGTGTTATACTTAGTTATATATGCTGTTTTAAGAAAGAACTGCCTACCATTTTTGTAACAAAAAAAATAAAACCATTAATGGAAAGTTGTGATAAGCATCTTCAATTATCAATTTACATTTGATTGATATTACTTAATTGAATACTCTAGAGGTGAGACAAAATATCTTACCTGTAGTGAGTGGCCCAGCCCTTCATATATTTTTCTGTATGTGGCCCTCATTGAAAAAGTTTGGACACCCCTGGTCTAGTGCTTTCACCTGTGTGTGATTATGTTCATCCCCAATAGTGTATTTGGTTGGTCTTGCCTTCCCACTTGTTGTGTTCAATTTTCTACAGGTCATATAATTAGAAAATCATCAAAAAGTTGATTTATTTCAGTAATTCCATTCAAAAAGTGAAACTTGGATATTATAGTCATTCATTACACACAGACTGATATATTTCAAATGTATGAGCATGTACAGCACTCAATACTTAGTTGGGGCTCCTTTTGCCTGAATTACTGTAGCAATGCGGCGTGGCATGGAGTCGATCAGTCTGTGGCACTGCTCAGGTGTTATGAGAGCCCAGGTTGCTCTGATAGTGGCCTTCAGCTCTTCTGCATCTTCCTCCATCTTTCTCTATCGCATCTTCCTCTTCACATTATCCCATAGATTTTCTATAGGGTTAAGGTCAGGCGAGTTTGCTGGCCAATTAAGAACAGGGATACCATGGTCCTTAAACCAGGTACGGGTAGCTTTGGCACTGTGTGCAGGTGCCAAGTCCTGTTGGAAAATGAAATCTGCATCTCCATAAAGTTGGTCAGCAGCAGGAAGCATGAAGTGCTCTAAAACATCCTGGTAGAATATAGAACATAACTTTGGACCACTCAGCAGCAGTCCAGTCATTTTTTGTCTTTAGCCCAGACGAGACGCTTCTGACATTGTGTCTTGTTCAAGAGTGGCTTGACACAAGGAATGCAACAGCTGAAACCTTGTCTTGCATACGTCTGTGCGTGGTGGTTCTTGAAGTACTGACTCCAGCTGCAGTCCACTCTTTGTGAATCTCCCCCACATTTTTGAATGGGTTTTATGTCACAATCCTCTCCAGGGTGCGGTTATCCCTATTGCTTGTATACTTTTTCTACCACATCTTTTCCTTCCCTTCGCCTCTCTATTAATGTGCTTGGACACAGAGCTCTGTGAGAAGCCAGTCTCTTTAGCAATGACCTTTTGTGTCTTGCCCTCCTTGTGCAAGGTGTCAATGGTTGTCTTTTGGACAGCTGTCAAGTCAGCAGTCTTCCCCATGATTGTGTAACCTACAGAACTAGACTGAGAGACCATTTAAAGGCCTTTGCAGGTGTCTTGAGTTAATTAGCTGATTAGAGTGTGGCACCAGGTGTCTTCAATATTAAACCTTTTCACAATTCTAATTTTCTGAGATACTGATTTTGGGGTTTTCATTAGTTGTCATCAAAATTTAAAAGGAATGAACACTTGAAATATAACTGTGTGTCTGTGTGGAATGAATGTATACATTATACAAGTTTCACTTTTTGAATGGAATCACTGAAATAAATCAACTTTTTGATGATATTCTAATTATATGACCAGCACCTGTATACTTCAATTGTTTGGCTTTGGCCTAATCCCAGTGTCCACACTCAGAGACTTTGAGGTGTGTTCCCAATAAGTCTGTGAGTGGTTGGGCTGTCCCACTGTCAAATCGTCAAGTGCGCAGAGGGTCCTCTCTCGGACATTTTGAGCCCTTTTTGCACCCTTTTCGTAAGTTCGCATTTGCAGACTTTGCCTGAGGGAATAGCCCACAGTTCATTGCGTTGTGACGTGAAATAGAGCGGTTACCTGGGGAAGCCCGGAAGCAAGAGAAAACACGGCAAATCTGCGTCATAAGAGAAGAAGAACGAACAAGCATGGAAACCAACACTAATGTTAAAATTGTTAGAATGTTTCATCACCTTATTACACACTTAGTTTATTCAACTGTTTATTTTAGTTTTTGCTTGCTTGATGCTGTTTTGACCAACAATAGTGCATCGATTATTGACAAAAGATTGAGATTTGCCTCTCCTCCACTATGTAGGGCAAGTGCCTGCAGGACTTAAAAATCAGTCAAAAACATAAAATAAAAAGTGTTTCAGCATCATCAAGGTAACATGGTAATGTGGCAAAGTGCTGTCCCATTCCTGTTTACAGCATCTTGAGCCCTTGCAGCCTCTTGCACTGATCCACTTACCAGGTGATATGAGTAAAGTCTGAAGTTTCAGGGTTTAGGGTTTAGGGGGGACATTGGGATTACATATGGATTACATATTACATTACATATGGACTACACACCCATTTCTGTTGTGGATTATTGTGCTTTTGTTTTTAACAACCAACTACACTTTAACTTTAAGTTTTAACACTTCACTTAAATAAACTCCACTAACTGTACCTCCTCTTTGTGAGTGTCTGCATCTGGGCCCTTAAGACACCTGTTTCTCTCTGAGCCATCACATTAGCTCTAGGAAAATTTATCATTTAAATGGGCAGTGTCCATTTCAGAATGTAGTATCATCTGAGTCATTGGGACATCTCTGTCTGGAGTTTTAGAGGATAAAGCAAAGTTTTGTTTCACAATACAGAGATCCCTTATAAAAGATTCACACTGTATCCATTACAGGTGTTTCAGAACTTGGGAAATTTGGCACAAATGGTACCATTGGTGGTATTACAGAAAACTGTCTCTTTCTATGCATTGTGTAGAAAACAGTTTTCATTTTCAACAGTTTTTCATTTTATCTAAAAGTGATAAGGGATCAAGCACAGACTGAAGCACTGTCATCTCTTCATCAGAGAGTAGTGACCAGAACTTGACTGTCTGAAGTGTAGGGGGTCATCTCTGCACCCTCCCCATCTGAGTCTGTTAGGCCCTATGGATGAGGGGAAAAAGAGGGTTTGGTTAATGTACATGTTTTTATGACAAGTACCTTTAAAGTGGACAATCATAAAGATTTGCAGGCAACACAAATGATCACCTCAAGGTATTCCTCTTCTTCAAGTGGATTTATAATGCCCTATTTGTTAAAAACAGTGTACAGTGTTGATCAGCAGTGTAGTTGTCTGCACAGTGTGAGCAATCCAGCCCCCTTCAAATGTTTTGAGGGATGCATGGTAGAAAGATGTAGTGAACAAGGAGGAGGTGCAATGTTAGATATCAAGGAGACGGCATCAAGTGGAACTATTATTGCTAATCTCTAGCAAACTTTTACAATATGTCAAGTCAGTCTAGCAATTTCTTGAAACCATCATGGGGAATAATGTTCAAGCTAACATTATATATTAACATTATTAGCTAAAACAAGCAGGCTCTACTCACCTACTAACGTTAGATTCAGAAGCTCAACTTCATTTTCCAACTCTTGCAGACTCCTGTCATCGGTATATTGGTCTCCAGAGTTATTCCAGTTAAAGGGAGAGTAAGTGATCCTGCAGAAGGATGGTCGATCTTTGATCTTAACTGCCAAACAAATACACCCCTCCCTTCCATGTTCCCTTAGAATCTCTGCCTCTAAAGGTCTCTCTAGCGTTGAAATGCCTTTGTCTTTGCCTGGTCATATAACTTTCTTCTATGTTTATACTCTTTAGACCTGTTTGTTGGCCATGTCTCTTTCTTGACAGTGCCTGTAGTCCAGCCTGTTTGAATGAGTAGGTATAGAACCTCTATAGAAGTCTTTCAATTTTCAATTTCAATTTTTCAATTTTATTTATGTAGCACCAGACAACACAACAACAGTTATCTCACAGCGCTTTTCATAAAAGAATAGGTCTAGACCGTACTCTGATGTTATTTACAGAAGCCCAACAATTCCCACCAAGAGCAACAGAGAGAAAGAGAGAGAGAGGGGAGGGAGGTGGTCTACACAGTATACACATAGTGGAACAGACAGTAAAGGTAATGTTGTTACAGACTGAGTGAAAAATGAACAGCTATTTATAGTAATGTTAATGATAATAATTGTAGTATTAATGATAACAATAACAGCAATAATAGCAATAGGACTAGTAACAGTAATTGTAACTATAATTTCAATTTGCTTTATCTGCATGAATGTCAACAGAGCAGTATTGCCAAAGCTTCAAGGAAAATACAAAAGAACAGTTCAATTCATATTGATCATTAAATAAATAAATAAAATAAAACAGTAAACATGTGTGTGTTTAAATAAAAATAGATACATTTAAAAAACAGTTAATGTGTGCGTGCATGTTTAATGACCAAATAAAAAAATAAAAAACAGTAAATGTGTGGGTGTGTACTATGGTTCAGTAGCATATAGAAGTCATTTTATGTTTAGGATCAATGAAGAAACTACAATATATTAATGAAAAAATCATAAGCATTAAATGAAAAATATAAAAAACAAACAAACCTATTAAGTAGAGAAAAATCAAAAGGCAGAGCGAGTTGTAGGCAAACTAACTGCAGATGTCATTTGTTTTGCTGGTTTTCTCTCAGGCTGTGAAAGGTGATGCATTTTATTCTGATCAGAGAGTGTATCAAAATCTGAGAATTTACTTTTAATTTTTGTTAAGAACTTTGTTCTGATATCTTCATATGTGTTACATTGTAGCAGGAAATTTTCTATCTCCAACTGTATCTGTGGACAGAGCTAACACAGCCGGGCTTCTCCAGGCAGCCAGGTCTGTCTGTGTTGGCCAGTCTCTATATGGCCAAGCTGTGGTTACAGAGTCTGTATGTAGTTAATGTCTTCCTCGGTTTCTGATCGCTCTCTGTGCTCAGATAGTCTGCCACTGGGTACTGTCTGTTAAGAGCCAGATAGGATTAAGGTTTGCTTTGAGTTTTAATGGTAGATGTCCAGTAGTTAATCTCATTTTCTTTTTGGTTAGCTATAATCTGATTGAACCAGATTGTGTGATTGTGTGCCACAATCTGGCACTCTCTCTCCTGCTGCCCCTCCCCCCTATCACTCCTGTGCACAAGCACTAACCCCACTTGTTGCTGATTGGTTGGAACAAGTGTAGGGTCCACACCTGTTTTCTATTTACAGAGCTAGGGCTGTGTAGGAAAAATGCATATTTTTTAGAGCACAAACAAAACGGAAACCTAGTGAACCATGAACCTGAATTTAATTAAAGTGTATTGGAATTTGTTGAAGTACGCTGACTTCCCCGAGTCCGTTGATGAGAAAGGATCAGAAGGAGACAGGTTATCAGATTCTCACAATATTTTATTGAGCTTACAAAGCAGATATATATCTGGAGACTCTGCTCTCTTAACCTAAGTGTCTTAGGATTCCCATAAGAATCTGAGGTCTTCCCGCTAAGTAATAACTATATAATGGGAACTGCACCCAGCTGCACATCTTCTTTTGCCTTATTTAGCTATGTCTGGTAAAAATGTAAATATCATGTATGACCTATGACCGTGTGTAGGCGTGCATTCTGGACAGTGTGAAGTGTACGGTGTGTGTGTGTCTGTGGGGTGATATATGAGTGTGAGTGTATGCTCTGTATGCTGCAGGCTTTACTGGGTGAAAGGTGCGGTTCCTGTTTTCTGCACAAGTGCTATGGTATGAGAGGCCCCATGAGAAATAATTCATACTTGGTCGCACACACAGCATCATAATAGCACACATATACCACTATACTCTTACATAAACACTAATATATCCTCATTCATGCATTATCATACTCTCTCTGTAGTGTATGTGAGAGAGTATAGTAGTGTGTGAAAGAGTATCGTATTGTATGTGAGAGAGAGTATAGTAGTGTGTGAAAGAGTATAGTATTGTATGTGAGAGAGAGTATAGTAGTGTGTGTGAGAGAGAGTATAGTAGTGTGTAAAAGAGTATAGTAGTGTATGTGAGAGAGTATAGTAGTGTATATGAGACAGAATGATAGTGCAGAGAAAAGTTGTTTGTGTGAGAGAGTTTGATTGAAACGGAAGCGAGTTTGATTGAAACGGAAATGGGAATAAATTCTCAGATGCTGAATGGCTATCTTTGATAAAGGTAGAGGAAGTGGGAATTTACGTGGTCCGCCTTCTCAATCATGATTCACATGAGAAGATGGTGGACCGGGAGCGACTTAATGAAGTCATTGGCCTCTTAAATAACATTTTAAAATCTCCGGCCATTGTCTCAACAATGTGAGAAACATTGCATCAAATTCGTCAGCCTTCGACAGGGTCTTCCTCCGCGGCCATTGAGGAGGAAATGCGGCGAATCTTCAGAGGTGGATCATGTGTACCGTTGTCAGGGAGCACTTCATCCAGTGCTAGCCTTAATGTGAACCAAGTGATGCAACCTCGATATCAAACTCAGCAGTACTTCGGCGGATGGGCTGCAAAGTCAAAGAAGAGGTGAGTAGATGGAATAAGGTTTACTGATATTTAGCTGCAGATTTGTTTTTCATTTGAGCCCCAACAACATCTATTGTTTAACTAGCTTTAACTGTTAATGCTAGCTAAATAGTAAGTTAGCTATAGTATTAGTGACACAAGTAACATTAAATATTAACTTAGCTGTTAACGTTTCATTTGCCATTAGCAATGAACAGTGAAAATATTAGAAATAACATTAGGCCTAACGTTAGTGTTTAATTTTGTTAAAATGAACCAAACTAACGTTAGTGCAGTGCCTGCTCGTTTTTAAGATAACGATAGCTAATTTAAAGTAGGCAATTTTTAAGTTAATCTTGATCGCTATACCTTTGTGAGTACTGTATATAGAAAAAAACCCGAACTGGATTGGTGCATGCAACACGGAGCTGCTACAGCTAATGCCCAGAGCTCCCACGTAGCTAAAACGGCAGTTATGGTGGCATTTACATAAAGAGTGTCTTTCTGCCTCTTAATAGATTCAAAATGCAATTAAAATGTCTGTCCAACATGAACAGGGCTCTTACATGACAACAAGATACATTTAGCGACTCAGACATTTTTTAAATTCACGGCTAGCTGTAGTCTCGCGCTGAAGTCCCGTGGGAACTCCGTTCGTGTTATTCAATGATATGTGTATGTTAGATATATGAATAGAGGTATCAACCACCTCCAACAGTTCCTTTTAAATGTTTGGCTGTTAGTCTGGGCTTCATTTTTTTGTACATAGTTGAGCATTCTGTGTTGTGTTTCTTGAGTTATCTTAATTAAGTGGCCACTTCTAGGCAGAGTAGCTACATACCAAAATGTCCTCCATTTATAGACAGTTTGTTTAACAGTGGTCTGATGAATTTCTTAACTCTTTGAGATGACCTGGGAACCCATTCCACTTCATGCAAATCAACAATTCTTGTTCATTAATCTGAGAGCTCTTTTTGTGAGGCATAGTTCACATGAACAGATTCCTGTGAATAGCAAACTCAAAATCTTTGGAGTCAATATAGCTCTAATGCACACTTCCAATCTTGTTTCATTGACTGAACTCCAGGTATGCTAACTCCTGAGTACTGTGAATGTTTAATGGCTATTCAATGAAGATACCAAATATTGCGATTGTTTGTGTGTTATTAGCTTAAGCACATTATGCTTATTATAATGTATAGACTTGTTATAATGTTGCCTGTGGAAAGACACAGCAGGCACGACTCCTCAGATGTTCCCACCATGCCTATGTAGAGGCTATAACAGAAGTTGTGTGCAATGTTAAAGAGATGCAGGTACCCTTTACATGCTATGTCCATGAATTAAATGCAATGGTTTCTTAGCTTGCACTTTCCAGTGTTGCATCACATTTGCTTGTTAGATTCACACTGTACCAAAATACATGTATAAACACTGTAACAAGAAAATTAATGTTTATATCTACAAAAGCTATTGTATAGTTTAGAATGTAGTTAGCAGTAATGGTTACAGGGGAATTATGACCTATGCTTGTTTGACATAGATATGTTAGGATAACAAAGAAAGTATCATCTTATCCCTATCTAAATTATTTCTTTTTTCTTTAAACAGGGCACCTGAACACCAAAACATAAAATCAGCACAGGAGGTGCTCCTCAGTCTTGCATCCCAAATTGACACTAACCAAAGATGCAGGTTCAATATAAATAGGTCTTCAGTAATGGATGGGGCTCTGCGTGGCTTCAGACGACTGTCCTACAATCCCACGTACCAGATGTGCATCAAGTTTTCAGATGACTTGGGAATGGAGGAAGGGGCTGTGGATCTTGGTGGCCCTAGGAGAGAATTTTTAAATCTGGGCCACAGGCAATTTACCCCTTGAGAAACTGCAGGGAAAACTGCAGGGAAAATCTGCTAGAAAGGCCTGCGATTGGATGGTGAATTAATTTTCCTGATTGGATAGTCAAATGATATATAATTCTGAACATCCCCACTGGCTATTCAGAACGAAGTGTCAAATGTGGGACAAAAGGTCTTTTAACTGTAGGTTTGATTTGTACCTTGATTGAGTCACACATACAATTTAGTTCTGTGTGAACTTTTTTCACCTGCAAACCTTTGTGGAAATCTTCTGTATGTGGTCACACATTAGACTTTTTTTTGTGCCAATCTTTTTCATTTCTTCACAAAATTTCATGTACAGCTACAGATATTTTTACAGACTGAATCATTTGTATAGATATTTTTTACCATTAAAAATTTTTAATTTTTTTGATCAACACATTTTTATGCATTGACAAGTTCAGATATGGTCATACATGGCTACAATACTTGGACCCTATATTTATTCTGTAATTTGTGATACTGGGCTATATATATAACTTGACTTGACTTAACATGGTATGCTGTTGACAGGAGCTATATAGCCTACAAAGTTTGATACAAGAAACCCCCCTCTTTTTTTTAACAAGCCCACATACTGTAGCATTTGTTATGTATCGTTTGCCATCTGTCTCTTCACAATATTCAACATTTGACCATAATAGAGTAGACTAACTTCTCCTGTGTAATCTTTAGCAGCTCCTGCACACCCATTGCTGTGTTCATTCTGCATTATAGAAAGGTGATGGTCTAGTTAGCGTTAGATGTCTTTCTTTCGTGGGTTCAGTTGGCAATCAATACTCACATTAACATGTTTTCCTGTGACCTAAGCTCTGTGTCGTGATTCAAATCAAAGGGTAGCGCATGGAGACACGGACAAACTGTGGAAAGTGTCAGTGTCAGTCACAACCCAAACCCATGTAGAATGCTAATGTACAATAGGGGACCCTTTCATTGAAAAATAGAACTTAATATTCCTTTTTTTGTAAGCATAATTTTGATAAAAAATGTACTTAAGTCAAAACAAACTGAGGTTATACATTATAAAGAATACTGATTTTTTAGCAAATGTTGATTTCAATTTGACAGCAAAATGTAGACCTAACTAACACCCTTGAACACATCAGAATATATATTCCGGATTTGACTAAAGATGTGAAAAGCATAGTAGCATAATCCTAAAAGGCAGACTAAAATACATGGTACCAGGTCAAACTGTATTTTTGGCATACATTTTTACCCTTTGAGGTAACTATGTCTGCCTGCATGTTTTTTGTTCCACAACAATTTCCAGCCCTGGCAATGGTGGTAAAGCCTGACTCCTAACAAAGATTTCCTGTTTGGCATGACATGCCTTCATTTTGGGGACAACTAGGGGTGTATACTTGCCCACAGCCCACAATGAGTCAACATTGGGCCATTAAATGGTGGTGTGGGGAAAATGTATAAGGAGACAATTTATGTCCATACAGCCAACAAAAATGAGTATGTTTGTGTGTCACCACTGGAAACTCTTTGACAGAATCCTGTTTTTAACTTTGCAGACAATGAGTCAGAAACACCAGAAAAAACAGTTGTTATGACTCTTTTATGTTCTTGTTTTTGTGCTCAACTTAACATTTGAAAACATTATAAAGATTCAACAAGACATCTATAAAACAATGTGTATGTTTTATTTGATGGCTGTGTACAAAGAAAAACAATCACTGGTATTATTAATAATCTGAGTTATTAGCAATACAAGACAGAATATGAAAACTGTATTTACATACATTATTTTGCAGCAACCAGGCTGATTAAGTTTACAACATCTGTACATTCAAGATACTGTTACCAATGTTTGTAACAAGGGGCTAGCTTTAGTTTACAGCATGTGGTGAAACTGTTATAAAAGTGAGAAAAGCAATTGTGTTTTGATAAATTACATAATTATTTAACATGGTTGAGACACAATAACACTTGTTAGCTATCTGTAACACAGGAGGAAAGATTAATTCAAGCCTTGTATATTGACGAGATGGAATTACTACACAAGTACATCTACAACAAATTATTGTTTCATCCATTGACGTAAGACTATCAGTATTTTAAACCAAAGTCTTCAGTGTAGAGGACAGTGAACGTGTGGACTCCGAGGTCGCTGTTCTCTTAATGCTCCACTGCTTGAAAACTTCCCGAACTTTTTTCCGGAAATTCTTTCCTACGATGACATAGAGGATGGGGTTGAGAACACTGTTGAAGAAGGCTAAGTAGGTAAAGATCTGGTTGCAGATCTCTAGGACAGTGATGACGTGACACCCTCCCAGGACATCAGCTCGTAAGAGAACATCTAGTGCAGTGACCACATGGAACGGCACCCAGCAGATCATGAATGCCAGGAGGACCACTAGCACCAGAGTGGTGGCCCTCTGCTCTGTTTTCTCAGCATTGAACCTCTCTATTGCCTGGATCTTCAAAGCTTGAATAATCTTGACAGTGCAGTATAAGATAATCGAAAATGGGATGATAAAGCTAAAAACAATCAACATCCCATCACAGAGCAGCCCTACAGTGTGGTTTGGGTAGTCCAGAAAGCACGCATTTACATCATACTCAGGAAAATATTTCTCTTCCCTGAAAATGAGCTCGGGGACACTCAGGAGCAAGCCAAAACCCCACATCAGCAAACAGCCCAGTTTGGCATATTTTGGCCTACGCATTCTGCCATGGGACATTGTATGCACCAGTGCCACATAGCGATCTATGCTGATCAAAACAAGGAAATAGATGCTGCAGTAGGCATTCATTTTAATGCCCAGATTGACGACTTTGCACAAGAACAGACCAAACGGCCAGTCGAAACCTCTGGCTACATTGACAGCCCAGAAAGGCAAACAGGACACCAGGACAATGTCAGCAGCAGCAAGGTTGCTCAAGTAGATCTCAGCCACGGTGCAGGCCTTCTTATGAAGGCAGAAAATCATCAGGACAAACACATTAAACACAATCCCCAGCACCGTGATGAGCAGGATATACACTGGCTGCCTGGTGCTGAGCCATTCCCAGGAATCCAGATCAGGACAAAGACTGCCATTGGTGTTGTTTTGGTCTCCATATAAAGCTGTTGTGCTGAAGTCTGGGATGCTGTGAAGAACATAAAATGAAGACAAACATTTAAATCAAAGCAACTGTTTAGCATTTTGTGAAATAAACTTTTTAGATGGGAGAGTTAGATGGTCATATGACCATAGAGTAAATACACTGCTCAAAATGATAAGGGAACACTTAAATCAAACATTATATATAAATGAACAAAATATTTAAAAGTTCTAAATCTTTGCTGTACACTGTACAATTAGTTGAGAACAAAATGGTGTAACAGCAGTCAATGGAAACCAAAATCACCAACCAACTGAGGGCTGGATTCAAAATCACACCGAAAATCAAAGTAAATAAACTGAAATCACAGGCTAATCCAACTTGCATGACTCATGTCATGCAACATGTGACTCAGTGTGTATGGCCCCCATGTGCCTGTACGCACTCCAGACAACATCTGTGCATATTCCTGGTGAGACGGCAGATGATGTCCTGGGGGATCAGTGCCTCCATCATCAAGGAACTGCCTACACACTCGGGCCACATGAGGCCGGGCAAAGTCCTGCACCAGGAGGAACCCAGGGCCCAGTGCACCAGCATAAAGTATGACAATGGCTCTGAGGATTTCATCCTAGTTCCTAACAGCAGCCAAGGTACTATTGGCTAGCATGTCGAGGTCTGTGCAGCCTTCCAAGGATATGCCTACCATCACTGACCCACCTCCAAACTGGTCATGCTGGATGATGTTGCAGGCAGCATAATGTTCACCACAACATCTCCAGACACTTTCACATCTGTCACATGTACTCAGTGTGAACCTGCTCCCTTTCTGCAGACACCAGGGCACCAATGGCAGACCTGGCAATTCTCATGTTCTCTGACGAATACCAATTGAGATGCAGAATGCTGGGCTGTGAGCACAGATCCCACTAAGACTAGCTGTCTTGCTCTTGCCTCTACAGTGGATCTGTTGTCGCTTTTATTTGCAACAAAACAAGTGACACTGATTCACTATTGCTTATGCTTCTTACTGGACAGATTGATATCCCTAAATTGACTTATAATGTGAGGATTAAGTGTTCTCTTTTTTGCAGTGGTATACAGTATGTATTTTGCGGGGCCAGCAATCCTTTGCATATATCTAATCTTCAGCTGACCTTTTGGAGCGCCAATTACACAACCAATCATAAACAAAACAGTGTATTTAAATGTCCATCTCCAAACTGTTCTGCTCTTGGATCATCGTTGCATTTTACCCTTGAACTGACCCACCTACCAGCCTGTCCTCCGCCCATAAATCATTAAGTAGCAGCCTGTTTCCATTGTACCTGTGTCTAAGTCATGTAGCACAGTGTTTGCCAATAATGCGAAACAGGTCTGGCTCTGTTCACCCTAATTCCCCTGAAGGGTCTGATTTTGCTCTGCACAAAATTAGATCTTACTAAACTTTGTTTTGCACTGAACCATTATGTCAAAGTCAAATGCAACTTTTAAATAAAACTCTAGACATATGAGAATGTTTTTTAATGTAATGAAAATAACAATCAATAGAGCTGCAATTTGAGAGAGAGAGGACTTTTTCTTTAAACGTGTCAGAGAAGAGTTTGTTTTTTAGCTGTGCATAGAAGGTACCAGCCCTGGGGCAGTGTCAACAGTGCATTATGTAACTGCTGCAAAGTGCAACATGTGCTTTACAGCAACCAAACATTTAACGTTTATAAAGTTGATTGTTTTTAGTGTGTCTTCTTAAAAATGGGGCCAAAACTGAGCTCAAATGTGACACACTGAATTAATGTGATTTTCATGAACTTTTTCATTCCATAAACACATCTGTTACTGCTATTTTTTGTGTATCAGCATAACAAAACATTTAACCAAAATGTATATATCAAAAAAGAGAGGGGATAAAAACTTCTGTATATTTCTAAAGGTATTTAGAGAAATACACAACACAGTAAAAGACAAGTCTGTGCTTGTAGGGACAATCCCAGTTTTTCTCCCCTTCTCTTTGAGTTTGTTTCAGCTTAACTCACTTTTCCTGTTACATTTCAATGCATCTTGTTAGCCAACTTATCTTGATGAATAATGAATGTGAACAGCTTTCTTCACACATCATTACATTTTTAACAAGTTTCTGTACTTAATTACATAAAATGATCATAAAGTACAACACTACTGTACGTTGTAAATTCTCAGTGTTATTAAAAACATGGCTTTAATATATCAATGCAAATGTGAAGTATTTTACAATATATAAACCATTACCTTACCTTGTAGATTGAAGAGTCATTCCTCCTGAGTAAGTCCACGTGTGAAACGTTCGGCTACACTGCTCCAGCAACCTCTCTACTCTACTCAGTCTGTCTCTGACTCACCCTCTTAAAGGAAACTGTGATTACACTGATGTCAGCCAAAATGTTTTCAGTCTGTATGCTCTCTTTTTCTCCCTCTCCTGTTTCCCTTAAGTAAGATCATACACCGCATGTCTATGTGCTTGGGATCTAACATATTAATAGTTAGTGTTTACTTGATGTTTTGTGATTGGATAAATCAGCTTATGTAGAGACAAGAGACAAATAGAGACAAATGAATCCATTTTCTGCACTGCACTGTATTTACTATAAAATTGTCATTACTGTGAACAGCAACATTATAATGGCTTCAGAAGTGCATTATAGGGATGTTGTTACACAGTGAAGCCTTAGATTACTGTGGGGAATCTGAAACCATGGGACAGAAGCATTGCATGAAAACGCAATGTAATGTCATTTGGCCAGGCACTGTTTTGGCCAATTAAATACACATTCCTGAGAAATCTTTGTAATGTGATTTCCATAGTTTTACTTTTTACCTTTTGATCACTGACAAAATTAAACAGATAAAAAAGTGTTTTTTGCAGGGTTGCCTGGTCAAAGCAGGAATTCGGGTTTGCCAGGATATTGAGGTTTTTACAATGCTGCTGTTATATACAGTCTATGATTATCATTTCTAATTGTTCTCCGTCGAAACATTTGGTTACTACAAGACATTTGAAAAAAACATACCTTCCAACTAACATATCCACCAGGGCTGCCCCTAATAGTCGACAAATGGTAGTCACAGAGAAAAAAAACTAAAACCACAAACTCCATTCAGGCAGTATCAGAGGACTGTTACAGTGCGAAGCTTCTTTAATGTAACACAGATGTAACTTATCGGCGCTCACTGCTCTGCTGCTAAATCCAGCTGCCATTTGCTAGTTAGCTAGTTAGCCCAGTTAGCGGCCCATGTTAGCTGGCTCTTCCCAGACATGGAGCGCAGTGTATTGGGGGAGTGTTGGTGTTTGTTTACACCACTAGCACAGGACTATGGGAACACAAGAAGAAAGAGGCATTCCCAGCAGGGAATGCAGCCAAGGAACTGTGCTGGAATGAGCACCAGAACCAGAGTCGGAATGAGGCCAGTCCCTAGGTAATAAAGAGGACTCTGAAATCGGGTACAGGTGGGGACAAGAGATGCATCAAATGGGAGAGGTGCGAGTTTGTAGCGAGTTAATCTGTAAGTTATGCTATAGGGCTGGACAGTTTCACCTAAAATCAAAATCATGATTAATTGCACATTTTACCTCAATTATGATTAGTGAAAGTTTATTTTGTTTTTGAATGTTGTTTATTATTGTTTTTTCGCCCTTATAGTTCATTTACAACATTTTTATTGTAAATATGCTCTATTATTAAAGCTGGGTTTATTTATTTTTTTATTCATAGTTTTTCAAAATTGATTTTCTAACTATTAATTGATAAGGTAATGTTGATGTCCACATTATGGAGACACGGTTCCCCTATGTTTGGCGCATCTACTAAAATTTCTGCTGCTACTAAAATTTCACTCAATTATTAATGTCAATGCACAAGTACTGATTTTCACCCGCACACTGTGTGAGTATGGCAACACACGAGAACTTCCTCTCCTCATTCATCGAAGGACTTCTAAGTTAGCTGCTGTTATAAGAGCAGCAGAGTTAGGTATTTGAAGGAGTGGAGTGTGTGTTTGCGAGTTTGTTGTCAGTCTGGCAGGAAATGTACAGTGTAGGTCACAGTGTGTCTGTTAATAAAATGGATGTCTGAAAAGTGAAGGTGATAACCAACATGGTAAAATTACGTCGGTTAGAGGATCTGAATTTCGGTTTCAATAACAATAACTTTTCAATTAATTGTCCAGCCCTATTACGTTATAGTCTGTCGTGTTAAGTCTGCAAGTATTTGTTGTTGTTAAGTTGGAGGTTACTAATGCCAGTGTTTTGAACAAGACTTGTGATAGCCTGCTGTGTTGAAATAAATTTAAACAAAATGTTCAATCTCATTCAGATTTATTACCGCTTGTCGTTTTTATCAGACAGCTCACTTGTGTGTTTGTAAAATGTATATTTTAAAGGGGCCATGTGTAATTTTCAGTGGCCTCTAGCGGTGAGGTTTCCGATTGTAACCACTACCTTTTCAAGCATGAGCTTATGTGCGTATTCAAACCAATGAGTGAGCCAACAGAGATTGACATACTGGAGATGGCAGCAAATAAAATGCCGGAAACTCAGGTAAACTCCCACTACAATGTTATAGTAACATTTTGCATAATATTTAACATATAAATTAATGAATGCTGCATGATAACAGCAGGTTGACTGCTTTTATCCGACATGATACATTAGCGTTAAATAGCCTGCTGGATTTTCAATAATTGTATGTCTGTGTGCAATGTCGACATATCTACATTTATTAGATGATAATGTCAATGGTGAGTGAGCTAGACTGATATCATAGATGAGATTGTTGCCACACAGTAGTAAGTTTTTATTTAATGTACCACAGTGTAAGCACAGTTACGTTATATTTTTTGTCAGTCCTTGAACTCAAACCATTTTCTGATGCCCCAAAATATGTTATTGTATTAATATCATAAACATGCAACTAATGGCTTGAACTAACAACTATTAGTTGACTGGGAAAATCTCTAGATGGGGGCAGCCCT
Source organism: Lepomis macrochirus (assembly GCA_024633595.2). Classification (NCBI taxonomy): domain Eukaryota; kingdom Metazoa; phylum Chordata; class Actinopteri; order Centrarchiformes; family Centrarchidae; genus Lepomis; species Lepomis macrochirus. The sequence goes on along the minus strand of JALXJV020000022.1, from coordinate 17,786,324 downwards.
AATTTTACACAACCTAAGACCCTGGCCCTGCATGTTGCAAGTTTAATCTGAGGTTGTTCCTGTTTGTCTTTTATGAGGGTGTTTTGTTTCCCCAGGTTTGACTCCCCCAAAACCACAGGACTGGGAACACAATGTCTTCCTTGTGGCGATAGGATTTGATTTATAGGTAGAAAGGGTGAATGACAAAGTTCTGAATTGTTGCACAGTACAAAATGGCAAACAATTCACCCTTTGGGCATCATCTTGATGTGGCACACTCATTCATTGTTTGAATGTAGGGTGATTAGTGGTTTTTGTGTGTCTAGTTTGTAGTTTAATAATCTGCCCATTTATAAAGAACTTGTTTATGTGGTTTGTGTGTATGAAATCTATGGTGACTGTAAACCGACTCTGTAGCAACCTTCAAATCAATATTGAAGTAAATATTTTTTGAATTACTATATAACAAATTGAGTATTTAATGAATAAAGTAATGCATTAAAACTCCTGTATAGGCTGTTGCCCTCTAATGAATAAATATTTAGTTTAACTCTGTTATTTTATATTTTATTTCTGACCCTAAGTGGGTGCAGATCCGCTACTTCCTCTTACAATATTAAAGCCATTCACTATGATTATTTTAATGTGGGTGTGCTGGGTGTGTATTACTAACAATGTGGGAAGATGGACCTGTGGTTCAATCTGTGAGCCTGTGATTATCACTTTATCAGATTATCTTATATGAGGACTGAGATTTTCAGTCAATAATGTGTGGAAACGGATCTGGTATGTCATATTCATGTGATTAACATGCAATAAAAGCATGCCCATGATCGTGAGCTTCCTTAAAATACTGTTGCTATAATAAATTTCAGTTTTGCCATTTCTGGTTAGTCCAAAACACAGATTTTGAACATCCGCATGATATTCTGCAATGTAACTTAGAAGATATAACTGTTATTATACATGAACGCTTAACCATATTTTACATGAAGGACCATAATCTAAGTAGCCAGTGACCTCAAAGGGACCTACAGCAGGTGAGAGTCCAGTAACCAGGCTCAAGCAGTTAGCATTCAGTTGTATATTTCTAGTTGGCAGCTGGCACTATTCTCTCGCCCACCATTAGTTTCCCATGGTAGGTCATGGCAGATTGTCTGTCATACAATCTAATAACAGCAATGCAATGAGACTTCCTGGTGTTGCTGTTGAAATATTGTTTCCTCCTTTTCTCATCTACCCTTTCCGTGGTTCCTGAAATGATAAGAGTCAAAATAATGTCTTATTTCATGGATTTTTCTAATCACTTGTATGACTGATTGGTCTTTGTACAATGAACGTATTGTACAGTATTTACTTCTCACTCATGACACTTTCCTCGGAACCAAATGCATACTAGATTTTTCAAAGTAGTTATGTAACACACACACACATTTATTACAAACAAAGGAAGTTATTATGGTTATTATGGCCAGAGTTAAAATCAAAAGATTTAAATATCGACATCCATGTCAAGTTATTTTGGATTAATATTGATTCAAAGACATTCCCTCTTGCTGTTTTGACAAATTCAACTCCTCAAGAGACTTGCTCTTCAGACTGCACAACACTTCACACGTCACTTGTTCCGTCTGGATTCTTCATCTTCTGTACCGCTTTTGTGTGGATGGATGTCCATATACTTGGACAAACTTTGTCTTAAAGACAATATACAATCACATGCAATGACACGAATAGTGTTATTTAATCAATTAAGCTATTTTGCTTTGTGTTTAAGACAATTTTGATGTCCATTGTAGCATGCTGCTTTAAGGACGTGGATAAATGTACTGGGCCCCTCTTTATAAACCCTAAATCAATGAAATAGCTCACATCCACAAAATGAACATGAAAAGCTGCCTTTGTAGCATTGTATGTAATAAACTACAGACCCCCCCCACTCCCCCCAAACATCGGGGGTCTGACTATAAAATGAGAAGTGGCTGTTTCAAAATTGCCTACAGTGATGGCTGGGTTGTTAAGACTTAAGCAAAATTAGTTCAATGGAAAGCATTTTAATGGGCTGACTATAAAACAGTTTAACAAGACAATAAAAAAACAGGAAGAAAGGGTTGAATGTATTTCCACAAACAACTGTACCAAATCGTTATTTAAAGGTACAGTTACTGTATTTCTGATAATTGTTCAAGCCCAGATATCAATTACACAAACTGTAATTAAAGGAATGTAACCTTTCTTCCTAAGAAATGGCTCACAGCAAATGAGTAAACAATGAACAATGATTTGCACCGTTGCTGCCCCAGAAATACCTCCTGTCTTTTGGCTCGCAACAGTTTTCACCAACAATTTAGTAACAATGCCAAAACTGCCAATGAAAACATAGAGGTAAGGAGTTTTACTGTGGTTTGTCCTCTGAAGACGTTCCATCCTGTTCCTGTGTCTTGCTGCATGGGTTGGTGGAAAAGTAAACTTAATGTACAATGTTGTAGCTTGTTTCCATTGAATTGTAGACAGTTAACATAAAATACTGTAAGTAATACTATAATAAATGTTGACAGCAAGGTCTGTGGTTTATCCTGAGTAAGAAAAACATTGTTTCTGGAAATGGAAGCTGTTGTTGGGTGTTGGGTCAAATGGAATTTTCCAATGATATGAGCACCACATAACATTTATTAGATTTTACAGCCTTGTTACTTTAGGCTAATGTTTCTGATTTAAGCCTCTCAATTCTTCATAAGTTTAGAGACTCCTTTACATAGTGGACTCTAAAGTAATTTCTCAAGCTGACAGGTCTTTGAGTAATTATGGCAATAGACATAAACGCTGTTCATGTCTCAGTGTTGTTTAATGAGGTAAATAAAAAATGTCTGGACGAGGGGGCGGCAAGACTCATTGAAAAACTCAGCTCACTTCCCTTCTTCCGTCTCCTTCTGTTTGTCTCCTTTATTTTCTAGTATATGAGTTCCATTTCTTGGTGCTGATCCCACAGCCGTTCCCTGTTTCATTCAATTCCTCACATATTTGAGATAACAGGGCTGAGCTCCTCTTGTGTCAATTATATATTGCTTTCACAGCTGTCTGGCACAGTCAGGGACTTTGAAAGGAGAGTGCAAGCTCATATGAGATTGCTGCCCCAAAACATTGAAATTCTCTTCTTCTCACTATACGATTCTCTCCACTATTGAGATTTTCTAGAGTCTTAAAATACACTTTTACTCACTAGCCTTTAACTGTTCCTAACTTTCCCAGCTCAGGTAGTTCCCCTGAAGTCACTGTAGGTCTCTGCGATTTAACTATTATTATTATTACTATCATCACTGTATCAACCGTGTTGTGTGGAAAGAGCTTTATAAATAAAGTTCAGTTGAGTTGAGAGGTGGAATCAAACCAGCCTCAGGGGATGACCCTGAGAGTGGCCCCAGGCCTTGCCTCTCGTCTGAAACCACTAATGCAACTTTGACGGGCATTGTGCGATTCCACTAATTCAGCCAGCCATGGAACACAAGGCCATTTCTCCAACCCATATTTGTAATTTTGACTGACTGCTCAAATGTTTCTGGAAAGAAAATACACAGACCACCTAATACTGCTGTCATAGAAACAGAGACTGTAAAATCTGTCAAATGAAGGCGGAAAATGAGCAAATCGTCCTGAGGTAATAAAAAAAGGATTTAATTTCACATCCCTTTTTCATATTAACAAACCAGCCATCACAAGACATTATGCAATGCACTGAGTCAGCTACCCGTGGGTGGTTGCAATACAAACATTTGTCGTCTGATTTTGAGTTTTGTTTTCATTATGTGAATAAAAAAACATTTTGCCTACACCAGGAAATCTGCCATTTATGGTGAAATAAACATGTTTGTGTGCAGTGACGGAGTTGAAAGTTTACGTTTCTGGCCGTGGGTAGCAATAGTTTAGAGAAGAACTGAGTGAGAGGTAAACTATGCGGGAGAAAGCCACTTGATTGGGAATGAATATTTGATCATTCAGCCACTCCCAGACTGTGGTTATGACCTCAAAATGATTTTAAGTGTCCACTTTGTCAACATCTGCCAATGTTATTGCGAAAAGGGAATTTTCCCATCCTTGCTGTAAATCAGACCAATTTATATAAGTGTTCATATGCTGTAAAACCATCTCAGCAAGACACTATGCTTTAAACTTATTATTATAAAGCATCTGGAAAAATGTCCATAGTGTAAAATAAGAAAATGAGACACAATAGAGACTGTTTATTATGCAAGAACTCAGCTTCTATTTTTTTTTAATTTTCCACCATTAAAGAATGTGAAAACTCAATGCAATTTAAGACAAAAAGATAACAGGCATGTCTTTTTTTAGACAGTTAAATATGGTGTACTACTTTTATTCTGATGCCGACTGACAGACTACATTGCCAAAGTTAGTCTCAGAGGGATAAAAGAGATGACTGCTTGTTGTACTTAATGGCTTTTGACAGTATGGTGATACTTACAGAGAGGACTGCGACTGCATATTGCGACCTTGTCTCCTTCATATCTCTAAAAAGTCTCGAAAACTTTAAGAAAAGCTGGCACAATGAAAAAATAAAGGAAATGCATATTTTGTTAAAACTTTCACTCTTTCATTTCAAGTTGCTTCTTATCATATACAGTTTACTTCTAAACTATACAAATAAGAGATATATAGGATATCTGGCTACATAGACTAAGACAGGCAGGGAAAACCCCTCACACCATGCACATAATCTATTTCCTTCAAGTAATTTCTCCTAGTGTGCGTCAACAGACATAGAACAGTCTCTTTCCACATGACATCACATGAACTGTTAAAACAGCCATATTATGTTACAGAGCAATGAGCCAGCAATACAAAATACTATACATTACACACACATAAGTATATACAATGGATCAATTTGGCTTAGTCTTAACATACTGTATATACTGTAAACATACTCTGTAAAACTTATTACACTTTTCTACATGATGACTTCTAGTCTTCCTTGCCCTTTTATCCTAAATTGGCAGAAGTGTGAGTATATTTACAGAATAGTGAATCCTTTGCCAATAAAGCTTATTGTGATTCAACAGTACACATACAGTATGTGATATGTGTACCCTAATCATTATCATTGTGGATTACCATCTAAAAATGCTTGATATAGAGCCCTCTAGTGGGTGACATATAAAATGTTCTGAGCTTGGAAATGTAAAAGACAAAACACTAAGACATAAAGGGACAGTTGACCCTCCTCCTTTGAAAAAACACATGCATATTAGAACATGTATGGAATTTATTGATTAATACTTGACTGTCATTAGATATGTGATTTATCTGAGGCTACTGAAATATTTGCTTTAATGTGAATGTGATGATTTCTGTCTAAAATATATAACATACACTATAACTTGCTTTCAAACAGTGATGGAATGCACATTTACTAGCACTGCAATTTACAAGTACTGCAGTTAAGTGTAAGTTTGAGGTACTTGTACTTCAAACTTGTGTATTTCCATTTTCTGCTACTTTATATTTATAGTACATTATTTGTGGAGGAGTATAAAGTATAAAGTAGCAGAAAATAGAAATACTTAAAATTGTAGTTTTTCTTACGTCTTTCTTACTTTACTTACTACTTTACACCACTGATAATATATAATGATGTCGACGCTGACATAGGCCTTCATTCTTCATTATAATTTGATTATAATATTTGTTACTTAAGCAATGTTGTATTGTAACAGTAATAGTATTTGTACACTGTGGTATTACTATTTTAAATTAAGAAAGGCCCTGAATATCCTACTTGATTGAAACAACACATAAATTATCTTACATGTCATGGATCATAAATAACATGGTGGGTATAGGAATTGCCAGAAACAGAAAACCTGTCTCCTGGCTCACTTGCCAAAGTTTCAGCGTGGACTGGATGACAAGATCAGCATCGATCAATCTCTGCTCTGAGAGCAGCACCTGTCAGACATACATCACCACACAGAGAAATGGACAGGAAGGTTTCTACTGTTAATCCTGATCCTTTTCCTCTCCATTCTCTTGCATTTTGGTTCTTCTCAATCATCCTGTCATTTTCTGTCAGCCTTTGCATCTGTCTATCTGTCTCTTTATTTGCCTCACTCTGTTGTTAAATGGATCCCATATTAGCCCCCGGAGTGGTTTCCTCTTTAGTCTTGGCCAGCAACCGTGTAAGTGAGGCTCAACTGTGTCTGCCAATGTGTGCGTTAGGCAACTAGAGTGATACATGCCAGTCTCCATGGTGACATGTTCTGCATACTGATATCCAATCATATCCAGTGTAGTGACAGAGCTGTGGCAGTGGTTTTCTGGAGAATGGGAGTCCAGTGCTTTCTGAGAATGATGTTTACTGTTACACCAGCTATGCAGATCAGGTTCCTGCTTAAAAATCCAACATCATATCTGCTTTATGATTTATGATTGCCTGTAACTTACAAGTGTATCTTTGTAGCGAGCAGTAAGTAAGCTGGTTGTTTTTCCAGTCTATATACAGTATCTTAACCATATCTTAACAGCTATAGAATGGATTGGCATGAGCCTTTGTATAGGCATTCATGATTCCATGTGGATGAATTCTGATGACTTTAATGATGCCCTGATAAGCCTAAGAAATCTCACAGAGCTGCATGTGCATGGCTGTAGGCTAAACTTTTTTTCTTTATGATTACCACACTGTTTCCTGCTAGACTGATATAGCATTGTAAATACTATATCAATCTGTGTGACACCAGCTTGTTTGAAGACAATGAAGGTTATATTAAAAAATGAATAAGATTGATAAACTTAATAGACACTTGGCTCAGGGTGCCGGTGGGCAGGGCTCTATCCATCTTGTTCAAAGGACAGCTTCCTCATAAATTCCCACTTTCTAAGGGTTTCTGTATGAGATGACAGACAGAGACTGATGCTTCTTTTCTCCTATCTCACAGAAGAGTCTGAGAGAGATTCCTAGCCAAAAACTCAACAGCATACCAAATCAAAAGAGTTAGGGCTCTTGCCAAGGGTGCCAGATTAATTTCAGAAGTGGTTAATGGTCACAACTAAATGACATTTACCAACATAAACCACAATGTTCTGAACACACGCATTATAAACACTAACAAAAAGTAATATTCACATTTGGACCATAAAACATTTAAACTTAACAAATTACTTTGTCTCTAGGCATGATGAGAAATGTGGGCTGTCACTACAATATAGGTCTGGTTTGGAAATGTAGATTAAAAATGCGACTTAAAAAGAATGTGGTACAGGAATGTGAAGTGGAGGGATGGGGATTGTCCCCACCTAGCCAGCCTGTTGGATGACGGGTGATGCTGAGCTCCCATCATGGAGTAACAGTAGTGAAGCATTTTCACTGAGGCTGCTGCAGCATCAGGGGGTAGTGGAGCCCCCGGGATTGCATTAACGACTCTCTGTTCCTGTCACACTTGGCACACTGTTTACCATCTCATGGGATGGAAATAGAAGGGAAAGCCTAATGCAGTAATGGATTACATGTGACTTCTCTTCCTTTTCACCTGCATTTTGTATCCTAACAATTGATAACGGGGCTGTATTAATCAAACATAAAGCTTTTAGTTAAGACTCTGTTTTGGAGGGAAAATAACAAATTGAATCTTACTGTGGATACACACCATCAGTATCTAATCTGTGTCAATTTCTGCAGGATTGGTAATACCATTCCGTCACAAATTACTCTGCTTACAGGGCTTATCATCTTGTTTAATCGCTCTAATTAGTCAGAGCTGTAGCTGATGCTCTGTGAGCTCCTCATCTGAAGATATTGGCTGGATTGACAAGCATCATTAGAGGATGTGTTCATGGGTTTGCTTACATATGAGAAAGAAAGACAGGAATAAGAAAAACCCAATAATGATAAGCAAAATTGAGGTCCAGAACTGGTTGCCACAAGCTAAAGGTGTTGTCCAAATCCATTACAGCCTGCTGTTGCCATGGTAGCAGCCCACCTAAACTCATTTTCTCACCAACATTTCTTCCCTTTTTATGTTATCAAGAGGCAATCACGCAATGCCAGTTGGTAAGAATATCTGTTAGTGTGATGACAGCTGTCAGTTACTCCCACAGAGTCATAGGACCAAAGAATAAAACTCCATTCTGCTCATGCACTAAAAGAGCTAATATAAAAAACATCAGAATCAATTACATATGAAGCAAACACAGCATAATTTATGTTTTGCTCTGATAACTTGTGCTATATCAGTGTCTCTTTTAATCAGACAAATATGTAATGGAGTGGAGGTAGGCTGTTGATCTGATGAGAACAAGCACTCTTTCTTCTTCTTGGAAACTGATCTCAAACAGGAAACATTGCGATCGAAACCACACTATTGATTCTGATAACCTAATCTTATAGGCCAGAAAAAGCTAATGAACATTAACCTGCAGCAAACTAATGTATCTCCATTATCCTCCCTCTGTTGTGGTCTGCTGCCATGAGGTCATTCACTTGGGGACAGCCATTAAACTTTTGACTCGGCTCCCTGCTGCACACTTGGAAAAGTACTGTTTCTCACCTTCTGGGATTAGCCCATGCAAAAGCATTAGCATACAGTATGCTAGAAAGTACGATATAGTTTGTAGCAATCCAAAATTCAGAGTTGGGTGTTTTGACACACAGGGGAATAAACGACAAGTCAAAATTCCAACAGCTTTGTCTCTTAATAAAGTTGTTCCTAGTACAACTTATTTTGATGCCAAAAGGCCACAAGCCAAAGAGTGTTGGTGTCACAATAAAACTGATCATCACACTGCTACAGTGTTTTGGAGTTTTGACCTCTCAAATCAACCCAAAAATTGGTCATTGCATCCAAGTGATTGTCTGCAGCGTCACAGCTTCTTAAAACAAAATCTTAAAGCAAAAGAAATAGTGATAGCTGAGTGATTTATCGTCCCAAAAGTTGGTCTCATCCAATTATAATCAGTGTGAAGTTTTTTAAATATAAGACCTTTGAACTAGGACACCAAGCCAAAGTGTAGGATACCCAGCAACGCTGACTGTATTGTATAATTATGTTTTTAATTTCTGCATCATTCTGTCTTTATTGATGGATAAGTGTGTGTTGACGCTACCTGCAGGCTCCTGAAGAAACTGAAGAACTGAACTATTACTCACACACCAACATACTGTAAGCACAGGCACTGCAATAGATACCCTCTCCTTTTGCTGTTGCAATGCTTTGTCACAAATATCAATTTGTTGATATACCCATAAAATCAGTATGTGACACATTATATAGAGAGTAATGTGTAGCTTTTGTTAAGGCTTAGGATAAGTATAGACCCATGGTGTATGTTCCCATTTGTCTCTGTAGTGACAGTTGGACAGGATGTGTCTAAGCGGCTTGGCATATATTAGCATACCCAGCACCTCATCACCAAGCTGTCACTCTTGATTGGACAGGAGGTGGGTTGAAGTGTTACATCCTGTGAGACTGGAGGGCAACTGATGAACAGTGGGACCACCTCTCCTTACATCCTCCTGTTTCATACTTTGTCCTTTTTTTGCTTTCCTTTCCTTTCCTTTCCTTTCCTTTCCTTTCCTTTCCTTTCCGCACACTTTCAGACTGCTTAATCTCATCCTGGTTTTAAATTAACCACATTATTCATTATTCACAGGCAAAGCCAGTTGCACAGACCATATAAATGAAGTTCTAGCGAGTGTAGACTTCTCTGAAACCATCACCTGAAAGTCTAAATCTAGCGACATGCACAGAAATAAATTTGCCTACAATTAAATAGACTTCTGTGTATTTCTTAGTTTCCGTCTGATGATCTGAACAACTCACCAGGTTTGTTGCTAGTGGCTTTTTAGAAATAAAGTGGCTGAATTTCTGAAAAAGGTAGGCAGTGGTCCGAAACCATAAACTGTTTATAAGAAGTGGACGTATTTTGACCATGTTGATTTTTTGCAACCAGCAGCACCGGGCGTGACCATATTTTGGACGAGACGGTGAAGCTAATGGCCGTGTTCGGAGCTAGCTTGTTTGCTTTACTTAGTGCATCTGTAATTCACATTAACTGTCATTTGAACAGGACTGTCAACTTTGTTGAACAACAGTCTTAAAACTAAATGTACTCACCAGAGAAAGTGAACAGCCAACTCCTAAAAGGCTTATTCAACAGTGCTGGTTAAATTTACACAGTGCCGTGGGCACAAGTCATTCTAGCCTGATTGACAGGTCGCCATGGTAATGACTTGTCAATCACAGGTTATCCCGCCCTGAAGCATACTCTGCATTATGGTCTATTTTCCTCTAAATGGGACCATAATTTACTAAATGAACATGTTTTGGTCACGCTTCCTGCTTGACCAAAACACTGTGAGACATATAAGGGGGAGGACATAATCTTTCACAACTTAAAAAACACATTAGACTTGTAGTAGAGAACTAGAGCTGTTTACCATTTGTGTACCAAACACATTAACTAGACCACTGATGGACAACAGTGGTTATATTAAATTTTTAATCAATTATTACTGTTCCAAAATTTTTGCTAGGGACAACTTAGTAGTCACTTGATATTGGTAGGGACATACCTAATTCTACACCCTTGCATATTATCAAACCAAGCTGCTTTCACAGTGTTGAAAGGGTTCAATATATAAGATATGGTTGAGCAGCGTATTTTCATGGAATTAGAAACGTGATCTCTAAATGTTTTGATATCAGTTCTCCCCAGGGAGACTTGGGATTTGCAACTACAATCTTCTGTGAGTCAGACATTCTGGGTGTGACTGTTATAGTTATAAGAGCATCTGTGATGCTGTGGATCTCATTGAAGGTGATGTGACAGTGAAAAGGCTGGATTACTTTATTATCCATCCTATAACAGCAATTTTAGCTATCAGCGGTTCTCAAATTTATGAGACAAATGTATCGACTGTACCCATAAAAGGTACCAAAACATTTATTTTGTCTCTTTTAAGTAGACAGAAACATCTACCATTGTTTTAAAACACTGAAGTTTTTAGTCATGCTAGTAGCATGGCGATGGTGACAGCAATGGGGATAGCAGTCGTCCTGTGGGTTGTTGAGTCCCTTTGTTCCAGTATCCAGTATCTCGAGAACTACATGGTGATTGCCATTCAATTTTGTACATTGATGGTGTTCAGAGGATGAATCCTAATGATTCCCTGAATCTCCCCCCTTTTCCCCACCATTTTGACATGACATTTTGTGAAATGTCTTAACAACTACTAAACAGATTGCTGGGATTCTTTGTCCCAGAAATCCATGGCAATGGCGAGTCTTCATGGAGATGAAGTCTCCTAGTACCACAAGCAGGCGTGGTAGAAGTTGGTACAAACATTCATTTTCCGGATAAATTGTAATGACTTTAAGGCTTATCCCTTCACTTTTTAATCCATCTCCATCATTAGGTCAAAATGTAACTTTGGTTTATGACAACGCACCGGTAATAATGGCTGTAGACTCTTGGGTCTTGTTGCAGTAAAAATGTTAGCTCACTTCATCAAATAAATGTAGCCTAATTTTAGCTTTTAGGATTTCAAACTGCAGGATAAATACATTCAGAAATGCCCAGAAGCATTTCTGCTTTGTAAATATCCTTCCTTTAAGCAGACACGGGAATCTTGCTTTGTATGTTTTTTTGTAAGTGTCTTTACTTCCTGCACAGTCTGTTGGTTCAGCGAAACGAGTATGAAGACAAAGAGAGATTGCGGGATGCAGGGGTCCACACAGGAGTGAATCCAGGTGGTTTCATAACAACTCGTGCCTGTGTCAAAATGACAGATGGTGCCCTGTAAGTGTCGCATCAATCTCACCTGATGTCTCAGCAGCAACTGGTGATGTCTGTCACCTTCACCAGGAGCGATGCCAGGTGATTCAGGCAGAGAAAATATTGAGCTAAAACACCTTCTTGCATGATCAAGCACTGTGTTAAAAGCCAAAAGTTTGCATGTAGTCAAAAATTTTTCCAGTGAATATTTTTTCACTTGACACTGAGATGAAACGTTTCTGTGGACACGTGTATGTCTTTTGTCAACAGAAAAAAACAAAATGCATTGATACAGAAATTTTAATAGCATATATCTCTACAAAAGGAGTGTGTATGTGGTTTACAACATGTCTAAATACATAATCTCTACATCAACCATTTATTAAAAATGACAGGCTTGAAAAGTCCTTCTTTAAACATTGTAGAAGTATACAGAGATATTAGTGTCTGCATTTCTCCTTACATGGTACAGTTAATATGTTAAGCTAGTATTGTAATTTGCAGTGATTGAACATTTTTGGAGGGATGTACGGTGTTTACAAGACAGGTTCATAGCTTTTACCCTAAAGCACATTGATATTAACTTCTTAAATACCCAAAGAAATATAAGTTTACTGACAAAAAGAGCTCTCTCTTTCTATTTCTCTCTCTGTCTAAAATATATAGATCAGTCAGTTTGTCAGGTAAAGAAAGAACAGTTGACAGACAAATAAAACTACTACCGGAATAACAAGGTTATTAACATGTATTTTAAAAAGGGAAATAAAACAGTGTAAGCAATGCATAATAAGCAAAGTTCAAACATTCAATGGTTACGAGATGTAATATTTGTCTAAATGCAGTGCAGTGTTCCCTGTGATTTTCTTTGTGTGGGAGCAATCATTGAATGCTCCGAGTAAAAAGCATAAATTGCATCTGTGGCTGCAGGTTAATACTGGAGTCTCAGAGTAAAGTTGTTTTTCCCAATTAGAACGAGGATTACTGTAGTTGCCATGGAGACAGCTGCCTCCAGATTTCCACAGTAACACAAAACTAATTTACTGAACAGCGATAAATATAGAGGGACATCTTGTAAATAACGACATTTCATTTCAGAATAAGGCATCCTTTTTGCACTCACATTAATATACATCTATCACAGAGTCCACTATAGATCTGGTCAGTGTTAAATTACTTCTGAACACATACATCTGCCCTTACATATCTGTAATATCAGAAACTCCCGCCTTCTGTTGCTGACTGACGGTTCTACTTTTACAAACTGTACTTTAAGACAACTTCCAAAAAAAAAAAAATCAGGTGCTTTAAGTAAAGTAGGCTACATCATCTTGCAGTTTAATTTGTGCTTTATATTGTATTTTGTTAACATCTGTAGATAATACCTAAACAGTACTGAACAGACCATGACAATAAAGTTAGATTTTCTAATAATCCCTGGTAAATATTACTGTAGGTAGTTGACAATAAGATTCATTCATTTCAAAGGGGTTGACTTAGTTACACCACACATCTAATTATAAGTCATCATTAAGTCATCATCCATTGGGTATAATTGCTTTAATATTGCAGAAACAATTTTTATTAGATTTTATATGAGTACCAAACTGAGTTTAATTATAGTCATTGTCCTATTACTTGTTTCCTGTTAATAAAATTGTTTATTGTATAAAATTGTTTATAAACTAAATATATTAGAATATTATGTACACCGATGATCAGTGTACATACCATAATTCATCCACAAATAGTCCTTATTTGAGCTCTAATGTCCTGAGCCTCAGGACTGCCTGACATGAAAATAATCCCAGTACTTTCTAAATGTTTAAACATTCACCATCTCTGTTCAGCCACATAATTAAACAGCACTGCCCTAAATTGCTTAGCAAGTACCTCGTGGATGTTTAAGATGGCCTGGATCAACCCGAATCTTAAGCCCCATTTAATCTCCATTCTCATCTCAGCATTAGAAGTGAGGGTGTTGTCTGAGAAGAAACACGGAAAGAAACTTAAGCTAGAAAAAAGAAAAGGTTCTTTTCATTCTTGCTTGGAAGCAGGTCTGATCTTTCTGTTTATAACTAAAAAGAGTACACAAAAGCTATTTTTTAAACTTTCAGTTGAAGCATCCAAAAATGCTCGGTGCAAATGCAGCCAAGTCCCAGTCTTTCCATCTGATGAAGAAATATCGTAGTCTATATGTCATTGTGTAGTATCACATCTTCCACACCCTCAGGGGCCCAAACTGATCCAAAAGCCAAGAGCAAGGGAGAGAGAGAAAGAACGAGAGATACATAGAAAGAATGTGTTTGTCTGTCTACAAAGCATGGTCTCACTCAAGTGTCCAGAGAATGGGCAAAGCAGGGTGTGTGTATGTGTGTTTGTCTTTGTAAGCATATGTTTATCAGAAAGTGCAGGCGTAGACAACGCCAACCACCACAATGTTTCCGATGGTGGCGACGATGGCGATCCAGAGCCAGATGGCATCGCTGGACATGGACTGTGATTCATCCTGCTGGCCGTGTACAGAGGCGGCAGTGGCGGCCGCGTGGACGCTGGCCGAGGAGTTAAAAAGCGAGTGCTCACCACTGTAGTCGTCATTGGGGGAGGAGTCCATGAAGGCCCCCGTCATAACTGGGATCTAGGAGGAAAAGTAAGGAGGAAGGTTAATGCATATTTCAATTTTGGCACTTTTAGTTAACCTAAATTTGAAGAAGACGGTATGAGAAGAGATTCGAGACATTTCACGCAGGTGTTTCACATAGGTTTATTTTTAATGGCTACCAGGCCAGTAGTGACGCTGCAGTCATGTCCTCTATATTTTGTCAGGAAAATTTGGGTGTTTAAGCAATGTACTGAGTTATATTCTACAGTTAAAAATTAGGGCGGGTTCACACTAGCCTTGTTTAGTCTGACTGAACTGAACCCTGGAGCGTTTAACCCCTGGTACAGTTGGTTTGGGTTGCAGTGAATGCCAGACTCGAACTCTGGTGCGGACCAAATAACCACTCTCTCGTCTGTCTCCAAGGGGTGGTCTCGAATATTACAGTATCTCACAAAAGTAATTACATCCATCACATTTTTGTAATTATTTTATTATATATTTTCATGTGATAACACTGAAGAAATGACACTTTGCTACAATGTAATGTAGTGAGTGTACAGCTTTAATAACAGTGTAATTTGCTGTCCCCTCAATATAACACATCACACAGCCATTAATGTCTAAATCGCTGGCAACAAAAGTGAGTACACCCCTAAATGGAAATGTCTGAAGTGGCCCCAAAGTGTCAATATTTTGTGTGGGCACCATTATTTTCCAGCACTGCCCTAACCCTCTTGGGCACAGAGCTCACCAGAGTTTCACAGGTTGCGAATGGAGTCCTCTTCCACTCCTCTATGATGACATCATGGAGCTGGTGGATGTTTTAGACCTTGTGCTCCTCCATATTCCATTTGAGGATGCCCAACAGATGCTCAATAGGGTTTAGGTCTGTAGACATGCTTGGCCAGTCCATCACCTTTGCCCTCAGCTTCCTCCTCCCCCAGGTTGGCTCGAGCTTCCCCTGCCACTACTTGCGGAGCTTCTTAACTCCGAAAACGTTCAAGCACATTTTTGATCTTCTATCACTTTTTGTAAAACTATCGATATTCGACATCTCCTCAGTTGATTTCTCGCCTCAAAACTTATCAGAAGTAGATTTAATGATGAAATATTGTACGAAACTTGTAAAAGACGTTCTGTTGTTGGCCTGTCTCTCTTCTGCTTCCCACTTCTCCCGTGTTGTTGGTCCCGCCCCTTCCGCTAGGAAGTAAATGCACTGCATTTTGCCATACTACACAGTGTGAATTCACTTATGCCCTCAAAATAGTAAGTGTAAGTATGGAAGTGCACAAATTGAGACACAGCACCTGTTTCATATGCTCAAAATAAAGCATGTGTTGGACTGTGTGCATCCCGATGATGGTCCACATGCACTTTTCATTACAACATCATTCAAAGGCAGAGGAAATTCCTGTGCTTCTCATTAAGGGGATTCTATTTAACTTAACACATTTCCTGACTGCTATTTCCAAACCTTTGAAATAGCCATTGGGAAATGTGTGATTGGATTCCCCTGAATCTTCACATAAGAACTTTGTTGAAGAGGATACCAAAAAACAAACAAGAGAAGAAAAAAGGAGTGAGAGCAGGGATCAAACACACAATCCATGGATTACAAGCCTGATTCTCTACCAACTGAGTTAACCAGTGACACTGATGAGTTCTGATAAGTTCTGATAAGTACACTGATATTTGAAATTATACTAAATAAACACACCTGTGGACTCCACTATTCAACTATGGTTTGTTATCTCAAGATCAAAAGAAAATTATCCCATTGTCACGGGAAAATGGAGTAAAAAATTTTTTTGAATGGATGGCTGCTTTAGAATAAATAGTGGGATGAATAGAAGGTGAATTGAAGTATCTTTGGTGATCCTGAATTTTTTTCCTACAGCTGGTCCAATCTTTTCAATATTTTGGTTTATGACCAAATACCTGCCAAAATAATAACATTCCCCCCAGCAATCTGGGCTTTTTGTTCAATGCTAACTAGCAAATGTTAGCATGCTAACACACTAAACTAATATAGTGAACATGGTAAACATTCAATTATTTAGTGTTTGTTTGCTATAAAAGGAAAAATTATTTAAACAAACCAGCAAGGCAAACCTCCCCCTAGAAATCATAGCACGCCAGATTTGCTCCCATTGGTCGTACAGTAGCAAGCCTGAGTACTATATTAAAAGAAATGAGAGGTAACTTCATCACGACATCATTAGTGAATGGTTACAAGGTTTCCCACACAGGCATGCAGGAGCCCACTCTGTCTCACACCGTGTGTGTGTGTGTGTGTGTGTGTGTGTGTGTGTGTGTGTGTGTGTGTGTGTGTGTGTGTGTGTGTGTGTGTGTGTGTGTGTGTGTGTGCATGTCTTTGCATGTGTGTGTGTGTATTTATGAAGTAGTGCTTGATTAACATGGAATTAATATTTCAGATGTGGCCAGTGAAAATGATTTATTGCTTGGGACAATTGTAGCCCTGTGATGGTTAGCCAATAGAACAGAAGCAACTGAACGCTCTCATGTATGTGTATGTTTGTGTGCAAGTATTTTACGTGTGTGTGTGTGTGTGTGTGTGTGTGTGTGTGTGTGTGTGTGTGTGTGTGTGTGTGTGTGTTTCATGAGAGATCCGTACTGCTCAGACCGGAAAACAGACACTGTTGAAAATGTTGAAAAACAATGCTAAAAATACCTTGGAGGGATGTTGAGCACTTGGTACACAGAAATTCTCTCTTGCTTGCTCATTTGCTCTCCTCAACTCTCTATCACACTACTACAAACTTTCTCTCTCTCTCTCCCTCCCTCTCTCTCTCGCACACATACAGGCTAATGCACAAAGATGTTAACACACATACACACTTCCCTAGCACAGAGGAAATATTGTTAAGCATTGTGCTGCTCTCCCTTCATTGGCCCCTGGTGGTGAATAATGACATGACACATTCTGTGGAGCGCCTGCTGTTCACATGAGTGTAATGGAGGCAGACAGGCATGCATGAAGTTCAGCAACCTGGGTCTCCCTGCCCCCCACGCAGTCACCATAACTGCTGATTCCTTCTGCTACAAAATGTAACCTTTAATCCATTTTAACATGTCTTTTTTTCTTGCAGATTCATATCAATAAGTGATGCAAACATCACTGGTGCTAGGCTATTGGACATTAGCATAAATAAGAAGGGTAATATCTGCACACTGATTCCAAACCACACATGTATTCAAAAAGACAATATTTTGATCTTCCTCATGTTTAAAAATGCTCACCACACACATACTTATACAGTAGCAACAGGTTGATAGGCTTTGTGATGTCAGGTGTGGTTAGCCATTCAACCAGGTTGATAAACACATAAAGTAATTATTAATTGAAACATACACAATCAAAACTCAATCAAAAGGACATTTATCCCAACATGTGGGATTACAGAGACAAAAAACAAAACAAATATATCAAGTCAGTAGTTGTACTTTATATGAAAGTAAATACTGTACGTGACAATAAACATAAAATACTTATTTTACCAGAAAATCTCCACACATGTTGATCATATTTTTCTGTTAACATACATACAGTACATATGTTGTGGAGACTATATGGACAACTATTGACTATTGATTGGTTGAGATAACAGTTCATAAACATACCTGTAGGAATATATAGTGTATCTGTTTTTGACTTCCAGTTCTAAACTCTTGAAGAAAGTTGCATGTGTTAACAGTAATAACATATGATTTTCACACTGATACATTGATTTGCATAAGGAATTTATGTTAGCAAAATCTGTCTACCTTTATTGTCAACCCGTTGCTTTGAAGGAGCTCATTTTTTAAAATCACACCCTACTGTGATCTCTAGACAACATGTTGAAAACCGTATCCTTCAGCGCTCTATCTAACTTGATCTAACATTCCCTCAGACGATAAGTGAAGCTCTCAACCCTGTCTGCATTGTTCATTTTTATATTTTATTTATGAGTAACTCATTGTCCACAGGAGTGAGCTGTTTGCTTAAATGGGGAAGTGTACCGAATAAAATGAAGTGGATACTGCGCAAGTGTATGCAAATATATTTCAGAAATAAACCTGAATATAAATATTTGATTGCCTAGGTTCTCTATTTTTGGTGGAAATGGTGTGCTTATATATATACATTTAGATAGGTTAAATTCCATGTCATTATCATCATTCTTAATGGACTTGGCTTCTCCATTCATCCAAGCCCACAATTCCCATGTGGATCATCCACATGAGGTTAGTGCAGCAAGCGGTTAAGCACTAATGGAAAAGAAGGAAATAGAGACCTCGAGACGGATAATGCCAAAGTATCTGTGCAATTATGTGGGTGAAGGTCATACCCTAAGCATTACCGCCAGGAAACCCACACTTGTTGACATCGATGAATCAGTGACTTCAGTAATAAGTTACTACTGACCAAAGTTTCCTGGAAACCATTCACATTCAACTGAACAGCATAACAGTAAACTTGTGGCTAAATGGATTCAACAAGCACATCCACAGAGAAATCTCAGTACTAGATTTCAGTAAGTGTGTTAGAATTTAGCTTTCTGAACACAGCTTCAACACTCTTAAAAGGTAATCCCTGGCAAAGGTGAAAGTGGTCTGATTTCTCAGGTTGTCTTGTAAAGTGGTGCTGAGGTTGAGCAGGTGAATAGTTTCAAGTTCCTGGGAATCAGCATCACTGAGAACCTGACATGGTCTTCTCACATTTCCACGCTGGTGAAGAAAGCTCAGAAACAACTGTATTTATTGGGGAAGTTTAAGAAGACCAAATTCCCACGCCAATTTCTTGTTAGCTTTTACAGAGGAGCAATAGAAAGCATCCTGACTGGAAACATTACAAACGAGATGGGATATGCACGGCCCAGGACCGGATGGCTCTGCAGCTGGTGATTAAAACTGCTCAGAAGATCATTGGTACCCATCTCCCAAGCATTGGTGATATGAGTGAGGTGAGGTGCCTACGCAGAGCCCAAAGGATACTAAAGGACAGTACCCACCCAGCTAAAGCCTGTTCACCCTGCTGCCTTCTGGGAAGAGATATGGAAGTTTCTGCTACCAGACCACCAGACTGCAGAGCAGCTTTCCCCCCCAAGCTATCAGACTCTTAAACTCTAATTCCCCCTCAGCACTGGTCCATTGATTATAATTTATTTCTATTTACCATTTTGTATAATTGATTCTTTGATACAGGTTCACCGTGTAAGATTTAGTGGCATTTAGAGAATGGCCAGTCAAGAAATGAATTTTTTTAGGTAGATTTATTAAGAAATGATCCATCCATCCATCCATTGTCAATCGCTTATCCTGTGTACAGGGTCGCGGGGGGGCTGGAGCCTATCCCAGCTGACATCGGGCGAAAGGCGGGGTACACTCTGGACAGGTCGCCAGTCCATCGCAGGGCCACACATAGACAGACAATCACTCACACTCACATTCACACCTAAGGACAATTTGGGAAACACCAATTAACCTAGCCTGCATGTCTTTGGATAGTGGGAGGAAGCACCCAGAGAGAACCCACGCAGACACGGGGAGAACATGCAAACTCCATACAGAAAGGTCGGGGCTATTAAGAAATGATATTCATTGAATTATTCAGTAAAACCTGATATTATTGTGACTTTGCCTCTGACAGACAACATGGAAAATGTAAGCAAATAGCGTGAAACACTGTCGCTGTTTCTGCACAGTCCATTATAAACCACATATTAAAGTTTAAAGTTTATACAAACATTGACAAGGTAAACACATTCAGTGCAACAATAATATCTGGCCCACTGCCAGATTATAAATAATTATAATTTAGGTGAAAATATAAATAAATACTTTGATAGCTTTGGTTAAAAATAGATCTCCGTCCTGACAGCAACAGTTACTCTTCCTCTTTAGTGGTTTTGCCTACAAAATAAAAGCGCAGGAAGCTTTTTTACTGCAATCTTCTATTTTAAGTTGAACTGAGCTTTTATTTGAAAAACTCTGAATTACATTAAAATAGTCTGTAGCTGTTTGACACACCTCTGAAAGAGCTGACAGAAAACGTGACTCCCCTAAATGTCCTCTGCCTGGAGATACTGGGGAAATGCAGTAGGGAAATGTAGGTTGATGATTGCAGCTCAAACAGCGAAACAAACACAGTGCAGCACATGCTGTGATCTGAGAAACATTCACTGCAGAATTCATTTATGGAAGAGAGAGAGAGAAAAAACAAACTATGTCCCAAGGTGGGATCAAACCCTCAATTCTTAGGTTGCAATTCTTGCACCTTACCAACTGAGGCAACCTAACAACATGCCTTGAATGTGTAATATTATGGCTTATATTCTCATCCACCATCTAATGGTTGAAGTTATTGTTTCGTTTAAAAATATATTTGCAGACCCCTGTATTATATTATTACTACCTCTGCTTCTTCTAACATATATACGTATTCAACATAGTGATGAGCGTCTGCACTGCCTGAATTCTACCAGAAGGAGAACAAGAAGAACGTAGTGACGAAACCATAGACTGTATATAAAAACGTGAAACACACTCTGTAGCTCTGTTTGTCTGTTTTCAGCTACTGTAGAAACATGACGATGCAACATGGCGACGTCCATGGAAGGGGGTGCCCGCAGTTAAGGTAATAAAAACATAATGGTTTATTATATAGGGTCTTTACACACCACTGAAAACATAGTTATGAATCTTATATTGCATTTCTGTTGATAGATCCTCAGAAATAGTACACACTGAACCTTTAACGTATATTGTCTGCTATGTAGCAGAAGGGAGTTACAAAACTCAGTTTCACTAGATATTGTGACAATAAACCCACGTACGTACATACCTACCTACCTAAAGTAGTTATTTTAATGTTTAGATTAAAACTAAGGGTAAAGTGGTTCACATTTAAACTGTTAAAATAGTCTCTTGAATTTTAAAATCTTTATTACCTTTATTCTTTTGTAATAAATTTGTTCCTCAGCGTTCTAGCTCAGGAGGGCATCAGACAAAATGTTTGTGCTTTTAACTACTCTAGCATTAAATAAGAGTAAAGATACAGCTTTACTTTACAACTTCAAGAAACTTTTTTTTCTGAGTGTGAATCAGTTTAAGCTCAACTGGGATTGCAGCATTTGCAAATTTGAAAACACAAGGTAGAGGAATGGTAGTGTCAATTCTATATCTTTAGATTGAAAAAAAAATACATTTTAGATGTCCTAAATCTGATGCCACTATATGAAAACAGACAACACTAGCTTCTTGTGATCAGCTGCTGTAACTAATTAGTGAAATTATAGGCCTAGCTTCTTTCACAGAGGCCCCATTTATACTTGTCATTTCAAGTGATGAGACCTAAGCTGTGTCTCAATTCGGGTACTTCCTTTAGTATACTAACATGTAGTACATTGCGTACACTATGTACTTCTTTACTTAGTGCGTTAATTTTGCAGGTTGCACTTCTATTTACACTTAGTAACACTCTGTTGGCCAGAGCACAATAGGATTGCAATCTGTCTTGGTTTTCCTGCGTTACATGCAAATCAGATCAGATTTGGCCCTTCTCCAGCCCTTAGGGTAGTGATAATGCAGCTGAAGCTGTTTATAGCTGCCAAAAACAAAAGGTAGAGGAGCTACTGCACTTTAGCACTTTAACTGTGACAGTTTAGCTAGCTAGATTACCAACATCTATCCACAACTTGTATATTATAAATTGTATAATATACAAGTTGTTTCATTGGAAACAAGCGAGACAAGTTTTATTGTTCTTACAGGATTCACCTCACAAGGTGGTTTGAACAATCGGATTTCAATCCATCTCTAATGCTTCTTGGATACATTTAAGCTTTAAGGATATCAAATAGCTGTCTGATCCACCCAAGACGTATTAAGTGACTAAATGTAAAAGGGTTAAAAATAAGACATTGCAAGTTAGATGTTAGCAATTTGTGAAATCTTGCAAACACTTACAACCCTCATTTGTAAAGGAAAAGGGTAACTGATTTTAGAAAGCTTTGAATAGGACTGTTTCAGCAGAGGAAAGAAATTCAAATGCAGCTACTAAGAGTGAGGTATTTTGACTATTAAAAGTAACCAGGACATTGTTTCTGGCAAGACATGTAGCCACTTAAATTTTTCAAATATACTTTTTTCAGTCTTTTGAGCAGCACACAGTAACATTCAACTTATTGTACTGGGGTGGTGGGAGAAATCTCAGCAAACCTACCTGCATGGCTAGTTACCAGTGAACATTCTTTAAAACTATCATTTGACGTTTACATCTTCAACCCATCAACATCCTCCATAGATTATACCACTTCCCATCTCAGTTTGGATAATGAGCAGTTTGGATTGGTTAATGAGCAAAATGAATGAGATTAAAAGGTAAACTACTTAATTCAATTATGTGATATCATCTGGAAAATAACTTCCCTCCATTAACCAACACCGGAGAAATGTCCTGGCTTGCATATTTCACACCTACTTGGCTCTGAGTGATACCTACACCTGTGCAATACTCCAAACAGCAACACCCCAGTCTACGGTAGATGATACAGTGAAGTTCCTTTCACTGTACGATTCCACCTGCTCTGCTCTCACAGCTTTGATTTATTCGTCCCAGCTGTTCCTAGAGCTGTGCCATCATACACGGATGATAGCAGTAATTGTGAAATAGAAAGGACTGTAATTGCCTCCTGTGGGACGTCGCCACCAGTAAGTGCTCAGTGAAATGGCTTTTGTACAAACAAGCAAAACCCAAATAAATGTCTTTGGTGAGTGGGGAAACCAAAACATATATCTTACCCACAGATGCACTCAAGCATGGCTGATAAAGACAAAATCTGAGAGAACAAGTTGGTTTTCTGCACTCAGGCATAATTAGTGGTCAGTCCCAAATCTAAGCTCGTCCTTGTTTCCTTGTGGAGAACATACTTCACGATGTGGTGGACAGAGCAAACTGTATCAGAGACAACAGGCACAAAGGCGGATGCCTGCTGTGTAAAGAATGGACTTTGTGTTTGACATTGCACGCTCAATCAATGAAAACACATAGCTGTTGATTTTCCAAACTGTCGCAGCCATTTCTGCTTTACTGACTAGTATACTACTTGGACAGATGTTACTGTGAGATTCACATTTCTCTCCATAGGATGTCTTTCTGGACTTTTATCCAACTTTTGTTTTGAAATTACACTTCAGCCATGATGTTGAAAGGTCACATTAGGACATACTAAACTGCAATTTAAGAAAGGGTGTTATACTATACTATAAAGTGAACTGCTTTCAAAGACATTTTGCTTCTGGATTTGTTTGGTTTTGATATGAACAAAACCCTCAGGTCCAATAAAATAAGCTCCCTTTTTTTGGTACATTTTAACGAAATTAACTGTGGCACCTGCATGTTGGAAAACATTTGAGCACTGCTGCAGTGTTTTGAAACAAATATATACCCCTTGAGTTTTTGCTCAACTTTCTGAAGTACATGGTTTTAAAATGTTTAACATTTCAGTTATCCAAACTAATGTTGCGTGTTTGAGTGAAAATCTTTTCACAGCACTGTCTACATCAAATGTTGCAATGGCATGGCTTTCCTGGCATTATGTATTATTTTCTCAACATTTTTGATGCCATCTCACCACAGTCCCAGCTATTGTCTTCATTTTCATCTGTAAATTTTAAAGTAATGACTGAATTCACTCAGGAGCCATTTTATTACACACATCAACCTCAAAATTAAATAGGCCTGTTTCACAGCAAACATTATGAGTTGTGATGTCACAGTCAGAAAAGCGCAGGTGTTACTGATAATAATGAAGGTTCTGCTCTATTTAAGTGTCTTATTAAGCCATGCCAATGAACAATACCAGGACCCAGAAACTGAAGCAGCTATAAAAAAAGCTGGAAGCAGAACACACAGGCTCATCCAGCAGCAGCTACTGACACATACACAGATGTTACTTGTTGTTCTGACAAGTTCACTGTCTCAACACACACTCACAACCCTATTGCAGTCTGGATTAGACTTATTTACTGCATGACAATCACAACAAGCTCATTTGGTTAAAAAGAACAATACATTTCCACCCTACAGATAAGTCATGGAAATAGTAATAAGATTTTAATCTCATTTCATCTAAATATGGGTTTACTACAGGGACAATGGTTAGTTAGGCACATGTAATTGCAGGGAAAAACTATATTAACTTCTGGTTATCTCCAATGTACTGTGGTATCACAATGGTGTTGTAAGAGAATCACTGAACAAAACATCTTATATTTAATTCATGTGTGGGCTTGGGAGTTGGAAAATAACTTTTTAAAAATGAATGCATACTGCACTACGTTGGCTGTTGCTTGTCTGCTGTCTCCTTTTCTGACTTGTGTACACAGACATTGGACATAGTGCATAGTGAGCAGTAAATTGAGATTTTGGACACATAGTATGATTCATTGCCAGTTTGCATCATCACTGACTGGTGTATTGTCAAATGTACACATCAAGGTAAAATTTAAAAATAAAAAAATCACTGGAGCTGCTGTCTTGCTATAATTCTGAGGCCAAACTATATTCTTTACATTAAAACTGTTTGTTTTACTTTTTTTTCTTGTTTTCTTTTTTGAAAAAAAAATCTATATGCAACTGTACAAAGTTACAACACCTCAAATTTCCCAAAGGAAGGATAAGAAATTATGGCAGTTTTTTGACAAGGGGTGTTATTTAGAACCTACTGTATGTACAGTTCAGGACACCACAGATCAGGGGAATGAATCAAACCAGATTACAGTATTGAGGATTAATCTCTTACATGTAAGGGTCCTGCCTTTCAGAAAAAAAAGAGCCACTCTTTCTATACAATAGAAGCCACTTACTAAAACAATAGATTTGGTCTGTACCATACTATACAGTAGCATATTGACCTTTTAGTCTCACCATAAATCTTGAGGGAGATTTACAAAGGTTTTAAAGAGGCTTG
Source organism: Lepomis macrochirus (assembly GCA_024633595.2). Taxonomy (NCBI): domain Eukaryota; kingdom Metazoa; phylum Chordata; class Actinopteri; order Centrarchiformes; family Centrarchidae; genus Lepomis; species Lepomis macrochirus. The sequence goes on along the minus strand of JALXJV020000022.1, from coordinate 17,760,983 downwards.
TTCACCCACATAGACATGGTGAGACCTCTAGTTTCAGGCCTGGTTCCTGCTGGTTGATTTACAGCTCTGTTTTCATTGATTTTCCCTGTCTCAGCAGCCCAGCAGCACTTCTTAATAAATCTTATGGCTAGGTAGAACAAGTGTAGCCCAAGTGATCTTCTCTTGACAACCTGGTCAATCTGCCAGCTCAGTGGAATTGTGCAGCACAGGAGAAGGTTTATTATACTTCTTTGGTATTATGAATGATAAATGTATCAACTTAATGTTCCTTGACCTCAATATGATAGATTTCTGTACATAATCTGCACTCATGACAAGTGGAGGAAATAATGCATTTTCACATCTGGGGTAGTTACTCATTGATATGCTGCTAATTAGTGGTTGCGTGATGACTTGAAATTTAAGATGGAAGTTAACTCATCAGCTATGAAACATTAAAATCCACCACAAACAAAGAAGAATTTCTTATTCCTGCCAGATGACAACTGAGAAGCTGTGCCAGATGAATAGTGATGAGAAAGACTGAAAGAGACAGTGCGTGCGTGCGTGCGTGCGTGCGTGCGTGCGTGTCCATATGTGTAAAGCTGAAGTTTCAAATGTCCTGGTGTCTGATTCTTGACATGTGTAAGTGCATGTCTGAGTGTGCGGTGCTTTGGTCTGTGACTCCCCAGGCTGTGAAGACTCAGTTCACACAGGAATAAAGAAAGAAATCCTAAAACTAAACATGACAACTGTCAGCAGCATCTAAAAGAAACACAGAGAGAAGATGAGAATAAAAGGAGTTCATAGACAACAACATCATTTTCAGTCTTCCAGAATATGCATTAACTCCACTTGCATTTTCTCCCAAATAATAAATTAAGAAGCTCAGATCACTTACTGTGTAAAACTGAAATTTAAGTGTCAGCCCCTGGAAGTCTTTTCCACATGCATTGTATTTTATTTCCTTGATGATTATTGTAATGAATAATTTTCTAGGATTTTTATTTAAGATTATACCTCTGAAAATCTGTTTGTGCTTTATTTATTATTGACATAGCACACTTAGACCTTGGAATTTAATTATTTCAATAAACTATGTATCAGGTTTAAACCTATCAGTTAAAATTATTCAGTATGTCCCTGGACATTTTACCCTGGATCATAACTTTTGTTTTAAATATCTAGCATCCAACAAGTCTAAAAAAACATTTCTCACTGGAATGTTTTGATTTATAAATTTGGGTGATTGGACTGAATCAGACACCAAATCATCGTCTTGTCTCTTTGTCTGTGTGACTGTGCTTGTTAAGTTAGGAACTATTGTGGTGGAAAAGATGCATTTTTTATGTCTTCATGTGACTTCAACCTCAGTAAAATGCAGGACAGTGACATTTAGTAGACGATCAATTTTTTACACAAGGTTACTGACTTAATACTGGTACATAAATTACAAGAGTGTCAGAGATATGATGATAAAAATGTTTCTCTTGCACTGCCAAGTCCCCACACTGAAATCCATTATTTTGGCATATTTAAACATGATTAATTAACTATTCATGTCTTCTGAGAAACTTTTCAAAATCTACTGAAAAAAATGTTATTTCTCTAAAGCCTGGGGCCATTTATTATTCACAGGAGCAGATATTTTAAATATGCATAAAGTGGATCATGTGCAGCATGTGTTTCATGGTACAGTTTACACCAAAGAACACATCATGCTATAGCAACAGACATTTCTTGCTGTGCAATGTCGCACACCAAAATCTCCATGCAAAGCATGCTCATGTATTTTACATTGTGAGCAATTTCAATTAAAACCCACCCAGTGGAGTCGCATGTTACCTCTTTCGAGTTCAGCATCAGTGACAGCTGCAAGTTTAGATGGGTCCCAGTGGAAAATTTTTGAATGGGCTGCCCCTTGTGCCAAGAAACACACAAGTCATGTGAGCAAACAGCAAGGACACTTTATTCATGGAAGAATAAAGTAAACTCTGATACTGATCTCATACTACATCACAACATCACTGATGTTTTATTCCAAAGTGGGTTAACAAATAATAAGATTTTTTGTTTTCTGATTCACCATCTCGTTGGAAAGAATGGTGTGTGTGTGTGTGTGTGTGTGTGTGTGTGTGTGTGTGTGTGTGTAAGGTCAGAACAATAATGTCGGATTTTTCTCATCATGATCAGTTATTTTCCACTTTGATCTTTATCATGAATGATAAAATTAGTCTGTTATCTTCAAGCAATAACATATGTTGCTGAAAATCCCAACGCATCAGTTAGATCATTTCCACTTTCTCTAAAACATTTGGGCTAATGAATCATTTCTAAAATTCATAAAACAATTAATTATAAACTGTATTTTTAATTAATTACAAACCCAATATCAACAAATGTCTTCCTCCTCCGCCAGCAGAAATGGCTCATGTCAACTTAGCATCTAAGCAGTGTACTCTGTGGTTCGACTGATCTGTATGTAGTCTTAATACAGAATGCAGGTGTATGCACAGCTGTTTGTCACACAGTTGATTCTAAGGGAGTAACATAAAGAGAGGCTTAAAACACTGCTGCAAAGCTCCTTATTAAGCTCCTTGTCACTATTTGGACAGCTCACTAACTCCAGACCAACTAAAAGTTGCCACAGAGCTGTAAAATCTGACTGACAGCTGATCCAGTTGTGCCACTGTCATCAGAAACAGACATCGCTTCAAGTGACAGTTTTGAAGAAAGCATGTCTCATTTCTCTAAACACGTGTTTCCTTGTTTCCTCTCTCCCAGCCTATTCAATAGGAGGCACTAAGATGCAAGGAAAAGATGCAAGTGAGAATGCAATTAAGTCAATTGGCATGCACCCCTCTCTGAGTAGAGCCTTTCCCTGCAGGAGCCTCAGGGCAGAGTTGATGCATATCGGCAAGATCTGCCTCACCTGTGCTGATTCCACATTATACTTTTTAAGCTTGTTGCCGGCAGCCTGTCTCTGTTTGTCTCCACTAGCTTTCACCCTTTTGGATCAATTGTATTTTGGTTATTTGCTATGTTTGGTTTGTCTTCCTTTTATTTTCTCTTACTCATGGAAAATGCACATATGTTAGATTACAACTCATTGAATGGTCTGTGCTCTTTGTCCTACCAGTAACTTAAATATTCAGATGTTCAGTGTCAGCTTTTCCCCTGTGCACTCAGACACTAAAAAATGAACCAAATCTTGCACAACTTATCATAGATGAAGTCTTTTTTCTCGTATATCCTATATGTTCTTTATAGAATATGAAATAAAAATATTGCATCAGACTGGTGTGTGGATTTCCCGTCTTAAGATTACTAAGAAAAAAATCTAAGCATACCCGTATGTAACAAATCTTGTAAATAAATCTGTCCAAATTTAGTTTTATGATAGGTCAGAAAAATAATTTTTCTGAAAGCAAGCTGTAAACACGAAAAAAAGAGAGAAAAAAAGCTTTCCATAGGGGAAGGTCATTTCAGATAGACTACTCTCTCTGTGTATCTGTTGCTGGCATCCGTCGCCCCTACGGCTCCATCCATGCCTGCTCATTGACTGTGCAATAAGAAATTTCAGGCGTAAGCCGTTAATTGAATCTCCACTCATGTAAGTCTTGGTTCAGAGAAGTGCAGCAGGGTCTGGCCCTGCTTTGCACCCACTCTAAATATACAGAGTGAGCAGAAACACATGGTCTTTGGAGTATGAAACAGAAGGTAATAAAATGATGAAAGAAACATCTTTTGCTACTATCTAACTCATGACAAGTACCTTTTCCTCAGGGCCACTCTACTGTAGCTCTGTGATTCATGCTTCTGCTCATTCTTTAGACTACAGCCATTTGTAAAGAATCATGAGATGTTGTAAATCACTCGCCTGGTCAGCCACTCCACTGGAGATGGAAAACTCTTGTTTTTGCTATTAAACTATCCCAGTTTTATAATTATTCATCACTCTTCATCATTGGCCAACTTTTGTAGATAAAGAACATTTTTTAAAACAGTCACATAATTCTCAGCTTCAATCTGTGGTTCAAATATTTTTAGCAGCATCAAAGGAACTTTCAGACATACTAATCCACTGTTAGAGTTAAAAAAGCAAAGGAGAAATCCCACCAACAGTGCTGTGCTCTGCAGACTATTTTCAGCATTTTATTGATATGCACTTCCTTTGGTTTAGTATTGGCAAAGAAAGCTACTGTTTGAATGTTCCAATAAATGTATTTATAATATAATATTTAGTGTTGTTATAGTGTAAACACAAAATTGGTAGATAAATGTAACATTAAAGTATGCCTTGCTCACTGATGAATTAAGAATTACAATACAAAAGAGAATAGTATTAGCAATATTAACTTAATACAACATTACAACCCAACCTCCTCAATTTCAACTTCTATCACTTTTCTCACATCAAAACTGTGCAAGGCCTCAACCAAGCCTCCAGGTTCTGGCTCAGTTCCAAATGCAAGATCTCACTCCGTAGTCTCTTTTAGCGCTCTCTGCACTGACCTTGTCATCGCTGGTCTCAAATCTTTTCCCTCCTGGCTCCCCGAGGCTGCAATGACTTCAGAACAGCAGTCACTCCTGATCTCATGAAGGCTGAAAAGTCATCATCTCAAGAAGTGTAACACCTCATAACACCCTCTCCTTTCTGAATTGTATCTAGTCTCTGGTATGGAACCTTAAGATGGACTACAGCTGACTCTTGCACTTTCTTATTTGTGGTAATATGTATGATTACAGTGCTATAGTTAATGTAAATCACGCTGTAACAGCATCTGCTACAGCTTCCTCAGCTTCTTTCTCTTTTGATACTGGGTAATTTGTATTCACATATTTCCATGGCTCTCTCTTTAATATCCTGTCTGATTTCTCTATTCCAGAGCTAAAGTAGTCTGCATACCATAACATTTTTATATTTACATTTATAGCATTTGGCAGTTGCTCTTATCCACAGCAAATTTCTGTAAGATAACCAGGAAAGTTGACTGAAAGGCAGCAGGGGTTATTCAGAAACAATGTAGGGTATTATTTTTCACTTGCAAATACAGTATGCAGTATGCAAGACACACACATATTGGCAAGTGCATACACACTGTTTGTAGACATAATTGTGTGCTAACTGTTCTACTCATTGCATAGTATTTAAAATTGTTTATTAGATACAGATACAGAGACAAAGTTTTAAGTTCCGAAAAACACACATACTTTTGAGTCAGATACTGAGCAAAAAGAAAACTCTGCTTCACTTTGATCAGCCAATTAAACTGTGTGTGTGTGTGTGTGTGTGTGTGTGTGTGTGTGTGTGTGTGTGTGTGTGTGTGTGTGTGTGTGTGTGTGTGTGTGTGTGTGTCAACCCTAGTGCTGCAGACCACTCTGAACCACCACTCTTTCTGTCAAATATAAATTAAGCATAGGACATTTAAATTCCTCAGAGCTTTTATCCCTGTATTGTTTGCCTTTTTAACTATATTTTTACTTATAAAAGCGGCCTAACAATTATTTTGCCCTTGTTGTGTTCTCTCTTGTGTAATAGGCTGCTTGCTGGTGTCACAAACTGTCAGTCTCACAGAGAAACACTATTAATTACCCCCTCTGTTCAAGCTAAGAAGCTGTGGAAAAGCTGTACCCCACTTCCATACTAATTCTAAGCAGATTTTGAGTATATATTTCTGTTCATGGAAAAGACAGAAAACTAAATATACACAAAAGTCAGTATGCACACTAAAATCTTTGATATTCCTACAATGCAAAACACAAAGAATACAAGGAGGTAGTGGGGGTGCAACCACAAATTTGCAGTTGTCAGTGCACATATCTGTTAGAGAACAACAGAAAGTATATTATTTTATACTGAAAGCCAAGCAGATCAACCAGATCATTTTATGATAGTAGATAGCTGATTTTACTGTGACATTATTTCATAATCAATTATTTGTCATTGTGAACACCAAAGAAGACTAAATACACATGGCTCAAAGTGTTGCATGACTTGCTTTCGTTCCCTGAAACTTGATTTCCCATGTGGGGCCATGTGACCTCATAATACAGGATGACGTCACGTGAGTTATCTGTCAGTCCATATGATTTAATATTTATTCCTCGTTCATTTGCAATAAGCCAGTATAAACGTGAAGCAAATCAGAAATAAAAGGCACATACACTGTACATAATGGTGAGTTTGTGTTTTTATTGTTATACTTTATTGTGTTTTGTACTGTCTCTTATGTATTTGATAAGTTTTATGTATTTTAAAAAGGCCCATCGAGGAATGGGCATTGTGAATTAGCTTGGGCTAATTCTCTTTTCAGATCTGAAATCATAATGGCTTAATCTGAGTAAAGCTGGATTGTAAAATGATACTGAAATGAACTAAAATATAATATATAACTTAGACAAACTAAATGCAAAATGAATATTCTCTTTACCATTTTTGAATTTTTGGCACACAAATTTATACGTTTCAGTAGTTCTGAAAATTTTCTGTTGGCAATAATCACTCTCATTAGTTACGGACTGCTTTACTTTAGAAAGATGTTTTTTAACATATAGCCACACGTTAAATAATTTCCTCTTTGTTGCTGTCACAGTACAGTGCTGCACTAAAATATATCACTGATTTCCAACAGCACGACTTGAAGATCTGCAATGGCAAATTTTTCTTTTTACACTTAGGCAGTGGGGTGGGGTAAATTTTTGGGGAAGCCAAGTGAGAGGGGATGTCTTTTTTGGATGGCAATTATCTAATGTATTGTGCCATTACAGTGCAGGGTATAATTTTACACAAAACTGAATCATACTTTAAAGATGCACACTATCTGTTATCAATACACACCCTGAAAGTTGCTTTTACCCAGACGCACTCTCACTCTCTCTTTCTCACTCTCTCTCAGAAGACATTTGAAAAAGTTTTACATTTGCATAGTAGCAGTGGTGCATGTATCAAATAGGCCGACATACTTTTTATTTGAAGCTAAATCTTCATAATACAAAATCACTCAAAACTAACAACCGACTACCAGACCAACAGAGTATAAACAATTATTTAGGTAGCCTAAAATGGCCCAGTGTCTTGTGGCAGGTGATGTCTATGGTCAGTAAAAACAGTAAGGTTACTTTAGCGGACTATTCATTCAGCAGCTAAATCTAGGCAAGCAAAGCAAAACAAACAATATAACCACATCAAAAATCGCACACATAGCTGCAGTTCAGTTAAGTTCAGAGAGAGAAGGTGACATTTCATTCAACCTATTTGAAAAGGAAGGGCATTCTCCTGTCTTTCAAGGTGACAAAGTGGTCGATAAACCTTATATAATTTCCCACTGGCATTTTACGTCCTCATTGAACGTCCGTAACCCCTTTTTCCTCTCCACGTGCAACTCCAGTTTTGGCGTTCCATCAGATTTTATCATAAATTGCTGCTGTAGTGGTAGTTTAGTAAAACTATTATAACTAAAAACTCCCGTTATTTCATCTGAATGATGTTGATTGCATGCTGTGATTTGATTGGTGTGAAGCCAGAAATTGGCTGGCTGCCCTTGGCATCATCCTGACTAATCACAGTTAGGTAGTGGCATGACAGTGGCCTCATCAGATTGGTTAATCATTTAATTGTTTTTCACAAAGGGATGCCAATTCTGTCAGGACTCCCCATGTAGTCAGACTGCAGGTCAGTCTACGGTGGTGCAATGTAGTGTTTCACCACACACACAGGGGTGCTGTTTCATTTATTGTAAAATACTCAGTGAGAAATGGGGAAGAGATAACAGCATCAGCACATAAGATTTATCGAACCTAAAAACATGGTGTTTTTATTAAAATGACAAATAGAGTCTGATAAAAACAGGGGAAGCCTGGCTTCCCTTGGCCTCTGGGAGAAAACGCCACTGTTTGGTAACATTTTCAAAACTTGCTAATGATAACACATTTGTCCCTCTGAGAGAGTTTGCTTAATTTGACTTTGAACACTACAAGCAAACCTCACAGAAAAAAAGTAAGAGGGAAATGTTGTTGAAGCCCAATGTGTTTGTTGAAGTGATTCTTTACTCTGATGTTTCTATAGTGTGTAAATGTCCTGCTATAAAATGACAGTGCTGTAGATAGTGCTGCAGGTTGCCATCAGAATTTATGAATGGATGCTTACTTTATGTATTTTCCCTGTGGGGGAAGGGAGTAGCTAGGGGTGTCATGAATTTGTCACTCGAGTGCCGTGTTTGCCTAGTTAGTGCTTTCAGATACTGCAACAATTCAGCAGGGCTCCCTCACTCTACGTCCCAGTCTAGAATTAACATGTGTGTCCATGTGTTTATTTAATTGTGCACATTTACAGTATGACATCAAGGGAAGACATGTTTGTTTGTTTGTTTATGGATTAGAAGTTAAGAAACTTTATTGTTCATTACATTACATGAAATGGAAATGTGACTTTGGCATTTCGGCAACACAGTGTAAAACAGATGGCAAGTAATGTGACCAAACACAAGTACACCACAGTCAAATCATATGTGATGTATTCCATTACAACAAAAAATTCCTAATTCACACAAACACACGCACACACATGCACTTTAAAGTACTGTATTTATTCTGTTCATAAATCACTGGCCATAAATAAATAGATTTCTGTGGCTTTCACTGTGAGATGGATATATATCACAGGAGAAATGAGGTGGGCGTCAGGGCACCAAGCCTTGCCTGTTTATGTGTGTTTGTGTGTATGCTGAGAGCATCAGTAAGAAGCAAACAAGACTCTCAGGTGTGAAAGCGATCAATTACAGCATGTTCACCGACTTTGATCAGTAATTGCTGCAATAAACAATATCATTGCATCTAAATGATACAAGTGTCTGAATGTTTTATTACACACTGGTGCATAAATTGTAATCCTATACAACATCCACCCTGTAGGGGCTGTGTAATGCTTACAGAGTAGCTGTAAGCCCAAATGGATATTTGACGTATGTACTGCACACCAGATTGTAGTGTTGTACTACAGGTTGCAACATTGAGATGCTCAATACTCATTCAGTCATTTTGACCGGAGCAAAATGTTGATTAATAAGCTCAGTAGATAAATGTAATGGTTTTTGCTTCTCTTTAAATAGTTAAGGGATAGAACAGTGAAACCAAGAAGCAACAGAGAGACCATTGATCCATAGATTTGCGCTACCGAGATTGGTGCACAGTGAATCCAACATTGTGGTATTTAGCTCAAACACAACACAAGCATCTGCAAAGAAAAGCTTGAAACTCTAGTTGTGAATTGATTCACAACTCCTTGTAAGCATCATTAAAAATTCAACATTTTAAGAAAAATCTATGTTAGTGTACTTCTTCACCACTCATGCATACCAGTGGGCATTCCAAATGATTTCCATAAATAATACCTCTGACTGTACTATAAGTGCCAGATTCATCATCTGGGCATTAAAGTTGCATGCACCCGAAATGAGAAGGTCATAATCACATTTGCTTTATATAAAACATCATAAGATCTGTGGATATGTATGTGCGAGGCTTGGCTGGTACTGTATGCCAAAAATAGCTGATACAAGACAACAGCAGCAACACATTGTAGTTTAGCACAGAGGAGGGGTGTGATTTACCTTTGGAGGAGCTCATCAGCAGGGAAATTGAAACTAGTCCATTTGTAGAATAATTATTAGATGCATATGGCACAAATGAGCTATGAGACTGAAATACAGTAATTGAGTTCAAATAGGAAGGAGCTGTCACATAATCCCAGATAATGAGATGCTGTGTAGATAGTCAAATTGTTCTTGAGCTGTAGCTGCACACCGAGGCTGTCACTGAAACCTCAAATGCTGCCTTGCAATCCAAACAGAAGATTTTTCCTCTTAGGGCAATGGTAGCTTTTGGGTAAAAAGTGAAAGGTACATCATGGTCAATATAACCTCAGCTCTTGTGCAGATTGAACAAGAGGTGAGTGAGAGGGAAACAAAGAGTGCAAAGCCTGTATGTACACTATGTCATTAGTTTGAGGACAGGTTTCTTTGAACAAACCCAAGGTCAGACTCAAAGAGTTAAAGCCCAGTGAAACAGAACAAATCAAAAAGTTTCTGCAGTTGGTATCATCAGAGAAGCATTGTTTGAAGTCACTAGGGTTTCTAAAGCTTAAACGAGGTGAAAATCAAAAATAGAAAATTGGAAAATAATTTGAAAATTATGAAATGTGATCAAACCAGCAAGAAATCATTCTTCACTCTTTCTGTTTGTACTCACAGGGGTAATTTATTTAAATTGCACCCAGGAATGAAAACATTTTAACTGACATCTCCTGGCAAGCTGGAGACTGACCATATAACACATATATTTTATTACTCTAAGCTTAGCATGCTAATGATTCCAAAAATGCATAATGATCCAAATAAATTACAGCAGCTGTGGCGATGTTTACTTATTTTTATAATTCATCTCTGCTTCCTCCTTAATATTGTGTAATCAGCTGTTGCCTTGTGGGCATCACCAAAGCAAAGCAGCCACCCACTGTATAATTTCCACCCGTATTTCCTTTTCATCATAAGAACTAGCTGAGCTTAAATCAGATTTGAAATCTATGTGTCTTTTAATGGCAAAAATGTCAGCGTTTAAAAAGATGTATAGACTGAGGCAATATTCATCACATTTACCCCAAATCATAGCTCAGGTTTATTCAGAAACATATCCATACAAGGGATAAAGATGCTTTGAAATTATCTCAGGATGGGTGGAGAATAGATTATTTATGTAGGAATACATAATTCATACCTACTGAATATCAGAGGGAAAGTTATATAGGAAGCATCATGCAGTTATGGGGTTAGGTCTATCAGGGAACACCATTATTACTTCATACTTGGTTGTCACAGTCCATTAAATCTCCCTTTCACTCTCCCCAGGACTTCTTTCAATATGCAATTCTTCATTGCATGTGCAAAACAGCTGGGAGATCTGTGTCTACAGTGCAAACATCTTGTAAGGTAAGATGGCACTGAGACACCAGGATATTATGTACAGTAATGTAGCAGCAGAGAGACCAGCATTATTTTTATCAATAGTTCTTGTATTGCAGTGTATAACTATTTAATCCAAGTGTAATAATTGTGATAAGTAAAAATATATATTTTTTAATATAATATAAAATATATTCCTTTTGCACAAAACTGAAATAGGCTACTATGAAACGGTTTATTTATTTCAAACAGAATATTACTTGTTTGAAAATTATCTAGTAATATCAAATACACATCATTCACTTGATCTACTTTCATTTGATTTATTTTGAAGTCAGCAATGTAACGAAAATATCAATACAGTACAGGATGAGAAAAGTGTGGCAGAAGTTAGCAAGCAGAGAGCAATGGAATTCACGTGACAGGATCCATAATTTATTTTTGGTGGATTATTTTTTTAATCCACCCGGTGGGGTTTAAGAGGTTTTATACGTCCAAAAAAGACTTATACAAAAACCAGACCGGGCATTTAATTTAACCTGCGCTTATTTGTCAAAATGTGTTCCTACACCAGACCAGTAAAGGAGATAGGCGGCTATTTATTACTCTGCTATTAAAAGATTTACGGTAAAAAGATGGATGACACGTCTCCACTTACTTCCACTGTACAAAATTAAGTCTGGTTTGCGCTGATGACGTCATTTGAAGACAGAGTCTGTACAACAGTGATCAAGATTGGATCTACAGTATCATGATCCCATCCATACACCCAGCCAACTCAACCGTGAGCATGGCTAAGCTGTCAATTGTGACGTGAAATCAACTATTTATAGCATCACAAACAAACCTGAACTTGAAAAACATCTGAACATACATCAGCGTGATAAGAACTACTTAAAATGATAAACAAGTATGTTAGGGAAAATGCATTTCATGTGTAGTGATTTTTTTTGTTTGGTTGATCCTGGAGGGTATGGCATTTCTGAAGTGCTGTACTGAACTGATACGGGACATTCTTTTGTTCTGTATTTTTACCGGTTAGAGTATTAAGACAGGGTGATTTGTATGAGATAAAAGTAAACCCTCCTGCTCTGTTATCCCTCAGCCTTCTGTTTTGGACACTGATCTTACTGTTTACAATCACCCCTAATTATGTCCTCTTTCATTCAACACTGCATTATCAGGTCAGTTGCTCATACAAACTCTCCTGGAATTCAGGAAGTTGGCAACGCTAATGCCATGCCTAGTAAGCATGCCCGTCGCTAAGCTAAGATTGGACAACTGCCGTTCAGAGGAGGGGTTTTGCAAATGTTCAAGTTGCTAACAAGGTTATTTGGCACTTGGTTCAAATGTTATCAGAGACAGAAATTGAGGCATGCAATTTCCTGGTGGTTTTACAATTTTTCCCATTGAGATTTAAACAGACTTAAACAGGAAGATGCTGAACCTAGGGCTGCTCATTGAGTGAATCTTTTCTATTTTGGGGCTTTAAAATCTGGGTTTGATTATGGAGAGGATGACATAAAAATCAATCAGCCAAAGCAAACCTCAAACCAAAATGCAGCACATTGTGTGTGTTCTGAATGTTCCTTCCTCCTTTGTTCTAGATCCATTAAGTTAGACTAAACTATGATGTGGCCTTGCTATGAAGTATCTGACCTTTCCTTCAACTCAGTTATGATAATCATCTATCAGTCATCAAGCATCTTCATTGCTTTTAAGGCTATCTATATGTTTTCCCCATCAACACGGTGTACTTTTTAACTTACGTACTGGATCTTTGTAGCCTATAAATTTGAATGGTCACATTCATCCATTCACACACATTCATACACTAATGGCAGAGACTAAGTTGCCAACTGCTCATCAGAAACAGAAAATAACACATTCACACAACACATGCAATTTGAGTTCAGTATCTTTCCCAAGGACACTTCGACATGCAGACTGGAGGAGCCGGGGATCATACCGCTGATCAGTGGACAGACCGCTGTGTTTTGAATGCACTGCTGCACACATACAAAAACAAATACAAAAACTAATTAACATGCATTGTGGTTTGATTCAATATTATCTTGCCAATTTTAGTTTGATTTATCTGAACGATTTTAGAATATAGACATGAAAGGACAAACATTAGTATGAATGACACTGAAAAGGCTTAAAATTCTTAAATAGCTCTTCCTGGAAAGCTGATAAAAATAGATTTAACAAAGACAGATCCTGCTTTTCACAAGTTTAAAGCATTGAATTAACATTCAGCTCTAATTGGTTTATGGTGATTGCTATTTTCTCAACCTGTTTACAGTGCAGGGTCATGGAAGTGAAAGCAAATCAGGGGCTGTTGCAAGTTTTCCCTATCTCAAGACTACATCTTTCATATAAAACCAATTGCTGGAAAAAATACCAGAGGGGAAAGGAACTCCTAGAGATGAAAAGGCTGGTGTTCCATTATTACTCTTTTCAAATAAGCCTCTACTATAGAGATTTTAAAAGGGAATCTGGGCATGAAGAATGCACAGTGAGATAACATGATTATATAATTGAATTCTTTATGCAACTGAGCACAAAGATGGTCTTGGTATAGGCCTTGTGGCTGCTATTTCTAAAAAAGTCTGTCCGTCCGTCCGTCCGTCCATCCATCCATCGTCAACAGCTTATCCTGCATACAGGGTCAAGGGGGGGTTCCAGCCAATACCAGCTAACATCGGGCAAAAGTCAGGGTACACCCTGGACAGGTCGCCAATCCATCGCAGGGCTATTTCTAAAAAGTGTGTTCCATCCATCCATCCATCCATCCATCGTCAACCCACTTATCCTGCGTACAGGGTCGCGGGGGGTGGGAGCCAATCCCAGCTGACATTGGGCGTATTTATAAATGAACACTGGTTATAAGCTGCATAAACCAGAGATGCTCACAAGTCTCTGAGCAAGAGTCCACATCAAGTCCCAAGTCACTTGTGGTTATAATGGATTTTGTATCACCTGCTACATCCAATCCAGGCTGCTTATTAAACTGCTTAGCTACAGGGAATTCTGTAACTCTAACCTGTTTTCACTTACAGAGCACAACCATATAGCCTAATGTACAATGCATCTACAAGTAACCTCCCGTAGGTTGTAGCTAAAGCAAGAAGCAAGCTAACATTAGGTGGCCAATGCTGAGCTAAACATGTGCACTAACCTCAGATTACTAACTGATTTTGTGTTCCACGCTTCTTTGTTTGGGTCTTGTTGCATGACGTTTTAAAGCCGAAGTTTAAATATGGCACAGCAGCTGCAGGTGTTTGTTGTCCTCTCTCACGTGTGGCCGTGCACAGCTGATAGTATGTGTTACATAGGTTATAGGTAAGGCATTGAGTGGAATAAGAGCAAGCTCATCAGACATTTCCTAAAAATAAGCATTGTTAACGAGGCCCGAACCTCCAGTGTGCGACTTAAGTTGGACTTGAGTCCCCATCTCTGGAATAAACACATCTACTAACTTTAAAATCATTTACTCTGATTGTATTGACTTTTTTATTGTACTATCCTATCATTAGGCAACAAAGTGTATTTGATTGTATTGTCTGATCCTAGTCTGGGTGCTGTGAGTAAATATAGATGGCTCTGTTTGTGTTGAGGCTGTCAACCTTGTATACTCATCCTTTCCCTCTCATCTGTCCCGTCTAACACGAGCAGAGATGAGCAGGCCTGTCCGGTAGAATGACTCAGAGCCACAGCTTCACTGAATAAGTAATTGAGTAATGAGAATGATGACCTGTCATGAAATGACAAAATATCTGAGTGAGAATATGGAAACAGACCTATGGTGTCTCATTTAAGAGTTAACTATCCAGATATTTAAGTAATGGTAAGGAAAGGAAATGCACATAGAGATTGCTGTGTTAACATCCCTTCTGTGCCTTTTTCTTATGCATAGGAATCAAATGTTGCCTATAGTACATTTTAAAAGGCCTGTGCGTGCATGTGGGTGTGCATGCACATGAGCACATGCAAAAATTAGCAAAAGGCCAAGGCCAGTGGGTCACTGTGTACTGAATAGAGTTTTGCTGCCCTGGATGGCTCTGGTGCCTCTCTACAACACATCAAACTTGACCTCAACATCAGTTAGTAACTTGGGAACACACTGGCTCATGTCTGCACATCTGCCATTTAAATAATTTTGACAGCGTCAAGGTGCAAAAATGTACAGGATGTGATTAACAATCTCAGTAACTGGTCTGGAAGTGAGTTCAAGTTAAAAATAAACCTAAAGGAGCTAAGGGGAAGTTATCTAAAACATTTCTCAATTCAATCTAGTTGAAACAATAAAGAGAAAATCACTTCATTGCCCTCAGCTTAGTATTCAAAAGCATCACTGTGATTGTCACCTATTAATCCATGTTTTGCAATGCTTGAGGATGCCACCACTTTCAAACTAATGAAGTATGGCCTTTTTCATTTCAAACCAGTGAGGCATCGCTGCCAAATGCAAATCATTCACCAAATACATTGTTCTGTAGAGAGCTATTTAGCATGTTTCTGTGATATCGTACAAAACCCTTTTGACAAAGAAGAGTGACAAATGCAGCAAAACAATGGCCAATTTTGTTAAGAGTGTGAGCTGCTGTTCTGTACATGGTGCACACATGACGCATGTTCTTGTCTTGAAAGCTTAGTTTCTTATATAAGATATATCTTGTTTCTTATAGTCATCCTCTTGCTTCAGGGAGAAAATCAGTAACCAGCTCATCTGAGTTGCAGTTCTTCAAAAACTTTCCCTGTCTTTAGGAAAGAACGGTTATGGCAGCATCCGTCATCTTTTAAAGACAAAGTGAATGCTAAGGTCCAATGACTTGCAGGCAGCAGTGCTACACTGAGATGGATGGGCAAAAAATCATCCATTGTGATGTCAATGTTCAAAACTCGAGGGACATTTCCCTTACTTCATTCACAGTCACCATTAAAGAGTGACTTCAGGCACTGGAATGAATTTAACCTCAGAAAAAATTAGCCATTATCTTTCTGAAAGTGCTGCGTTCTTGAGGAGAAAGGTATATGGCTGGGGGGGGGAGGTGAACTGGAAAAGCAGCAGGAAATATGTATGCGGTAATGAGGTCATGGGAAATTGGAATCAAACCAGAGCCTTATTTTAACCAGGATAGGACTCCTTATACTAAAAAGCTGTCATTTTCAACTGATAACATTATTGTGCTACTTGTGGTTGGTTTACAGTTGAACATTCTGTTGTTATTAGCAAGCGAGTTTCACAGCAGTTTACAGTGTTACATCCACCATTTTGTCAGGTCTGTGAACAAACCAATATTTGCAAGACTATTTTATCTCCAAATGCCCTGGTTAAAGCTTTATCTATAGGTTTGAGCATTTTTAGCTGATTTGTGATTGTTGTTTTGTAACTTAGTAAGATATAATGACTGCTAAGTTAGCCATTAAACTACACTGAACAAAATTATAAATGCAACACTTTTGTTTTTACCCCCATTCATGATGAGCTGAAATCAAAGATTATTGTTCACAAATCTGTGAACATTATTTGGAGAAATAAGCCTGTTGTTATTTGAGATAATTAGGTCTTTTGTGTACATAAAGAAAGTCTTAGATCTTTTGAGTTCAGCTCATGATGAATGGAGGCAAAAACAAAAGTGTTGCGTTTATAATTTTGTTCAGTGTAGCTGTCTGAGGACAGAACATTTTGTCTATGACCATGTCCTAACAGTAAGTGAGCATCCGAATATTGCGTCACATTGCGACACACTAACTCTGTTAAGTCTTGTAAACAAACCACGAACCCATCAGCTGTGTGTTCGTGATCAGACTGGAGAAGTAATCACTCAAGTAGAATGTTTTATATTGTGATATTTAGATGTTTCTTTCTGCTGGAAATATATAATACAATATAGCCAACAACGATATTATGTAGGTTTCGGTTCCATACCAGAAACTTCAAGCTCCCAGGTTAACTCCCTCCGGCCAGCTGCCACCACGACCTACTTCAACTCATTTCAACTTTGTGAAAAAACAGTTTCTCGTCCATGCAGCACTTTTAATGCTAGCACCAGGAATGAATAGACACAAGGCGTTTGACTAAAGTTCAGCTCAACATATGTGTAGAGCTGCAACAATAAGTTGAATACTCAATTAAATTGCATTAAAACAGCACTGGAAGCACTTTGTTGAGGCATGTTGTTTGGTACCACTGAGACAATTAAATAGGAAGTCCAGTTTGAGTAATGCAGTTATCGGCATATCACCAAAATACAATGCACAACAGTTTGTGATGCTCACAGACAGGATTTTACAACTTTAGAAAGTCATAGCAGTAACAATTTTATTTGGTCTTAACGAATGTTAATGTCTGAAGTTTGTCTTAAGGGGGCCTTATTATCTTGTGATCATAAACTGATTATGTTTTGGTTTTGGACCTGTTGATCAGAGATGGGGCCTCAAGTTAGAGACTTGGACTTGAGTCCAATTCAAGTTGCACACGCAGTGACTTCAGACTTAACTTGAGACTCGTCCTCAAAAGACTTCCGACTTGACACGGATTGAGGTGCGGAACTTGTGACCAATGTTTATTTTTAGGAAAGGTCTGATGAGAGTGCTGTTATTCCCCTACCTCCATTACCTCTAACCTGCCAACATAACACGTAGTAGCTATCTGCTGTGCGCAGCCACACATTAAAATTGAGTTTGGTTTAGGCACATGCTAAGTAACAAGACAATCAAATGAATGCTGCTTTCAAAAATACATCTTTTAATGAACATTTGTGCTGCAGTAACAGAAAGTTATACTAAAATCAAGGCCTTTCATGGACCAAACAGGTCTATACAGTAAGCGCTGCGTGAGCACTCATCTGAACAGCTGATCTGCTGTCTAGTGACAGAGTAGTTTGCACACCGGGACAAACTGACACTATAGCATTTCAAAAGTTTATATAATATCCCCATAGCCAACGTTACAAAACTCCCATATTTTTTTAAGGGGGTCTGGGGCAGATTAGCCGAGACAGGAGTACTGTGTTCTTTTTGTCCGGTGTTGCCTTATCTTGTGCACTCGGCAGCAACACATTGTCCAGCTGTAAACATTGCCATGAGCATACAATCAGTTATGATTGTAAAGTCAGGTCACATCTGTAAAGTGAACACGACTGTTGTGTACAATAATTATTTGCTACGCTAACCGCCATTAACAATTCATTGACCAAGGGAAAATGTATAGAAAATGTTCTAACTCAACACGTGAAGTAACATGGCTTTAACGTTAACCTGAGACGAGTCCTCATCATCCAGAGAGCCACAACATATTGTGCTTCCTCTTCAGATGCTCCGGTATAACTGAGATGCTCCCAGGCCAGGGTAGGTCAACTTTGCAAATTCTGCAGTTCACAACTGTTTTGGCTGAGTGAAGAGTCAAGTGCTCCCACACTCCGGAAGTTTTTAGGTTGTGAAGGTGTTAATACTATCGCTGATGTGTTGTTTTTTAACTTTATCGTTCACATTACTGTACTCTAGGGCTGCAGCTAATGATGATTTTAGTATATATATTGTCTAGCCTTCAACTCAACAATCAATCATGATTTCAGTTAAATGCCTTGTCTGTGGTCCGCTGGCAGAACACCGGCTGCTTTCTAATCAGGTGCTGTCGTGCTGTAGCCAAGGCGATATAAGTTTCGATTTTCGGTGGACGGACAGTAACATTACAGAATTGTTGTTTTCTTTCGTTTGAAATAATCCCATTCTTTGGACACTTTTTTCTTTGTCCCTTGCTATTTTCTCTCTCTTCCACTTTGCAAACAACTCCATTATAATCATCTTGTGTTCACAGCGTAAGGGAAATGTGTGACAGTTAAAAAAGTACATGTGACAGTGTGCTGGATAGTTATATGGATTAAACAAAGCATTGATGCAAAGAATTTGCATTGATGCATTTTAGTAATTGATTTAAACAATTTAATCGATGAATCATTTCAGGTCTACTGTACTCCGTTAAGCTGACGTCGCCACGGCCCGATGACGTCATGAACAAATCGATTATTAAATTTGTTGGCAACAAGCATATTCACAATTTTGTTTTATACTAACTTACATACTTACACTACTAACATTTTTTACTAACTGATTAGTCGTGAAAAAAATCTGTAGATTAATTGATTATGAAAATACTTAATGTTATGTGTATATTAACTAAATTACATGTTGTGTTGATCATTCTGGTGATGATTTTTTTCTTCATGGCATGTGAGAACATGTAACATATTTGACAAATAGTTTTATACTTTTGTAAATTTTGTTTCCCTGTTGCTGCAATTCATATTTTACAAAACATTTATTCTGTCTTGTTTATGGTATCTATTCTTCTGATTCATTATGCTTGTTAATGAATTGTTGTCAAATACTGTTTTCACGGTTTCACAATTGCTTTCAATAAAGACGTCAAAGGCCTCCTCATCTTCAACGTTTAGTCTGTTTAGCTCACTGCATAGCTGTGATGACATGTATAGTCAGGGCAGAAGAATACTACATCAACACCAAAGTCCCCAACTGCAGCTTCTGTTTCAAACTCTATGGTATTCAACCATTCCCAGTTGTGAATATAAGTAACTGACAGCCCACAAAAACTCCTAAAGGCTGACAATGGTATGCCTCCTTGACTGTGCTGCTGTCAGTGACTGTAAATCTGGTTCCCAGCACCTGCTACCAGAGTTTCTAGAAATGTAAATGCACATTAAGTCCTTGAAGATATTGTGTCGCCAGTGTAATGTGAGGTATAACATGGATTTAGATTATTTCACTCACATAAATTTTGCACAATGATGAGTGAGTAATGCTGACTGTTTTGTTATTTTTACTCCACCTTTCTTTCAATCAGGTCATACTGAAATAAAAATGTATTCACAGATGGCTCCATGCTCCAGTGCATTTCTATTTAGGGGTCCTTGATATAAAAAAATTTGGGAGCATTTGGCTTCGTCTGGCCCGCAGAACTGCTATTGGCGGCAAAGATAATGCTCTGAACCATTTAATAACAGTTGCAAGAAAACCGCTAAGTAGATGGCACCAGACAAACCATAAGCACCCAGATACTGAAGGGAAGGGGAGGAAGAGGCTACCATTTGAGCTCCTGATGAAAACAAACCATATGTCTAAAACAGATGCACAATGACGCATGTTCTCTATGAAGCCAATGTCAATTGACATATTCCAGTATGCAAATAACACAATATGCCACAAGGTCTTGGTCCATTTAAACTGGTGTCATTTTACTGCTGAAAATGCAATAAAATAGAATAAGTAACAGTGTGAAATGCACTGTGTACAGTTAAAGTTAAAATTGTTATTATGCTTCTTTTTAATCAAGTCTTGTGAATTTTTTAATCACAGTTCTTGTGAATTACAACATATCTAAAACCTTATAAACTTTGAAAGGATAACTACATCATAACTATTTGCTAAAAGACCACTACAGTAATATAGCCTAACCATAGGAGTGAAATAAGTACTAAAACAAGTAAGTGCAACAACAAACGCAGTTTGTTGTCCCATTGACACAATTATGGAAATATACATTGACTCTATACATCTTGATAGATCTGTTCAGACATCGAAAAGCGTTAATTCTGCAAACCCCACATGAACCTGTTGACCGGCCACGCCCATGAAATTAACGGACAAATGTTATGAAAAGTTCGGACGAGACAAACATCTTTGTGCAAATAGGAGGAGAAATACCTCACCTGCGCAGCCATGAATGACAGATCCATACTGTTGCTCCGTTCAAGCGAACGCACTCAATGAAACATGCAAATGTGCGTAGGTCTTTCCTCTTATTCCCCGATAGAGCATTTGCCTTCTTTGATCTTGTTGTTTTGACTTGGCATCCACAGGGGCTGCAAGTTGGCGGACTTCACGTGAGGAACATGTCGAAGATGAAGAATCAGAATAAAACAAAGCAGGGGGAGGAGGAGGAGGAGGAGGAGAAGGAGGAAAAATACACGGAACAGAAGCTGCGCAGACGGAGGGATGTGGATGCGAGAGACTGTATGAGGGGTGAGAGAGAGGCAGAGGAGGAGGCTGTGGAGCTGGCATGTCACACGAAGGAGGTGCAAGTCCCCTCTATCTCTCTCTGTCTCTCTCACTCACTCTGTCTTTCTTTTTTCATTTATTTGCTTATCATTCAATCTTCCTCTAAAATATTGTTTTCTAATAGCTTGACTAATATCTTATTGAGATGTACACTACATGTATATGGAGGTACAGTGGAGGCTACGTTTATGCTGTATACACCCCACGTATTCTTGTGGACTTTTGATCTGAGGATGTTTTTCATAGTTTGAGCTAATTTTGTATGAAAAAATTATTTGAACTGATAGACTTCATGTCATACACATTGGGCACATGTAATTTCTGGCTACCATGTTTGTTTTGGATGTGGAAATAGTCCAAATTTATGAAAGTGGAATCATTTTCCTCCAGATGCTTTTCCAAGATGAATGAACTGAATATAATAATACTACATATGAGAGTAAAACTGGGGATACGTATGGGCAAGGCCCCTTACTCCCTGTAATGGCTATTTATTATTTAGAATGTTTTATTTATTTATTTGCTTTTGCTAGTGCTTTTTCTTTTGTAAAAATTGGACAGCGTTATAGGCACCTCTGGTTTATACACTAGGCAGGTATAGGGCCAGCATGCACCTAGGAGGTCCGGTCCATAAAGACATGGTTTGCCCACTTTGGTCTAGAAGAACTTGACTGGCCTGCACACATCCCTGGCATCAATCCAAACCATAAGAATGATCCTGGACTGGCTGCCAGGCCTCATCACCCAACATAAGTTCCTGACCTTATTAATGTTCTTGTGGCTGAATGGGAGCAAATCCATGCAGCCAGGCTGTAAAATCTTGTGGACAGTCTTCCGAGAATGGAGGCAGTGTATTAATGTCCGTTACTAATGTTTGGAATGACATTCAACAATCACATATGGCTATTGTGTGGTTGCTCATATACGTTGGGCCATGTAGTGTAATATGCAGAAATAGGCTACATGGGCCCCTATAGTCAGCCAGGAACACAACAGATGTGACTGTGATGATCACAGGAAAATTTGAATCTGTAGATGAACAGAAGTCAGAGCTGTGAGCATGTGCGCTTGAGTTTTCGTCCTCACAGAGCCTTTTCAAGGATTCATTAAAACTTGTAACCTAAAACTAATGACACATTCTTGAATTAACTAGTCCTGTAGAAAATTGGATGCTACTATTATACATTGGAGAGTCTCTTCAAAAAGCCAATTAGCAAGATCTACTTACAGTATAAGGAGTGAATAATTTAATGGCGACCTGGCCTTCTCTGAATACTAAAATGCTTTGGGTCAAGTGTCACTGTCACACTGTGTGCCTGTCTGCTCTGTTAGGTAAATTCTCAGCCAGTTTTGTTATTTAGCTCTGTCTTCTTGTTTTCAGTCTGCTCGGTTTAGTTTATCCTCTGCCAGGTTTATGGTGGGGGTGTGTATTCAGATATATGTATATATACATAATCTGTGCCTGCCTTTGTTCCTGTCTCATTCTGTTATTTTCTGATGTTTCATGCTTGGTTTCTGTCTGCCTGTCTGCTAAGTGTTAATTGTGATCTCTCCCTGATTAGTTGTTCATTTGTTTATGATCATTCTGTGTTAGCCAGGGGGCAGTTTCACAAAACCAAGATAGTAGATCAAGTTGGGATTTTCCAGACATCCTGGCTAAATTTAGCCTTGATTTGGTTTCACGAAAGCAGTAGCACATAAGTGGCAATATATTCTGTGCAGCTAGCCTGCTCCAGACCATGCTAACAGCCAGGCTTAGTTAATCCTGGTGCCTTATCTGTTCAGTCAGCAGTCACTCTGATCAGAAACCAATGTGTTTTTTTCAGTTATTCCATGTTATGTATGTGTTTTGAATATTTTTCATTAGCCTGCATTGAAATACTACAGGTAGCCTACATTTGGCATTATGGTAGTATAGCTTGTGGTTATTAGGTTTCATGATTGGAGAAGAAGACACTTGAACCATACTTTGCACACAATGAGCATCAGCAAGTAGGTTTACATGGAATAAAAGCACATAACATGTAAAATAAAGAAAAGGAACAGGGGCACAGTAATAAAACAGCAAAAAAAAAGTACAATTGTGCACAAACTCAATATCCAAGTAGCTAAAAATATCACTGTTCTTAACTGAAACTGTCACAATCATAACTTTATATCGTGCCTTAAAAGTGAGCAGTGCACGTTAATATGTTGCTCAAGAAATGTATGGCACACACACACTATATAGGAGATAGGACTATTTCTTTTTCATTAGGTTTCATAAATTTATAAAAATGATACTCCCACTTAAATAAGGAGGCTATATTGTGCACTGTTTATTCATGAAACAACAGGGAGGCGCCACCACAATGTTTTTTGACCTGTTTTTTTTCTTCCTGGGATCATCTGCTGCAACTTGGGAGAGAAAACAATGATTAATACATTGTGTTACAGTCGTGCTTACAGTGTGCATTGCAATGATTGCTTCTCTTTCTAGTTGCTGGTTTTCCAAGTTAATTTCCACTTTTTTTGTAAAAATCTTAAATGTTAAGAAAAGTTGCTTGCAATGAAAAATGTTGAGAACTGAAAATGCTTTGAGAAGGGTTTATTTGCACAATAACAAAACATGCAATGCAATCTAACTAGGGATGTCCAGATCCGATCACGAGATCGGAAATCGGGCCCGATCACGTTGTTTCAGACTCGATCGGAATCGGAAGTTCTCTATCGTGTTGAGACTATCTCTCCACCGTTACATATTCCATATGTACAGGGATGATCCCCTGAGATCAGGTACGTGGAAACCTCTTTAAGACACACCGGCTTGCCCGGCCACGCCTCATAGGTCACCTATAAAGCACCTGCGTCGGCGTGAAATCACTGATTGTTTGATCTCCACCTGAGTTAGGGTACGTGCGTGAAGACAATCTCCATTACAAAGACAGAAAAGCAAGCGGGTTACAGCACAGTCCGAGCTCACGGAAAAGTTTTTACCTGTTGTAGTTTGGGAGCCTGTCTCCGGGCAGCCTCCTTGGATTGCTGTTTCCCTTGTTCCAACAAGAAGCGCAGTAGCTGTCTCCGGGAGTCCGGTTTGCACCCATGAGGCAGCGAGGGCTCAGGATCCTCAATTACCTCGACGATTGGCTGGTTTGTGCGGACTCAGAGGAGCTATGTCGCTGTCATGTAGCTCTGCTCCTGGAGCACATTCGGGGCCTGGGCCTTCGTCACAACGTCGAGAAGAGCAGGCTCCAGCCTTCCCAGGTGATAACATTTCTGGGCATGGTTCTGGATTTAAGGAGGGCTACGCTAGTCCTGACACCCGAGAGACAGCTAGCCCTCACAGCTTGCCTTTGCCAGTTTCAGCTGCACTCACAGGTCAACTGGGGGCCTTCACCTAATGGGCTTAATGGCCGCCACAGTGCAGGTAGTTCCCCTTGCCCTTCTCTACATGAGACCCGTCCAAAAGTGCCTGCTGAGCCTGGGCCTTTGTCCACAGGGCTCCCGCCAAGCCAGGGTCTCGGTCTCCCGCAGGCTGTACCGAGCCCTTCGCTGGTGGCGGGACCCGACCAATATACAGAGAGGAAGTACACTGGGACCGGTAGTGTATCGCCGACTGGTATTCACAGACGCGTCCCAGTCAGGCTGGGGCGCCGTGCATGGCTGGGGTCAGCGTCGCTGGGACGCCCCTGGGTGAGTCAGCACATCAATGTCTTGGAGCTAAGAGCTGTGCACCTAGCACTTTGCCAGTTTCTGCCCAGACTACGAGGCCACCATGTCATTGTCCGGACAGACAGCACAGTGGCGTCGGCCTACATAAACAGGCAAGGGGGGCTGGGCCCCCTTGTCCTCTGCAAGCTGGCGACCGAGCTGTGGCTGTGGGCTCGCCACCGCCTCTGCTCTCTCAGAGCGGTGCACATACCAGGGCCGCTGAACTCAGCAGCAGACATTATGTCAAGAGGGGGACCCCATCCAGGGGAGTGGAGGCTCCACCCTCAAGTGGTGGAGGAGATATGGCACCGCTTCGGCAGGGCGGAAGCCGACCTGTTTGCATGCAGGGAATCGGCACATTGTCGCCTCTTCTTCTCCCTGAAGGGCGACAATCCACCTCTGGGCTGGGACGCTCTGGCCCACCCGTGGCCCCGAGGTCTCCTTTACGCCTTTCCTCCCATCACTCTCCTCCAACCTCTTCTCCGAAGAGTGATGGTGGATGCCGTGAGGCTGATTCAGGTGGCGCCTCTTTGGCCTCACATGACATGGTTCTCAGCGATCCCGCCCCTCTTAGACGGGACGCCATGGGAGCTCCCGCACAGGAGGGACCTGCTGTCACAGGCGGGTGGCACCCTATTTCATCCATTCCCGGCGGGACTCCGGCTGGTGACCTGGCCCCTGAAAGGGACGGGCTCCGGGCCCTCGGCTTGCCAGAGCCCGTGGTGAGAACGCTGCAAGAGGCACGGGCTCCTTCCACTAGGGCTGCCTACTCTTACCGCTGGGGGGTATTTGCCACATGGTGCGGCACTCGACAGGTGGATCCTTACTCTGCGAGAGCGCAAGACATCCTGTCATTCCTGCAAGCCCAGCTGGAGGCAGGGAAGTCAGCCGTAACCCTGCGAGGGATGGTGGCAGCTATTAAGGCAGTCCGTGTAGGTGCTTCCACACTGAAAGAGCAGGACTGTTCCCTTATTTCCCGGTTTCTCAGAGGCTCTCAGAGGCTGGCAGTTCGTAAGACCAGACCTTCAGTCCCTCTGTGGGATTTGGATGTGGTCCTTGGGGCTCTCCAGCAACCTCCCTTTGAGCCCCTTGGGTCAGCTGATCTGAAGTGGCTCTCCCTCAAAACTGTATTCCTCTTGGCTATAACCTCAGCCAGAAGAATAGGTGAGCTCCATGCACTGTCTGTTCACGACCAATGCTGCAGGTTCCTGCCTGATGGGGGCGGGCGTAGTCCTTCGCCCCAATCCAGCTTTCCTGCCTAAGATTTCGTCCGAATTCCATCTGACCCAGCCAATCGAGCTTCGGTCTCTCTTCTGTCCCGTGGAGGGACAGGAGGACGAGCCAACCCAGTCCATGTTGTGCCCTGTCAGAGCGCTGACGGAGTATGTCAGGCGCACTCGGGCTCTCAGGCTGACGGACCAGCTCTTCATTTGCCTTGAGTCCCGGAGCCAGGGCAGACCTCTGTCGAAGTCGAGGCTGTCCCACTGGGTTGTAGACGCTATTAAGCAGGCGTATATGTCTTCGGGGGTGCCCGTCCCGCCCGGGGTGCGAGCACACTCAACCCATGGCATTGCTACCTCGTGGGCCTTTTGGCGGGGAGCATCCCTTGCGGCTATATGTGCAACAGCTACATGGTCGTCTCAGTCCACTTTCACCAGATTCTACCGTCTGAATGTGGCAGGCGGCCCCTCCTTTGGTGAGCGAGTGCTGGGCGTATCTCATCAGTAAATGACTGCAGCCTGGGCTGGTTGGTCATTACGCTGGTAGTCGTCTCTGTGGTCAGCCTTGCGCCTTGCGGGCTGCCCTGAGTGGCCTCCATGCATTCCTTGGGGTGGTCTTGCGTCTTGCGGACTCTCCAGCAGCCCCTCTGCCTCTCAGGCTTGGCCTTTGCGACTTGCGGGGCCTTGACCTGGTTGGTGTGTAAATAGTGTACATTTGTAAATAGTTCGTTTGTTTCACTATATGGGCTTGGGTAGCACGGTCTACCCATATGTAACGGTGGAGAGATAGTCTCAACACGATAGAGAATGGTCGGTTACGTTGTAACCTTGGTTCTCTGAGTGGAGAGACTATCTCTCCAACTGCAGGCCGTTCGGAGACGGTTCCGATCAAACTATCAGTGATTTCATGCCGACGCAGGTGCTTTATAGGTGACCTATGGGGCGTGGCCGGGCAAGCCGGTGTGTCTTAAAGAGGTTTCCACGTACCTGATCTCAGGGGATCACCCCCCGTACATATGGAATATGTATGAAGGTAAATATGGTGCAAAATGAAAGAGCTTGTAAAATTGATGTGAACTCTTGTAGAATACGATGTGAGAACTTGTAGAACAAAAATCTGTACTTGTATCTTAAAATTTTCACTTGTACACAATATTCACACACATGAAAGAAAAAAAAAAACACGAGAGCTTGTAGAAAGAATCTGAAGTTGTATGTTGAAAGTTTGACTTGTGGAAAATATTCACACACACTGATGTTCTGAATATGAAGTTGCAGAAAAAATACGCACACGTGTAGATTGATGTTCACATAAAAACAATGACAGTTGCAAACTTGTATTTTTTTTACTTGAGTCCTTTTTCAAGTACAACCACAACTCTGTGGTTACAACCTCTCGAATCGGTCTCTGCAACTTCACAAATGTGCTTTCTCCTGTTTCCTGTGACGAATCTCCGCGCCTGGGATGGTGGAGAGATAGTCTCTCCACTCAGAGAACCAAGGTTACAACGTAACCGACCGTTATCTCCCGATCAGGACTCGGATATAAATGTATATATATATATATGATGTGCTTTGCAAACACTGTGGCACTTTTATTTTTGTATTCGTTTACATGCCTGCCAGGTATTTTAAGTTGAGGTGCTATTTGTTTTTATCTTAGACTTTTTTTACACTTTGCACTAAAGTCCAATGTTATTTATTACTTGATTGTTCAAGCTACCTCACAGAAGTGCTCTGTTTGTTAACAGAGTTGTTGAATGTTAAAATAAGGTGAATTAAATAAAAAATAAGGAACATCCTGGATCTGTTTTTTCGCTCTTCTTTATTCTTTTTTTATGTATTATAGAAGTATCAGATCGGGACTTGGTATCGGTAGATACTCAAAATCAAATCGGACTCGGACTTGAGGGCAAAAAAACCTGATCGGAACATCCCTAATTCTAAGCATAGAAGACTGTCCAAAAAAAGAAAGCTAAAAGAACAAGCTGCTGATTACTGCATTATGTTTTTATATTCTGAATTGTCAAATGCCAGCTGAAATTTGTGTTTCCTTTTATAAAAATAAAGACATACCACCATAAATTGGTGCAGAATATTTCTTCAGAAGTCAGGAAATTAAGTGCTTAAAAATGTTATTTCAGCATTGAATATTCAAAATAGTGTTAAAACTTTTTTCTCATCTTGTTCTCATGAACACAGAATTGTGCATCATCACATTTCCTGAGTCAAGTGTATTGTCACACCCCTTAACTGAGCCCTTATGTCTCCACCATTTTCCAACACAAAAGTACTTTTTCAGATATACATATACGAGAAAAAAATTTTGTTGTGAATTGGAGCTATATAAATAAAACTGAATTGAATAGATAGTATGTTGATTAATGGTTGTAATTAATGCATTTGCTGAGTGATATTGAAATTTAGAAACAACAGACAGGAAACAACATGCAGTGGGGATATTTCTAGATCTCAAAAAAGCTTTTTATACTGTAGATCACAAATTGATTAAAAAACTACAAAGATATGATATTAGAGGAATTGCACTGACATTATCCAGTTATCCAGTTATCTGGAGAATAGAAAACAGTATGTTGAAATACAAAACAATAAATCACTGCTGCAGGTTACATGTGGGGTACCACAGGGTTCAGTGTTGGGGCCATTGTTGTTTAACCTCTATATCAATAATATATGTGAAGTATCGCAAATTGTGGAAACCATTCTTTTTTCTCATGACACAAACCTACAATGCTGTGGTGATACCATGGAAAAGGAAGTGAGTAGGATGAAGATTTGGTTTGATGAAAATAAACTAACACTGAATTTGAGTAAAACAAAATTTATAATATTTGGGAACTGATCAACTGACAGATAAACTAATGATAAATGGTGTAGAACTAGAGCGAGTATCTGAAATAAAATTCCTCGGGGTAGTTATTGATTACAAATTAAGCTGGAAACCTCACATAAAGTATATTAAAACCAAAGTCATTGGCAATATTAAATAAAGCAAAAGACCTATTGAATCAGGCTTCTCTATATATGCTGTACTGCTCCTTCATACTTCATACTATACATGACTTACTGTGTGGAAGTATGGGGGAACACTTACAAAACAAATACATACCCAATGTTCATCCTACAAAAAAGAGCTATACAAATCATAGATAAAACTACATACAGAGAACCAACAAACCCATTGTTCATTAAACTCAAAATATTAAAGTTCAAAGATCTGATTGACTACAAAACTATTCAAATTGTTTTTAGAGCACACAAACACAATAACCAATTG
Organism: Lepomis macrochirus; assembly: GCA_024633595.2. Classification (NCBI taxonomy): domain Eukaryota; kingdom Metazoa; phylum Chordata; class Actinopteri; order Centrarchiformes; family Centrarchidae; genus Lepomis; species Lepomis macrochirus. The sequence continues at coordinate 17,731,752 of JALXJV020000022.1, read as the reverse complement.
ACTAGAAATATCCATGAGCTTTATAAGAACTATGAGAAAACACGTACATTTCAGAGGAATATCAATGTGTAGTAAACCGCTAATTTGAACAAATACTAAGTTCCAATTTTTTAATAACCCAGGGTGCTATCCTGTGGAACAACAGCAATAATGATTTAAAATTAAAAACTTATCGCAACTGAAATTTCCATTTAAAAAAAGAATCCTTGATGAATATGAGCTGGAACAGTGATTTTCTTCTTTTTGATCTTTATTTAGTTGGGATATGTGATGCAAACAATTTAAGTAGTTCATATCAGTGAAGTGGGCGTAGGACAAGAAAAGTTACCCCCTTTGAACTTATTTGGATCATCTGCAAATTATCTTTTTTGTTGATTGTTTTTATTCAGTTTTTGTTGTTGTCTTTTAACATGTTCAATAAGAAGTTTAAACATCTACTGCTCACTTTTAAGGTATGACGGGTTACATAATTATGACAGTTTCAGTTAAGAGCAGTTATACATTTAGTACTTATTCAGTTGGTCCTATGTTGTCTGCCACACCTTTTCTCGCTGTTTTAATACTCTGTGTTTCTTTCTTTAATCTTTTTTTTTTATCTTTTAATCTTTTGTCTTTTTTTTTAATATTATGTTCATTTTTTCATCGTAACTTCCTTATTCCGTGATCGACAGTGTGGTCTCTTTTAGAAAGCTGTTGATGGCCATTCATCTGAATTACTCACACCTGGCTTGACATTTTGGCTCCTCCTGAATTGCAACACAACTGTTTCCCAAAACCTTAGTTTGAACTATGGAGGTAACTAAGGACCTGTGTCCACCATAGTATTGTTTTCTGTCTTTTTTTCAATTGATTGCAGTGGGAGCACCGTGTTTTTACAACATGGGAAAAATGGCAACAACATGACAAGGCGTCAAGCGTCTTTTCCACGCTAGGTGTTTTTCTCTTTTTTGCCGAGAGTTGACCGTCACTTTATACTCAGCTGTCCAATCACAGTAGAGGAGGGGCAGGACAAATACCACACCGTAGCAATGGTTACTATCCTGGAACTGGATAGATTGTTCTTCAATCTTGGACAGGCTTTGAGTGACAGGTTACAGGTCTCGACTCGACACGTTGGCTTTTCACGCTCAGCTTTTTCACGGACAACTTTTTCACGCTCACCTGAACTGTTCATGAATACACTGTTTATGGAACGCTGCGTTTTTTCAACAAGTGGGTAAAAGAGTGGAATAAAATTAGAAGGAAACGGTTTAAGGAGGAAACCTGGGCGGAGGAAGGAGTTTGGCGTGCTGGCGAGCCTAGCTTCGGGCTTTCCAGCCACCACCACCAGGCCGGCTTCAGAGGAAGGAGTTTGGCGTGCTAGTGAGCCTAGCTTCGGGCTTTCCAGCCACCACCACCAGTCCGGCTTCAGCCTTCAGACTTTCAATCGCTACCACCAGGCCGGTTTCAGGCTTCTAGCCACCACCATCGAGCCGGTTTTTAAGCTTTCAGCCACCACCAGTTTGGCGTGCTAGCGAGCCTAGCTTCGGGCTTTCTAGCCACTACCACCAGGCCGGTTTCAGGTTTCCAGCCACCACCATCGGGCCGGTTTTCAAGCTTTCAGCTACCACCATCTGGCCAGTTTCCAGGTTTTCCAGCTTCTAAGGTTAGTGAACATGGCTCCCCCAAAGTCGAGGAACACAGAAGAGGAATATGCAACCATTATTCATGTAAATGAACTGCTACAACAGCAAAAAGATATGTTCATGGCTCTGTTACAGCAGCAGCAGGAAATGTTCAAGGACTTTGTTAAAATTATTACGGACTCAGCGAACACCAGAATGGATAACGTTTTTAAAGAATTACAAGAGCTAAAAGCAAGTTTACAATGCACACAGAAGGATGTAGATGAACTTAAAGTCACTCAAGCTAAACAGTTTGAGCATGGAAAAAGAAGGACATTTTTAAGCAAAAACTACAACTACAAAGAGACATGGAGATGGACCATGTACACCATATAGGAAAGCCTGATGCTGCTAGAAATAGACCGAGATCCATGGTTGTTAAATTTCTGAACTTCAAGGACAAAGCTGCTGTCATGCAAAGAGTAAAGAACCTCAAGGGCACAAAAATTTTCATCAATGACGACTACACGGATGCTGTGCGGCTAAAAAGAAAGGAATTGATGCCAAAGTTAAAAGAAGCACAGGACAAAGGTGACATTGCCTACCAAACTTATTATCCACTCCCGAACTAGCACCCCTGAGTAGCTTCTGCGCAACTCTGAAGGTATGATAGCACATAAAACTCATGTACTCATTACCAAGAAAAGGTTTAAGACTAGCGCATATTAATATAAACAGTCTCGGGAATAAAATTAACGATGTTGCTGAACTGCTAAATGAGTTTAAAATACACATTCTTGCTATCTCAGAGACCCACTTGGACTCATCTTTTGATGACACGGAACTATTTATTGAAGGTTACAACATATACAGAAATGACAGAAATGGTTTTGGTGGTGGAGTTGCTTTTTATATTCAGAATCACTTACCAGTAAAAATAAGAACTTATTTAATGAGTTTTAACATTGAAATATTATGGTTGCAAATGCATCTACCTCATCGAAAGTCAATTCTTCTGTGTTGCTGTTACCGGTCACCAAGTGCTAATTGTGAATATCTTGACACCATGTGTAAAATGTTGGATATAAATACTAATGTAAGTCAGGACATATATTTCATGGGTGACTTGAACATTGACTGGTCTGCTAAAGATTGCCACTTGAAAAGAAAACTGTTAACTACTGCAAATGCATGTGGACTTACTCAACTGATAAACAAGCCCACAAGAATATGTTTCAAGAACGATGGCTCTAGAACATCTACTTGTATAGATCATATTTTTACAAACCGTCCTGAACTATGTAAAAAGGTACTGTCTATTCCCACTGGTAGCAGTGATCATAATTTGATCATTTCTGCGTTAACAACCAAGCTGAGTGGATCTGGAACTGCAGTCTTATTTAAAAGATCTTATAAGTTGTTTAAAAATGACAAGTTTATTGAAGATGTTCAAGCTATATGATGGTAATCCAGAAACTGCTCTATTTAAATTTAACAAGCTATTCTTGTCATTGATTGATAAACATGCACCTTTAAAGAAGTTTACTGTCAGAAACGTCGTCACACCTTGGTTGGATGATGAACTGAAAAATTCTATGAAAATAAGATGTCAAATGAAAAGAACAGCAGTTACGACAGGAAATAAATGTGATTGGGACCTATATCGTAAAATGAGAAATTCTGTTACTAAACTTAATAAAAAGAAGAAGAAAATTTATTTTGATAATCATGTTAAAAACATAGGTAATGATAATAGGAAGTTATGGAATGTTTTAAATCAATTGACTGGTAAGAAAAATAAAATAAATCCATCTTTTTTGGAAACGGGATAAACTCATAACTAAGCCAATAGATATTGCAAACCATCTTAATGATTATTTTATAAAAAAAATAGATAAACTAAGAGAAAATATGCCTAATCTAAGTAATGATATATCTTACCTATTAATAAGAAATGAATTGATGAAAAATAAAAACTTAAGGTTTAAACTACAAAGTGTTAATATAGATCAAGTAAAGAATCTTTTAAAAACCTGCAATAACAAACCACCGGGTGTTGACGGTCTTGATAGCAGGCTTCTGAAACTAGCTGCTGACTTTATTGCCCCTGCTCTAACTCATATTATTAACCTTTGTTTTAGCTGCTGTACCTGCCCACAGGCATGGAAGCAGGCTAAAATAGTTCCTCTGCCCAAAGATAAAAAACTGCCTTTCTCTGGTTCCAACAGTCGCCCGATAAGTATATTACCTGTATTATCTAAAATACTGGAGTCTATAGTATATGATCAAATTAATAACTATTTTTATACTAATGATTTATTAACAGATTTTCAGCATGCATACAGAAAAAGTCACTCCACTGCCACTGCTCTGACTCACATGTCTGATGATTGGCTTAGAGAGACTGAAAAGAGAAATATTACAGGTGTTGTATTTTTAGATTTTTCTGCTGCTTTTGACATCATAGATCACGACTTGCTATTAACAAAATTATCCTGTTACGGTTTTGAGCAATCTGCAATCACATGGATGTACAGTTACTTGTCAAATAGAACACAGACAGTGTTTTTTAATGGCAGTCTCTCAGGTATCAGAAATATTACATGTGGAGTACCCCAAGGTAGTTGTCTGGGTCCATTATTATTTAATATTTTTACTAATGATTTACCATATATTTTACATAAGGCTAACATTGTCATGTACGCTGACGATTCAACTACATATACATCAGCAAGTACACAAATGGAATTAGAAACTGTTTTAAATAAAGAATTACAATATGTAGTAGATTGGGTCAAATTAAATAAACTGGCATTAAATACTGTAAAAACTAACTGCATGATTTTAGGTTCAAATTATAATATTAATCAGAATCCTGTAATTAATATTAAGATTAACAACGCAGTTATTGAACAGGTGCATGAGACCAGACTGCTGGGTGTAATAGTTGACTCTAGATTATCATGGAAAAAACATATTAGTAATATTATTGCAAAAATGGGAAGAGGTATATCCATTATGAGAAGACATGCAAATTTCTTAACTTCAAACATTAGGAATTATGCAATGAAAGCACTAATATTGACATACCTCGACTATTGCCCAGCAGTTTGGTCAAATGCCACTGGGGAATATATGAATAAATTACAACTTATACAGAATAGAGCTGCTCGTGTAGCACTCAGGTGCAGCTACAGGAGAAATATAATATTAATGCACAAAGATCTTAATTGGTTGTTGGTCGAAGATAGATTGTTGTATTCATTGTTAATTTTCATAAGAAATATTTCTAATTCAAAATTTCCTTCTGTTTTGTTCAAGCATCTTTCTTTCAGTGTAGAAAATCACCAGTACAGTACTAGACATGCAACTAAAGGTAATTTCACTTTACCTATAGTGAGAACAAATGCCATAAAAAATACTGTTGTGTTTAGAGGTATGAAAGAATGGAATAATCTGCCAAAACATATCCTGCTTGCTAATAATGTCAATAAATTTAAATTATATGTAAAACAGCATCTATCAAAATAATATAACTGAATGTTATATTTAGTTATATATGTGTGCGAATATGTATGTATATGTGTAGGTATGTTTACAGGTGTAAGTGTAGAATGTGTTTTTATATTTGTGTATATTTCATGCCCGCATGAGGGTACATATGTATGTTGATATGTGTATATATTGTATATGTATTTGTATGTGTGTTTGTGTATTTTCTTTTCCTTCCATTTATTTGTTGTATTCTTTGTTTTGTTTTTAATGTATATATTTTTCAGGACCCCAGGAAGAATAGCTGCAGCATAGCTGTAGCTAATGGGGATCCTTTCAATAAAAACTAAACTGGGCTTCGTCCAACCTCAGCTTTTGGACAAAACAGTGGTATCTGCTGAGGTGTTTCCTCGCCCACAAAATCTCATGAACCCACATAGAGAGAGTCTGTCTTCTCTCTCTACCTGTTTCAGCCTCCTCTTCATACAGAGCAAAGGCCAGGGCAAATGCTCTACTCTGTGTTGACATTTTTACATCCAGTAAACTTAGGGAGAACTACTTGCAACATTACTTCCATGAATATTAGGTATATCATAGCAACCAAAGTAGTCGGAAAATACGCTGCGCCCAGCTCCCTGCTGGGCGTTTTCAGAAGAGCAGCTCAGGTTTTCAGCTGGCAAAAAATCCCTTTGGTGGACATGCGCCTTAAGTTCTGTTCAGTTATCTTAGTTTGGTCTGTCCTGTGGAGTTGCCTGTGTTTCTCAGTTACTTGGTCTGTCAGGCTAACGGCCTATCACTGCAAGTTTTCTTCAACCACAACTTGCACAACTTGCCCAGTTGAAACACATTTCTGAGGACATCTCTCCATTTTCTTAAGTTCAATGGTCATCAGGTTCATGCGACTGTTTTTGTTTCTGGTTTGGAACCCATATGTCTTGTTTATTACAGCCATGTGTAACGTCAACTACTGATGTAAGCACACTTGCCATAGCCTGGTTTATTCGCTTCAAGCAAGCTGATGGAAACATACATATTTTGCAATATATGTTGGGTTTTTTAGCGACATTTCAAAAGTACGCTTAAAATGACAATTAGATTGCTACTAATAACATGGCTACTGTCTGTTTTCCCCTGCTGTCTCTCTGCCTGTGTGTGTCTCCTTAATCTCAGTTGTCCCCTGTGATGCTCCTGCCCCTCTCTTTAGTCTTTGTCCGATCATTATAGCTTGCTGCTGCTCTGTCCCTGTCTCTTGGCGTGTGATGTATTCTGCATGTTTGTTCACTTCGCTTGTTTCTGTGGATTTTGGATTTCTGTTGGATTATGTGTTCTGTTGGATCGCCTTGTTTTGTTTGGACTGTTTATTTTTGGAAACCCTAAGCTCAACCACTCTGCCTGTAAATGAGATCGCCTTTTTGTTAGTTTTATAAATCATTGAACTGTACCAGTCAGCCTTCGTGTCCTACATTTGGATCCACCAACCTTTGAACCACACACCACAACAGTGACAGTCACTGACATATTTCAGACTATTTGTTCCCCTTCTTTGGGTTATTTTTAAAATCAATATTTTCTTCTCAAAGTTCTTTGTCTTTCCAGAAAGAAACCGAAACCGACTTGTAAATTGTAGGATAAACAATATCTGGCAACAACTTAGGTGTTAGGTCTTTAGAGTTCGGGGGAAAATACAGATGTCAACATCCTTAGCTTGATCCTATGAAGAGGATGAAGCACATCTACTAGCTCAGCAAGTTATGACTCCATCCTCGTGTGGGCTTTTCTGCTGAGCAGGCATACACAACATCCATCCTCCAGTGTGGGGGGTTTTACTTCACTCCAGTTCACAGCTCCACTCCTAGTTTCTGAGATTGAGACTTCAGTTAGATTTGTACTACTGATCTGACACCATTTCTCTTGCACACAAATGATGATAGTAAAGATTCTTGTCATCTATCAGTAGATTTATGTTGGTCTCACATTAAGGGTGATTTGTTTTAGGTTTTAAAACACAATATGTAAATTACTAAGATATTAATATAATGAAATGATGTGAGACTTACATTTAGACTACAGCACTGAGTTAGGATTAATTAGCGCAACCTCAATTAATTTACCAGTCTGTTGCAGCTTCTCACACAGATTAAACACAGCCCAGTAGGGAAATCTTTAAGACCTTCAAAAACAAAGATAAATCTCTTTTTCACAAACAGGAAGCTCACAGAATTGTCAGATATGTCTATGTTCTACTAGTGAAAGGAGGGTGACATGCTTTGTATCAGTTTTTATGACTGTATCAACATCTGCAAAATGAAATTCAAGTCAATTTAACATCCATGGAAAGAAACGTTTGTGATCCATTTTATCGGAAGAACATTTAGGCTTCTGACTAAACTGTGCACCTCCCATGGTTTGAAAACAAGATTTATTATGGCTGTCTAGGGCCTAAACAATTTTCCCACTGGGCTGTGTTTAAGAAGAAGCAACAGAGTGGTAAAAATCTCAAACAGCATCATTGTGCTATACACAGTCAAAATAATGGTAAAACAATTTCATGAGCCTTCATCTGTAAAAACGACAAACTTATGCTTTTAATGTGACGATTCGGTTTCAGCAGACCTTTAATGTTGAATTATTCATTTAAAACCAATACCCTCGGTACCGGCTGCAGCATGTGATCGTCAAAGCCACTGACTTACTTTTGCATTTTTCGCCATTTCCAGTCCAAAAATCAGTTGATTTGTTGCTAAAAATATATCTGGATGCCATCTTGACTATTGTGCAATACCTGGGACCTGTGCCTGCCTTCTCTCGCTTTGGAACACATGGCCTTTTTCGCGGTCCGGTGAACTTGTAGAAGAGTGATGAGCTACTGTTGTAATGTGGTTGGCATATGTTTTTTTTAAATCTGTGGTCACTGAGCCAAACTTTTCCAACAGTATAGTATCGCAAAATCTGTCTGATTTAAATAAAAATTGCAAGTAAAACTGCCTTGGTTTGATTTGTGCAGAAGTGGTATAATATTTTATATTTTTTTGTATTTTCTATTATTTTTTTAATTAATGATATAGTAGCAAAATAAGCATATTTTATTAGGAGTATTAGGACCAGGGTTAGGAAAAAAATCAGAGATTTTGAGATAAAGTTAAATTATTTTGTGGAAAATAAAATTTCGGTAAATAATTTTCTCACCAAAAAAAAAAATCACTGGTGCATAAAACTTCATCAGAATGCAGAGATAAAATAAATAAATAAATAAAGAGATTAACAATTTTCATATAATTTAGTATTAGATTTCTTAAAAATAGTGTTAAAATCTTGTTTCATCTCGATCTTGTGGTTTAAGTGTCTCATCACACCCCTAATATTGTACTATGGAGTTAAAGTTAAGATCAATTAAACTAATTTATTATAGTAAACAACTGTACAGTAACATGAAAAAGGGAAATAAAAAGTGCATTTGTATAAATGGAAAAGAGGGAGTATTGATCAGGTTTGTCTCTCCTGTTGACATTGCTTCAGCCTCACAGCTACACTAGATGCTCCATCAAAATTACTGCTTAAATATTGCCTACCGTTACATTCAGTTTAGTCTGATGTGAATCTTTGTCCTCCTCCAACTCTGTAACAAACCTTGTTCTGTTCTGCAACCTCTTTCATTTTGTTATGGACATGCCACTGGGCATTCACTGGCCCCGATTCACAGCAGCATAATCTCGGTTAAAATAGATTGTTAACAAGCATCAAACTGTGTCTTGTCATGTTACAATATTCCAGGTTGATGGTAATGAGTTGGAATAATGCCATGCCACCTACTAGGCTGCGCTGCTCAGCATTTATAAATGCCTGTGGTATGACTGATGTGGTCTGTCACCCAGGTCTACGTTGCCCAGAATGTGCGTGTTGTGTGATTTTATGTATTTATGTATACTCAGTGTGTGCGTGTCCTGGTGAATTCTTAGGAGATTGGTCATGCTCTTGATTAATCCTAAATATACTTAATCTTGGGGGACTTTTGTTGTAATTTTGGCTATGACAGCGGCATGTCAGAACCTATGAATAACATTACTGTTCTTGAAAATCTATGCGTAATCAATCAAAAGGGAATGTATCAAGCATAAAATAGGAGAATTTTGATCCAAAACCACAAGGGAAATGATACATAAAGAGAATGACCCCCACATCCCTCCCTACACACACACCGGTTTATTATTTGTCAAAGAAGATATGAGTAAATTCATGCTCCTTCCACACGTCTGCACACAAACACATCATGCCACACTCACACTCTTTATGTGCTGTATAAGCTCTTTTCTCAGCTTAGAGTACTCACTATGCAGTATGCTTAAGTTTGCTTCTTCTCAACTGATGCATAGCCAACAAGGCAGGTGATTCATGATTAATTCTCAGCTGAATGTATTAAAATTGTCATGTGTGTGTTTGACCATGGGTAACCCACAGGGAGGTGGTCTTAACATTGGTTTACACACCATGTTTCTCTCCACATTTCTCACCATAAGTTCATATTCCAAACATTCAAGTCAAGTTTCAATCTCCCTTTAGAAACTGATAGCTTATAACATGTTTTTATTACTTGTACTTTATGTCACCAGAGGCATCTATTATCTAGGTGCCTTTTGTCCACTTGGCCAATTCCTCAACCTAAAATACAGCGAAGAACCCCTCTGTGCATCTGCACACCACATTTTCTCTGGCTAAATTAATGCATTTCAACTGTATCACAGTCCAAAATTGCAATGGCCTCACTGGCTTTGTTTCTCTGACAGTGGCTGTTATAGACCAGTCAGATGCGATAAAGCACTTTGGCACCACAAATACAGTATGTGCTATTGTTCTGGATAAAAATGCACATGGCCGCATTCCTCTATGTCTACAGATGAAAGTCTACAGTATACATGTCTCATGCTTGTGTATTTTATCTAAAGCTACTACTGTATATGTAGAATTTGTAAAGATTGTAGCTAATTTTAAAATTTCCAGATCACATTTATTTTTGTACATAGAAAAATACCTGTGAACATTTATCTGTTATTTTTAGGCCTTTTATTCTGCAGTCTGCCACAGTATCTTTTTGATACAACCACTGAGGGGCTCCAAATTAAAAAATCTTCATAAATATGCACATCATGGCTTTAACCTTTGATGCTCTGTTAGTTACCTTTGCTCAAAAAGATAACAGATATTCTATGTAATATTCATACTGTGAACATATAGTGAAATCAATATTATTTTTGTTTATTTTACATCAGCAGCTCTGGCTTAAAGGAAAATTGCATTAATTGCATTAATTAACACAAATGCTTTTGAACTTGCGACAAACTAAATTAACATTGGGATCCTGATACATTGGGATCCTGATACACACCAGACCAAAGAAACACCAAGAAGAGTTAAGTTTGAACATGTTCTAGGTTACAGCTATGACAACATCACTATAACAGCAAAACTGTTGTATCTTTGCAGATCAGGTAAATCCTTATCTCATATTTTTCACATGACACCACATTCCATAGGGAACGCTCCCTTGGAGGACAAAAAATACTTTATTTTCTGCTGCCTGCCAACCAGGAAACAAATGATACACTGTTACTTTCACTTTGTTACTTTTGCAATGCCAAGATATTGGATGGTTGATGTGCTATCAGATGCACTAATTGACGAGGAGACAAGCCTGAACTGGTGAGCGATTCCCTATGAGGTAAACCGAAAGCACCTAGCACCTATGAGGTAAACCGCAGCACCTGCTGCCGAAATACGGCTGTACATGGTTGCAGACACTTGCAGAGTTGAGAGGTGATCCAAACAAAATTTAACAGCTTTTGCGACTCCATGAGGGAGTCCGGTGTGAGCCGCAACTTGGTCTGTTATTTTGCCCTGTTATGGCCTCCAGGTCACCCTGCATTTCATGTGACTGAAAACTATGTATTGGTTTACAAAACAGCTGCTGGGTTGATGACCTTGGAGGTGAGCCACAAATCAACTTCCTTGATTAAACCTGGAGATGTGTGTCCCATTTGGACAGCCAGGTGTTTTGGGCCTGAAAGAGGGGCAAGAATGCAGTGGCCTAGACTGAGGAAACCTGGCCTCCGTTTTTGGTCTGGGAAAAGAAGGGGCCGGTAGCTCCAGGAGCACTGGAAGTTGGAGGGGGCATTGGCAAAGCTAGGAATAGTTTTGCGGGCAAACTCAACCCAGAGGAGCTGTGTAGATCAGGAGGAATGGCTGTGAGAGAAGATGTAGCACACAGCTGTCTTCATCTTTTGATTTGTGCGCTCCGTCTGACCATTGGATTGGTGGCTCCCAGAAGACTACAAAACTCAGTCCAGAATAGAGAGGTAAACTGGGGCCACTGGTCACAGATGGTGTTTCTGGGAGGCCATCTAGACACAAGATATGGTTAAACATGATTTCAGTGGTGTCTTTGGCAAAAGGCAACTTAAGTGAGCAGATTTGGAGAAGTGATCAACAGCGAGGATGATAGTATTATCATGTAATGGGGAAGACCAGTGACGAAGTCCAGGGAGATGTGTAACCATGGCCACTGTCGGACAGCAATGTTTGCAGATGTCTAACAAGGAGCATATCTGGTCTGGTTTGGTGTTCTTGGATTGTGTTAAAACAGTTAAAGAAGAGTGTCTTCTTACCAAATGCTCTCTCAGCTGCTGGAGAACAAATTAACTAGTAGTTCTGGTAGGTCAGTGCCATCATAGGGATCGCCACAGAGCTGTAGTCTCTGATGATGCGCTGAGGAAAAATTGCAGATCTCCAGGCACCAATGCAGCTCCTTTCTGGAGGACAGGGTAAGCACAGTACAGTAAGGTCTTAACGTGTCCATTTGAATGTTTCCAGCATAGATGATAGGGCAGAGGAAGGACACCTCTATGATGTGAAACACATTTCACCTGGTGGCCACTAGGGGTGATGGAAAGATGTCTTCCAGTCATCCCCGTCCCTGGTGCGCAGCAAGTGGTAAGCCTTCCTTAGGTCTAGTTTGGTGAAGATGATGGCCCCCTGCAGGAGCTTAAAAACTGAAGAGATTAGTGAGAGAGGATACCTATTTTTAAATGGAGAAGGAGAAGAGCTTGGGACCCCTGGGAGCAGCAGAACCAGGGAGGAGAGTATCTGGATCTGTTCACAGATGGATTCCAAAACCAGCCTATGGTGTGCGGTGATCTCTCTGCTGCTCATGCTGATGAATAGCACTGGTCTGTGCTGACAGCTCTTGCCTTACTCACTTAAATTCAGCTGGGTTCATTCTGACCAGATTGTACTATAACAGTTCCTGCCTTCCTAGTTAAAGGTCTAGTTTGGAAATTTGTGTTGTTTTTCATCCCTCCCAGGTCACACCATGGTAGGGTGTCCGTGACAAGACAAGCATTATTCTATATATTTGTAATTGTCAAAAAATTCCATTAAAACACCAAAAGCTATTCTTAATACTTTTCCACATCCCCAACCAATCTGTGTCTCTCAGCCCTAAACCCACCACAACTGAAGATGTAATGTTTTAAAATTGTTTACAAATATAAAAGGCAAAATGATTTCCTAAATTGTTGAATAAATGGAATAAACGACGGTGGCCGTGTTTATCGCGATGAAGGAAAATATCACCCAGTTCAATGATGTGGCTCACTAATGTATTTCTGTTCAGCAGTTTAGGACAGTGGCTACTCATGAAATACTTGTTCAATTGGTCTATTAATTGTTGGTTTTGTTATTTCCATGGCATTTGTTGACAATGAGAAAGATATACTGTAAAATATTGTTAGACTTACAGTATATGTTAATGCTATGCCACAAGCCGTCAGTTCAACAACCATCCTGTTAGTGTTTGTGTGAATAATCTTACTGCACTTATCCTGACAAAATGTATCTGCAAGCAGTTTTAGGTTGGATATAGAATCCTAAGAAAGCAGACACTCTTGTGCCCTTTCCAATTTGAAAGAAAATAAATCTGCGTAACACTAAGAGCCAAGCACCTTGTGTGCCAAGGCCTTTTTGTTGTGCTTTAATACTATCAGGCAACTTCTCAGGCATGGGGAAGATTACCAGTCACATCAAAGGACCCGACTGCCAATCTCAACCTGATGAGACCAGGAGAGTTTCTCCCTTTCACTTTAAAGGATTCTCAGAGGAAATCATCTAACGTTTTGTGTGTGACCAGAATATCTTTACTTCTTTATGTAATGTAATGTCTCAAGGGAATATAGTTTTTCTAGGCTTTTTTAAAATTGTAATATGAATTTCCAGTTCCATCCATCCATCGTCAACTGCTTATCCTGCGTACAGGGTCGCTGGAGCCTATCCCAGCTGACATTGGGCGAAAGGCGGGGTACACCCTGGACAGGTCGCCAGTCCATCGCAGGGCGCACAACCCCATCCACACCTAAGGACAATTTAGAGATGTCTGGGATGTCTTTGCAGATGTCTGCGGATGGTGGGAGGAAGCCAGAACACCTGGAGAGAACCCACGCGGACACGGGGAGAACATGCAAACTCCACACAGAAAGGCCAGGGCAACCGGGGTTTGAACCCACGACCTTCTTGCTGTGAGGCGACAGTTTATTGGCCCAAAGCCACCAAACTACTCCCATTATATAACATTTCATTATGTGAAACTTTTAACAGTTGTGATGCTTTACAACGCAATTATAGTGTTTGCCTAGGGCCAATACACATCCATTCATATCTTGCTGTCTCTATATGCCACTTAAGTTAGTGGTGGTGGAGTGGGCAAGTGTGCATGTGTGTATCCACCTTAGATGGAGGAGAAATCAGCCCAGTGGTTTGACCTCTGACCATTTATCCTTCAGCTCTCATTGCATCAGTCCTGCCAGAAACTCTCCTTTTGCTGCAGCAATAACATCAAGGTCCCGCATGTATAAACATGGCTTTTGACAGCTGGAATGGGGCCATCCACGCCCACACACACACACACACACACACACACACACACACACACACACATATACATATACGCACATGGTCAAAAATATCCATAATCATGCCTGACAGGGGTGAAATTATGGTTCAAACCCTCTTTTAGCTTTTAATCTGAAGGAAATATGGGTTGTGTTCATCATATCACATTAAATAAAATTAAACATAACTACACAAAGAGGACAGAGCAGGATATAGTCAGCAATATTGTGCTGAAATGTATAAAATTCATTGAAACAGTAGCTGATGTAAAAGGGCTTGGGACATCCATGGACATGAAATAATTTTATTTTACCAACTTCCAGAAAAAGGTTCAGATGAGTAGAGTGAAAGTGTCAGGTTCAGCCATTTGGAAGTAAATTAAAAGCTTTCATTATTCCAGGCTGGCTTTTAATCTGTTTTTATTCTGTCACATTTTTAGCAGTGATACTAATATTTACTTGAATGCAGCAATTATATCTGTAATCCCAGATTCAGCCTTTGTTCTCCATGCAAGTGAGTGGAGTGATGAAAGTAGGCAGAAAATGATTTGAGGGTCTGAGATGTAAAGCCCAGAGGTGACAAGTGGCAGTCCAATCATAGAACATAAAAGCTCTACCACGTGCTGAACTGTCATGATTACATCATCATGAAAGACCTTAGCATTAGCAAAATCATGAAAGACCTGCAGATGTATATCGTGGTTGGCTGACAATTTTATACAAAAGAATTTATCAGTGGTTGATCCATATTTGGGTGCTCTGGTTTAGGCCACATTGAATGAAGTTATCAGGAACAAAGACCATGTCTCACTAATCCAATCTTAGGTGTATCTCTTCTCTCCCATCCAAACCCCTTCCTCATCTCCTTCTCTTTCATTACATAAACCACAGGGAAGGACAATAGAATAAGTCTCAAACCCTGAATTTCTCACTACCACACCTCCCAGCAAATCATCGATCCCCGTTCAAACCTCTGTTTATCTCTTCATGACCCTGTTTCAACACACCCCTCGACCTTCATCCCTTTCCCACCTAATAATTTATTCATTTGCCTATTTAAATGACGTGTTCAGTGTTATTTCTTTGGTTCAACCTACACTGTCTTCCACTGAAGAATCGGCACTGCAGTTGGTCCCCAAGATGTCATGCTGTGGCTGCCAACTCCTCCTAAAATGTTAAAAATCGTTTAAAAGACGTCAAATGCAGAGAACAAAATTCCTCCAGGGGATCAATAAAGTGTAACTCCCCATAAATTTGATGTAATAATCAATATTTAATGTCAAATGGATATCACACAACGACTGTCAACACAACCTTAGGCAATGTTTTCTTTTTGATCCTCATATCTTTTTAGTGCCCTTCTGGTAATATCTGCTTCATTTGCCCTGAAGAAATATTTTATACAGCTTCAAATGTATCTGCTTCCATTAAATGCAAGGCTCATGACATTGTCACCCTGAGGGAAACCATGTGACACAGAAAAACTCATTTATTTATTTATTTTTGGCCTGGCTCTCTTCCCACTTCCTCCATGTGCTCTCACCCATACTCAATAAGTGGAAATAAACTGCTTTTCCAAAATCTACTTCCATGATCACCTGATTAATTTTGGTTATGTTTGTCTGTCTTCATCTTACCCCAAGGCTTAACTCATCCCATCCTCCCCTATGAATACAATTGACTTTCAAATGCCCTTATTTCATCATTCCTGACACCAACTGCATTGTCTTTCTGTGATAATATGTTCAAACTGAAGTGGACCAAAACAAATGATGAAAACAAGCTTTTGCAACAGGTTTGGTTGCATGCAAAGACACACAAGCACTCAGTTAAATCTGCCTCTCATGCCTGAATGCCACAGCACATTGTCACTCTGCAGGACCACTTGTAGCAATGTGCACACATTTTGCACTTTTAGCAGCAAATGCAGGGCAAACTTTCCTGACCTTTGTAGTATCCCCTCCCTTTGTGGATGTAGTATGTGTGTACAGCATGTTTTAGTATGAGATCAACACTGAGCAATGAACAACTGAGACACCTTGGAGGCTTAGTTGGCTCAGGTGCATGTCATGTAGCTGGGATGACTTGCGTGTGAATCTGGCCTTAACTCATTGTTGCATGTCATCCTCTCTACTATAAAAATAACCAATAAAGGCTCTTAAAAAAACAGGATGGACATGTAAAACAACACCATACAAAAAAAGAGTAAAACTACACCTTAAAATGGACAGTGTTTCCACTTTTTGACCCAGGACACAACTGGCAATTTAAATCAATAAAGAAATTACATGTAAGTACTACAATTGTGTCATAGAAATGGTCATTGTTTTATTCATTTATTTATCCTTTATTTAACATGAAAGGTCCCACTGAGATACTATATTTCTACCACCAGGGAGTCCTGGTCAATATGGGCAGCAAAAAAAGGTTTCAGATGAAAGTACAATACCAAAACACTACAAACAAAACATACAGGGATCGGGGGCAAAAAAGAATCATGATGGTTGGCGTAAAGTTTTTCTTTTAGCAATTTCTCTAGAGTGCGCACACTACTTTGTGCACTTTGTGCCATTATAGACCAACATATGATGTCTTTTTACTGTAGGAGGGGTAGTGATAAAAAGAAAATCCACTAGCCTGCTGGGAATGAAAAAAATTAACTGAAACGTCTCTGATCAAACTGACCAGGTCACCACCAGATGAAGGACATACATACATTTCTGTGTGTATAGATTGCATACAGTATAGTTGTTCTCTAAAGGTTTAAAAGAGGTCATTTATATGTTAACACCAAACAATTGTTAAATCAACACCTTTCTGAAAAATTACATTTGTACAAAAATACAAGGAGATGTTTAGAGTGAAGCATTCCTAGGTGTTTTGCTACTAAGCTATGAGACTTTGTTTCAGAACATAGTGTGTCACTGCCTGTGAATCTAAGCAGACACTCCCCTTGCTCTAAATATATAACTGAGCTCCTCCACTTCCTGCTGCCAATGTATTATTCTGATTTTACACTCTGATGAATTTATTGTAGCCTGTCCTGCTTCAGCATGTGTGTTTGCCATCACTACTAACAACATGTTTATAGGCTTCTCTTGTGACCTATAGAAATGTACTCTCACAACATAGCCTGGCCAAAGGTCACACAGAACCACAAATTGCATTCAAGGACAATGGGTGAGTCATCTCTTATCAAGTCTGCAACAGCAAATGTCATCTACTGTTTTTTGATTAGAAGTCCATTTTGGTATCAATTTATTTTATTACTTTGTGTTCCGAGGGGAGTAAACCTGCTCAAGGTCGTTTTATAAGAGCTTGATTTTATTTAGAAGCTACAGATGCATGTCAGAACACAGTGCTCAGTATTTAATGATTTGATTTCATATAACCTCCAGTAAAATAGATCACATTGCTTATCATCATTTTTTTTTAAATGTTATTACACATTAAGCCATAAAACCTTTATAACAGTAAGAAGTAAAAGAGCGCTTTACCTTCTCCAAGGCTGTTCAGAACTCTGCTGCAAGGGTTCTAACTCACAATAGCAAAAGAACGCAAATTATACCTGTTTTATCATCTCTTCACTGGTTGGTTCACAGTCCAGTGTAGAATTCATTTTAAAATTCTGGTCCTTGCTTTTAGAGCCTTGCATGGACAAACTACTCTTTACATCTCTGACTTGACAGCTTTATCCTTCCACCCGTAGTCTTAGGTCATCAGGTCAGAAACTATTAGAAAAGAAATTACTCATTTTATAACCAGAGGGGATCAATCATCTCAAGCAGTGGCAATGAGGCTATTGAATGCCTTGCCTCCCTTTCTATGTTGTTTAAAATCTGTTGATTCTTTTAAAAAGCAGTAGAAGACTTTTAGTTAGACGAGGGTTTTATGGTTGTCTAATTTGTTTTCCTATCTATGTTATCATGTACTGTATCTCACTTTATTGTGAAGCACTTTGCAATTTATCTGTGAAAGGTGCTATATAAATAAACTTTACTTACTTACTTATTAGACTTTCCCATTAACCCTGCACATTTGGCATTGGATTTTTTGTCCAAGCTAAGGAAGAATTGTAGACTGAATGGTGGCTAGATAGCTTATTTAATTTCTGACTCTACAATACGACTGCAGTGCAACATCTATTTACCAAGTTGAACTAGATCCTAAAGCTTTCTGAGAACTTCTTTCACCTCTGCCAACTGCTCCATATTACCCTAACAGAAATATCAGTGTCATGCTAGTGAGACCAGGTCCAAAGGAAAAACAACTTGAAAATAATGCAAAAATTTTGCTTAAAAGTTTAACTTTTACATTTAAGTATATAGGGTCCATAAAACCATGCATATTATTAAGTAATATAACACCTTTGCATGAATCAAACTCCCTCTGTGAATAAAATCATTGTTTGTGAACCTGGTTTTCAGCAATAAGACAACATATGTAGAGTATAATGTCTAATGAGTATTGGATTTTGTTAAATCACAAAATATTTTCATTTACTACATTGGAATTAAATGAACTCTAATCAATTCAATTTTATTTATATAGCCAAATTATAGTTACCTCATATAGATGCCTCTAAGTTGTCTCATTGCCTTTTTATAAAATAGAGCAGGTCTACACTATACTCTTTCTGACTATTATTTACAGAGACCCAACAACAAAACCTATAGTCGGGGGAGACGGCCAGCTGCCTTGACCGGATTGGTTGGGCAGGTAGGTCACCCATGTTTATATATCCTAAATGCTTGCTTGCAAGTTTAGCTCACTGCCTGGTTTAATTTGGCTTGATTAATAGAATAAGTGGGAATCATCTGCATGACAACGAAAGTATCTTAAAGAGGCGGTATTATGCTCATTTTTAGGTTCAAAATCTTAATTAGGAGTTGTACCAGAACAGTTTTACATGGTTTAATTTTCAAAAAACACCATATTTTTTCTCATGCTGCACATTGCTGCAGCTCCTCTTTTCTCCTTATATGTTGTACGCTCTGCTCTTGAACTACAGAGTGATGCATCTTACCTGTGCAAAATCTTTAGCCAATCAGAAGCAGAGAAGGGCGGGTCGTAAGAAACAAGGTAGTCTGATCCAAATCAAAGCCACTTAAGACTGCGACTGAATGCTAGCAGATGGTATAAGTTATTACCAGTCCACAACCACACAACATCATTGTTCCACATCTTACCATCAGGACTGAAAATTGAACTGTTGCCGGTGTTCTGACAATCTTTGCTGCCTTGCCGTAAAATGCTTCCATAGCGCAAATCGATAGACTCGACTCTACTCGGCCCTGCTCCATTTTCCATTGCAGATAGTACCCAGAGATAGTACATAGCTTGTCGTCATAGCGACGCCACACACAACTGCCGCGACGTAATACCACACACACACCAGCGATCTACTCATATCCTTAAATATATACAGTCTACGGTTAAAATGTTTCAATATCACTCAGAATGTAGAGACAGATAAGTAGTATGAAAACCTTCAAGCTGTGTTTTCCTCTGTTGCTGCAGCAGTCTGTGTGACTGCGGCTGGCCGGCCACACACGCTCCTCCTGCGTGTTGGCGCAGGCTTCCCACGCAGCCACTTGCAGAGCTCTTCAACTCCAAAAATATTTAAGCACATTTTTGTTCCGTCATCACTTCTCATAAAACTGTCAATATTCAAAATCTACACAGCTGATTTCTCACCTCAAAACTTCTCAGAAGTGGATTTAGTGATGAAATGCCATACGAAAACTGTAAAATATAAAACTTTCTGTTGCTGGCCTCTGTCTGGTGCATGCAATGATGATGCAGTGAATAGTGAATATTTTCTCTGACCAATCAGCAGTCTGTCGTGTTTTCACGTTACATTTTAGTATCCCTCAGTTCGCTTGGAACCTCAATGGTGAGGTGATACGAAAAAAAAGTACCTTGAAGCAGGAACAGGTACAACATTTCTATAATTGAAACCCAAACAAAGGCAAGTTGAGCCAAAGGGCCTCCGCTCAGACTAGCTTGGTCTGAGGGCGTGCCTGACCCCACCAGCTGCTTGGCAAGCTTTATGATGCGTTTGCATTGTGACGTCACAAGTAAAGGAAGTGAAGGGCTGGACTACAAACAAGCTGTTTTCAAGCGGTTCTGAGCAGTGCTTTCTGGGGGAGATGGGAACTCCCGTTGGGCTGGACTTTGGGCTTTTTCACTGTGCAAACCTGCTACATGCACAAAAAAGATATATAACTCAATAAAGGAGAGGGGGAAAGCCAAAAAGCATAATACCACCTCTCTAAGTGTTTCCCAGTAATATTACCAAATGGAAGCATTCTGTATAAAATGAATAGGATTGATCCAGGGACTGGACCTTGTGGAACTCCATAACTAACTTTTGCATACATTCATTTCATTCAAAGATCCCTTCATCGTTAACATGCACAAACTGAGATTGATCTGATAAATGGGATTTAAACAAGCTTAGTGCATTTGTAAGTTTTTAACAGTGTTGTTTTCTCTGCCATGAGGCACTCTAAATCCTGAAAACAAAGCTGTGACTCTCTTTCAGTCGGGCAACAGTGCAACATTTTCCTTCCAGGCTGCTCTGGTATTTCGGAGGGCATTCCTTGACTATCTTGCCAGACTAAATAAGATTCTTTGAGATTGGTGGAATGTAATTTCTTTTCAAGTTTTTGCGACGTTTGCTTTACTTTGCGAGTTTGGGGATAATACCATGGAGCTAACCTTTGTTTTATTAGCATCTTTTTTTAGAGGTGCAATAGAGTTGAGTGTCATTCACAGTGTAGTAGTATAGGAGTCCTCTGTTATTAAGCATTCAAAAGTTATTTAAAAAATGGGCAGAGAAAAAACGATTCAGTGAAAATGTTGAATTTCAATGCATGTATATGATTAAAATAGTGAGAGGGTTTATGAACACTGTGACAGAACCCAATCGAATCTAGTAATAAGATAAATGCAGTACTAAGACTATCATTATCAATGCCTATGAATTTTCAAATTATATACAATAATTACTTTATCTCTTCTAAAGATTAAGCTTGATTTAAAAAAAACTTGATTAATCACTGAGAATTCAGAAAATAATTCTCAATATGTACCAGGAGCAAAGTAAACTGTCGGGTGGTGATGGTGCAATGGATAAGACTACGCCTTTGGTGTGAGAGACCCAGGTTCAATCCCCTGCTGTGACCCATCTGCCATTGCGTCCCTAAGCAAGACACTTAATCCCTAGTTGCTCCAGAGCCATGCAACCTATGACATATATAGCAATTGTAAGTTGCTTTGGATAAAAGCGTCAGCTGAATGAGTAAATATAAACTGTGAAAGGAAAAACTGGCTGTAGTCTTTTCCCAGTTGGATGTGAAAAACTGAGAACAAGGCAATCAGTAATAAAGGTGATCTTAGGTAGCATTATAATCCCATTGACGTTTAACAACAACAAGTAATAGCATGACATGTTTTCCTGTAGGATGTCATTAATACCTCACATCTCAACTTCCCACTTTGAAACTTATTCCTCTAGAGAAGTCACATACAAAATCCTTTTGTCCCTTTTATTCCAGGGATTTAGCTTGACTCTGCAGTGACAGCAGGATTAAAGCAACTACAATCTATAAAGTAAATAAGATGAAATAAGCACAGAATCCTAACCTGAATCCTCACATTTTCTACAATAAATGGGATGATGTGAACTCATGCTGTCTCACCTGCTGCCTTCTTGGTGGAATAACTCATAGAAACTAAAAATCACAGCACTTGAATTTCCAGTGTCTTATCTAATAAGGCAAGTTGTGTTCATTCACACTGGCACAGACTTCAGTTTCATTTTAAATCTTAATTTTCTCAAAATGTCATTTTACGTAAAGGAGTGAATTTTTTCCAACTGCTGTTTCTGGTCATCTGTCTAAAACATATGACACAGAGTGCTGATCAAAACAGGGACACACTTTGTCTTTTTCGTGAGACAGCCAGTTTATCCTCACACTTATCCTCTGTGATTTAATACAAATAACATGGCCTGCTCATCAGCTTGCAGCCAAGAGGTCTTCTACAGCTTACATTTCTCTGAGCTAAAACATGTACCTGCCAACACGGATCCACAATCGGCAGTCCATGACTTAACCTTTCACTTGTCATTCTCCACGGTCGCTCTTCTTTCTTCCTACATCTCATATTCATATTGCTGCCTGAATATGTAATGGTACATGGGAAAGCAGAAGGTTATGGCTTTGTGGTGAGTGATAGGGACGTGCACAGTGTCACAAGGCATCTATTGAACATCTGGAGGCGAGCAGTGACAGGTGCTGATGTGGACACTCTCAAGGCAGTGCCCTTCAAATGGTATGCAAAGGTCAACTGTATTGCACAAAATCAGGTCATAATTTCTTTTTGGTAACTGGAAAATCTTGGTGTTTGTTAATCTATCAAACATTTTACACTACATCATATTTTAAAATAAGGTAGTAAAAAGCTGCTCATGAGAATTCTTATTTCATAAAGGAAATATATTTGTTTGGTTCTTCAATTCAGATGATAGCTGGCTTTCATTCAAGCTGCAGGCTGAACGTGTGTGCGCTCATGTGCATGACTGTGCGAGCACTTTGGTCACTGATGACAGGGGTCTTATCCTCCCACTTGAGCCTCCCTTCAGCAGATTTCCCTGTAGAGGAACCACCCGTACCTTTCCACACTGATGTTTTCACCTTTCATTTGAGTCCTGGCTTTTCACTTTAAGCTGCAGGCCATTTCAGCTCTTTCGCTTTGATCTAGTGCACCTGTCAGCCTGCTCTCCAGGACAACTGTGGCAGATGTAAAAAATAGTCAACGTAATGTTGTAATTTAATCTGATTTTAATTTAAAATCTTGTACTTTGACTCTTGTACATCCAGCAGTCACAGCAAAATCAACATTAATTCCAAGCCACATTTATTAATATTAGAACTGCATGTTTTATGTAAAAAAAAATTAAACCAGTGATTCCCATCCCACTGAATTCCTCAGGATTCCAGAAACAATGTCAGCCTCCTGTGCTGAGCAGGTACTGTATAGGTTAGCATTAGTTTTTAGAGCTATTTTGCTGAAAACAGCTGTCTGCCACAGCCGATCACATTGTCAATTGATAAATTATTGCTGCTTTAAGTTAGGATCAAAGTTACATTGTTACTGCTGATGCTAAACAGGCACCAAACATTACTGCTGTACCTAGTTGAGCTAATTTGACAACCAGTGGAAATGTTTTTATTTATATAAAGGGAAGCACAAAATTCAGGTGGCAGGCGACAATTCATAATATGATGGAATATAATGCAGTAAGACTCTCAGGCATTCTGTGTTACTTTCAGATATGTATTCTCCTGTGGCACCTTTACACCTCAATGACAAATTATTTTATTTTAATTCAGGTATAAACTTGTGGACTTTAATAGCTACTCTGTTTCGGCAAGTTTTCTGCTCATGTTCAAAATTTTCACACCCCTATTATATACAGTTGTTTTCAATTCATCATTTTATGAACTCATGCTTTGAATGTAATTTGCTAAGTAACAATGCATACAAGATAAGTGTAGTGGTGCAAAAAGTGTAATACTTCCCGCTCAAACAGTGTGGAGGAAGTATAAAGTAAATTACAAGCACCTCAAAGTGTACTGAGCAAACTAACTTTTCTTTTTTACATTCCACCACTGCTATAAACTTTAAACACAAATCTTCAGTATTTTGAATTATGGATGGCTTAGAAAGTTTGAAATATTGAATAATTACAGGAAAAATATACATGTAGCAAAATATGTGTGTGTGTGTATTCCACTACATACATGTTTAGATTATGCTGGGTGTTAAACAGTCCTTGCAATGCGGTATCCTTGTGTCTACCACAGAGCCATATCAAACTAGAATTGCTGATTCATAGTATAACAACTAGTGCAAGTAGGGTAGCAATAACACAAGGGATAGAACCCAGTTTTAGACACCGAAGACAGAGCTGTTGCAGTTCAAATATTTAATGATTCATCAGTATACTCAAGCTTACAGGACGGTGAGGCAGGCAAGGGTCAAAACCAGGAAAGCAGTCCAACAGGCTAACAAATCTCACAGGGCATAGAGCAAAATCCAAAAGCACAGGGAGGCTGGAACACAAGGTCTAGCAACAAAGACGAAGTGACAATAGACAAGGGGAGCACACAGACTAAATACAAAAGTGAGGGTAACTAGACATGGGTAAAACAACTCACGGTGGGCCAGAGACAAGGGGAAAACACACAAAGACCAGGAGTGAAGTTGACAAAGACACATGAGGAAAGTCTGTATCAATATCAATAAACTAAAACCAAAAAACATGACATATTTATTTATGAGAGCACATAGACATTACTTTTTATTTGTGAAGAAAAAGCTCTCCAAAGACCTTTAATTTATGTTAGAAGGCAAAGAAGGGGTCAGTGTGTGAATTGTAAGAGGATTTTCTTCTGATGATGTTAGATAGCATAATCTCTCCTATTTAGCCTTTAATTACAAATCCTTCAACCTCAAATACTGAAATTTCTATTTGCATCTCAGGGTCTCTTGGTGCAGTAACTAAAACTCGGCTTCCATAATGTTTGGTTGTTGGTTCCTCCGTGTTCCCTCCCTCTGATTTATCACATCAATCAGCCAGTTACAGTACCTATTGTTCTCACAGTCACAGCAGCGACCCAGCTGAATGAGTTAGTATGCAATTGGATGATGACGTCTGGAGGAAGCAGCAGAGGCCAGTAATGAGCTTGTATGTCAGGACAGTAATCTCATCTAGACGTAAATGTATTCTGGTACACTAATTTATTCATCCAAGTGTAACTTCATCAATTCATCCCTCATCTCGCTATCAACGTACTGCAAAAGTCGATGGTGGGGAGAAGGGACTCCTGATTCCACCATGAGTTTTTTTTCTCTCGAGCAGTGGAAAACATGGGAAAGGGGATTTTTTTTTTCACTTTAAATGTGAGACTGAGAAGCAGTGTGGCTTGTGTAAGGGTGTGTAATTCTTCATATTTAATATAACAAACATGTAGCCGGGTGGGAAAGAGTATGCCTCAGACGAAGAGAGCGGTTGCGTGCGCCGTGCTGGTGTTCTTGCTTTTATCCTTGTCAGCCTGTTTCCGGTATGCACTTCTCGTGTTTGCTGCAGCGGTGCATGAAACATGTCACCGGATGAGTGTGACTAAGCACTCACGGTGAACCTGTCTCACTGGCGTGTGTATGTGTGTATGCTGTATGGTAGTGGGTTAGTCATGTAAAATCAGTCTTGTCTTGTTGCACTAGTGAAATGTACTTATTTTTGGAAAGTGAAATGAAACACAGCCTAACCTTGAAATTTTTTTTCCAGAATCCAGTTTCTTGTTCTTTTTGTATACACCAGAAGTCTGTTCATGTATTCATGTGTTAGCAGCACTGTTGCCTTTTATGATGGTTGTTGGTTCAAAACTTTCAGTATGGATTTTGTATGTTAACTTTTGCTCAGAGTGAGATAAGAAGGTTAAGAAAGTTGAGAAGTTACATGGTGGGATCATTCCTTGATAACCAACAAATCCTTTTGTCCAGAACTGGGGCATGGCAACCTCTTGTAAAACAAGTGAAAACATGTTTTCCCCTAAATTAAAAACTTTCAGTTTGTGTACAGATTAAGTAAGACACATTGTGGTAATTGGTGAGTTTTGGGGGTACATAGGCAAATTTTCAAACAAAGCAAATTTACAAATTATTCTGTAAACCCACGGAACATGAAACTTGACCCAGCTTCCTAGTGGGTTTTTTTTAACTTTGAGATGCCTGACTTGCAAGTTTAGAGCTGTCTGGATGTACTATTAGTTTTGATCTCTGTGGTAGTGGATGTCTCACTTCGAGAGCAGGTTCAGGTCCAGGTTCAGGCACTGAAATGGCTCACACTGTAAAACCTGATACATATTCACAGCTCACATGCATTAGCCCCTTGATGACCGGTCTCCTGTCCAGAATGTACCGTACCTCTTGCCAAATGCATCAGCCCAGCCCTCTACGACCCTGCATAGTTATTTAGGTAAAGAAAATGGATTGAATAGAGGGCTGTTGCATGTTGCTGCCAGGATTCCTAAAATATGAATCCTCACCACTGAAATATGGATTTTGTGTTGTCTTTACTGCCACTATGCTGTCTGGGGACAATGATTCGATCACTGCGTAGTTTCACTGGAGGGCCTAATCTTGTAGAGCAGATGAATGGTAAGTGGTCTCTAAAAGGCTGTCAGTGTTTATTAAATGATAGCTCTCTGAAAAGGTCATCAACCCTGTCTGTTCATACACACACACACACAAACATAACAACCACTCCTCCAATGTCATTCCCTAAAGCAAGGGAGAACTGTAGCGTGAGACACAACATAGAGGGATAAAGATGGAAACCAATGTCATACGGTCAAGTAACTGAGCTCAAACATCATACTATCATTTCAGATCGTAGCTTTATCTAGCTGGTTAGATAAAGATTTGAGTAACCACAAAGTGCATCCAGTAGTTAACACTTTAAAGCTACAAAAAATAGTGCTTATCACTTTTTCTCACAAATTTGATCAGAAACTATATCTGTAAGTGTAATGCACAAATTATCACTTTACTTAATTTTTAGTAGGGAACTGCATCAGCATCACAGATGTATTCAGTATGGTTTAGTTTTATGGCTCATTATTTTTGTTTTTTGAATATAAATTAGATTTTTTGCATTTACAGTGTAATTAATTACTTATAGGACTGTCTTATCTCTCAACTTGATTTTAGTGAAAGCATATTCTCCTCCTCTTTGATGTAAAAAGTGCTCAGTGTCTTTATGCAGCAGGAAATGCAGCAAAAGTTTGATACTTGGAAAGATAAGTGTTGACAATCACAAAAAAACTATTCTGATCAATTTCAATAAAAAAAAATTCATATCAATTTCACATCAATTTCATAAAAAAAATTAACTTCGCTCCTCAATCATCCATGTCCACCAGGCCTTTTACTGGGAGAAATAGAGTTTCGTTTGGACAGAAGAAGAACTGCAAAAGTGAACTGCAATAGTGACCAAGATGGCAAATACCACCTAGCGACACTGAAACTGCTTAATAGACCAGACATTTACAGCAGTTCTAAGTCCAAAAACATCATTGAGTAATGCTTTGCTCCAAATATTTCTCCAAAAAGGAAAACAGAATGTCACAAACTTTTGCCACTTCTTTGTAGTATTGGGATACACCAAAGAAGTGACAAAACTTTTCCTAAAAAGACAGCTGTGTTATTCCTGTTGTGTTTTAAGTTCTGTTCCTAAATCCACATAACAGTACACTGTCTGAGATTAAATGTATACTAATGTGGTTTCTTTTCGAGCGTTGGATGGGAAGGTTGTGCAATGGGTGTAATTATTAATGATTATGAATTATTCATATATACAAGAAGATGCAATACATTAGTCGTTCATCCCCAGAAGGTGACACATTCTCGGCCCAAGCTAATGGAATAATTGTCGCCTCCAATTTTGTCAGTAGAGTCAAATGAACACTTGGACACTTGAAAATAACTGACTCCAAAGGTTGTACTTCATGTTGGACTCCAGACA
The DNA here is from genome assembly GCA_024633595.2 of Lepomis macrochirus. Classification (NCBI taxonomy): domain Eukaryota; kingdom Metazoa; phylum Chordata; class Actinopteri; order Centrarchiformes; family Centrarchidae; genus Lepomis; species Lepomis macrochirus. Next base: position 17,704,126 of record JALXJV020000022.1, on the reverse strand, counting down.
TTTAAAGACAAAGTGGGATGACTACAAGGTCATTTCCATTCGTAGACTCATTAAGAAATTGGTCAGGTGTTACGCAGACGGTATTGATGACATATTTACTGTCCGTATTAATGTATAAATCTCCATAATGCCAGAGCTCTTGAATGTTTGATGTCTTCATTTTTCATTTGTACCCTGCAAAGCATTAAGGGGTATTAACTTAAGAACTGTCTGTTAGATGGTGTTTTTACACGTGTGTTAGTCTGTATAGCAGCTTACCTTGGCTTTGCATAAATGCAACATGTCTTCTATCCCTTCAGTGTCTCAACACTGTGGTCGGTTCCTCAAATAACTCACTAAATCAATGATGTGTAGGCTCTGTTCAAACTCTGTCCACACTCATTGCACTATTCCCTGGTTTCTGTGTGAGTTGCTGAGTCTTTCATTAAACAAACCCTGATTACCTGCAGAGGGTTCAGCAGGGGGGCGGCTGAGTAAGCCAGAGTCTTGACATGATCGCCTGCAAGATGGACAACCACATTCTATTCAGTATTGTGGTTTAGTGTTAAACAATGCTGTACAGAGACTTGACCTTGTCGAAAAGGTTTTCCCCACATCCTAGTGGACAGAAGCACTCAGCTGCCATTATAGTGTGTTTGTGTCATTTTTCAAATTTCTGCCTGAACTTTAATTTTACTGAGAGTCAGAGATGAGACTTTGTTCTGAGTACCTGTTTAAATCAAACACTAACCCTGTTGAATATCAATATACTCAATGCCGAGTGGAGTGGACACCATGTGTAAGAGACTGAATGCAGATAAGTAGCAGCAAAGTCACACTTTTAAAGCTCTATATATAATCAGCAAGGTAAGTCACCAAATTTTCAATCAACTAAATATTACTTACTTCACATTATTGGTGTCTGTCATGTTGTATCTTATGACAGTTTCTGTCGATGATGGAAAAACATTTTGGTCTGAATACTACCTATTGTGTCAGCTAGATGTCAGTAACTGACAGATCTTTTTTTGGGTCGCATATGTATAGCAGACCACAGTGACATGTCAGGATGACCTCCTAGCTGATACTGCATATCATATGACAGGGGTGGCATATGACAATCAAATGAAAACCAACCTCAAAACTACACAGCAAATAGGTGGTTTTTTATCTTATGTTGAGAAAATGTTTCATTTTAACGTTTTTTGTTTTTGCTGGTGGTCTTGTTGTACAAATGTCATAATGATTTATTCTTTTGTAGTTGATTAATGACTTTTGCATTGATTAAACTGATCCTTAATTATTATATTGATTACACTGAATAAAATTAACATATTCATTTAGAACAGCTTTTAATATGCGTCTTATGCATGTGAAGATATAGATGTCCTGAAATACTCTCTTGCTTCACCCTCTCAGTATCCATCAGCAGAGGGCAGTGTGTGTCTTCTCTCTGATCTTGCTCCTCTCCTCGTTAGAACAGACTTGTCTTTGGAGCTATGAAATTACTCTGGCGGCTTAAATGAAGACATCCCCGCTGTTCTTTGGCAGTCATCTGCATGCTTGTTTTGTCTGCCTCTGTATCCTTCGCCTGTCCTTTCAGCACGGTTTAATGTTGAACAAAGCACTGGTAGCTCTGTGTTTTCAGCCTGACAGAGGAAGGTGCTAGTCCAACAAGCAGACAGCAACTGTGATGATTGTGACCCCATTAAAATGTGACAGTGTGCCAAAGCTGGACTGGACTGCAGCTGCTGCTGCTGCCCAAACACCTGATGATGGGACTCCTTTATTACAAGCTCTGATAAAGTATTGATGATAATAAGCCGTGGTCTAACTCATGAGTATAGTATTGTTTTCTATGTAAGTATTTCAAACTATTAGTTTGGACCCATGGAAAGATTTTCTGTGACACACAAAAATATTATAAATACAATTTTATCTTCCATGGTAAGTATTTTTACAGTTGTAACAATTCTTTAGGCTTACATTTAGCCAGGTTACATGACAATTGTTTGCTTGGCTGACATGAAACATGACAGAATAAAGTTGTCAGTTTTCTTAACTTAGCTTTGGCTGGTGAGTATGAACTTTTGTGGCTTATTGTCGTGAGTTCATTAGCCCTGTGTCCCTCTCGATGCCATTGGAAAAGCCCTGAAATTTCAATACAAATCATATGAATTTGGTTTTGACATTTTCTTTGCTGACGCTCACTGTGCTGATTTTACCGCATTTACGAGTCGAAACATGGTTCACTTTCTTATGTAACTCATCCTTCTGTAGGAGGAGTGTTACCAGCACTTCAAGTAAGGCTTACATCAGCCTGTGTCATTGTTATGTGCACCGTAGTATGGATTTCTGTCATTTTTCAAGGCAATTTATTCCTGTGTTGTCATTCAAATTCAGTTTTCATTTTCATGAAAGCATCATACTGCATGAACCAATGTGAGTTAAGAAAATCACTTGATCTCTTTGGTTTATAAAAACTTCTACATACATACACAACTCACGCTTTATAAAGGGTTTATAAGTTGTAACCAAGCGCTGTTAATACATTATTACTTATGCTTTATGCAACAGTTACAAGCAAATAATAAGATCAACTTTAGGGGTGCCAGGTAAAAAATCCAAATCTGGCAACTGTAAAGTATCTATTAAGCAATAGTACATGATTTATACTGGTATGGCAAGTGTGCACATATGTTGTCCTCCATTTTCTGCACCAGTGCAGAAATCATATAAACATAAGATGCTCTTTTGATGTACCAGAGATGTGCTTCAAACAGCAGGAATGAGTGAATGTACATTCAGCAAGCTCACGACATGTGTGCCACCTCAACAACTGGACTGATTGAAGTGCAGTGGGGTGTTTCAGCCCTTGAATACGACTGTGTCTGGTCGGGGCCTTTTTTCTACTTAAACCTCCCGTCTACCCGGTCTTAATCATTTGGCCAGGGAGCCATCCATTCCTCTCCTCTGGGTACAAATCAGACTCAAAATGAGAAGTACAGTAAGAGCAAAACACATTCTGCTGAGCTTATCCACTACAACCTAAGTAGTTACGGAGCATTGATTTCACACCAGATCAAATCTATCTTGTAATTTCTGGACAGCAGTCTTTGTTGTTTAATGCTAGAGTACCAATGCAAAAAAGCAGAGGTTTTATTTGAATCAGTACTTTTTCATACACTCTGTGCTCATAAACAGACATAGTCAGTTTTACAAAAGCCCCATGCTCTGCACTCTATCGATCAGCTCAGCAGTCTTTGTTTAGACAACAGTGACAGATACTGAGAGCTGAGTCGCCCAGTCTCAGCTTGCCCCTCCACTTTTCCTCTGCCCATTAAAAAAACTGCTTGCTGTGATCTGTCCTTTCCCATGCAGGCATCCATTTCTTTATCTTTACTCCAAAGTTTGTCCTGTTTATCCTTTGCCAGTAAAGTCATTCAATGACATGACTCAGTGAAGTCTTTTTATATATTTTATTAGTTGTGCTTGATTGTTAGGCTATAAACAATGACTTACATTGTATATAGTATGAACCCTAAAACTTGCAGCACAGTAAGCTGAGACACAGTGTGATTTCCAAACCACAAGCGAAAATCTTTCATCTTACTATAAGACTTTCCAGTCGGATAACGCTATACTTAGGGAGATCAGCTTGGATTTAAAAAGCAAAAGTTGGCTGACAGTTGACAAGAGAGCTACTTAATCATGCTGTTCTGTAACACCAGACCCTAAGTATATATTAACATAATTAATCACTGTCAGCACATCAATTGTGGTCAAAGAGCTGCACTGAAATTAATAAAAACTGGGGGTTTTTCTTCGTGATTTCAGCACCTGAATGGAGCAGAATGCATTAAAGTCAAGGTCAGTTTACCCTGAACACAGATGTTTAACCTCTTTTTAAGGAGAAAATATTTTATTTAGGAATTACTGTTTGCTAATTAAATGCCATAATGATTTCATTATCATCAAGTGGCTGAAATGAACAAATAATTGTTTCTAAAAATCAAGATATTTACATTTTATAAACACTTGGAGATTACAAACATAGTTTAGTGTTTTAAGTTCACCAAACAGAGGTTCATACAGTTTTAAATTCTGTTCACTGTGTTGATAATGATGACCCACTTTCTAAGATAAAGATGACAACAAAGCACGTTTGCTTTGTCAATTGAGCATTCTTGGCTTGTGTCCTAAATGGAAGACAAACTGCATTGAAGCATCTTCTCCTTCTAATGACTTTCTCTTCCTTGCCTACCGCTAATAAAGCAGCATGAGAGTGTGTGTGTTTGAGTGTGTGTTTTAGGTAAAGAGGAGATGGACTTGTAGTTGTGCCGTTTGCATGTGTTTTATAATTTTATTACAAGCATAATGATACAGGAACAGTTTTGTTCTAAACTAATGAGTGTTTCGTCATTACTCTCCACTGGTCAGGTTTTAGCTTTGAGATTTTCAAATTGTGCCAAAATAGGAGAAAGGTACATTTTTTAAAACTTCTCTTTCAGTTGTACAGAAATATAAAGTATCCACACTTTTTGTGTCAGGAAATACAAAATATAGTGATATTTATATTTTTTTCAAAAGAGCATAAAACTCGACATATCACTGGAAACAGCGTGTAAGCTTCAGGCCTGTACGTGGGTGTTTCTGGGGATCACATCTAGACATCAGACATCATCTGCTTACTGGAACATGTCATAACCCTGATAATGTTAATACAAGATGTTTTTCAAGCCCACATATTGTTGGTTATTGTAATTGATTTAAGCCATGTGTCCCTTCACAACACTGAACATTTTGGAGGACTCGTGTGCGTGTTGAGTAAATGTACAAACAATTCATTTACAGTAAATCTTCAAATTTAACTTACTATACTGAAACACCATTGCAATTACTTTCTTATTAAAAGGTTATTCAATGACCTACAAAGAATGTTTAACTTTAACATTGCTTGCAGGCCGATATGGCAAGAGAATGTAGAGAACCTGAGTCTGCACAGAACTGTACATAACAATTAGCTTGCCAAGTAAAATATACAGATTTATGATGCAAAGTACTAAAACCACAGAGGGCACTAAGCTAACAATGCTGGCCCTCCAAGATGTTCAGTTACTTGTTATGTTGCTGGAACTGAAGCTCTATAATGAACTATTATTAGGCTGTCCACACAGATATTACACAACTTTCAGTACAGATATTGTCAGTCAATATCAAAAATCCATGCCCAGTGGAGAACACAAATGTAGCAGCACTATCACTGCAGCGAAACAAATAAAATTAGAATTTTGCCCAAAATAAGTCCAAACTAAATTAACCTTAACTTAATCTTCTTAACCTCACCTGTACAATAACATCTCCTCTGAGGACCCTACGCATTTGTGATCAGCCATCATGGCCAACAGGTCAATCTCCAGCGTAACACTACCGAAAAACATTTCCCATGCAAATAAAGATTTGTAATCTCTAACAGTCAAGCTGAACCTGACAGTTTCATACTTTCCTTTCTCAAGTTTTACATTTATAACAGGATTTGTCATGGCTTTCAAGCCTGTTCCCCGATTTTGATCACAGGATTTATTTCTCTGCATGAATAAATGTGAAGAAAGGCAGCTGGATATGTGCACCCTTTGTGACAGGAAATCTATATAGGACACATCTGTTGGGGAAATCTTCTCATATCTCTAATTGACGGATGACTTTGGATTCAGGAAGTCACGACATCGATACCCCAGAGTGAACTCTGACCTGGTTAGGTAGAAAAAGTGGTGCTTTGTTTTCTGATTTCAAGCTTTTGAACTTCACCTGCACAGAAGGTTATTTGAAATCAGTATTATTAATCTCTTTTCTCAGCTTATATCTGAGTGTGTCAGAGGACCAAGATCTGTCAACCTCAACTGAGATTCCATCACTAGAAGCCCCATCTCTTCAGTGTTCAGTATATTCCTGGAGGTATTTGATGATTAAGTGTTGTATTTGACCTTCATGCTGTCACCTTTCTCTCTTTAACTTTGCTTCAGCTTCAGTTAGTGATTTCCGACATTTCCCAGAATTCCATTTGACAATCACAGAGAACTGTGTACATCCAGCTGTTCCCTATAAGTGTCTAGGAAAAGAAAACAACACTGACAGTGATATTAAGAGCAAGGCAGTGGGCTTTTTCCATCCAAGAAAAAAAAAGCGCATACTGGTCTATTGAGGAATAAATTCTGAGTAACTGACCATAAACTTGAGTACTTGAGTTTTTTTGGTATCTCCACTATCACTGTTGGAAATAGGTTATTGTCCATCACTGGTCATCGCAGAGAACACAAACCATTTGTCCAGAAGATGCTTAGAATAAAAAGTGGAAACAGCTAGCCCTGTCTTGGCAGAAAAGTGAATACACATATTTCCCAAATGCTGAACTATCATTTAGTAATGTAAAATGCTGTAAATGCTGTAAAATGGTTAAAGCAACGTCAAAGGGATAAAATGGCATCTGAATAACATTTAGTACCCTGCTACCCCAACTGGCTTTGGATTATGTAACACTTATATTTTTGCTACTGTTTTTTGTTGTGTTGTATGTTGAGAGAAAAAATGAGAGAGACAGAGTGAGGCTGATCATCTGATACAGTTGAGAGGCATCAGAAGTACCGCAGAGGTGAACATCAGATAAGATCATGCTGTATCAGCGCTCTCCTCTCTGCTTTTTAGCTTATATAGTGTAAAGCTGCAGCCATGAAAGTGCACTACACTTTATTTTCCATCTTTCACATGTTATGGTGTTTTTTTGAGTGATAAAGTAGCTGTAGGTAATGTTTTAAAAGAAAGCAAATGCTATCAAGTTCATGTTTAGATTCTCACTCTCGACACGCTGTTCTGATTTAATTACAGCAAAACTTGTTATTGCCAAAAACAGATTACACATTTGACCCTCTTCCCAGTCGAGCTGAATTATTTTCACATTGGGTGTGATCATGCGTGAAGGATTTTGTTTTGAAATGAAATAATCTGTACTCTGTTGATATGATTATTGAACAAAATAAAGCCAGTGAGTTTGTGTACTATTGGAAACTGTGCTTTGAAAGGTGGCATTACGTTTTAATGTGTGCTGCTGCCACAGGTTGAATGGCCTTTGAAAAACAACAGAAGCAGCCTGACGTTGCCAGCCATGAATATGTCTTGTTGATTTGGTGTGGCTTGTGTGGTAGATGGATTAATCACCCCCACAGCTTTTCTGTGAAACCATCAAAACGATGTCAGCTCAGCTAGATAGAGATGGAACGTCTGCACGGACAATCTGCTGGGTTGAATCATCCATCTGCGATGCGCCACAATCTCCTGCACATTGTTCACCAAGCATCTTTCAGCTCCAAAGGAGGGAATGATTTTGAAGGCTGTGCTGGCTGGCTCCTCTGAATTCAGGTGAAACAATGGCTTAAAGCAGGCCTCTGGGCATGTGTGAATTTAAGCAGCTGCGGTTCCTCAAACAACACAGTTTTCTTGGTCCATTGCCTAATCTATTATATTTAAAGAAAAACTGGAGTCAAGCTGTTTTTAGTCTCTTTTTTTTCTCCTCCAACAGGATTGTTCCAGTATGTTACCAGTCACAGATCGCTCTTAATGGAGTGGGGAATTATTCTGACACATATATGACCTAAAAGATACAAAGCCAAAGGAGATGGAATGAAAATTGTTTAGAGCGATATGGTGTGCGTCTCTTTTTCCTGCTAGCTTTGTGCTTCAACCTTTTTTCCCCATCCTTCAGTTTGATTTGCAGCCAGACAGAAAAATATGTCTCACAGGATGTAACGCTGTGGACTCTTGAATGGTTTGGTTTCTTCCTCCATCTTCTTCTTAAAGGCTCTGTTGTAATCTCACACAGCTGTCAGACGCAGGAGAATATAGATTTTCAATGGTTTGAGTGCTATTGAGTGAACAGTTGGCTCTAAACGTTTTTTCTTTAATCTCAAAATTCATGATGTTGAAAGAGTCTTTCAAAATTGATGTTTATTGTATTTAATGAATGTAGCGAATGTGCTAGAGTTGGGTTACATAAAACTGAATTTATTACCATTGATCTCCACCCCTACACACCAAGACAACACATCCCAATGAAATCAGTTTCAAGATGTATTTATTGAATGTTTTTTAACCAAACTGCAGGCTGAAAAAACGTTTACCCTTCCATTTGTCACCCACAAGAGACTATTCAATGAGTTTAAATAGATTTAACATACACATAAATAAAACATAAGAATTTGTTCAGATTACATAGCTTTAGGTAACGTAAATAATAAGTATAACAGGAAAAATCAACTGTTACATCAAATATAAATACATTCGTAAGACCTGTCCATGTGCTTTCAATTTTCCTTATTATGTTAAACAAGTAGGAGGACCTCACCCAAGACAAAAATGGCTGACTTTATTAACTAAGCCATGTATAGTGGAAATCCTGTCCCATTATGAATGCAAAGGAGTGGACCAGGAAACATTTTTTCCACAAAATTCTTCCACTCTCCTGGCTGTGGGACAGGTGGCCTTATGAAGATACTCTCACCGGTGTGTGTTTTCCTTTCCTTCACCTCTCGACTGGTAAGGTTGAGACACTGATCTCAGGCACTTTCTGAAACCATGAGGTTGTTGACAGACAAACACAAACGTAATAGTTTACAGATAATGTAGCCTGTTGTCTATAGCCATACATTCCCTAAACACTGTACAAGATTATTTATAGGCCTTTACTCATGTCTTACAGCTTGTTTTTTTTTTAAGGAATAGTTTGACATTTTGCAAAATACGCTTATTCGCTTTCTTGCTGAGCATTAGATGAAAAGATCAATATCGCTCTCATCCGTTCATCATCTCGTCCATCAAATATGAAGCTACAGCAAGGAGATGATTAGCTTAGCATAAAGTCTGGGAACAGGGAAATAGCATCTATACAAAATGCACCTACCAGCGCCTCTAAAACTCACTTAAATCAACAGGATACTTTTACTGAGGGTTATGTGACTATTCATTGGCTGAGTGCAATGACTCCCTTTTGTCTTGTCATCAGTGTGAGGTTGCAGGACAAGCAGCAGAGATTACCAGCTTATTTCCCAAAATGTTTAACTACTCCTTAATGCAATTAAATGAAAATAATCTGTAACTCTCAGTACCTGAGAAGATTGTTACAGGGAATTAGTTATTAAGTATTTCAGTTCAAACTGTCACATGACTCGACCTGGTTCAGTTTGTGCAAGCTGAAACATACTGGCCCAGATTTTGACCAACCTATAAATATAGAAATTATTTTTGACACAGTTTATGCTCATGTTTTACTCTCAAGTACAAAAATGTTGCCTTATTTCCAGTTCTGGGTCAAATAAAATTTAGCCTATGTTTGAACCTGTTTCATCTCCCTCAGAGATGACATGTGAAATATTTAGGACAAATGACGCAGTGTCAGTTCAGTCAGTCAAAGAAAAATATACCAAAAGTTACTAAATTCCTGTGATTATGTAAATTTCACAACATTCACAGTACTGTTCAGTGTTGTACAACACCCACAACCATCTATCACTAAAGGATAAAAATGAAGACAAAGTTGGCCCAGTTCTGGAAATAACTCAAATTCCACATTTCACAGAGTCACAATATAATAACTTGAAAGTTTTGCATGTTGTTAAAGACAAAAGCAAGGTACTTTTATAAAATTACCCAATAAATGACTTTTCATCAATAAAAACAATATGACATTGAATTATACGTTTATACAATAAGTGAAACCTTTCACAAAGTAGTAATAACCTGATCATTTTATACATCATGGAAATAGCCATTTCCTCATGTTTTAAGGCATACAGTCATTAAGCACAAGTCTATGTTTGAATCAATTATGTATAAACTGAGATCAATGCTGACAAATGCAGACTATCCTAAGCTCTCAAGCTCAGTTATTCTGTACACATGTGGGTGGATAGGTTGCATTGTGATCATGTCGCAGGTATCTGTTCGTAAATGTTCATGCATGTTGATATGTTCTTGCAGGATAAAATTTATAGAGGAACTCAGTGTCAACCTAAATTGCCCCATCTGGCCAAAGCCAACGAGGAAATCACTTTTTTCTCAGTTCTCCTGAGAAGATGCTCTTCAGCCTCCATAGCTGGAAAAGCGAAAAATAATTTCTTCACAAATGTATGCATCTTATTTTAGTGTTGATGACCCTGAATGCATTAAAATCTTGAATAATAAAGGATAATCAAGTCATTTTGTACTAATCTGTCTGATCTTCCTCTGTTTCATGTCAAGCACATTGTCAAGTGCATCCATTTTTTATATATTTAGCATTTCAGCACTTCAGACTGACTTAATGGCATTTAAAGATACCATTTCTGTCAGTAAATGCACCTTAAACAACATAGAATTGTGTGGCTATAACCCACTTTTAGTTGATATAGTAATAAAACACCATCCAGAAATAGAGTATAAATTATGTAATGTGTCCAATGTCGGTTTAAATCTTACTTTGTGTTTCACTGTGAGAATCTTTGAGAAAAGTAATGACAATCAGCAATGCAGATACCTGTGTTTAGCTTCTCTGTACATCTTCATCTTTTATCCCATGTAAACCAATCAGATCATTGACATATTTCAGTTAATAAGAGCATCTGAAGCATCAAATATTTTCCAAAAATGTCCACACTCTCTGCAGTCTTGCGTGTCCCGGGTTTGGTAACAGCAGCCTCTGTTGAGCGTTCCTTGTTAGCTTCATGCATGTATGTACAAGTCAAAAGTGAACGGGTATTCTGGATAATTTTGCCTGTAAAGGGGAGAGGAACGAGCCAGTTTCCCATTGTCTTCGTTGTTTAAAGTGATGCATGATTGATGCCGTGTGGCAATCACATAGTCTTAAATCCAGTTCGCCACAGGGGAAGTTCAGCTTCTTCCTCGTAACCCCTGTCTTCATCTCCAAATCAGTCAATATACTGTAGCTGCCAGATGGCACAGATGAGGTATGATCTGTCCACTGAGGAAGTCCAATGAGAGTTTGAGATTTACAAGGTGGTGTAGATGTAGACAAAGATGATGACTACCAAGTTAAGAACGGTCCCAATTATGCCCAACATGGCCAAGATGCTCTCCTCCTTACTTTCCTTGTCTTGGATTCCCTTTTCCTCATCACTGTGGAGAGTGTTTACCATTTTCCCTGGAAAAGTCTGCAATTTTCGTCTCAGACCAATCTGGAGTGAGCAGATAAGAGAGAAAAGAAAAACACAATCCATGTGTTAGTTACTGCAACTGGTTAATTTTTCCATAGAAGATTGTCTCTGCACAGTGCATGGTGGGCCGTGATAATGGCAATAAAAGTTGGAGAGGCAATAAAATAATTAAAAAGCAGTTAACAATGGTCTATTTTTTCCTTTGCTAATATGTGTTTTAAGAAAATACTGAGAAAGTAAAATGGATTACATTAAGATGGCATTATCAGCAATGAGCCTGCCAAATCTTTTTAGTGATCCATACATGCAAGAAAATATGTAGAAAACTGCTCGGGTCCAGTGAATAGGTTAGCGTATTCAGTCAGTGCTTGTGATGAAAAAACAACAGCAGGGTTGTGTGATACCTGTTGCTTTTTGGCACATTCAGAGAAAGCTTTTTCTGTTTGTTTGTGAAGGACAGAAAAGTAGTTAAAGTATGTCAATATGTCGTAATTCCATGTCTTATTTTGTTATGCATCTTGATTTATACGTAAAATTCTGCTACTTGTAGAATATTTATAGATCACATTGTCTGATAAACACAATGGCATGTGAGTTGATATTGGAACAGAGGATCAGCAGTCTGCGGGTGTCCATAACCACGCCAACCCACACACATTAGAAGACATCAAACTGTAAATGTATGGGGTCTCATGTACTCGTGCTCTCTGCATGTTGCACCAGGTTCCTTATAAAGTCTGGTAAAGCTTTGTTGATTCAAGGATATGGGGAAGATTTTCCATCAGAAGTAAATTTCTTTCCTTTGGTCATCTCCTGAGTTTAAATGCAGAAATAAGGAAGTCAGTGAACACGTGAAATTCAGAATCTGGTGTTGATCATACTGTCTCGTTAATGTGAAATGAAGAATCAAACTGCTGGGTAATTTAAAGGAATTTGCATTCATAGGGTTAACACTTATATACTGTACATAATCAGTCAAGTTATATTTCTCTTTAATCCAGTTTTCATGTGTCCTCGAGTGCATTGCATGAAAACTGGAATTTTGGCCATTTCGCAACCTAAGTCATGGCTTGCATTAACCATGATTGATCTATTTTTACTACAACTGTTTTTGTGGCACTGTATGTCTGGATTCTGAAGGCTTTCGTTGAAGTGTTTTTTTCTTGTTGTTCTTTTACTATAAATGGGACTAAACTATGAAAAGCACCTGGGCGGTTGAATAACTCAGACAGGTAGTAAACTTCCCCCAATGTTTGTCATTACCATAGGAACAATCTTCTTTTCTCTTAGAAATGGTTAGTGCCACATTTATTCAAAAATGTCTAGTGAGGTGTTGTTCAACCTCTGTGACACAAATAATATATGCTTTGCACTTATATAAACACCAGCATACTTGATCTATTTTTCAGGTATTGTAAATATGTAATAAAGTATACTGTGAGCAGAATAAACTGGACTTTTACTTTACATAAAACACATGCAAACTTGGCTGTTTGTTCATTTTGGCTTACTCTTATTGAGGTTATTGAGCCAACTCAAAAGTTTTAACTCCTGGTTAAAACAGAATTAATGCTTTACACCATGATAACAGCGAACTTCTTATTAACAGACCAACTCTTCTCTTGATTGACATGCTGGACATCAGAAAAATAGCCTTGGCAGCACTCTTGAGGCCCACTGAGTGAAAAAAGACAGCAGAAATTCCTGCACCAGACTCTATTCAGCTGTAGTATTTCTTCAACTGTGGGACTTTTCGGTAGTGTGTGTTCATTGATTTGTGTAGCCCAGGGTGGAGTATTAGAAACTAGCTGTATGTTTTCAGCCTGCAGACGCAGCAGCTTGTGCAAGTTGGCATCCAAGCACCTCTCAGGAGAACAGCGCTCCTTTTGCGGGTCAATGGGTTTTATACGCTGACTAGCAACAGTAAAGGATGCAGACTAAAAATAAACCTTCTAACAGGGTACTGTTTTTCTTAGTTAAAAGCTTAGATGCAGGATAAACTGCACTTTTCTGACTTCCAGCTAGTGTTTACAAAAAGACTTTACCTGGAGTATTACCTGGGTACACATCATGCCTTTTAGACTGATGCACTTTATGAGAGAGGAAGTGAATAATAAAAAGAATCCAGAACTATTTAACACCCAGTCAAATGATAGTCTGACAAATTCAAATGATATTCAGCATGTTTTTGCCTTGGCATCTGTATTGCTTTCCGTTTACACTGTGCTGTGTTCACCTGAAGGGTAATCATCCATCAGAAAAATCTATCTGAAAATCCGATGTCCAATCACGTGATTACAAATTTGAGTGAAACGTGCCTTCCAAAACAGTCCTTTTTCATGATGATGAATCTAACTTTACACAGGTGTATACAGTAATAAACCTTTGCAGGCGTCATTTGCAAAAATTGAAATTTATGTAGTTGAGATTTTTTTGTCACCACTGCAGCATTTCCCCACTTTTCTTTGACTTACTAATTGTGTTCTCAGGCAGTTTGGCAGAGAAAAAATGTCTTGTCAGAAATCATCACCTGCCAGGAATCTGTTACAGTACATGAAAGTCTAGTTGATGTCTTGTGGGGATGGATTACGAAGAGATACAGTCTGAAGGAGATGACACTGACTGAGTTGATCACAATAAGTCATTTTAATATATTCAACACAAGGTGATGCAGTAGAAATGTTAGATTTTATGAGTCAAACATGGGAATCATTGAAACTTCAAGTCAGTAATAGAAGCACGACCATCGAGCAACGCTCATGTGTTTATGGATTACCTATAGGTCTGTATGAAAGGTCTTTCGTACTGTAAACGTTAAAGGCCTTTTGTTCAGGCCTGTTTATAAGGTTAAGAGCATCAAAGTGATTGTCCATTCAGGAAGGCTAACATCCCACATGGTGACTCTAAATGACTGACTCATCAACACGCGCTGTGTTCTTGACGTACATAAAAACCTCATCATGCTCGTCTTCTGTGTTAAAGCGCGCCCTCCTCCTCTGATCTGTAACAGTAGGCTTTGATTGTTTTCTCCTGGAGCGCACTATAAACAGGGCTTCCCTCAACCTGAATGGAGATCTTTGTGTGGCGCGTTGGATGTGCCGTCATGCATGAAGACGCCTGCTTGCTGCTGATACAAACAAGCTCTCAGCAGGAAAAAAAGAGTAAAAATATGCCAGAGGACGTTCAGGGAGATGGAGGAGGACAAGAAAAGCAGTTATGGAAAGTAACAAAGGACATTTACTGTACAATTTTGAGGTACTTCTACTATCTATTTTATGTTACTTTATACTTCTACTTTCACAAGAAACAAAGACTAGAAAGAAATCTGAAAAATTTGCACATTTTTGTATAGAGGAAATTTGTTTATTCTTCCTTTCCCATTAATCATCACACAACCCCTGAGATTTGATTGCGTAACTTGGCAATCATCGGATTAACCTACCTAACTGTATATAATGTAGCTCCACTTCAACCAGCTACAACAGTGAAATACTACTTACACATCAATTGATCAATTTTAATGATCTAATAGTGTCATATGTACTGCAGAACAAATGCTTTAACTTTGATCTAGATCTATGTTTACTCCATTCTATTAATTATTATTACTATTAATGTGTTGGTAACGGTAATTAAAGGATCTAAACACTTTCTCCACCACTGACGTGGAGGAGGGATGTTGGTGATGAAGGAGGGTTGTGGCTCTGCCAAAACCTGGGAGCTTAGGAAACCACTTTACTACAGAGTACAGCTGTGTGTCACACAGTGAACCTTCAGGACGCCTTCCAGCGCCTCTTCATCAAACGTCTCCAGTGTTCAACGGAGAGTGTTCTGTTTCAAGAGGCAGCCTGTGCTGGCATCCTGCGATGTGCCAAAATCATTACCCACCCATTATTGCTCCCTCTCTCTGTTTAACTCTCAGGCTGGAGAGTGTGTGGCAGGGATCAGAGCTGTCATGATGAAGGACAAGCTACAAATGAACTGAAATATACTGACAAAGTGTGGCTTAAATGTATCAGATGAAAGGATTATTAATTCAGTCAAGGTACAGTTCACAGTCTCCATGTCTCCACCTCATATTGATTAGTCATTTGACTGTGTGGTATTCTAAGATACAGAGGATTTAGTTATCTCAGTATTGATTCCTGTTGTCACTCAAGAGCTAATTTCCAACGATTGCAGCACTAATACGCCTTAACTTTTCCTTCCATGATTAATCATGAGCAGGTCTGTCGCTGTCAGGGCCACTCAGGACTTAAATATAGACACATGTAGCATCTGTGGATCAACAATATCTCATTCAAAATGAAAAGCATCTCCTTGAGAGTTCCTTGAGTGCCCTTACAGGGCGAGCTCACACCTGGCTCTTCACTTGTACAGCAACAGCCAGAAGCGTATTTGTATAAAAAAAAGCAGATGGACAAAGGGGGGGGGGCAATGCCATACCTGGGACAACAAATCTTGACAATCCTCCTACACCTAACAGAAGCTAACATCCTCAGATCAGATCAGTGGAGAGTGAAACCTTTTGCCACTTGAATAATCCTGAGCATGTCAAATTACTCCAGATGCTAACAGAATCTGGCAGGCAGAGTCGCTTTTGGCATTGTTATAAAAGGGAATTAAAGCAAGCAGCTCCCAACCTTTCCCGAGTGTGTATGTACACACACACACAAACACCCACTCACAGACAGGTTGACGCCCACCTCACACATTCAGAGCATCACATACAAAAGCATACTGTCTAGCAACAATGCATATATGTACAGAAACAAAAAAAACAAAGAAAAGAAGAAAATAAGATTTTAGCGTTATTTTGTGATAAGATGAATTTGACCCATTTTCCATAACTTGTACTCACTGTTCTGTGCGTGAAAGGAAAGTGACAGATCTATTTTGGAAAATGGCAATTTTGTTTGTCATTTTTCATTTCATTTTCATTTCATTATCACAAACATCCTGCTCAAGAACCAACGGAAAAGTTCAAACATGCAGAAAGTTACAGCTTAAATTGACAGGCGTGGAGATTAAATTTGACAGAAAAGAAGTGTTGTACAATATTCCAAAAAAAGCAGTCATTTCTATCAGAGGATAGCGTCTTTTCAAATACAGGTTCTCGGAAGCTTTGTTTTGAATTTATTTAACTTCATTACTCTTAAGAAAGCAACTGGTTGAGTCAACAGTGAATTGTTCCATATACAAAAAAAGCTAAAGAGAGCCTTCCATTTAAGATTGTCCTGCTGCTATGTAAGAAGCATTTAAACTAGTTAACAACATGCATGAAGAGCAACTCCCAGATGGCCATGTGGATGTGTGTTCTGGACAAATAACCTCAACAGCTAATAGTAGGTCTCAGGTTAAAGCAGAAAAGACAAAAAGGAGCATGGTTACACATACACATGATTGTAAGGTAACATTCAGGGTGTCTCTGCGACCTTAATCAATGTTTCATAAAAATACAACTGAGCCTGGAAATATCACACATTTATACAGAATATATCATAATGCATGTAGCTATTCATAGCTACATGCTGTCATGACATTTAAAAATGGTGAAAAATTCATTAAGTATTTGTTGACAGCTGCTCTACACGTGATGACCAGTGTCATGGAAAAGCTCTGAGCACGAGATGACAGTGGTACTTTAAAGACCTACCTTGCAAAGCATCAGGAATAACATAGCATTGGACATGCTGGAGGGGGACGCCTTTCCGTAGTGCACAGACATCCCTGGCAACTAAGGTGAAAGTCGACCCCTCTCATCCTTCGACTGTAGAGAGGCACAGGATCCAGAGAGGGATGGCTCGTCTTCCAGGCGGTCCAATTTTAGGGCTTTCGTTGGATGTCGTACCCTGCAGCGCTCCAACGTCTCCTCCCCGAATTTCATCTCACTAGTAGCCAAGTTCTATCTGCCTTCACTTTCTCCTCCTCAGCCTTGCTGAAACTGTGCTGCCCACCCACCATCCTCCTCTTTCTCTGTCTGTTTTGTTTGCCTCCCCACCTCTGCTTTTCTCTTCTCCTCCTCCTCCTCCTCCTCCTCCTCCTCCTCCTCCTCCTCCTCCTCCTCTTCTTCTCCTTCTTCTTCTTCTTCTTGTCTGCGTGGAAGGATGATGTCAAGTTGAAGAATGGAGTCAGTTGATGGGCAGATGGGGGTGGGAGGGTAACAAAGCTGTTTCATGTGTACATTTCCATCCTCCTTTGTCTTTATTCTGCAAAGCTTACAAAAAAAGAGATTTCAGACTCTGCTGCTAAGATTATCAATCCTTATTAAAGGCTTATCCTCTATCAAACTTTTATACTGCTCAGTAACGTAAAACATGTTATGCTGATGTCTTGGCTTTTAAATGTTTCATACTAAAAGAAAAAAAGAAAAAAGGCACCCCTGCTGAAGTGGCTTCCCCTGCTTGCTCTTCATGATGTGTAACCTAACATAGGCTTGCACTCCAGCAGCTGAGCGTGTATCCCTAACTAACTGAGCAGTGTGTGAATGCTAGACGGCTATAAGACAGAGAGAGAGAGAGATGCTGTGAAGGTACCCGTTGCCTCACACTGACGTTGTCGTGGTTGCTTTTGCTCCACAAGCAAGAGGTATCCCCTGCTCCCTCTGTTCAGCGCATGTTAATGCAGCCACGGTTGCCTGGCAACCGACTCAGGGGAGTCACACAGAGCCTGACTACAAGAAGCATTTGTGACAGAGGCCGTGATGAGGGGCGAGGATCTCCTCTGGTATGTTTTTGTGAGGATTTTATATATATGTGTGTGTGCGTGTGTGTGTGTGTGTGTGTGTGTGCCTAGGTGGCCAGCTGTCGGTCAGTGTGTGTAGGTTATGAGAGAGAGAGAGAGAGAGAGAGAGAGAGATGTGTGTGTGTGTGTGTGTGTGTGTGTGTGTGTGTGTGTGTGTGTGTGTGTGTGTGTGTGTATGAGAGAGAGAGAGAAAGACAGAGAGGTGTGTAACTTTTATGTTTTAATGCATAAAGTCAGGCAGACACTGTGTGGATTAAAGGCCTTTTCAAACCAGCAAAATTCTGAATATGGCAGACTGACCTGGAATGAAATTATCTGGAATGGAATTACCATTAGCAAGCTTGTTAGCTTGAAGAAGCTTATTTTCCCTCTTCAATAACCTTTAATTGAACTAAATGGTGATGAACAATGATGAACAAAATACCATGGAGTAAACAGAACTGTAAAGAGAAAAGAGCTTGAAGATTAGAGCACTATTGTGACTGACTTGTGCTAGCTTGGTCGGCTACCAAGTTAGCAGTTTAGCCTTCTACAGCTGTGAGTGACTACATCACTAAGCTTCTAGAACTAAATATTTAGCAAAGATGCACAGATTTAGTTTGCTGTACCACTTTCACATGTGACTAGGCTTTAAGCCTGTCAAAATGGGTCTAATCTGTCATGGTTTATGTTAGTGTTTAGGTTTTACTTATTTTCAAAATATCTGTACACCTTATTTGCACATTTTACAAGTTTAATTTTGGACACTGTCCATAACTGAAAATGATTCAGTTGTCTCATTTGAGCAGTTCAATCGTCCGATTTCCCACATGGCTGCTGTGAAAAGATCCAAAACTGTAGTTTGATTGCTTTAATATTAGTAGTATTTACACGTTGTTGAATGTGCTGTGATATAGGCTATTGTAGGCTTTTTCAACATTGTTGAGATTCTGTCGTCTTGTTTGAATAAACTTAATTGGAATTGTCAATAGACTAAAATCCCTGCATGTCAGTGCATCACTGTGATCATCCATGTAGTGACGAGTCAACTGATTCGTACATTTTGGCCATGCAGAAAAGCACATTCAAACATGTAGAGTGAATGAACACGTATACACCAGTGATAAAACTGTACAGTGTCAGCCTAGTTAAAGGTGCAATTGTGTGTGTGAGGGCTGAATGGGCATCAGTTGACAAGTGACTGTGTCAGTCAGTCAGTTGACTGTGTGTTTGTGTGGAAAAAGAAAGGTACTTGGCGTGTTCACAGGTTTTATGACCAGGAGTCATATAGGTTTGAGTGTGAGTCTGTGAGTGATATGTATTTCTGCCTGCTGTTACCCTCCCTGCCCTAGGAAGGAGCTGTCCGATCAAACACCAAGTTTTTGTAATGATTACCGCAGGGTGAAAGCCATTACCAAACTTGACTCTTTGCCTCTGCCTGGGATGAATGATTGTGTAAATTGTGTGGGATCAGCCAAGCACATCACTGAGTTGGATATGTTGAAAGGATATTGGCAGCTGCCTCTTTCCCCACGTGCAAGTGATATTTCAGCTTTCATCACTCCTGACAATTTCCTTCAATATACAGGCATGCCTTTTGGGTTAAGAAATGCCCCTTCCACCTTCCAGTGGCTGATGGGTATAATTCTGTCGGGTGTCAGTAATTGTGAAGCATATCTAGACGATATTGTAGTTTTTTCTTCCACTTGGTCTAATCACATAGACATTCTGCGGGAAGTATTCCATCGCCTGGAGAGGGCTTCTCCTCCCCTTAACTTGGCAAAATTTGAGTTTGGAAAGGCAATGGTCAACTATTTAGGGCACATGTGTCAAACCCCAGCCTGCTGCGAAAGCTTAAAAGACTCATGATTGTGCTAAAATAAAAGTTTATGCTGCTTTAAAGCGTTTATGAACAATAAACTACATCTCCCACAATGCATGGCAATTTTGTGACCCGCAAATTGACGGCATCCTTCCACTAGACTGCGATCTTTCCACACCCCATTTTTTTAAGGACAAGTGGAGATGAGAAATGTCTACAAACGATCCCAAAATGTCCGATAAAAATTTATGCAGAAGGAGGCAATTTCATGAACGATGGGAAAGTGAACACATTTGTGTTAATAAGGAGATAAACCGGTAGGCTAGGCCTATGTCTTTTGTGAAAAAACTTTGCTAGTGTTGTTGCATCACTCACTGATTTGTCCAACCCATCTCACCCTTTTGTCTGGGATGCTATGTGTCAAGACTCATTTGATTCTGCTAAATCTCTCTTGTGCAGTGTCCCTGTGTTGGCTGCCCCAGATTTTGTACATCCGTTTATGTTGGAGGTGGATGCAGTCCATATGGTGCAGGAGCTGTGCTTTTGCAGGAGAATGATTGTGGTGTAAAATAAAAAGAATCAAGCATTTCTTTAGGAGGAAGAAATGTTTGATCTTAAGTGAGGGGGTGTTATGACCTGGAGTCACATAGGTTTAGGTGTGAGTCTCAGTTATATGTATTTCTGCCTGCTGTTACCCTCCCTGCCCTAGGGAGGAGCTGTTTTGTTTGACTATGTTACAGGTGGTGGGCAGCAGATAGGGCTGGAAGATGTGCCCTAGGCCGCGCGTCCTCTCCTCCCTTTTCCCCTACCTCACCGGCCTGACCGGGGGTTTTGGGGAGACTTCATGGCGTGATGTACCCTGTGTCGTAGTTCACCCATGTGCTGGAAGATAAAAGTGTAATTTTGGAAAACATTAGGGGAGAGCTGCCATTTATTTTGAAAATTGTTTTCTGGCCAGGGAGTTAGGTTAAATATTTATTGTTTTTCTTTTCATATTTACTTTGTTAGGGTTAATTATTTGGAATGGGAAAGTGTGGTTTTATTTATTTTGGCCTAGTTCTCCCTGATGTTGTGGTTTTCAATACTAGCTGTAAATAAGTTCAGTATGTTATTAATAACAGACTGAATATCCCGATATCCCGTGGCACTTTGACGATTTCTGGGGAGTGGGGAAAAGAGAGGAGACATCATGTTACACTCAGGTTTCCCCTAGGCCGGGCATCAAGTCATGTGTTTTTTATGCATAAGGTGATGTGTGTTGTGTGTGTGTGTGTGTGTGTGTGTGTGTGTGTGTGTGTGTGTGTGTGTGTGTGTGTGTGTGTTTCACCTTTTTTACGTTATTTTCACAAACACACTTCATTTCCTCATCATGCACATTCACAGTATACAGAAATTCCTTATCTCGCTCTTGGACACACGCCACATCCGTGTCAGCTACCATAGTGCGTAATGAATACACTGATCAAACGTGAATATCCTCTGGGACATCTACTGTAACCATCCCATCCCTCCCTCTTCCTCCAATACTTTTCTCACTTCACCTCAGCCAGAGGGAAGGACACAAGCTTTCAGTGTTTGAACTGCAAGCAGAAAGACTTATCTCTCTGTCTTTTTGTAGAAGTGACTCACCCAGGCCATGCCACCCATTTCTCATTTAAAGAAAAAAGCAGTTTCACTACTTGAATATTTATAGTTAATCATCAATTCACATTTGGGCCTTTGGCTTTCTGCAAGGAATATATCTTTCCAGTAAAGAAGACAGAATAAATGCTGCATCGTAATATGTTTTGTTATGACTTTTGGGGTCCCAGCTTGCTTGTGTTTTCATTACCATGGACAAGAAATTTGTTTTTAGCTTTGCTTGTGTCTTTCAGCATTTTCCATTTCACTGATTCTGAAGAATTAGGGGGAGAGGTAAAAATAAATATAAACAAAAGTGGTCTGATGTGACAGTTAGATACAGAGTGATAAGGTTAATATTTCATCAGTGCTGGTGAAAATTCAGAATCTGGGGTTGTGAAATTAAATAAAATAGATTCACCTTTTGAAGAATAATTCATTATGTGCATAGATTTGGCTGCTAATGGAAATGTTTAGAATGTGAAACAGCTGTCAACAAATTAGTTTAGGCTTGATGTTGCTTTGCGCATGAAGTGACCTGGAATGGACGGCAATAAAAATGGAAATGTAAGTGAAATGAAATGAAATGAAAGGAAACGTTCTCTCCAAACTGAAACCACCGGTTTGCATAATTTTATTGCGGACTGTTTATCCTTCTCTGCTGCCAAGATCAACTAACTTGGACTGTTGCTGCATGCACAGACATTTATAACAATTGATCAAGGTGACCATCAAATGTGTGTTTCTTCTACTGCATGGTGATCATCCTTTGGCTCACATCACTTTCCAATCAAACAAGCTTCCTCCCAAGATTCCTCTCAGCACAGGCTAAGGCACTTATACTAATGTATACTAATCCAAATTGTTATTAGGCAATGTATGTCTTTACTCTTTATATTGAATACAGAATGAGCTGATCATATACTTGAATGTCCCATTGTTAGAACTGCACTAAATATTTTCAAGTTAACAGGGAATCAACTGTCTGTAAACCCCAAGAGAATTATCACTTTGGAATTGTTCCCCATAGCTCTACTAAACATTTTAGCATGTTTTTGCTAATTGTTTGGTTCTACAGTCCATAACCTTACTGTTTTATTAACAATATTGTCTCCAACAGCAGCAGGCAGCTGTTCTCAAAACAAAAAGCTCTGATAAACTGACCATTTGACACATACCCAGCACCAGACAGACAAAGTTAGCAACTAGCTGATGGAGCATTTAGCAGCCAAGGAGCCAAATATTTCCCCGAGGGGTTGGTGGAAACCAACAGAGAGATAAAAGGAGAGTAAATAGATGACCAGAAACACGACTCAGCGTTGGATGTGTAAATAGGTCAATTTTTGCCAACCTGTTAGCGAAAACAACTTAAAAGGAGCAGTCAGTAGTTGCGTTTGAGATGACTGTGGTTGACTTTCGCCGACTTGATAGTCCTACATGAGCTGCAGATGACTGAAGGGGCAGGGAACAAAACGGCGACATCAAGTTGGACACATTCAACCTGTGTGAGTTTACATGAAGTCAAACGCACCTAATAATAGGTTCACAGTGTGCTATGCTGCTCCCAAGTGGCAAAAAGTCAGGTTTCAGTAATTCAGGTTTAACTTTATAAACATGATTTTGGTTTAATGTTCTAGCCGAAAAAAACACACCTAAAAGTGAAATTTGCAGACGGTATTACAGAAATATCTTTCATGTACAGTAAGCTAAAAAGAGAGCTGAGAGGGTGTCACATTTCAAACTCTAAAAGCCTTGAGTTAACTTTAATTAATTTCACAGGGTAACTCTAGCACACCTTTCATGGGGTAGATCTAAGGACACAAAGACCTTGTTGAAAATGATGGGAGAGAATATGGTGTGAGAGAATATCTCGCCCACACAAGCTCTAGGTATTAGTGTTTTGTTTTAAGTGTTATTTTTTAATCAAGGGCAAAGCAAATGGGATCTGAGAGTCTTTGCCATCTAGATTGGTTGAGAAGTAATAAGCAGTTATTATCTCTGGTTTGCCTTGTCACACCTGCTCTTTTTAGTGTTTTTGTATTCACTTGTTCAACCTATGCTTTCATTCGTCCTTCATAGAATGCAGCGCTGTAACGCCACCTCATTTATTTTTGAGAAACCAGAAAGTCGTGCCCCATACAAACAAAGTTTACAACAAACACTGGGCTCAACACACTGGAAGTCAGCAGACTTCAATGCCTGAATTTCTGTTGGGTTTTTTTATTTAGAAGAAGAATAAATCGCAAACCTCTCATATTGGCTTCAGGAAACCTTGAAGAAACATCAAACACCATCTGAAGGCCTGAGAAACCACAAAGTGTTGGTCAGTCTTGAAAGAAAGCTGTCTAGAAATCTCCACAAGGCTTCAATCTCTGCAAACAGCTTTTTTCTGTTTTTGTGGAGGTATAGAGCCTTACCTGAGAGTTAAGTGGGATCCTAAGGTTGCATGAGGCTAAGGAGGAAGGCAGTGTCATGGCTGCCATTAATCCTAATTAGCAGAGAACATGACAGCAGCATATGGGTGTCCTCCAGTCAGAGAGCCAGACGGCTGCTCTCCCAGTCCTGTTCCTGTCACTAATAGAGATGCCAAGACAAGGGAAATTCAAACTTTGAAAGATGTGTTATTCCTGCATTCTCTCTGGGAAAGATTGATGGGTCATAAGCAGAGGCTGGACATTATAAAAGCATTCCTGTTGATCCTGTAGCAACCTAGTAACCTGAAATTGGTGCCGTGTGTGGGCAAGAGAATGTAAAATAACAAGAAAAGCCATTAAAGATTGATTTGAAAGTTTTGTGATGTGTTTTTTTTTCTGCTTCGGTGCTCAAGTAGCTTAAAGTCTGATAGAATGAAAAAATGAAAAACGCTTGACCTACAGAAAAAGCTAAATCACTTACAAATAGTTGTAGTAATGCTTTTAGGCTTGATTGGTGAAAGCTTGCTGCAGACCAACCTCAGACTTGGCTTCCTATTGGCATCATTCAATTATTGCATTGTAGAGCTTCATAATGAAATTAAGATACTATATGTTCATTGGAAGTCTGATTTGACCCCTGGTTCAAGATTTTAGCAGTCTTCTATATGTGGCTTTGAAATGGATGGAGAATTATGCATTCCATTTAAAATGATGGATAGAAGATACATTAGTTCTCATATTGTGATTAGGAAGGTAATATTTCAAAATGAATGAAAAATTAATGTTTGAGCTGGAAGGCTATAGACTAGATTTACTTAGTTGTTCGGTTCAGTTCATTATTATGCAAATTAAGTGTCAGATATGGTATCTGGGGTATCAGAGCAGGTGATATTTTCACATGCAATTTGTGATTAGAAGCACTTTGTTTACCCAGCCTGACCTCACCAGAAAAACAGCCTTATAGGTCAGTTATGCAGCAGCTTATTACGACCATATTTACATTTTTTGTAAGGCAGTGACCTCCAGTGGCAGCAGAAGTCAGGTGACATAGTATACAGAGCGACAGTCCGTCAAAGTTGACTTGCTTAAATCTTAAACAACATTTCGTAGGTGACTTCTGTCACGTGACTTACGTAACACATTACTTTCGTAAACCTAACCAAGTAGTTTTATTGCTTAAACCTAACCACGCTTTGACTCTTTCACCACTTTTACCATATGTTAAATGTTAAATAATGTAGTCAAGGTCCAGTATGCCTGTCGCTGGACTGGTACTTGCCAACACTTGTGCATGTCACTTTGAGGAACAGTCAGTCATATATGTTGTACTTTCCAGTGGTTGTATGTTGTTTTGGGGAATGGTTTTGGGACAATTGACAGTTGCCTTATTTTGGTACGAGGACATTTACCAGGTTTACCAGATAAGCAGAAATGAAATTGGTAATGTTGAAAAAGAATTCCGCATAATTTTCAGTATTAAATTTCAGTAACACTTTTTTTGCACTGTCAGAGCAGCACAACTTTCCTGTAAAGCTTGATAAATAGTAAGCCTGCTTAACCATTCAAATGCAGAATGGCATTTGATAAAACCATCTCTATACATTTGCTAGCTGTTCTGCAGCTTTCATTCGTAAATCATACAGTCGTACGATTCAGCAGATGGCGCTTGACTAGTTGTCATGGAATCAACTGTTCACTAAACCTCTCCCCCTAACAGCTATTGTCCAATCATGGCTTAGCAACCGTAACTAGGTACAGCAGGCGTGTCAAGCTTTGGACTTCTCCACACCTTTACGGTGTGCATAAGGCTGTACTAGGGAGTGATGACAGAGATTGAAGGGGGGGGGTCTCTTTCATCGTCTCCAAAAACACAACAGCAAAATTGTAAGAAATGCATTGTATTTGCAAGTGTATTTATCTGCTCAAACATAAGGGGGGCTGTAGCTTACTGAGAGGCCAATTGTAGATATTCAAACATTCCTTTTTCCAAGCACTTTTCATCCATGTTTGCTTAGTTTGAATCTACGCTTACAACTCCATCTGCCCAGGAAAACCATGATATGATCAAAAGCTACAAAAAATAGAATTTTTGGTCAAATTGTTTGGTCAGCTAACAATAGAGAGTATGCATTGATGTCACTCGACAGTGGTCCTTACTGCTTAGCAAAGCACCAGCGGTCCAGTTCTTTCCCATTTTAAATGTTTTGTTTGAGTTTTAGTTGATTCAAGTAAAAACACTGCTGCTTGTCTTTCTGCCACTCAGTGAGTGTAACTGTGTTCTGTGACATCATGCGCATACCCTCTATAAGGTATTTCTCTCAGCACATATAGTGTGAAGGGAGGAGATGGCATGGTGTAAGTGTTTTCTCTCTGAGAATGAAGCTTTTGAGATGCTCTCACTGTTTCCCTGCCCTAGAGATATTGTCTATATCAAGGGAAGAGCCCAAAACAGAAGCTGGCGAGAATACTAATGTGAGCATTAACTTTTAACACAAAGAGTGTTTGTCAGTTTTTAACCCTTTTTTCAATATTTGAAGGAAGCTTTATTTGATTTGTTTATAACTTCACATCTCAACATATTGGCTACAGAAGTGGGATATCTTTAATAACGTTTTTAAAATGGAAATGTTTTTTAAACTTACATACTGTAGATAAACATCACCCACACCACACCTTTCTTTTCCTCCCCTCCTCTCCCTTTCTCTGAAGGCCAGCATGATATCCTCCAAGCCTAATCTCAGACTCTGCTACTTACATCAAAAGCCTGAGCACATGAAAGCTTGTTTTCTGAGAGCTGCTAGTCATCCGACTGGAACACTCGACGCAGCTTTAATTTCTATCCTCCAAACATTCAACAGAGGAGCTGATTTGGTAGCCCATCCTTGGGTCAGCACATATGCATTTTGCAAGTGTTTTCTTCTAATGGAAATACATTCAAATGTATTCCCCTTAATATCTATCCCTTTGACTATAAGCAGCATACACTACAAAGTCTGAACTTCTGCAGCATAAACAAAACCTCATCATGAATCCGGTTGATACTTGGGATAAAAAGCCATGAGGCAATCAGCTCTGATGTTCAACTCGTTCAATATTACTGTCAATTTTCAATGTCAGTTATGGAGGCTGTCTTTGTTTGCCAGCCATACACCATGCTGACATCAATAGATACAGTAAACAACATCTGGCTTTGTGGGAATTTTGTCATGACATTTACGCATGATATATTGCACATATCCACTAACACAATAAAAAATGATGTAGACTGTGTATAAACAGCTTCCTGAATCTTGTGAGATATGTTTGTTTTTTGAGTATAAATGACTGAATGAATGTGTGTATCAAGATAATAAAATGTCATATTGCCAGCAGCTGCAGGTAGAAAATAGCCTGCAAATGAATCAGTCTCATCACTTCGAAACAGTTGGTTAATATAAAATAAAAGAAAAAAAAAACAGTTTGAATTTGCTGAAGAGAGTTTGTCTAACAGCACGCAGTCTTCTGAGGCTCTGATGGTACAACAGAAGGTGCAGTAATAAATCATGTGTTGTATACAAAAACATCATAATAGCTCACGGGATATTCAATATTAAGATGCTGAGGCCTGAATCAGTTTTCAGAGAACAGCCTTTGTCTGCTTCTCTTTGAAAACGATTTTTGCAAAACATTGGTTTGATATTCTGGTGGATTTCTCCCTCAACTCTGTCTTCACCATCGTCATTGCATTTTTCTATGTTATCTATTATTCAAGTCAACAAATACGTATTTTGTTTTGGCTCAATAAAGTGTCTCACATGTAGAAATGCAATAAAAATCTTAAGAAAACTGGCCATAAGCTATTGGAGAATAAGGATAATAATCAAGGACAGAGCAGCATTAGCAAGGCTGAGAAGCATCCTCCACATCAAATGTTTTTTTCTCTCTGCAGCATAGATAAGTAGGCTAAGTAGGACACTGTGGAACTGAGAAATAGATCATTATCTAGCTGAAAAAAATAACATGTTGAGAATGATTATGGCAACATACAAAAGCCTCTTTTATGTTCGGCCTTCTGGGTATTGACAATGTAATGTTCTGCTGTGCACCATGTTTTATGATTTTACGGCTGGATGAAATGATCTGGAGTAACTTACTCGTCCTGCTTATAATGCATTCTCTGTTCTTTCGATGCACAAATCCATGCATGTATTGTTGTATCGATGTTGAGTCGACTGTTGAAAAAAAGCTGGTGTTGATACATCTGTCTTTTCTGAAATGGTTGCAAGCCTATCTGCCAACTCTGCCTGATAAATGATCCATTTGGTGGGAGACATTAACATATTGAACACGGCGGATATTGAGCCAAGGGATTATAGCAACACAATCCTGGATGGATCCGATCTGGAGGTATTAAAAATGAAATAAGAAATCTCACAGCCTTGCATCCGGCTGCTCTGTTCTGCTGTGCTCACTGCAGATGATTTAGGAGGTTTAACAATAGTAATGATCCTATGGGAAGATAAGTCTTCCTCTCTCTGACCATGTCTCCCTCTGATTTTCGGTTTTTCACACACATGCTCATGAAGAAGAAACACAAGTTCTCATTCAGACATGAGAAATTATTGGCCGCACCTTTGGAATGATTTAAGCCAATTGCTGAGATTTTATTTACATCGATACCACAGTGGAAGCCATATTCAAGCTCAGTAATCAGCCTCCGTATTTTGCCATGGGGTGTAAGTGTCGTGATCCGTGTGTGTGTTTGTGTGTGTGGCACTCCCGGCTCTCCTCCCTAGGCTCCAATCATCCAATCACCTGTGGCTCCTACACACCTGAAGACCATTCCATAATCAAGAGCTGCAGTATTTACATACCAGTTTAACACTATGTTGCTTGCCATATTGTCCACTCACACCAGTGGTACACATGGCTATATCAATATAGTATATAAGTAAATTTTTGCTTCACTTGTTTTTACTGTTCCTGACTCCTGTGTTTTTCCTCATCTGTGCTGTCTTGGTTCCATAGTGAGGAGTTTTCTATGAGCACTGTATCTTCTGCCACCTGCCCAGGTCATAGCACCTGCCTGCCCGCTCTAAAGGACTCTCAGAATGGAAATAATGGTTGCACATTTCTTAAGTAAATCTATAAACCATAGTGCTTTGCTTCTACTCCAGTCTCAGTCTCCCCAATTAAGTCCTCTGTTCCTCCAGCCCTTGACAGTGAGGGGAGACAGTTAGACTTATATGTAAACAACTCAATTTGATGAGTCTCTGTCATTTGAGTTGATTTTGCTTATTTTTATTTAAATGCACTGAACTCTGCATTTTTAAATGCCAGTAAATTGCTGGATCATTTTACTTAATTACATTGAAATACTTGGAATACAATGGGTCTGTGTGTGTGTGTGTGGGGGGGGGGGTCACTGTTGGTTAAACTGCTCACAAGTAGTGATAAGGGTTCGCACAAAGTCAGGGACCCAGTCACCATACGTGAGTTTTCATTTGCCATGTTAGACATAATATCAGAATCGGTATTAGCTGTCGAAAGGAAGTCCAATTTTAGGGTACCCTAAGACTATCATATTATTTGTAATACTATTCCTTTATGTCTACATGATTTAAGGTCTGTTTTGTTCCTGAAATACCACTTTTCATCAAACTAAAATTGTGGCATTTCATATTTTTAGCTTAATTCATGTAAAAAGCAAAAACTCTGGCTTGTAGTTCAGAAAAAATGGATACTGCTGTGGTCACAACTATAAATTGTCAGCAACCAATTATTGGATTTATTTTCTTTCAAAACCTGTAGTAACAGAATACACTTCCATTTCTCTTCTTTGTTAATAGACATTTCAGATAAAATTATTTGTCAGTGCAGCACTTCATGATAACTGTTTATAATTTAATCAATGAAACTGATCATATCTGCACACAAATAATCCAATAATTCATTGAGCTGCCTGCCTGTTTTCATTCAGTTTTATTTATATAGCACATATTCAAGTTATCTCATTGAACTATTCATATACAGCAGGTCTCGACAGTACTACAGGAATATTATTTAGAGACCCAACAATTGTCATGTCAACATATCAATTTATTAATGAGAAGAGTGGCATGTTAATTTGAACATTCATTCATTCCCTTTAGCCTAGGAAGACCAGTGTTCCAACACTAAAACCTCCCCCAGTATCAAAACTGTTCCTTAGTTATTAAGCTCTCAAGATATTGGCCCCAGTAGGAAATTATAAATTCTCGACGACTGCTGATAGCAGTCTTATTTCAGTATCTTGGTGATAGGCGGAAAGGGGACTTACCATTCGTTGGCCGCTCGGTGAAAAAGGCTGATATGGAACATGTCATTTTTTAGATGATAAACTTGTTTAATTCCACTGTGCTTGACACAACGCTGAGAATATGCATGAGTGAATATGCATTATTAAAACGGCCTGTTCAGGCAGCCCTAACGCAATAAGGAGAGGGGTCCTCCTTGTTAATCTTGCAGGCATTTCCTACTGCTGACTGTGCGTGCGTCAAAAGTTAAAGGCTCTGTTTCAGGTCTTATTTCATAATCATGTGCAGCGTTTGCAAATTTTTCCTGAAGATTTTGGAAGAGGTGGAATCCTGACAGCCTTCTTGGATTAATTTTATATCTGTACATGGATGTCAGAAATGTTGACTCAAGCGACACATTTATCTTTTCATGTTTGTTAACATAGGAGGTGTGTGGTGTTTAGCAGAAAATAGGCCCAATTTGAGGCAAATGAACCATTATGTTTGAAGGAAAATGTTAACATGTTTCAACAAACAGACTTACTGTATATAGGATTGGGTAAATGTCCACATAGTTTTGCAAGAATATGCTCATTTCAAAGCTCATGTAAATGAACTCCTACTCCAACAGACTACAATAATTGAGTTGCAGTTCCATAAACATTAGCAAATTTATAAACTAGCCAATGAGTTTTAAAACATCCACCGCAGTATCAGACAGTATGTAAAATTGAAATTGCACTCTACATCTTCTTTCTGTCTCATGTTATGTTTTTGAGAGCTCCCACATCTTTATGCAAAATAGATTTCATTAGCATATTTTGAGAATTTATTAGGATTTGTAGGAAACTTTGTCAAAGCCATCTCCCACAATATCAGGAGCAACATTAGAGGAATGTTTATCTGTTTTCAGCTTCTACCTTGATTTTTATTACACTTAATTTCAACCAGAACAAAATATTGGTATGTGTGCTTCCTTTAAAATGTTTGCAAATTGCAGCTGTTATGGATGGCAAATTGTCTTTTCTCCTTTTTTCCACAGGCAGACAGGGGAAGCATACTTAAAACTTGGGAGTGCACATTTTGATTTGTGAGAATCTGACTTTGACATCCCAAGTGTGTTCGTCAGTCTCTTAACAGCCCCGGAAAATAAACGTTGGTCAGACAGACGTGGGCATGCAAAAATGCCCTTAATGAACATTTATCTGAATTACTATTGTCACCCCTCATTAGTCGTCATTTAAGTCAGCAAACAGCTGAGTATCAGCAAATCTTCACTTGCTGAAGCCACAGCGCAGGCCCTAATGTGGCCCCCTGAGCAAGTCCAAGGAGCTGAGGGAGGCATGCGTCAATAACAGTAAGCCAATTAAAATCACTCTTCATTTGAGTTGTGATCTCTATTGATTTGCCTTTCAATTCTCATCCATCACACCAGCAGACTGCCTTGAAGGATAGGAGGGATAGACTGTCGGAATGATTCAGTTTCTCCACTGTTGCTTTACCAAATAGCAGCAGCTTTCCAGAGAATCAAGGCGGCTGGTTACACAAGCTGTTTTGTAGACTAAACAAAACCCCGAACCCTTCAAGACTGAAAGCTTGTGGATTTGATTCTGTTGCTAAGCTGCAGAGAAAAATAGAAGCTGAAATTAGCATATCAAAGCAAACACAGAACACAGCAAAGAAAAAAATAATCAAAAATCAATGTGGATTCAGATTATAAAACTGTGTTTGAGCTCAACTATCAGGTTTCAAGTCATTATGTATGAAAACTCATCTATTCTTGACTTTAGCCTGCTGAACTAAGCACATAATACTGTGTGATTTTTCATTGTCTTCCAAAACAACCCATGTCAGGATTTTCTGATAGAGTGCCGCTTAGTCTTTCGCCAGTGCCTGATCTGTTACCTCCATGGAAAGGGTTTGGTTAGGTTCAGGAAAATGAAACTTCATAGTTAAAGCAGTTAATCAATATTTCTGAAGGCCTTGTCAGGTAAATGTAAAGACAGATCTATTTAAGCATTTGAACAAACGGCTGATGCTATTTGCAACAAAAATATCTGAACTCTTTCCGTGCTTTTCAACTTATCATTGTTGATCCTGACAGCACAGAGCAATAATAAAACAACACAGTTGATGTATCATTGCCCACGCTTTGTTTTACTCTGACCATCAGCTCTGAGATGAGTGCTGAGACATGTTCTTCACTGGTGTCAAATCCGTCAAAGGCAGTCTGCGTGATGATCAACTCCATGTGAAGGTCAGACAGAAGATGTGCAATGGCCCAGAGGTTTGTTTTTTTGTTGATCTGATGTCGTCTCTCCCTCTCCAAGAGGAAGAGGGAATGGGGGTCAAGAAGCAGGGTGGGTGTTTGTGCTAGTGACTTGACATGAATTGTAAATGAGTGAATAAAAGTGTGTATTTGAACGTCCAACTACGTAGCACTGCTTCAGCCTTTTTTCTTTTTTTTGCTTACTTTGATTTAATACTGTCTTGTAAGCATACTTAAATGTTAATAATTCCAGTGCTTGCGGATGCATTTCTACCAAGCTCCCTGTTTTCTTGCAGACTCAAAGGCCTTGAACTGTCAGTGTCTTCCCCCCCGAGCACATACAGCACACTGTATCAACTTTCTGGTTCAGCAGCTTTGATAATAATCTGACCTTACCTGTTTGGTTGACTTGGGGAGTTATGCTTTTCATACAGCATACTGTAAGAACAGCGCAAAGTGGGAGTGAGTATTCATCTTGATGCCTTAACCCTCCTTTATTTTGCAAAGGTTATTTTGTGACAACAAACCTCCTCTAATGCAGTGCGGTCTGAAGCAGCTTTATCCTGGACTGAGGCCATTTTTTCCTCCACATATCACTGCCAATTAACATTAATAGCTGGCAAGAGATGGCACCTCCATTTTCATTACCATCCCCTTAAAAAGAGCACCCACACAAACACATGGGAACAACAAGTTAAAAGGTCACAGTGACAAGGTGACAAGCTGGTGATAACTGTGAACTTTGGCAAAATAAAAACCAAATAACCTGGATTTTGCTATGAATTTTGTACAAAATATGGTTGAAAACTGTACCAAAAGGCCACATAAATTATTACATGTAACTTTCATAAAATAATGATACACTTGAAGAAGGGTGCTGTTATGCCTTTGATTTATTCATAGTGGCATTTCAAAGAATGTGTGTACAGCTGACAGACCTGAAGTAGGTTATCTGTACTCCTACACTTAATACACTCTGAAAGTCCAGGGCACATCTGGCTCTCTTCCAGCCTTTATTCCTGCCTGCAGGCTGTTTCCTTTTCATGCCTTCTACACTATGTATTACTGCCCTGACAAGGCAGCAGAGGTGGCAAGTACATTTACTTGAGTACTGTACTTAAAAAAAATGAGGTGCTTTACTAGAGTATTTTGTTTTTTTGGCTTTTAACTTTTCTTTCATTAAATTTCAGAAGAAAAAAATTATTCAGCTCTTCACTATTTCACTTCACTATATTTTCTTAGTAGTAGTATCTTAGTTTACTACATTTTACATCATGCAGGACTTGTATTTGTCAGTATTTTTTTTAATGATGTGTTAATACTTTCCCCACTGTAAGGCACTGAATGGGCAGAGAAAGCTGTGGATTCAATGCCACCACAATTGCGTGGCGTGAACCATGTAGACTGTAGGAGGTTTGCTGATATCTAGCTTTAGACAATGCAGTTGAACTGATGTATTAATTTATTAAGAATTCCAAATACAAGGGAATATTTATGTCCATGCCAATGGATCCTTTGTATAATCAATTAATCTAAGTAAGATTAATTATCTTAATTGAAGGCAAAATATACTTGCTTTTTGTCTGACAAAATATTTCACTTGTTTCAAGTTTTTTGTCCTTAAGACGGTGATAATTTTCCTTATTTAAAGTAATATTTCCCCAATTTTTTTTCCCTTGTTTTTGAGAGCTCACTTTTTGCAGTACATTTCCATAGAGTTCTTTGTGAAGAAGCAATATAATTATAGAAAAGCTTTTCTGAGTTACATTCAACTTTTACAGCTTAGACTGACTTGCACAAGAGTCTGCAAACTGCAAAGCTAGACAACAGAAAACTTTTAACTTCATTACCATCAAATCCAGCTACATGATGTCAGTAAATTGCATGGATTTCCACCCGACTGAGTGGTCTGCAATGCTTTACACCAAAAGATACCAGACCAACAAAACCAGTAAAATAATTTCTTATCCTGTAAGTTTGGTTTTCCCTTTAAGAAACACTTGCTTGCTGCTGTTTAGGAAACATTAAGGTTTGGTCACTGGAGGTGATGTGATGTTTCAGATTGAACATTTTACCTTTTTTAAAAACTACGTTTGCTTTTCATTAAACATCTTCTTTAGGTTTGACCATCATCCATTTTAAACTACAAAAAGTGTTTTCACAGAGATGAGTTTAGAAGGTTAAAACTCACACTTAATAATTTCTTAATGTGCTTGCTTGGAATAGTGTTTTCTAAGTCTAGCCATTGCAATCATGTATGCAGACATGGAGCAACCAGAGTATTAAATTCCTGCTCATAGGTTTGAGTTGCAGCCTGTGATGCCAACAGATGTCACAGTGGGATGATGGTCCTTGATGCTGCCGAGGCTTCACCATAGCAACGCTTTGCCTGTCGCACCCTGGCATGAGCCGAGGAGGCCCCTGGCAGCACTCGCTCTACTCCTCAGTGCCATGGCAGCCCCGGTGTTCCAGGCCACCACATTGTTTCGGCACTGATTAATTACCATCCTGATGAAATGTGAAGGCTCTGAAAATGTCACAGGGATGACATGGGCTTGTCAGTGTGGGCCAGCAGGGAGGAGCATATTGCACACAGACATCTGGAAGGATACGGAGCACCAGCCGCTTGCTGCCTTTTCAAGGAAAGAACTTATTATTACTGTACCTGAGCTGGTTTCTGTTGGATTTTATGTAACTGTCTTTTATTGTATCTTTACAATGCCAAAATGTGTTCACTGAGTCTGGTTTTCGAGCTGATGCTCTCTCTTTAATGATTGAATGAAATTTAAGCCCAATTAAAGTCAAAGCAATTTATTATGCAATGTCAGAAAACGTGTTTGCTCTCCTAACTCAACAATCAATATTAGCTCTGAGCAGTAAACACCTAATTATATAATTATGACAATGCCTCTAAACAAACACTGAGCTCTTATCCTTTGTTTGTCAGCACACAGTAACCTCTCATGCAGATGTACTGTAGGTTCAAGATGTCTACAAAGTGTTTAATCCATTTGTGTTGGTGAAAAAAGCGGAGGAAGGTATAACGCCTGATGAAAAACACAAATGACATACCAAATTTCCCTGATGAATTGGTCCATTTACTGAAATAAATTGAATTGATGCAAATGATCCCATAGGAGCAGAAAATTGTTCAGCTATGGATGAAAACCGGCTCCGAGCTGCAGCACCTACAAGCAGCCAGGCTTTTTTGTATTACACATAAGACTTGTAAAGATGTGCTGACGGCCCCTGTTCATCCCACTTAATAAGAGCATTTTTTCCCCTCTGAGCTAAAATGTTTGCTAATTAACTTGGGACAAAAACAGGAACACATGCAATTATTTAAATGAATGAGTCTGATTTCCTTTTGTTATTATATGAGAGATACATGTGTTGAAATCAAAATTATTGCTTCGCTTCACAGAGTGGAAATGCTATTGTTTGTTTACCTGTTGTTGTTTTTTTTTAGCCCATTTGAAAACCCTACATTTA
The DNA here is from genome assembly GCA_024633595.2 of Lepomis macrochirus. Taxonomy (NCBI): domain Eukaryota; kingdom Metazoa; phylum Chordata; class Actinopteri; order Centrarchiformes; family Centrarchidae; genus Lepomis; species Lepomis macrochirus. Next base: position 17,668,355 of record JALXJV020000022.1, on the reverse strand, counting down.
AACATGAGGTAAAGCAGATGTATCTTCATGACCGGGCAGCTGCCAGTTCATGTTCAAACATGCTAAAGATATAATTTCATGCTAATTCCCAGTTAAGTTTGAGCCTTTCAAAGTCACATACAAGGAGCTTTCTTTTTCCAGCCAAATATGTTCAAATGTGGGGGTGAAGCAACATCATCAGAATTTATTGATTTTAATCTTTTCTGTTAGTTTTTCTCCATTTTGGCAACAGATTGTCACACATCCATCTCTCATCATCGCCACTTTGAGGTCGCGAAACATATGGCAAAACCCCAAGAATAGCTGTGTGAGCAGATGTTATTGGTTAATTTAAATGCTTTTGATCTTGAATGATTAGTGTCCATCGGAGCATTTCCTTGTTTGGTGTCCTAATGATCGGGCTGCTGTGACAGCGTGTTTCCTCATGCTGGTTTTATGGGCAACTTATCCACACACCATTACCAGTTCCAGATCACTGATGTCAGCACTGTAGGTCAATTTATAATGTGTAGTGGAGTATTATCAACTCATGTGACTGCACAGAGAACAACATCATTAATTCAGCAACATCGGTAGATATACTTGTTTTTTACCTGACAATAAACAGATGTCTCACTTGTCAGTCAAAAGAGCTGAATATACAGTATATATATTAACACGGTTTAAAGAAAGTGCACAGTGTTGCTCTCTCCTTCCTTTGACCTACTCTGAGGAAATCGAAGGTCAGTTATAGTTGAATTCCCAGGGCTGAGGTAGATCCTGGTCTTTAGTTTTAAGGCAGAGCTCCTCTTTTAAACAAGTGTCTCCCCCAACCATCACACAACCCTCTTTTCATGCAACCTTATAGGTTAGCAACAGCAGCAGCACCCAGTGTGTTGCTTTTTATAAACGCATGGTTAATTTATCACATTAACATAATGATAGATCACCAATAAATTCGTCTTGGAGACTCTCCAAAAAGTGACAGAACTAGTTGAATTAATTTAATGACACATCTAAACCTGTAAGGCTTGTGTAGGGAATTGGCTTAATGCAGAAAAAATAAAACCTTTGAAACTAAAGTTTCTCTTTCCTCAGGACTTAATTAATGAGCATGATTCTTAAAGTCTTGCATGAGTTGAAACCAACCAGGAAGCTTCAGGTCTGAGACATGAATCCAATGCAGAAGTCCCTTAAACCTGCATTCTATCAAACAGCCAGCAGGGGAGTATTTTTCTGGTTGCAAAAAGAAGTCCGGTTCCATTAGAAATAATGGTGAAATGACCCCACTTCTCACCTGATTCATTACCCAAGTAAAGATTTTCATAATGAGTTTATGGTCTCAATTGCTAGTTTCAAGTATTTCTCATTACAACATGATGTTCATTTAGTAAATTATGGTCCCATTTAGAAGAAAATAGACTATAAAGCAGCGTATGCTTCAGGGCGGGATTATCTATATAGGACAAATTGTTACCATGTGAATCAGGCTAGAGTGACTCGCACCCACGGCACTGTGTAAATTCAACCAGAGTCGTTGAAAAGCGTATTAGGAGTTGGCAGTTCACTTTCTCTGGTGAGTTAGTTTTAAGACTGTATTGACAAAATTGTTAGTTAGTGTCAATTACAGATTCACATAAGCAAACTAGCTGCGCACAAGGCTGTTAGCTCCACCGTATCGTCCAAATATGGTCACGTCTGGTGCCACTGGTCTAACGGCCAAACTCGAGGCTTCAAAACGGCAGTCCACAAACGAATGGGTGACATTGCGATGACTATGTCCACTTTTTATATACAGTCTATTGTTGAAACAGGAAGTGAGTAAAATAACCAAACAGCAAAAGATGTATGTGATGTTGTTTGGTAATTGGCTCCACTCTGGATGTGAGGATTCAAATGTTGTTTTTAAGATCACACACAACATTGGTTTTAGTATTCATTCTTTGGATAAAACAATAAGCAGCATAGCATGCACACTGGTCAAACCAGACACACATGTAACCAAATCCTCTTGTCACATCAGTCCATTTAGTACTAACACTCTTCATGACTTTCTTGCAATGCCAACAGTACCAGTGCAGGAAGCAGTGTGCCTGTGAGCGAGGCAGAGAATAAGGGTGCGGATATCAGGGTGCTCGAGAAGTGTGTAGCGAATCAGATTTTTTTTTTCTCAGTTGGCATTCCATTACAGATCTGCAAATTGGACTTGAAATTCTAAATGGAATAAATTAAAAAACTTTGAAGGCAGCATTCTACATCGTTGGTAGTCTGTGGGAAGCAGAAATCACCATCAAATTTTTGGACAAGAAAGCTGTGCATGTGTTTTGCACACTGAATCCTTTTCCTAGCCTTAACCATACCATAGCTGCCATGTGAAGATATGATAGAAAGCGAGAAAGCGAAAAAATGTTGGCATTGGACATAAAGAAGCATCATCCAATATAATCAGAGGTTTTACAGAATCTTTTCATATTGACAGTCTTGCCGGCGATTGGATTGTGTCACATATTGGTTGTCATTATGGATAGTGTAGTCCCTATTGTGATGGTAAACATATTGTCACCTCAGTAGTAACATAACATATTGTTACAGCAAGTGCTTCAGACTTTTTGAAAGCATTTTTCCCGCAAATCTACTTGTCAGTGACACAGGAAGGAGAAAGTGTGTCATTAAGTGACAAGATGTTGTTAAAAGACTTTTTTTTAAATAATTAATTTATGCCCCATTGTTGGTGTATAGTTAGTTTATGTGTATTGTGCGTACATTGTATTTATTTTTATCTTTATTTATCTTTACCTTATTTCACAGGCATGTAAACTATACAAACATCATACTCGACAACAAGACTTATTGTAGTCTTGTATTTTTTAGCTGTGGTGTTACTTTATAATGCCAAAGTTGAGTGTTTTCACGTCAAATGTGCATATTGCTTAACTGTCAATCACCTGACAGCCAAAGTCAACAGTGATGCCAACTCTTTTGGAGAGCTCAAAGCACCAATAGAAGACTAAAAATGGAAACTAAAAATAGAAAGTACTTGATGAGCTGAAACTGTAAAAGTATTTTAATTGAAGTGTCTGGTATAGGATTTGCTCATTAAGCTGTTTTACAGATATAAACCTCATACAGCTTTCACGTGTCTTTGGCTTGTTTATTTCTGCCGTGGAAGGAGAAGGATATGGCAATTAGATTAAGTAAGGAAGACTTCAACAACACTTGTAGTCTTCTATTAAGATCATATAGCAGATTCCATGCAGGGTTCAATATAAAAATGCTGAAATATGTCTCACAATGTTGATATCATCAGTATCCAACTTGCAATAATAGAATTTATTAGTCCTTGTGATGCCATGTTAGGCTGTTTGTTAGTCGGGTGGTGATTTCTAATGAAAGCAGTCAGTCAGCTTCATACTAAATGGTTTAAAAAAGACAAATTATTCCTGCATGTAAAACCTGCTTACAGCGTACACAAAGCCCATTGCTGTTAGACTTTAATTATTCTTACTTCAGACCATCTCCCAACATCAAAGGCAGTGTTTGGGGCAGAAGTCAGACCGTTACCTACATATCAGAATAGAGTGGGAGCTGATTTACAGGAGGAATATTCCTGCTGAATGGTAATTAGCTTTTTCAGCCCCATATTTGCAGTGACCCTCTGCCCCTGTGCTTTTGAAATGCTCATGTGATTAGGGAGGTCACGCAGAAAGAAGCAGAAACGGGGAACACATTCTCCAAACACACAGATGATTATACGAGCTTCCTGTTTCATCTGCAAATGAAAGGGTCTGCAGTGTCTAGACAACTTTGTTTTTTTTGGAGTACATGTCTCTTTAAAAAATGTAGTTCAGACTGTGAACTTTTCTCTGAATCACTGGTCATCAGTGGTTTACACCTTCTCACCTTTCATTTTTACACTGTTTACTTAAAAATATGTTGTAAACATAAAATTCAGATGTTCACAATAAAGCACACTACTAAAATGCACCAATAAGCAAACATCAGCCACATCAACACACTTCGCTGAACAAAATAAAACAAACCAAACAGCATGTCCTTGGGCTTGGTTTGGGCTGATCAGAGGGGCAACCTAAAGACTCAGAAAGTGTGTAATAAGGATTTTACTGCTTATGGGGAATGGAGGGAAACAGTGGTCTGCTGCCCTGGTGGCTTGTGCTGGGGATCAATGGTCATTAATCTTTCTAGAGAGGCTCTGGCTGCACTTTTTAGGGGGTAGAATGATTGCTGACCCAAGTACAGGACGTCTTTCTGGGTCCAACGTGCAAGGTTTTTTGTGTTTGGACGCCACAGCACTTCTCGTCTGTTTTGTCCTGCTCCAAGCGGACCTCACTCAGGGCGGAGACTCAAATAGAGTGCAGATGCAAATCATTAAACACCAGCTGGCAGACACCAACTTACTGCTCTCTTCTCTTTTGTGATTCAGCAGTAAAATATTTTGTTAATTATGTATTGTCATTGCTGTTTTTTTAGTAGGCACTGAAAGAGGAATTTGAACAAAATACAAGTTTATAACATGGGATGGAAAATGACCTGGAAACTGCTATTGTTTACAACAAGTAAACTCAGATCATTTTTAGTAAAAGTATGAATACAACAATGAGAAATGCTCCATTTCATGTAAAAGTACATTCAAAATTCAAGTATAAGTAACAGTATAAGCTAAATATATAAATGTGTAAAATATATTTACACAGATTGGATTAGATTTCATCAGTGAATACAGATGCATCAATGTGGTTGATGGCAGGTTGAGTAGTACTACAATATACAGTTATGAAATTAAATATAGTGGGATCTAACCTGGATGACAGGCCCATCAATGTGTCTCAAGGTATGAGATGCTTAAATGTGATAGGAAAGGAAAAAAAAGTTCTGCTTCACAAATTAATATTAATGTGTGCAAAATAGTGAATGATTTGACCTCTTTGAGCCTTGAAATGTTATTTAAATGAGATTATCTAAGTTGTAGGTGAAACTGCTAACAGCAAAGGTAGATGTGACGTAGCTAAATTATCTGAATTGGATCTGCAATTTAATAAAGTACTATATTTCCTTCTGAAATGTCTGAAGTGTTATGATGCAGTTTTATATCTCTGATACTAACTCAAAACATACAATATCTTAAAAAGCATTTAACAACAATCTCGACTCAGCTACACATTTACTGTAGCTTTTGAATGTAATATTGGAAAATTAAAACTTACAGTCTTCACTAAATATTATTATCTAATGTAAAACTGATTTTAAACACTAATATTGTCTGTCAAATGCAATCATATTATGTTGATATTTTACTGTTCCAAGTTTAGAAAATTACCAATAAACCACCCAGGAAGAAAAGAGCAGACGTCCCTACTGCTGTGAAAAATATAAAATATTTGGAGGGTACCTTTCCCTCTCAAGTGAAGTCACAAAATTTAATGACATCAGTGTATGGTTGAATAGTTTAATGAACCTGCACATATAATCCCTGTGTGATTCAGCCGCCCCACACAAGCAGCTAATGTAACGTCATAAAGAATTATAGGCAGCGATCTAAGTAAAGTGGAGCTGTCACCATACAAGGCATAATAACAGTATTTTATATACTCTTACCAATATTAGTGCAATCTACCATGGGGTATTGTACTATATATTACAATGTAACATTCAAGTAGGCAGGCAACCTATTGCCATTCAATGTATGGTTTACTGTCTCTGTAAAAGCTACAGGAAAAAAGAAATAAAATGTTTTATCTTATGAGAAGATTATTTCAAAGTTAGTGAGTATTTCACTTTCTCCCTCAGGTCAACACAGCCTGAATAACTAAACACCATTCAGTTATGGAGAAGTTGGTATCCTTCAGCTGTCCTGCATTGTGCAGAGCTGTGTTTTCAGGGGCGTAGACTGTAAATGCAGCCCGGACCTCACCAACAGACACAGCGCTGCCTGCCTAGAGTCAAGGGCACTTAGTGACATGATACTAATAGAGGTTGGCACTGAGACATAAAAAATATAAACACATTTAGTTAAAAGGGCTTCAAGGATCTCATAGGGCAAAGCTGTAACTCTTTACACCCCAACAACATCAGCAGTGCTTTTATGGAACCATAAATATGAGGTTTTCAAAAGAAGTAATTCATCTTTGACATGCTTTTTACCATCTAATTTCAGTACCCAATATGATAAAATACATGAAAAGTATGAGACAGATTCCTCAGTTTTTGTCTAAGCCGTCCATGCTTTTCATCAAATGATGCTTGGCATTTTTGACACACACTGTTTACATACTAATCCTATAGTGTGTACCACGTGCTAATCATAGTATAGCAGTTTAGTATACAGAAATATTAACAAGATACTTTACCATTTTATACTAACAGGAAATGGCACAATACGTGTTGCTTCAGTTGTTAGTCAAACTGCAGGTACTGCCAGTTAAAATTTACAAAGAGTTATTTCACCACCAATCACAAGTTGTTAAATGTTTCTCCAGCGTGAGTAGGTCCTCTATTTTCTTTGTGCATTGCATTGTGGAAAAATAATGTGTGTCAATGGCACAAGCAAAAATCCTGGTACTTAGTATGCCTACTGACTGCTATGACTGTAGGCTACTATTTGTTACTTGCTTAAAATCAGTATGTAGTGGAAGTGTAGTGTCAGCATGCTAACATGCTCACAGTGACAATGCTAACATGCTAATATTTAGCAGGCACATTTCACCATCTTAGTTCTTAGTTCCTCTTAACGATTGCTAATTAAGGGGTTCTGATTGAGTAGTGGATAAGAGTCATGACTTTGGTGTGGGAGACCAGGGTTCAATTCTCACTGTGACACATCCAATGTGTCCTTGAGCAAGAAGCTTAACCCCTGGTTGCTCCAGAGGCATGTGACCTCTGACTTTTTGTAAGTTACTTTCAATATAAGTGTCAGCTAAATGAATAAATGTAATTAGCAAAAAGTACAGCTGAGGCTGATGGGAATCATATTTAATCGTGCAGGTGTTTGCTCATGAACTAAAGTATTGGGCATTTGGTTTATAAGTTTGATCTGATGATGGTGCTAGATGATAAGTTATGGGATCGCCAATGTTATTACAATTCATCCTCAAGGGGACATTAATGTCTGCACCAACTTTCGTGGTGATCCAATAGTTTGATCCATTCTGGATCAAAGTGGGATCCAACTGACCAACTTAACATCCCTATAGAGCAACAATGCCAGCATGGCTAAAAAAAACAGTCACTGGTGAATTAATTCATAAATCATGAAGTTGTATTTCTGTTTGTGGTGACTTCACCAACCCTGCAGCCCCCAAGTGTCATGTATCTTTCTTGAGTTTTACTAAAATGTCATTAAATACTAAGTAGTATGCAGTTAAATACCCTCTTGCCTTTATTTTTGACACACTGGCAGATGGTGTTCCTGGTTATAAAACAAGGCTGACTTTATTGAAAGATGACACATAAAAAGGCAGCAAATAGCTTAAATACAGTAGTTCATTGCTGTCACCACACTGCAAAAACTGAGCTCTCAAAAACAACGAAAAAAAGCATTAAAATGGGGGAAAATTACATAAAATAAGAAAAATTATCTGCAAACAGAACAAGAATATTTCGCTTGCTATTTAAGGCCAAAAAAACTTAACATAAAAGCCGCCTGGTAAGAAGAAATATCTTGTCAGACAGAAAACAAGTATATTTTGCCTTCAATTCAGAAAATTAATCTGACTAAGATTTTAGTTTTTGCATGCATATGAAGAAAAGCTTTTACAGTACATACAAGTGAACATTTGACTCCTATGCTGCTTTAATGTAAACACCTCCAATATGGCAATGATCTACATGCATCACAATCCTTCTTTCTTACAGTCCTTTTTTACTGTCTTCCTGCCCACATTTTTACCTTTGGTCAGTATCACAATGGCACTAAGGAAATATTTTATACATTCAGCTCATTATTCACTATGTCTAATTAATGCTACACTCGAAATAAGGAAAGTGCAATTTAGCATCTCCTGCCTTTCCCTGTAGGGGAATCCATTTAGGTGCAATGTAAAATCCTCTTTGATGTAGAAGTCTGTTTTCATTGGTATCCAGAACTGTTGATGCTCAACACAACAGCTGACCCTCTAATTTATATCCCAAAAGGAATTCATTTTGCTGCAGCCCCCATAGCTATTTATACTTTTAATTTAATTTTTATTATATATTTCTGGGATTTTTATGAATGTTTGTGAATCCCCTCTATCATGCATTTACCACACCTTGTACTAGTTGATATTTGTCTGTGATGTTGAAATACTGAAGGTGGTGAATCCACCATGGAATATTAATTCCATGTTTATAATAGATATAAACCATTAAACAAAGGTTATAATCACATACAATGTTTTTAGTAGGTGCAGGAACAATTTGAACACAACTCGGATCCTTTACGTAAGTAACAACAATGAAAAATACTCCATTACAAGTAAAAGTCCTGCATTCAAAATCCAACTAAAGTAACAATATATGCTGCAAATAATAACAATGTACATTTTTATACAGAGATGGAGCTAGTCTTATACAGTTAGATAATTTAATCCAGTGGTTTCCATCATGGGGACGGGACGGGCCCCTTCCAAACAGTCACAAGATAAATCTGAGGCGTTGTAAGATGGTTAATGAGGGATGGAAAGAAAAAAGAAAAAATGCAGTTTACTAGCCTACACTCATTTGTATTCATGGACTTTTTTTCTCCATCAAAAATACAGGTAATTTTACCTTTCAAAATACAACAAAGTGCATAGTGACGGACACTCACAGGAAAGAAGTATTGCAGTTTTTCAATTAGAGTGTCCCACTTTTTGCAAACATCTATGAGCAAAAATAATAACTGAAAAATTAAGCTCTCAACTGCAAGATGAGGATAAGTAAACAGCCTCCTTGTTATTGCATGAGTAGAGCTTTGCCCCATAGCAGGCTGTGATGGTTTAATATTTAATGATATTCTCTGACTCCAGGAGAACATTTTGGCAAACTACAACTGTGAAGAAACCCCAATTATATTTATCAATGCAATGTTGTTAAAAACTGGACTGGACTTTTAAAAACTGTCACATATGAGAAGTCGGTATGAAATAGTTCTGGCAAGGTTGTCAAATTACAAATAGAGGGTCTGTTTGTTTTTTATGTTTGGAGGGAGGGTTTTTCTTGGCCCACAGCCGTCCAGTAAAAGGCCCAGATGACCTACATAAGGGCCAGTTGAGCTGAACAGGAAGCAGGGAATCACTGTGGATCTCATCTGGTCTTCAATGTGGACTCATGATGGACCTCAGCTGGATCTATGTTTACCACATGCAATCACAGGAGAGCCAAACACACTAAGTAGTTACATAAAGAGTTATTTTCCAAAACTAGAAATCCACCATCATACAAAGCATCGTTTACTCTTTCAAAATGATTGCTGGGATCAAAGTAGTACTCCGTGTGGAGGCTAATAGCATCAGCAGATTTCTGCTTACAGAAAAGTGATATTTGTAACTATTGAGCATTGATATATTATAGCAGCAATTAAACTGTACATGGCTACTTTCTGTGGCCATACAATGATGGAAGATGCAGAAAGTGTGTGTGTGTGTGTGTGTGTGTGTGTGTGTGTGTGTGTGTGTGTGTGTGTGTGTGTGTGTGTGTGTGTGTGTGTGTGTGTCTGTGTGTGTGTGTGTGTGTCTGTGTGTGTGTGTGTGTGTGAGTGAGTGAGAGTGTCTATATGTAAATGTTGTCATGTGTCAATTGTACAATCTTGTATATTCTGTGTATATTCAAAAGAGTGAATTAGCATGCCTTAGGCTGTAGAGTCACCCATAAAATAGAGTTGATTTGTTGACAGAATAACTCAGATACATCTGCTGTTTTGCTCTCATTTTGCTCACCTGAAAAGCTGAAAATCCCATTAAATCTCTTTCAACATTCTTTATGTTAATGTTTGTACTATACTGCAGGTCCTGCCCTAAATTCCTGACAGGCACTATTCCCAGTAATTAGGCTGACACTAGCTCCCAGTAATGCTCCCGATTTGAGATTCCCTGTGACAGAGTGGTAAAGAGAGTCAGGTATAAATTATATTTACAATATCTCAGCCAGTGGGCCATGTTCTTTAAGTGCGCCAACCCTTCAAAGACATAATTTTGTCTTTCCTGTCCCACAGTTCAATATGTACCCTGCAGTTTTAACAATGAAACTGATGTTTTATTTCAGTGGTTTTTGGATCATATATCCTGACTAGAGCTTGTGGACATCTATCCACTAATAGCTATACCTCTTGAGTCACTGAATTCATTTTGTTTTATTAGTACTGTTCTGATATTCTGAGACTTCTATTGTTTTGTTCTTTTAATTTGTGCTATCTTTTTGTTTCTGCTTGATTTGTTTTTGTTTGTATGGGTGCATTTGTATAGTATTACTATAGCTTTATTATTTAACTAGTTTTCTACCACTATAGAAGCAGGAGGCACAATCTTTATCTCTGTTGCAAAAGGTAAAATGTTCCTGGTTCACATGTTGCCTCCGGGTGAAGTCAGTGTTGTCACACAGCATAAAGACGAAAATGATGTGATGTAGATTGATGCCTCGGAGAGCTGTCTCTATCAAAACATTTGTCATCCAAACTAATCAAGGCGAGGCAGCTACATTCATTAGCTTTCCTCAGTTCGTGCCCACTTGTCTGCAGACTTCAAGCTCCATTATTGCTACGGGATAGCTCGGTGACATTTGGCTACCACTCTGAATATTCATAAAGCCCACAGTGCTCTGTGAATGATCAACAGGCCTGACATGCCCAGTGTACAAACATCAATTATGACTGTGCTCTCAATTTGTGAATGAAATGTCAGTTAATGAATGACATTGTAGAATATGGTATATTGTTATCCTAAAAGAATAACAATAGATGGTGTTACTGGTGTGGCAGAGGTTCCCAACCTTTCAGTTTTGGGATCCTTTAAAACAAAGTCCCTTAGAGCAAAGCAAGATGATTTATTTGTATATTTACATTTATTTCAACAACAAGGCAATTCAAAGTGTTTTACATAAAACATCTTACAACAAATGGGTCTACTTGTGACCCCTTGTCATAGGTTGCCCATGTTTACGAGTGGTTCAGTTGAGTTTTTTTTTCTCAGATTGTTTTAAGTCAATACTTTTTAGGGGACAGAATGGATAAACAACAAGAAAAAAAATAGGAAAAATTCAAATGAAACCCATATTCTGCAGAATTATGTTTTTTCTGCTTTCCTGACCCGACCCTCAGTTTGGGAACCACTGTTATATAGAGGAGCAGATGTAAAAGTGTATTCAGTAGGGATGCACGGAAATTAATTGGCTGAAAATAGCAAAAATAGCATTTTCGGTGTTCGACCTTTTAAGTCAGAAGACTGACTAAATTTTACCAAACAATTTTGTTGACATGTTGGCATGTGGAAGCATTTTAAATTGTCTGAAAAAGATGCAAAAATTGTTGTTTGCACACACTGTTTTGCTGAATTGTCTCCCAGCACATCCACTCCATCTGCGGCTGACCTCTTAGAAAAGGCAACAAACAGTCTGACCCTCTTTGAGTGTTCCTGTCACTCGTTTATGAGAAGGAGATTAAGCTAAATTTGGAGTATTCAGTCCTTTATGGTAAATCCACTGAAACAGACCAGTGTGAGCTGAAAGGCAGGTTAGTGACTTTATCCTGTCATTTTCTCTCTTTACAAAGACAGGTGTTGCAGTATGAGAGTCCAACCTGAAGAGTGGCTGTGAAGTTATTACGCGATATGACAACCACATGCAACATTATTTATCAAATTGGGTCAGAATTTAGCACAAGGATACACATGTGATAATGTCCAGTTTTCAAAATAAGGTGTCTATACAGGATAGAAAGATTAATTGGATTATATTCACAGAAAGTATAAAACATATTACATGTTTCCATTAAAAGTAAAAGGACACATGTAATTTACATTAGACTTGGGCCTCAGACCCATCAACCATAGTCTCTCCAAATTCTGCGGGAAACACTGTCACGGTGGGTGCTGGGTAGCAGGTTGGTGGACCCAAATGCAGAACAGACAGGGCGGAGCAGTTCAAAAGGTTTATTCATAAACAAAAGGCGAGCACACTTATGGGCAGAGTGGCTGATTAAAACGTAATCCCAAAAGAAATACAAAACAAAACTGGTAATACAAAACAGAAACTAAAAAAGCAAACTCCAACAAACCATAGACAGGGCAAGACAGGGCATGAGACAAGACAGAGCAACAAACTGGAACACACGGTAGAACACTGAAACTCACTGTGCACACTGTAAAGACGGGACAAGGACTAAACTGGAACACCAGGTATATATACACACAGGACTAACGAGCAGGGCGGGAGCAACACAGGTGACAGGGATAAAGGTAACAAGGCAGGCAGAGAGACAGCAGGGAAAACTGAGAGGCAGGCAGGCAGAGACAACAAAGGGGAACAAAGAGGCAAACAGGCAGTGTGTAACTGGGGGAACAGACGGAACACTTGACAGACAGACATGGGGCAAGACACAGAAGAACACAGACCAGGAGAAAACACTAAAGACATGAACTATGTTACAGGACTAAGAACTAAGATACGAGACAAGACAGATACTAAGTAACTTATACATGAAACTGTGACAGAACTGAAATCAGGAAAATACCAAAACACAACAGACTAACAGATATCTAACTGATAAATGAATAAACTCAGAACTAAACAGAACAGATAACAAAACTAACATGCAGATACAAAACCAAACCCTCAGAATAAAAACCCAAAAAACACAGCACTCAGGACAGGATTGTGACAAACACTGCAATAAAAAGCACATTTTGACTGTTTAATTTATGCAATGGTAAAAGAAAAGGCAAAATAAATGGGGAAAATGTGAATGTTCCTAGTGTTCAGTATTCAGTATTCTGCAATTTCTTTCATTAAATTTGGTTTCAGCTTCGACCAAGAATTTCCATTTTGGTGTATCCTTAGTATTCAGTAACCACACACTCTGCTGAGCGTTAAGTTGTATTACGATTTTTAAATGGTGAAAGATGTTTAAACGTACCCTAGTAGATTTTTGACCACTGGCAGCTCTATGGAACAATTCTTTTTACGAATGGGTCCCCGTTTTGCATTTCTTCTCAGTAAATACCTGAAACAGCATATATTTACAATCAAGTGCCAAAGCTCTCTAGTGGTTATAGAATATGAGTCTTGACCGTAAGAAGCAAAGCCATAAAGCTGGCAGAGGTAGGAGGTCAAGGTGGTTGGATGGAGAAAGACTGGTGAAGAAAACATAAGACATAAGACAGCTGATTGCTACCTGTTTCCTTGTGATTGTCAGTGTTGTTTTCTTTTAACTAGTCATAATCATTACCTGACCTTAACTACATGGTTGTGATTGTAACCTTAACAAAGTAGTAATTTTAACCAAAACCACAGTCTTTCTGTAAACCAAGCCAAGTCATTGTGTGCCTAAACCTAACCAAACCTTAACCATCAGAAAGATCAGAAAGTTTTATTTTTGCAGTGGTGATTTGTAAAGGCTTTGGAAGGCACAGACAAATAACACTATCCTGCTGATATGGCGGCCACATTCTTAATTATACCTTATTAAAATATAAACAGTGAGTTACATAAAACGTCACCCCTATACAGTTGTCATGAAGGAGGAAATTAGCTATAGAGACCAAAACCATCTTTTGTAGCAGACAGTAAATATGCTTCTGCTGTAAAGTTGGGCATTTTAACATGGCAGTCTATGAGGATTGATTTGCTTTTGGAGCCAGCCCCAAGTGGCCATTCCATGTAGTGCAGTTTTTCACACTTGGCATCAATTTTCTGCCCTAGAGGTTGCCACTTGATCTCTATATCATGCAGCAAGATCAAAATGTCAAAATTCTAGTTTTAATAATGGAGCCATAGGTGAAACAAACAAAGAAAATGTTATTTTAGGACTAATAATTGAAGGACTTCATTAAAATTGCAAAACACAGACTGAACTTTGTAGTATTACTTTTTGATGCAATCAAGCACTAAAAGCTGTAGTTCACATTTTCTCTAAACAAAAATAGAAAAGAGTTGCTCGTCAGTCAAGACGTGTCTCTCAGTGGATGACATGCTAAACACTGCAGAATTTCAGAAGTGGGTGGGAAGCTGGTAAACAACAACAACCCCTCCCTGTCCTGTTCTTGTAGTGAAGATGAAAGTAAGTGCCTCTGTCAAAATAAGAGAAGAGAGCCTGACAGTTTTCTTAGTAATGATAACTACAGGCAAGATGTGAAAGATTAATGAGATGTCGGGAATGAATCAGTCAAGTTAAAGCTCAGTCATCACAGGCAGAGTGGGTATCTTGCCTTTTTCCTTTCTTCCTTCTTTCTCTCAGCCTGTCATTCTCTGTGTCCTTTTTCAACACAACAGACAAGATGACAGACTCAACAATGAAAACAAACTGACTAATATACTGTACAAAACATGGACCTCATGATGTAACCTTGCATGCAATCAAATTCTTGCATAGTGATTGGTGTTATCCTGTGAAGTGACAGACAGTGAAAGGTCACCCACGAAAAGTCCTAGACAGCATGCAATACTAAAAGGCTGACTTGACCTTCAGGCAGTGGCATTCTGGGAAGATGAGAGTAGTGTTATGATGTGGGGGGTAATTGAAACACAGTGCCCTGATTAGTGGAGGTTTTTATTCGTGACTTTATGGTAGTGAAAGGTTGCAACAAAGCTGGGGTCGTTCATTTTGATCTTGTGCCTCGCACTGCTGTAGCATGTGTTGTAAATATCACAGGTGGTAAAGATGGCCAAAAAATGACTAAGTCAAATGTGCTAGTCAATGAATATGATTTTAAATGTTTCTTATGAAAAAAGATCCAATGTAGTTGCGGGAAATCATCCATCATACCTTGAATTATTGTGGCAGATGGTTTTTCGACCCTCCATGGTATCACAGTTTAGAGGATCAATAGTTCACATAGTTCACAGCTTGCTACTTATCAAGAGATAATCAAATGCAATCTGCCTCTCCTGGCTTCTCCCCTCATGTTTATAAATGTATTCACTTGCCCAAAGTGAGGTCAAGTAAGGTTACACTACAGTAAAGTTAGTGTTTTTCAGATGGATTAACAACTTTGTAGATGCAGACAGAACCTTTTTTTCATTTTTCAGAAGGAGGAATTAAGCTTGAGACCAAATGATTAAAACTGGGATTATTTGTTGTTGTTAGAAATTAAACTGAATGTGTCAGCTTGCAATTGTAAATCTAGTACACATCATGTGAGACAATGTGTTCATAGTGTTGTGGAGGTTTTAAATGTACCGAAAGTGTTATATAACACATTATGAAATCAATTATCACATGATTAAAAAGGATATAGATAAAACATTTAAATACGGAACTGCAAAATAATCTAACATAATGCTTATTAATCTTTAACCTTTAATTAATCTTCAATTCAGCTTCTTTTCACAATAACAAAGTTTATTACATGTCATTTTTTCTTTCATTCCAGCATCAGGTTATATTTTTCCAAAGTTTTTTATGTAACACCAATATTATTTCATCACCATTCACTTAGATTAAGTTATTATGTTATTTTAGGTTTAGGAGCGGGGCCATGCTTCAACCACACCTCCCATCACCGGTCAAGGCTACATACACCGGTTCTACTCAGCCTGCCCCACTTGTTTCAGATTGTTTGAAGCAAGACAGTGCATGAAGCGTAACTGCACAATCACACAAACCCAAAGCCACTTTAGCATTCAACCAACAATCAGTACATAGAGATTAACTTGCATGAATGACAATCTGTACGTTAATCTGTTCAAAACCAGGTATGTTTCAGTGCTGTCGCAGAAGGCGGACCACAGCCAAGGCTTGTGGTCAGTGGTTAGCATACCACAGCCTGACTGGTATAGCTCCCGAAACGAGATATCTCCAACTCCCCCGGATCCTAAACCGTGAATTATATTTCTGCATCAGGTCTACGTGCGTAGCTCCGCCGTGCGTTGGTGTCTCTGTCTTCTGCAATTATACCGCCAAACTCTAGTTGGCTACAGCATCCACTGTGTTGACTTTTGCCAGCTAAGCAGGCTAACTTTCGGTTTAGCCAACCTCTAACTGGAGGACTCTAACTCTAACTATGAGCTGGGATGTCTCGCTGTGGTGTTTGTCCATAGGGTTTGGATAAAATGACAGTGACGAGCACAGTGTTTTTCCAAAAGCTGAACATTTTTCAACTCTCGCCATCTTGAAAAATATGCCCAGAACTCAGTGCTCAGCACGGAAAAGATGCTCAGCACCTCGTCACGCTGCTGGCATTTTTACCATGTTGTAAAAAAATTGAAAAAAGACACTGTCCTGCTTTGGTGGACACAGGACCTAAGACTTCGCCTCCATCAGCTAGGTCAGAAAACCAAGGCCGCAGGTATTGCTGCAGGAACCGGCATCAACCATCTCCTCTTCAGCA
Source organism: Lepomis macrochirus (assembly GCA_024633595.2). NCBI lineage: Eukaryota > Metazoa > Chordata > Actinopteri > Centrarchiformes > Centrarchidae > Lepomis > Lepomis macrochirus. The sequence continues at coordinate 17,651,865 of JALXJV020000022.1, read as the reverse complement.
GCCTCTCTCTTGTACAGGCACCTGCCAGCTTTCATGGCGCAGCATGCTTTCCTCCTCCACAAATGGAGCCCAACATCAGAGATTGAACCATTGCCCGCCTCCAACAATTCCTCTGAGGGAAAGGCATTCTCATCCATTTCACAACAATAAAACAAGATTGTTTTATCTCTATTTACAAAACTGCTGAAACAACAACACCACCACCGAGCCTCCGGGACATCCGGCTTCCCTATTGTTGTATTGTTGATGGTCATGGTCTTGGTCTCGTCTTTGACTCGACCGCATTTGTACTCGGTCTTGTCTTGGGCTACGACATTGAGGACTCAGATTTTATTTCAAGATCAGTCAAGACCATAACTCTGGGAGTATCAATAAACTGCTTTTGCATTGGCGGATTTATTTGTTAACATAGTAACTTTGTTTGGATGTAAAACGTACTGCTTCAAATGCAACTAATAACCCTAATTAAAAATGTGTTGTTGCTGTTAACAACTATCACCCCTCCCCGTGATGGTAAGCATGAAAAAAGAGTGTTGAATAAAGATGCTTACGTTGATTTTGCATCTTAGTGTTTGCATGTGGGCGTTTTTATGGGAATCTGGATCTTTCAGATCATTTTGAGAAGTACCTATGATCACGTTTCACATTTTACTGTGTGTCATGTAATGTGGGGAACTAGTCCTGTTCTTGACTCGGTCTCGCCCTCCCCTTAGTCTTGGTCTCAACCCTAAAAGTCTTGGTCTTGATAAACCCTGGTCTCAGTCTTGACTTGGTCTCGGTTTGGGCGGTCTTGACTACAACACAAGCCACCAGGGCCAGCTACAGCCAACACAGGGACTCAACAACCACAGTCAGCATCACAAGCTCCCCCTGGCCAGAGTCAGGTTGTATTTCCCCATGTGCCTGCTCCCTCTATGTCACATGTTTCAGGTGATCTCTGCTTTCTTTTCATCCCTGTGTTGGCAGGCTTCACAAAACCCCCATGCACAGACATCCTTTCATCCCACCATCGCTTCCTCTACCCTTCCTTCACTCGATTACAGTAATTAGCTTCTGCTCCTCCCTCTTTCCTAGTAGCCAACACATAAGTAGGCAACAAGAGGCTGCTCCAGCAACTCAAAGGACCTTACCATAGGTAAATCTAACTGATGATCCTCAGCTTTCTTTTCATCTCTAACTGGTCTGTCCTTACCCCAGCCCCCCCAACTTCCATCCCAACCTTTCCCTTCCTCAACACCCAAATGTTTTTTGCTCCTTGTCTTAACAACTTTACTCTAGCCACAGTAGCACCACCCACTCAGTCAGCTTTGCCTATTCATAGACCTTCTCTCGTCTCTTCCACATTACACCAGCAGATCCTCTCCAGAAATTACGCAGATTTACTTCTTCAGCCATCTATAATTGACACTGGCCTTTTCAGGGAAATGCAGACCATCCTCAGTTCAATGCAGCTCTGTCACGCTTTCTCTTCCAGAATTATCTTCAGCAGAATTTGACGTCTTCCGTAAGACAATCTGCTCAGCCTTCCCCACACAGAGAACTGAGCTAGAGGATTACCTTTCAGAGGGACAGGTTTTTTTAGAGCTACTACGTGCATGTCACTAACCAGTAAACATACACATACATGCCCCCACGCTAAAGGGAAATGACAAACAGGGTAGGCCAGTGGGCTATCAGGGGAGTAGGATGGTCTGCAACAATTTCAAACACCTGGGCTGCACTCTTGCGAACTTCAAGGTCTCGCACGTCAGCTCCTTCAGCGGAGGAGGTCACGCACCTGTCCCCACAATCAGCAGACTGACCAACACTGCATCTCGGTACAACCATTTAAGTATAGCAGTCCTTCCAGACACTCCTCACCCTTGCCACAACCTCATTAGAATTCAGACCTCCAGACACCCTGGAGTCCAGCTTTCCTTCGCCAGCACTCACAAACTTACCTCACTGTCATTGCCACCATTCTTTGTTAACGGCAAGTCCATGCTCATCCATACCGATAACACTATTGTCATAGAGATTCTACGAGGTCAGTCATGTTCTACAGTCAACACCCAGCTACTTTGCAGACTCACACAAATCTCGGCTTAATACCGGCCATCCTCAGAGCAGCTCACATTCCTTGGCCCTATAACACCATTAGCGATTCATCATCTCGTCTCTCGTTCAAATTCAGACAATTGGCCCCAGATTCTTATTTTTTATCCCATACCAGTGATACAGTTTTCACCCATATCATTCAACCAGCTCCACAGCCGAGAAATCTCTCTAACACTTCACAAGAAACTCTCAGTTCTGTCTGGAATAGCTTCAAGGCATCACGTCACCTTTCAGCCATCATTCTCCTCTCCAAGTGCAATTTCAGCACTCTCTTTCAGTCCAAATCTGTTCCTCCACTATACCATGCTAACCAAGGCTTGGGGAAACTTGAACCCAATACTAATTTGACAATTTTAAGTCTTGAGAAAAGCTTGGGTGAAAACACTTCCGAAGCGGAACTCCCACACTGAGTCTTCCTCCACCCAGTCTTCTGTACACCCTCTCAGACAGCCTATAAGACGGCATCCTTCTTCCACCTTCACCCTTCTCCTCTATATGCATTAATTTGTACTCTATCCATACGTTCCACATTTGCAGTTCTAATACAAGCATGGGTCATTTCAAAGAAGCTCTTGGCCATTAGCTTTAGAGTGACACAGATGGAGTGCCAAACAACCATTTCCAAATTCAGTGTTATAGATTCATCCAGGCAGTGCACACATATAAATTCAGTTACCCAATATGATTATAAAGCACAAAGTGTCAATACTTTTTTTTAATCTTTCAAATTAGACTGTGACAGTTATGTTCCTCCTTTTATCTTAAAACAAGACAAGTAAAGAAAAATGCCCTTCAATGATTGGCTGATTAGAGAAAAGTAAAATCAAACATTGAAGAAATTACTGCAAAGCATTAAATCATAAAATTGAATTATGAGTGAACAAATAAACATACTTCATCTATCAAATTCAATCTTGAGGACTACATTAATCAAAGTATTGGTCAAATTATGTGCAGAACTGAAACACCGCATAGAGTATATGGCTGTGTCAGCTGAAATGAAAATATATATAATTTTTTCATTTGTTGTTATGTATAGCTTATTATATTGTAACCATATTTGCAGCTGTATCCTATGACTTATGATGTGTTGCTGACTAGCGATTACAGTAATCTTGGGACTGTTACAAGGGAACTTGTGGGTTTTACTTATCTTTATTAATATAAAGGTAAACACAAAATTCAGAATGCAGGTGACAAATGCAAATATAATAAAATGTAATGCAGTTTTGATTTTGGTTATGTTTCTCCTGTATTCTGCTCAGTCAGAATCTCTCCCATAGGCTATCATTGTTCTCTGACATGTTGTGAAAAAAGTATTTTTTATTATGAGAAAAACATCATCATTTAATGGGAATTCATGGGGGGGGGTTATCAGATGACAAGTATGAAATGTGTTGTAATGATAATAATACATGTATTTATTATATAAAAAGTGTGTTATTGATATAAGACAAGTAAGTAAAGTGTTGTACCTGTTCCCTTTTAAGAGTCAACTATAGACCTTTGCATGGGCCCACCCTGGGCCTTGGGCTGGGGTCATCTGTAGCCTTTGACTCCCCAAGACAGCGGGCCTGACTGGCACTAGCTTGGCCGGATAGCGAGTAACCATCACCTGTGATAGTCACTACATCACAAAGCTTCCAGAAATATTTCACAAAGATTAATTTGGCTGTACCACTTTCTGCTGTTACCAGGCCTTAATTAAAAATTCTCAATCTGTCAATTAAGGCAAAGCCTTTTATGTGATTGGCTGTTGCTTTGGTATTTAGTTTGAACTTCAGTGAAATGGAGGTGGACAAAATGTCAAAGTTAAATTTTTTCTTGTCTTTTTGACTCCTATCTACATGAAAACAAGATTCTTTAAACAATCCTATAATCAGAGTTTGGGTCACAATATCTGGTTTTAAAACACATTAGATTTTGGCCTAAAAAGAAAGACAGATGTTTTTTTATCTCCAACTAGAGAAATATGTGTACAGATCAAAGCCTAGATGAGCTGAACTACAATACAAGGCCAGCTTGCTCTATTGCTGCTGACACCAAGGGTAATTGCCCTGCTACACTGCTGAAATGTCACGACTGTTCTTATCCCAGGTGGGCTATTCAGTCAACTAATAAATGCCATTGCCCATCCCTCAGCACCAAAGCACCATAACATAATATGACATAACACCCATAAAAATCAGCAGATGACACACACCTCACCGCAGATGTAATTAGCAGCACTTATCACGATCTAATTTTCTCACTTCTAATATGAGGACTAATTTGTTATGTGACTGGTGTTTTAGTGCACTTTGTAATCAGATAGCTTTAGGGGATTAATGTGATTCTAAATAAGGCAGTTTACCAATGTTTATGTTTTAATTTCCTTGTATAAGCATGTTTAATCATTTTATGTTGTCAGGACTACCAAGTCACTTTCAAATATTTTTTTCCAGGAATATCTTGCAATAGTCAGAAGTTTACACTAATAAACTGCTGTGATGCCTTTATAAAGTAAATTTCTGCATCACACTGTTTAAACAAAGATAATAGCTGTGACATAAAGAAGTATAATCTTCATCACTTACAAATGCATTCATTAAGGAAACCTAGTAATCTTCTGTAAAACATCACAATTTCCCTCTACATGCAGACAAACTGTCTTCAACACGTATGACTATTTGGCTTTAATTTTAGCCAGAAATTACGAGACCTTATCTCATTTATATGATAATAACACCTCTGATGTCAGTTCTGGCAGCGCAGAGCTCAAGCTAAGCAGGGATGGCCTTTTGTGGCTGGGGCTTGTTCACTTCCTTTTCCCTGCCTGACTGCACTGACCGGCAAAGAGTGGTCGGTGTCTGATGGGATCAAGCAGCAGCAGCTCCAGCCTGTGTGGGGAGGGGTCGGTTAATTTACTGTGACATATTGTTGGTAGTAGTCACACAGGTAATATGTAGTCTTTTGTTTTGGGATGCCAGCACAAGATGTAGCTTGACCTTCAGCTGTGTTTGTTAACAGTAGGGATGTTGTTGTCCATTATGATAACAAACCTACGTTTGAGTGAAAATGACATTAAACCTGTACACCTCAACAGACAAATACTAAAATTATTTTGTGCGGTTACAGGATCATCAACTGCTGAAGATGCTTTTTGTCTAAGACATATAGAGCTTTAGCTTCCCTCTTTTAGCACAATGTTATACATGTAGCCATCAGGTGCATCTTCCTGATACTTTTACATTGTTCTCATGTTAAAATGAGCCAGCTTCAAACTTTTAAAAGTCAGCCATGGTGTTTTCAACAAACTCGTGGAGCTTAATTAGAAATGAGAAGCCTGGTTCCCTTTCAAGGGAACTCGCTTTGTGTCCAAAGCGTTATCGGCGCATAGTCTCGTTCCCTCTCTCAGGGAACTACGGTTACAGTCATAACTTGAGACGGTTTGTCTGATAGGTCTGAAATCATTGTTTTTAAAAATGACTAAGAATTTTGAGTGGTAAATCTGCCACCTTATCATTGTGATTAGCTTGACAGACAGAGCGACAGTAACTAAGAGGGTTGGGCGACCAATTGCTGATGGCATTTTTTTTAAATAATAAAAGAATATGTTATGTCTCTAGCAAGCATGATTGTTTTATGAAAGTGATCACAATCAGTTCAAGAAATCAAATGTCTTAAAAATTTTTCAGTTATACTGAGCCACCTGATTAGTAATTTCTCACTTCCAATCAGTATTCCAAGAAAACATCTTGCAAGTGTTTTAGGAAAGGCAAATTTGGCAAATGGGGATATAATTCTTTCATTTTTGCCCAGAACAGATTAACAGAAACTTGGCAGGAAAGGCCATTCCACATCTAAGGTGTGATTTGAATATTGACCTGAAGCAGCGATATCCATGTCAGACTGTGATAGCTGTTGCTAATGGGAGGTCAGCCAGAGGTCAAAATAAAGTGGGAAATGTGCCAAGAACATGAGAGCTCAGAGTAATGAGGTTGCCTAAATATCTCTGAAAACCGAGTTCACTTTGAGTCTGGAAACTTTAATGTTAGAAGACCTCTTTGTCTTCCCACCTAATACGTTTTTGGGGTAATATATGGTATTATTGGTGTATTTACAGGAAGATTTTTTTTATTCTCCAACTGACCATCAACTGTCTGCACGGACCTCTAATACTGACACCAACTTGATCTCTCTTTCCTTCATTGTTCCCTGCTTGTTGAAAAATCTGACCTGTCTTCTACACGGCAGTATGAGGACATTAATGAGAAGCACAGTATTGATTTTCAATGAAAACACTGCACTGCTTTGTTGCATTTCCTTAACCTTGGCTTCCCTGAACCTGAGGCTGCCCAATTCAATTTTTCTTTGTTGGGTTTTTCATCTCCCTCAAGGGGAAATTTCATTAACTCTTTACTCCAGTGCTTGGCATCTGTTGTTCCACCCATAGTTTAGTGGAAAAAAAGAAAAAAGAAAACGAGGGTAAAGTCAACCAATTTTTTCAAACTGAAGTGCACTGCACGCATTCAGTGCTCGGAGGGAAAGATGTAATATGTACATTTACTATTCCAAAAACGTTGTCTTCCAAAACCTGATTTTGTGTGACAGATATGTTCTGTCACCTCTCAACAACTCTTAAATCGCCAGCTAGTGGCGAGCAGACTCCCACTTACAGATGAGTGTCAACAGCCTGTGTTTCATGCTGCGTTTTAAGCTCATTTGGGCATTTTGGGCTCAACAGTCTTGGCAGGTCAAAGGAGAGCTATGAACACCATCAGGCTTGTCACTGAGTTGAGCCTTCTGATGTTGGTGGTCTGTTTAACAGGCGTAACATTTCTCCCTGTGAGCCTGCCAGGTGGTTGAGCTGATACTGTGCCTCTGGGTGGAGCTCAAAGTTAAGTTCTGCAACCTGTTTGACTTGTGGACTTGGAGATCTGATAGCAAAGGACGTATACCAAAAATGTACATTTAGGGAGTAACAGGACACAGATAGACACATTTAATTTAATCTAATAATACCTCCTAACTTTAATTTTCAAAGCTGTCAAAGGCTAATCATGTACGCATAGGAGCTTATTCCTTGCCAGGGTTGATAGCCAAAGCTACAGGGCTGCGAGTCTCCAGCCCCCTGCCCAACCTGTAAACTCCTGATGTAAACTAGGTCGGTGCAAAGAGAGAGAGAGAGGTGCTGCTGGGAGCATTGAATTATTCAGCCCAGTCCGCTGAGCTCTGATAACACAAGCAGAACAACAGCAGCGTAGAGCTCTGTGCAAGACAGCCAGGGAGCCAAATCAGCTTGTATGGGCAATACCTCGCACCCTTCCTGGAGTGAATTAGCTTCACTTGTTTGTTTGTTTTAAATGGGAAAAATATGAAAAGAAGAAATGTCATGAATTGCTGAGCATTTTTATAGGTTACATGGGCTCAAGAAGTGCTTCGAAAGTGGAAAATTTGTGTAGAGCAGTTTCCTATAAAATAATACATTAAAGACAAAGTATTACATATGTTGTCATATTTTACAACACATACAGTATAATTAGTGTGACATTAAAAGTGTTCAAAAAATGTCAAAGTGAAGAAGTGCTGAAATCTCCCATTCTGCTTCCCCGTCGCTAAACCCCCAACAAAAAGCTTTGATCAGCATAACCTAGCTGCCATATGTCAGAGTATGTTTACTACGTTCCTATTATATACAGAGGTTGTTAACTTTTACTACTGCTTTTGAATGATGGGGGAAGTGCATACGTCTTCACAAAAAAACTGTTGAGGAAATCTCCTTTTTTTTTTCATCATGGGCATTCTGCCGTGTCTGCCAGATCCAAGTGAATTAGATGCGGATGCAGACGTGCTCATAAATCTTACAAACACTGAGGTAACGTGTTTCAGACTTGCTTACCAGGTGTAATTTGTCAAGAATGAGTAACTCTATTCCACATAGAGCACGGCCTTCTGCTCCGGTAGCTCGTTGCTGCCGTTAGGGTTTGGTGTTCAGTGTGGCATCACTCAGGGCTTGGCAGAGTTGTTATCAAGACTGAGACAAGACAATGCAAGGTGTCTTACTCAGAAGCAATATCACAACAACATAGCACGCCAGTATGTTGTGTTATCATGATGCTTGGGATATTTTCAGTTTTACACACAGATCCTAATCTTCAACTTTTAAATCAGGCACTTGTATTTTACCTGCATATTCCTATTGTATGCTACTTTATACATCTGCTGCACTTTTTACTCAACCACATTTACTTGACAGCTGTACAGTAGCTACATATTTACATAGGATCATACAATACTATATATATGTGTGTGTGTGTGTGTTGTGTGTGTGTGTGTGTGTGTGTGTGTGTGTGTGTGTGTGTGTGTGTGTGTTGTGTGTGTGAGTACTTACTGAAGGCAAAGGGTGTTCACACCTAATATTGATTCAATTTAGATTTTTCTTATGGTCATTCTCTTTGCATTTTGTTAAGTGATTAATATAATCTATTAAAATATCTAATATCTAAAGTAATCTTACATTTTTTTTCCATGCCTACCTAAACCTTTGGCACAGTAGGCTACTATGTATTTTTATGTTAGTATTGTTACTTTTACCTAAGCAATAAAACTGAATGAAAAGGCCAGTTGAAATATTTAAAATGGTATAAAAAATGCATTCCTTTTGACTGTACCTGTGTGTGTGTCAAGGATGTTGGCAAAGTAGGGGCTTATGAAAGCTGCAAATGAAAGTGAGGTCATCCCGTTGACTTTAACTGTATGATAATTAGGGAAACATTTAGCCAGTAATGCTGCTCTTATCACACTTCAGTAGATTCCCTCCCTGGAGTCTGATCTGTAAGCATGAGACGCTGCACGGGAAGCAGAGGATAATGTCACTATAAACAAGGAATTACCTCCACACATCCACATGCTGCTACCTGATAGTAAAGGTTTATGTGTGATGTTAACAATGTCACAAAACAGGGCTGAGATTACTTTTTCTCTTTTGTTCCAGACAAGTGATTAAGAAGCAAAATGGTGCTCTCTCACTGAAGTTCTTGTATATATCTTGATTGACAAGGAAATAAGAAAGTGCAAGATTAGATTTCTCAAATTTTGAAGACTGTTTTGTTGACATTACACATAAATGAAATCAAGTAACAATCCAAGTTTAAATTTTAAAGAAAAAAAATATCTTAATAACTGACTCTTTGCTAAGCCTGTACACCTTAAGCTAGACATACACTGTACAATTTTAGAAATGTTGTTGTTTAATTCCTACTGTATGCGTAAATTGTCAATGTAAAGCCAAAGTTCACAGTTTATTTACCGTTGTGGCTATTGCCAATTGTCAACAAAGATTTGTTTGAAAGCTCCAAGGCAGGTAGAAGTTTGTGTGCATCGAACAAATCAATTGGATGTGCCAGACTTCAATTAAACAAAGATAGACAAGCTTCAATCGGTAATGTTACAATCCACAAACCAGGCCAGAAATCTTGGTTTAGTTATGGATTCAGACCTGAATTTCAACATCTATATTAAGGCGATTACAAAGTCAGCCTACTATCACCTGAAGAATATATCAAGGATTAAAAAGCTTATGTCTTAGCAGGATTTAGAAAAACTTGTCCATGCATTTATCTATCTCAGATACTAGAACTGTGTCTTTACAAGTCTTCATAAAAAATGTATCAGACAGCTTTCTTTTTGCTGCTGCTTGTTATTGAATCAAATTTGAGGCTTTTGAATACTGTCATTAAATAACACCCCACTGCAACCTTCACTGTCCTGCTTTATTTTGTTGTTGTTATTATCATTATTATTGTTTTTGTTTGTTTGTTTGTTTGTTTGTTTGTTTTATTATGTTTAACTCTATTTTTAACATTTTATTTAAATGTCTTTTTATGTCGCCCTATGGTGCTTTTATGTAAAGCACTTTGAATGGGCTTGTTGTTCAAATGTGCTACACAAATAAACTTGTCTAGCCTTGCCTAAAGTCAGCATCTACTCCAGATGATGATCCATGTTTAAGCACCTTCATCGTATTGTAGAGTGAAACCATGTAGCTCCTGTATTTTGAATAAAAACGCAATTAAAATGCTGTTGAATGACTACTGTAGAATAGCGTACTTTGACAGCAATGTAAAGGTTAGATTTATCACTTGAATGGGGCTTTTTCTAACTGACCTGTAATCCCACAAAGTTAGCAAATAATACACTCTTACTGTAATATATTAACATATACTATAACAAGTCACTTGGAGTAAGAAGCTGATTGAGAAAATGTGTTTTCTAGGAAATTTAAAGTCAAAATTTAACTGGATGCTGATTTATCATTATCCTTAAACTGAGAAGATTAACCATAATTTGAAGAAATATGCTGCAGAGAAGTTAAGTTTCTTTGCAAGTGGCCCTTGCAGGGATTTCTAAATTGTGCATTATAATGGAGCTGAGGTACCTCCACCTCCTCCACACCTCTGCCACTACTCTCTCTCTCCCTCTCAAAACTCCCACACACATACACACACTTTTTACTTGAATCTGGATCTTCCCTCCTCGCCCGCCCTCTCTGTCACATTGGCTCTAGACTGTCATAGGAACAGCTTGTGATCCAAACCCCTCTCCTGTTCTCTTCAGTTACATAAATGCCACATAGTGTTGGAGTCCTGAACCGTATTTTTAGACTGGCATAGACAGGCCCGATAATGATGCCAGTCATCAACAGTCCCATTATATAACATGGACAGGGGGGTGGGCACATGCATGGCAGTTGTTCAACAGCACACTATACTTTTCTTTATATCTGGCAGGCTTACTTGAGTTCAGATACAACCTTTCACATACACAATAAAAACCAAGGTGTGTTTCTGTATGTCATGCAGTGCATCTATACTTGTTTTTGTAAAATCACTGCGAATAGCTTTCTACAATCCATCGCATGCTCTGCAGCAAATCCAAACATGGATGTTAATCTGTTAACCTGTCATAGGTGTTTTTTTTATTGCAGATCAGTAAAAAATATATATATATTTTGTTGCACAGAAATATTGCAAATATTTTGCATAAGGTTTCCAAAATTGTTATTGTAATCCACATCAATCCTAAAGGACTGTTAACCCCCCGGGACTTTTTCAATTAAATAGTAAGGTTTTTAATGCAGCTGTCCATCCAGTGCCATCTGTGGCCTGTCAGCACCATGGACAGCATCAAACTGGTGATGCTTCCTCTTCTGGACCTTCTTTTCCTCTGCCTTCAAAATGTTTTTAGAACAGAAATACCTAGGGAAGGAGTAAGATCAAGTTTCATATTCTCTGTGTTGTTCTGACAGAGTAAAAGAGAACGGACAGGAAATCACTGACAAAAAAACTGATTGAGGTGCAGTTCTGCAGCTGTTTTTGTCACAGTGGAAACAGTAGCTTCTTACTTGGCCATATTCTGTGGAAATGCTTGCTCTATATATTAATTATTTAAACAGTAATATTTATAGTCTAGATCATCAGGATTGTTTACAGTTATCAAAAGCTTGCTTGGTTACCAAAAACTAAACAGAGGTGTTTTGGAAGTTGTGTTAATTCAACTCTATTATTCTTATGTTACTGACAGTTTTTCATGAAGGCTGAATTGATTTGAGCACTAGCAGATACAGACATCAGCCCAGTCGCAATTACTGCTCAGAACAAGAAAGACAAGACTAAAGATGTGTTCAGACCAAATGTGAAGCAAATTTTCACATGCTGGAATGCTTTTGGGAGTATTCCGCAACCCGCAAATTTTTATCCAGCCAGTTGGAGGACTGCTTCCATGCTAACTAGCAAGGGATTGCAGCTAATGCGAGTGCTAAATAACTCAATTCATGTTAAAGTATAACTGATGGACATAAAAAAACAGATATTAACAGTATTTACCAACCTACCATTTAGTCTTATGGTTTCGTTCACCTTTCTTCATGCCTTCTTCTTTTTGTTCTGTCTCTGTATAGTAAAGACATTAAATCGTAGAGCTCTGAGTGCTCAGAGGCAGCAGGCGACAGTAAGTTTCTCCTCCATTTCTGATTCTTGCTGATGTCAGGAGAATGTCAACGCTGACATTTTATCTCAATTGGACGGGTATTCGTGTGTATTCGCGTCACCCAGCGCAAATACACCATTTCACCAAAGTCAGTAGGATTCACTCTCTGGCAACCATGAATGTCTGTACAAAATTCCATGGCAATCAATCCAATAGGTCTTAAGTATTTTCATTCTGGACCATGGTAGTGGACATGGTAGACTGACCCTTAGAGCTAAAAACAAGCAAAAATTGTAAATGCATTTTTTTGTGACTACACTTCAAGACAACTCACTATAACAAATGTACAAAGACACACAAATCTGCTAAGGGGACTTCTGCGAAACAGTCTGCACTACAGCTTTAACTTAATGTATTCTTTCTACACTGGAGCCAGGAGTTGACTGAACCAATTCTACACAGCAACTTGCTCTAATCGACATGACACACTGTCTGCCAGAGGAGGTATTTTGATAGGAAAAAATTTAAAAAACAGCACTAAACAAAGGAGAGGAAGAACCAAGTTAGTGCTAGCCTGGGACCAAACGTGTGAAATGAGAAAAGTAAAATGGGCAACCACAATATACTTTCAGGTCAAAAGTTTACAGAGGACTAAATTAGAAGAGGAAAAAGTAACAATAAATGCAAAGAAATTAGATATGAATACATTTCTTATCTAGGTAAATGAGAAGCTAATCAAATAGAATCGAACTGAACAGACCTGACACTTCCAATCTGACACAGTAGTATGCTGACAAATAAGTATAATGCAAGGATTGATTGCTGCTGTGAGTTCCTTTCTCAAATGAAGCTCCTTACCTAGTATGTAATTAGGAAGTGAACAGATGCTGGTATTGAGTGTTTTGTGTGCCCGAGAGAGGCAGTAATTGTTTTCTGTTAATTACATGGCCTTTTGAAAATAGGTCACTGCAGTAGTGACCACAGGCTAAGCTAAGAAGACCTCCCAGCACTCAGTGTTACATGAAACACAGGGAAAGTGTGGTGAAGTGACTGGAAATTCAACCAAAGAAGAAGAGATTATTTATTTATAATGTGTATACTATAAGTGCATCTTCAAACATGTGGTATTTGTGTTTTTCATCTTAAAGCAGCTATAATGGATATTTTTCACAATGTATTAAATGGCAATGGCCCACAACTTTACTGTTCTGGTTTACTGTCTCCGTTCTGTTAGCATAATTTTCATCTGTAGCAACCAGCTGTTTTCAGTGAAAAAGCTTTTAAAAACCCCTCTACTACCTGCTCAGCTCAGGTTGTTTCCACTGCCCCCAAGTGGCCGAACAGTTATCACAGGTTTTAACTGCGACATTTTGGGGTGGGGGGGGTGGGGTATACCATTCTTCTTCTTATAAATCAAGAGCCTAATAAAACACACCCCTGTTCAATTAACACAATCAGGGGTTTTGCTGCTACAGTTTTACTTGGTCTGGTGTGACCAGTAGCTTAAGGTGGCTAATTGTAGCTAAGTTTAACAAACTGCTGTATAACAGACATTACTGAGTCAGCTCACTGACGTTATGGCTCTTCTTGTGTTAGTGTTACATAATTTTTTCCTGCAATTATTTTTAATAATTTTTGCCACAATGGCTGCCATTCAACAAAACTTTTACAGTCCCACTTTAATGTATTTAATGCTTTTAATAGGTGGATTTTAATGGTTACAGTGTGCTTCCTTTTAGCTCATTGTTGTCATGAATGAATTCATTGCTTTTGCATACCGCACAATGTTTCTTTTATATTGCTGTTCAAAACACTATGTTAAAAAAATATTAATTTGGGATATTTTGGCTCAGATGAACCTCATACAAGGAGCTCTTTGTTTAGAATTTAGCTCACTTTTCTTGATTAAAATTGCAAGGTGATCATTGAGCAGAACCATCATCAAATATTAAACCTGGATCTGCGAGTTAAATCATTGCAGATGCAGTGTAAACTATGATTGTCCTGTACATTGACCCTTCCATCTTTACACTGGCAGGATTGAATAAATAGGAGAGATACTGTGCGGTTTGCTTTTCTTGAATGCTGGCTCCATCTGCTGGTTCTAACCTTGACACTCCTTTCACCATGTTTTGCTCGGCAACATGCACCAAATCATGAGATCGGAACAGAGGTTGATGCCTCATCTCTTACAGCAAGCTGACAGCGAGAAATATACTACAAATGTCGTTAATAATGTGCTGACTGGGAGTAAAACGTTTGCAGTGAGCACTGGAGATGTTTCCCACCAACCTTCTCCTAAGGTCCTAAGTTCATCTCAGTGACGTACTTTCAACGTCAACACAACAGCAATAGCCTTAATTTACATTAAGTAATCGAACAGATTAAGAGGGATAGCTCAAAGACAAACAGGGCTGCCTCTGGTTCTTTTACTACTTGAACCCCTCTTGGCTGCACTGACTGTTGCCCTGACAACTTTATGTCACTGTGTCAGAGTTTCAATATCCCCGTCTCAGCTTTGCTCATCTGTTCAGTTGATTACTTTTGTGCAGGGCCTCGATTGATCTTCTGTTTGACTGCAAAGAAAAAAGCTTTTGTGTCTTTCTTTGTAGAAAATGTCTCATGTATATTATGTGAATGAATAGTTTTAGTACAACCACAGTATATAGGCATATATGCTGGTGTGTGAATGTACCCTGCCATGAACATGTTTGTGTACCTAACCAGGCAGACAGTTTTATTGGGATGTCTATCAGTGGGCAGCTGCCTTGTAATATGCTCTCTAGAGATTTGGTTTGGCCAAACATACGGTAGCAATGTTCCTTCTACTTAAATGTGACAACAACAGTTTTTTGTTGCTGTTCAAATGGAGAAGTTGAATCATAATATTTAAAATTTCTTACACATGCTTTTCTGCTGTTGGGAGAGAACTAAGGCCATTATATCCATTACAGTGCAAATGCAGCTCACACATAGTCTAATCACATTCCCAAAATCATTTCAACTATCATTTTGGAGGGACGAACAATTCCATGCAGACTCCAGAACAAGAGCCTTATAAAGACTGAACTTTTCCCAGTCTATCAAATCCATGAGAGGAGGAATTTTCTTGAATCTGGGAGAAATCAGAGAAGCCACAGTTATGTAGCGAGCTGGGCTGTGGCCTCCATCTTGTGGCTGATCCTCCCCCTCGTCTGGAAGCAGTTGAGTTCCTTTCCAGATGTGGACGCCTGATCTTTTTAATGACACACTGGCGAAGGCAGAGAATCACAGAAAAGAGGCTTGAAAAAACAACACAAACAAGACCCCATGAGCTGCCGCTTGTTTTTGTAGCTTTACTTAGAGAAAACAATTAGGACTTCTATTTTATGCAGATTTTAATGACATATTGGACTTTTGGAGAAGCAAGAGCTATATTATACAAATTATTGCACAATCAGGAGGTATGTTCCAGTTTTGCTCTGAGGCTCTTCTCTGAGAAAACCTTTTAATTTGAGAAAAGACCACATCTTTGGCAACATCACTGAAATGGAGACAGATTGGTTAGAGGTATTCAAGTTGAAATGGTAATACTCAGGATGC
The DNA here is from genome assembly GCA_024633595.2 of Lepomis macrochirus. Lineage (NCBI taxonomy): Eukaryota > Metazoa > Chordata > Actinopteri > Centrarchiformes > Centrarchidae > Lepomis > Lepomis macrochirus. The sequence goes on along the minus strand of JALXJV020000022.1, from coordinate 17,636,217 downwards.
CACACTAAAAAGTTTTCTATCTTCTTGAGTAGGTTTTATCTTGTGAATCCTATTTCAGTAACATTAAAGCATAATAGCATAATCTTCTAAAAATCAAAAAGTAAAGCAAGAATTTCCTCCATGAGACATCTGGGACTAGATCCCCCTCCCGACCCCATCTCACATTCACAGTTTGGAAAATGCCAGTTGCTTAAACAGCAGGTGTCTTTGACTTGGTCATCCTTCAGAGAGAACAGGTTGCACAGCTGTCTGGCACACACACATATGTGCACACACAAGCAAGGAGAAAGAGGGGGAGAGAGAATGAGGCACTTAATGAAAGATAGCAAACAACTTCTTTACTCGGTGAACTCTGGGTTCTTGTTGGACAGTTCTGGCGGGGAGATGCTCCCGCTGTGTCTTTTGTATGTGCAAGTGGACCAAACAAAAGCTTAGTGAGGAATCTCTGGGAAGCCCAAGCTGTCGGAAAAGAATGCCCCCTCTCCCTTGTGGCTCAGCGCTTCAGTCTTAATCAGTCACTGGAGGGGCCTCCTAGGCCCGGCGGGCTGACAGGAACTCACTCACTCCTGACCTCACTTTCCTCTATAAAATCTATTAGGTGAACACAGATAGGTAAAAGGCTGGTCATTGCTGGTGATGTGATGCAGATAAATCAAACTAAATGTCACATGTTGCCCTTTTTATGGTCATACAGTCTAAATGCTGATGTTATTTCTCTCTCAATCCAGTGAATGGCTGAATATTTAAATTTGGCTACAAGTTGTTCTTTATTCAGTTTTTTCCCCCAGAAATTGTTTAGATTATATGTCAAATGGATCTAAGAAAACACAGGCAGGGGCTAGTATAAGTGGAAGTTATTTTTGTCTAGTATAAATAATGGAAACATAAAGGGTGTGTTCTGCTCCATAAGAAGGCGGAGTTTTCTCCCTGGGGTCCCGAGCCAAACTGGTGTTATGTAACGGATACAGTTCTCATCCTGATGTGGAGTCACCCGAAAGTTTACAGGCAGTCTGACTCTAAGTCCGGTATGTGAACATGGAATATGCGATCATTTCAGTGGAGCGACTGCAGATCGGTAGAAAAAAAGTGGCTTTTAGAGAAGATTTTTAGCCAACGAACTGTCTTACAACCGTGAACCTAATTGAAAAATGACCTTAAACGCTGCCAACTAAGTTTTTGTTGGTTAATGTTCAACTCTCGTCTAACGAGGAATTTAGAAATGGGACTTTGCATGTAGACTTTGAAAGCCAGCCAGACTGACGGACATGGGCAGCGGCACAAGCCGAGGGAAGAAAGTTGCACCTGCGTGTGTCAGCGAGGTAAACGTGACTAAAACAGCTGCCGGCAATTCACCCAAACAGGACAGCAGTCCGTTCAAGCCTCTCAAAATCCATGCCATTTTGCGCAACGCGCGCAACCGTGCGCAACCGGACTGCCACAGCGAGGGGCACGACTCTGACTTTTCCAGGGAGGACGATGACATTGATGGAGAGCTGGACACAGTTCTTGCAGATTACGAGGAGCGAGGGAGAGTTTCTGTGAAGAAACACAAGAATACCGTCATCAGATCCAAAACATACGGACTGTGTCATTTTAGTCAGGAAGACGACGAGGACTTAAGCTCCAGAGCCGAGGAGCCACGTGGATCACACGACGCATCAAGAGATGTAAACAAGAGGGGCGATGATGCTTTCACACACTTTAAAAAACACACACATTCGTGCCCAAGTCAGCACAGTGTAAGGGCTTTATTTTACTATTTGATAATTAGTATTGTATCAGACACGATTTCTCAGATTGTTATGTAACCCCGGTTATTATTAACAGCTGGATGCTTTTAAAATAATGATGCTGGAGAATTGTTCAGTGTTGAAATGAAAATGATTCCTTCTCTCCCCTCTTGTTTGTCAGTCCTCCTCTCGGGGTTTTTTGACAAGAGGGGCTTTGTTGGAAGCTGGTCCCACGTCAGAAAAACAATCGTGAGTAGACAACTCTGATAAATAATTGATGTCCGATCTCAGAGGAGTAGTAAAATCCGAGAGGGGGCGGATCAAATTTACCTTAAATGGATCGAAATACCAACCCATTATTCTCAGAGCAGATCAGATTAGTCAGCCGTCAGCAAGCAGGACAGAAACAAACAAGTGTTTGTTGTTGCTGCTGTGTTGAAGGTGAGTAACAACCGGAAGCACAACCACAATTAACTAGGCAGAATATATTTAATTCCACTGGCCCTCTCACCAGAATGGTGAAGGGGCCCCTGTGTGCATCATATCCATTGAAAATTCATCAGTTGATTGTTCGATCTTGTTGTGGGTTGGTTTGTTTATTGTATTTGAAAATGGCCTCTTATAATTTCTATTACCATGTTTCTCCACCCTCTGCAGGACTTTTGGCAGCTGCCATAGCCCCTCTCTCACCATGCCAGTCATCCCTTACCATGGATCAGAAGAGGAGCTGATGGACACTATTGAGAGAGAATTTAGTTGACCCCCAGCTGAGAAAGCTGCAGCAAAGCTGCTGTCCTCTTCAGTTGTAATCATAGGTTTGCAGAAGACATTTTAAGAAGTGAATGTGAACCAGGGTTTCTTTTGACAATTTCCTGCTACTAGGGAAGGCTACATTCACCATATTTAAGCAGGATTTCCAGGATAAATGTAACATTGTTTTTTGTTGAGGTCAAACTGCTGCACTCCAGGCCTTTGCATTTACCCAAGTCTTATTCAAAGACACAAAGCAGTGTAATCACATCATAACACCAACTTGAACTAGTGCCAGGAGGTTCTCCTCACAGCCCAGGTCTGTGCCCTGACAGATGCCTCCTTGGTTTGTTATCTGCAGTGGTAAGTTGTCACTGTCACACCCCAATGCTGCTGGCCTCCCACAGAGACCACATCTACTTATTTGTTTCCTATTACTTACTTTACTTTAAGTTGTCTGTTAATAGGCAAAGGAGAGAGCACAGATATTTCACCGGTTGCTGAAACTCAGCAGTCCTGCTCAAATCTAGCAGCAAAAGCACATTGTTGATGCTGTACAGTGCTGCGTATAGGGTCGTTTTCCCATAAGTGGAAAGCTCAAGGTATGAGCTGGGGTTGTTTATTTAAGGTTTCCTTCCTGACCACAGTTCCTGCACTTCTCCACCCTTATGAAGTAGGAATGTGTGGCAACAGAGACTTTCAGTCAGGCTCAGTCTGGCTCAGTTGCATTCTGCCTGCTAATACAATTTTCAGCCACATTCAAACATAAAGGCCTGCTGCCACATAGTGGTGGAAAACAGTTGCTGTGTGCATGAACAACAAACTGCACTTGTCACTGTTTTTAACAAAAGGTAGATTTCAACCAGAAATGTAGAGGAAGAGTTTTGTAATATGTTTTATATTGCAAATAAAAATGGACTATTGCTGTATTTTTGAACATGTGTGAAGCTTCTGGGAGAAAGTGTATGTGTGTTTACCTTCCGCCTTTACAGCATTGCTTATTTGAATAATACTTAAAATACTTGTCTAGTCTAACAATCCACATTAGGCAAAACTGTTCAATGTGCCATTTAATCATCACAATCACCACAGTAACAGTTTGTAAGAGTATTTCCGCAGGCAGATTGTACAAGATAAAATATGCATCTGTAAAACAATTAAATATTCTCAGCATAAAATGTTTTTAATAATATATTTTAAAAATAAAAAGGTCACTGCAGTGTGACTGAGATTTCACACTGGGGAGAATACAGTACTTAAATAAAACATTATTTGCATTGTTTTTGGCAGTTATTAAGACATTCTTTTAACTAATATTTCTGCTTCTTTGAAGGCCTGTAGAAAGACATCCTCTTCTGCACAACTGTCAGTAGTTTGGGAGGTAGGAGAGGAAGCTGATTTCTGAGCATCTCATAGTTCCTCACGTTCTTTGCAATATAATCCTCACAAATCCTGTCAGAGGAAAAAGTGTCATTGCTCATTCTATTTTGGGAAAACGATTACATAATCAAAGTAAATATAACCCTTGAAAACAAGATGATACATCTCAAGGGGTTCATACTGACTATATAAATGTGATTTATCGGAGAAACAGACCTTTTTAAAGAATAACAGTAGAAGCACAGGTAAAATAATATTAATGATCATGAGCATGCACATTACCAGGGCTCTGGAAATAACACGCCTAATTCTAATGCAGCCATCGTTAATTAGTGGTATAAGTTTCATCTGTGTTTGACAAGTCACAATGTCTGTTGTGTAAAGGTCTGTTGCTGCTATAGAATTATTTTATTTCTGAATTTACCTGAATAGAGGATATGGCTCCATCTGGAAAACAAGTGCATCATTGCAGTGACCCTGAAAAAAATATGCAAGTTTTGTCAAGGTCCATTTAGAGTTCTAAATACTAAAGACTAAATATCCAGCACAAATATTGTCTGTTAAAGATGTGCATCCTAAGTTCCTTTTTGCTCAATGTTTTGATTACAGTGTTAACTGTGGAATACATGGACATACTGCAGGCAAGGTTTTTATGTGCAGTCTACTTACTGTTAAGTAAATTACTTATGGAGAAATTTAAATGCTAGTTTTCTCTGATGAATGTACAGGGATACTGACCTGTACCCTGTGCCCTGAGATAACTTCTGTTATGATTTGGCGCAACAGAAATAATTTTTTTTTTATTATACAACACCTTAATATATCTTTATTATGGAATGGTTGAGAGTTAAATAAATAACAGCTGTTCATCCAGTCAAAGTTCATCCTCTTATCATTTTTACTGATCATTCCACATAGATTCAGAGATGTGCTCACGTTAATGTGGATTCAGGAGGTTTTTAGGTTTTTTAAAAGGTTTTTGGTTTATCACGTACTGATTTCAAAAGATCTATAAAATTAGAATAATTCCACTTCTAATTTTTAGCTTCTGAAGTGTCACTGTGATACTTACGGTGTCGACAAGGAGGATGTAGTCACAACTTCCACCAAACACAATCACATCAGAGTCTTTGTCTGGACACGCTGTGTGCCACAACCTTAGATGGGGGAAAAGACGCTATTTAAACTCTCACAATTTACAGTAACACTTTGAAGCTTTTGTACATAGTAATACACATAAAACCCATCACTTTTGGTTGCACAAGTTTCTAAAAAAATAAGCTGCTACCGTGGCTTATTCTTAAAAGGATGCTCGACTTCTCTCCATTTCTTTGTTTCAACATCAAGCAACCAGCCATCACCTGATTGAGGAAAAATATGTGTTGAAATATTGACCAAAAAACAGTTAAAGAGCATACAATGAACAAAGGAAAATAAAAGTGAAGAAGTGGGTGCATTTTTTACTCATAGGTTTGCAGTCTACACTGAGACCTCCAAACAGGAACAAGTTGTTGTCTGATACTGCTGTAAGTGTGTGCCACGATCTGCCCACAGGAGAGATGGACACTGGGATTCTGGAAAACATATTTTGCACAGTGTTTTCAAAGACTAACCGGAAAAAGTATTAGGCCATTTTAAATATCAGTGATAATGTTGAAATTGAAATCATGTTAAAAAACATGTTCATTGAATGTAGTTATTTGAATTCTGGCCAGACTGCAGTCTCTGTGATGGTCATGTGTATGTTTTTCTGTCTCTCATTAAAAAAACATGAATAGGATGGAAACACAACAGAGAATCATTTTTTTCCGATTTTAAGACTCTCATTGGTCATGATCACATACATACATTTCTGACCAGGTCCATGATTCAAGGTCCAGGCAGTGAATGTCACTCGTCCGTGTTTCCTGCATTTAAAAGAAAAGGGGGATGAGCTACGAATGGCAGTTGCTACCGATGACCTCCTGTTCTCCTCTTGCAAATTCTGACATGAGAGAAGAACTGAAAAGCTCGTAGAGCTCCCACCATGACTCTTCCTCCACAAACGTATCCTCTACATCCAATTGTGGCACTGGCGTGGGCGGCTCTGGGGCCGGGAGCACGGCCCTGCACACAGAAACTGTCACTGTGAAGTCATCTGAGGATATTGAAATTGTCTTAACAGATTTCCAAAAACCTCCCTTGTCTCTTAAATCACCAACCAGAATCTGTGTGTTGCATTCAGCGTATAAAAGCCTGAATCACACTAAATGACTTACACGGGTCTGTGGTTCACTCCAGCTGGCCTGCATGGGGTCAAATATATGAACCTCATTGTTCCATCCCCAGAAGACATCTTCCACCTGAAAACAACAAGATAGCTTAACAAAGGGCAAAGAAACTGACTTCTACTTTTTCATAGTTTACATGGACCTCATTGTTCCATCCCCAGAAGACATCTTCCACCTGAAAACAACAAGATAGCTTAACAAAGGGCAAAGAAACTGACTTTTCATAGTTTACATGGAGTATTTTTGGACAGTATCAATGATTTAACAGTTGTGTCACCAGATGCTAAAGTTTCTCGTATTTTAGAACAAAATCTCATATAAAAATGACAGGAAAAAGGGCCGAAAGAACATGGAAGACTCCAAACTATCAAATATGTTACCTGTGTATTTAAAAAAATCAATATCTTTAATCTGCACTGATGTATGACTGATGTGTAGTCAATAAAAAACATCACCCATGAAGCTTCATCTACAATGAAGCTTCTGTTCCTGCTATCGACGTCAGTCAGTAGTTTGTGACCATATCCTCCAAAGTAGATGATCCTGGAGAATATCAAACAAAGATGATCACAATTACTATCATGCAAGTACAGATTATGGATTTACTTGGCAACGGAGTGATCACAATCCAACACAGTTAGCTCTAATCTCACCACAGACAAAGAAACAGCACCAAAAGAAAAGGAGAGGCTGTCCGCACACTGGTATTTTCAAACTCCCAAGTTTTAAATAGTGCAACATTTCATCCTGCAAGGTCTTCTTGAAAAGTTCAGTCTCTCCTTTTCATTTGTCAAAATAAACCCACACATGGAAGTTCAAACAGTTAAGAATTCACATTTTCATGGAGCAGCTTACCTTCCATTATGAACCCAGCAGGACAGTTTGTCTCGTGGTGAGGGTGCAGAACCAATCTCATGCACGATCTTCCTCCATGTGTATTTACCGTCTGTCAGGTTGACACAATAGATCTGTTTGAAGTCAAACACCGATCATTTCTTCATGTCATCTTTGCTCAATCTAAGCTGGGTGTGTTCACATCGATCCATTGTGTCCATCCATTCTTTTTTTGTTAGCTGTTTATAAATCAGGAATGTCCATTTTTATTATATGTGGCTGCTCAGAGTCTATTTTGATTGTCAGAAAATAGTAGAATGATAGAATAGTGTCTACCACAACTAGTGGAAATGTTTCAGAATTGCCAGTATTCTTTTGGCCAGTACATCTGAACAGGTATTTTTAAGTTGCTATCCATGCTGCTGCATTGTCAGTATATTGTAAATTATTAAAAACAAACTGAGACAAACAACAATAATAACTCCACTGAATCGATGTGCCTATGGCCTTATATGTGAGTCTATATATATGTTTACAGTCGTTATTTAACCAAACACAAATTTAGAAAAACATTAGTTAATGGGAAGTAAACTATAATTAAGGTGTCATGTACTGTGTGGAGCTTGAGTTATCAGCCTCACCTGATTAGTCTGTCCATTGTCATCACAACCTCCAAATATGTACATTTGTCCATTTAGGGAGCAGCCGCACGTCCCAGACATAGAGGGAGGGACTTCCCCTGACATGTGAAACACTTCCCTTTCAAAAAAAGATTTAAATAATGTGTATACTACGCTCACATTCACTTATGTCATGATAAATTTTGCAATGACTACAAGACAACAGCAGGAAGCTTCAGGTTAGAGCTGAACGATGCTCACAAAAAAATTTCGACAGAATGTAACATTGAGAATGTAACATTCTTACCATACACCTCGTTCTAAGTCATATACCCAGATTTCATCATTGGGTAGGAAAACTTCATCATCAGCAACCGACTGTAGAGAAAACAAAATGTCTATTACTATGAAATTAATATGTGTAGTAGCAATAACACTTGAGTCTGTCACTGTTATGGAAATATATCAGTAATTTGAAACAAAACAATAATGTCCAATGCAAAAGCATGTTAGTAAATGTCAGTGCTCATTCTGCCAATCTAAACTTCCAAAGGCCAACAATAATTTTCTAATTATATTCAAATACATTTTTGGCAGATTTTTTGCAGACGGTTGCTCAGTTTTGCTTATTTATGTGAGAGCACACTTGTTATCAAAGTTTCATATTGTGTGTGTATGTACTGTGTAAATGGCAGTTGAAGAAGTAGTCAGATCTTTTTTACTTAAGTAAAAGTAGAAATACCATGCTGTAAAAATACTCTGTGACAAGGAAAAGTTCTACATTTAAAACTTCAGAGTAAAAGCACAAATTTATTGCTGACAAGACCTAAAGTACTTGTTATGCACAGCGGATCATTACAGAGTGTTATGGTATAACACTGTTACTGGATTATTATTGATGCATTATGCACAAACATGGAAGCAGCATCTAGTGTTGTAGCTGTTCGGTTTATGGACGTTTTGGTACGACGCTGAAGTTAGCTTCCGATTCGCAGCTTCCGATTCGCCAGTTAAGGGGAAAGTTAAGGGGAACTTAAGTGAAAGTTAATTCACGTTACTGAGCTACCGAATCGCCGTTTTTTGCACCTCTTACTGTTGTGGAAGCTGTTAGGCATTTCAGGCAAAGCCTTAACGCTGTCTGAAACACTTTTTAGATTTGAAAATACTTTATTTTATTTGTGAAAATGCTCTAAAGGGGGATTTCACTGCTTTTTTTCGTGTGTAGACCACATTAGACCAGGTCCAGATCCAAAACCACTATACCTAGAGATCTCAAATCTGGACTAGATTACTCCACAGAGGCTAAGGTTTCAATCAAACATAGTTTCAGATTTGTGAAAGTTTTATTCAATTTGTGAAAATGCTTTAAAGGGCAATTTCACTGCTTTTCTCGCATGTAGACCACATTAGACCAGGTCCAGATCCAAAACCACTTCACCTAGAGATCTCAAATCTGGACTAGATTACTCCAGACATGCTAAAGTTTCAATCAGACACAGTTTCAGATTTGTGAAAGCTTTTTTCAATTTGTGAAAATGCTTTAAAGGGCGATTTCACTGCTTTTTTCGCATGTAGACCACATTAGACCAGGTCCAGATCCAAAACCACTACACCTAGAGATCTCAAATCTGGACTAGATTACTCCAGACAGGCTAAAGTTTCAATCAGACACAGTTTCAGATTTGTGAAAGCTTTTTTCAATTTGTGAAAATGCTTTAAAGGGCGATTTCACTGCTTTTTTCGCATCAAGACCACATTAGACCAGGTCCAGATCCAAAACCACTGCACCTAGAGATCTCAAATCTGGACTAGATTACTCCACACAGGCTAAGGTTTCAATCAGACACAGTTTCAGATTTGTGAAACCTTTATTCAATTTGTGAAAATGCTTTAAAGGGCGATTTCACTGCTTTTCTCGCATGTAGACCACATTAGACCAGGTCCAGATCCAAAACCACTATACCTAGAGATATCAAATCTGGACTAGATTACTCCACAGAGGCTAAGGTTTCAATCAGACACAGTTTCAGATTTGTGAAACCTTTATTCAATTTGTGAAAATGCTCTAAAGGGCAATTTCACTGCTTTTTTCATGTGTAGACCACATTAGACCAGGTCCAGATCCAAAACCACTGCACCTAGAGATCTCAAATCTGGACTAGATTACTCCACAGAGGCTAAGGTTTCAATCAAACACAGTTTCAGATTTGTGAAACCTTTATTCAATTTGTGAAAATGCTTTAAAGGGCGATTTCACTGCTTTTTTGACATGTAGACCACATTAGACCAGGTCCAGATCTAAAACCACGACACCTAGAGATCTCAAATCTGGACTAGATTACTCCAGACAGGCTAAAGTTTCAATCAGACACAGTTTCAGATTTGTGAAAGCTTTTTTCAATTTGTGAAAATGCTTTAAAGGGCGATTTCACTGGTTTTCTCGCATGTAGACCACATTAGACCAGGTCCAGATCCAAAACCACTTCACCTAGAGATCTCAAATCTGGACTAGATTACTCCAGACATGCTAAAGTTTCAATCAGACACAGTTTCAGATTTGTGAAAGCTTTTTTCAATTTGTGAAAATGCTTTAAAGGGCGATTTCACTGCTTTTCTCGCATGTAGACCACATTAGACCAGGTCCAGATCCAAAACCACTTCACCTAGAGATCTCAAATCTGGACTAGATTACTCCAGACATGCTAAAGTTTCAATCAGACACAGTTTCAGATTTGTGAAAGCTTTTTTCAATTTGTGAAAATGCTTTAAAGGGCGATTTCACTGCTTTTTTTGCATGTAGACCACATTAGACCAGGTCCAGATCCAAAACCACTACACCTAGAGATCTCAAATCTGGACTAGATTACTCCAGACAGGCTAAAGTTTCAATCAGACACAGTTTCAGATTTGTGAAAGCTTTTTTCAATTTGTGAAAATGCTTTAAAGGGCGATTTCACTGCTTTTCTCGCATGTAGACCACATTAGACCAGGTCCAGATCCAAAACCACTATACCTAGAGATATCAAATCTGGACTAGATTACTCCACAGAGGCTAAGGTTTCAATCAGACACAGTTTCAGATTTGTGAAACCTTTATTCAATTTGTGAAAATGCTCTAAAGGGCAATTTCACTGCTTTTCATGTGTAGACCACATTAGACCAGGTCCAGATCCAAAACCACTGCACCTAGAGATCTCAAATCTGGACTAGATTACTCCACAGAGGCTAAGGTTTCAATCAAACACAGTTTCAGATTTGTGAAACCTTTATTCAATTTGTGAAAATGCTTTAAAGGGCGATTTCACTGCTTTTTTGACATGTAGACCACATTAGACCAGGTCCAGATCTAAAACCACGACACCTAGAGATCTCAAATCTGGACTAGATTACTCCAGACAGGCTAAAGTTTCAATCAGACACAGTTTCAGATTTGTGAAAGCTTTTTTCAATTTGTGAAAATGCTTTAAAGGGCGATTTCACTGCTTTTCTCGCATGTAGACCACATTAGACCAGGTCCAGATCCAAAACCACTTCACCTAGAGATCTCAAATCTGGACTAGATTACTCCAGACATGCTAAAGTTTCAATCAGACACAGTTTCAGATTTGTGAAAGCTTTTTTCAATTTGTGAAAATGCTTTAAAGGGCGATTTCACTGCTTTTTTCGCATGTAGACCACATTAGACCAGGTCCAGATCCAAAACCACTACACCTAGAGATCTCAAATCTGGACTAGATTACTCCAGACATGCTAAAGTTTCAATCAGACACAGTTTCAGATTTGTGAAAGCTTTTTTCAATTTGTGAAAATGCTTTAAAGGGCGATTTCACTGCTTTTTTCGCATCAAGACCACATTAGACCAGGTCCAGATCCAAAACCACTGCACCTAGAGATCTCAAATCTGGACTAGATTACTCCACACAGGCTAAGGTTTCAATCAAACACAGTTTCAGATTTGTGAAACCTTTATTCAATTTGTGAAAATGCTCTAAAGGGCGATTTCACTGCTTTTTTCGCATCAAGACCACATCAGACCTGGTCAGATCCAAAACCACTATACCGCGAGCTCTCAAATCTGGACTAGATTATTCCACAGAGGCTAAGGTTTAAATCAGACATAGTTTCAGATTTGTGAAACCTTTATTCAATTTGTGAAATTTTTTTAAAGGAGGATTTCACTGCTTTTTTGATATGTAGACCTGGTCCAGATCCAAACCACTATACCTAGAGATCTCAAATCTGGACTAGATTACTCCAGACAGGCAAGGTTTCAATCAGACACAGTTTCAGATTTGTGAAACCTTTATTCAATTTGTGAAAATGCTCTAAAGGGCAATTTCACTGCTTTTTTCATGTGTAGACCACATTAGACCAGGTCCAGTACCACAACCACTACACCTAGAGATCTCAAATCTGGACTAGATTACTCCAGACATGCTAAGGTTTCAATCAAACATAGTTTCAGATTTGTGAAACCTTTATTCAATTTGTGAAAATGCTTTAAAGGGCGATTGCACTGCTTTTCTCGCTGTACACCACATTAGACCAGGTCCAGATCTAAAACCACTTCACCTAGAGATCTCAAATCTGGACTAGATTACTCCAGACATGCTAAGGTTTCAATCAAACATAGTTTCAGATTTGTGAAACCTTTATTCAATTTGTGAAAATGCTTTAAAGGGCGATTGCACTGCTTTTCTCGCTGTACACCACATTAGACCAGGTCCAGATCTAAAACCACTACACCTAGAGATCTCAAATCTGGACTAGATTACTCCAGACATGCTAAAGTTTCAATCAGACATAGTTTCAGATTTGTGAAACTTTTATTCAATTTGTGAAAATGCTTTAAAGGGCAATTTCACTGCTTTTTTCATGTGTAGACCACATTAGACCAGGTCCAGTACCACAACCACTACACCTAGAGATCTCAAATCTGGACTAGATTACTCCAGACATGCTAAGGTTTCAATCAAACATAGTTTCAGATTTGTGAAACTTTTATTCAATTTGTGAAAATGCTTTAAAGGGCGATTTCACTTATTTTTTCATGTGTAGACCACATTAGACCAGGTCCAGATCTAAAACCACTACACCTAGAGATCTCAAATTTGGACTAGATTACTCCAGACAGGCTAAGGTTTCAATCAGACACAGTTTCAGATTTGTGAAACTTTTATTCAATTTGTGAAAATGCTTTAAAGGAGGATTTCACTGCTTTTTTCGCATGTAGACCACATTAGACCAGGTCCAGATCTAAAACCACTTCACCTAGAGATCTCAAATCTGGACTAGATTACTCCACAGAGGCTAAGGTTTCAATGAGACATAGTTTCAGATTTGTGAAACCTTTATTCAATTTGTGAAAATGCTCTAAAGGGCGATTTCACTGCTTTTTTCGCATCAAGACCACATCAGACCTGGTCAAATCCATAACCACTATACCGCGAGCTCTCAAATCTGGACTAGATTATTCCACAGAGGCTAAGGTTTAAATCAGACATAGTTTCAGATTTGTGAAACCTTTATTCAATTTGTGAAAATTTTTTTAAAGGAGGATTTCACTGCTTTTTTTGATATGTAGACCACATTAGACCTGGTCCAGATCCAAACCACTATACCTAGAGATCTCAAATCTGGACTAGATTGTCCCAGACAGGTTAAAGTTTCTTTACAACATGGTTTTAGAATTGGGAAACATTTATTCTGTTTGTGAAAATGAAAAAGGATAATTCAATGCTTTTTTCACACGTCTCCTTACAACCTTTCAAGAATGCTGCCTCTGATTGGTTAGTACTCCACTGATTAGGCTGGTTAAGGTTGGGGTTTTGATGGGATTAAGGTTAGCCAATCAGAGTCAGAGTAGGGGCAGGATTCTAGGCAAAATGCATGTTCTTCAAATGATAGTTGCTGGAAAAACATATAGTACATGTGATTTTTTTTAAGTATTCCAGTTTTTAGCCTTTTCCTGTCTGCCATAAGCCTGTACCTGTTTAAACTGCTGTTGTCCCTGTAGACATAGGAAACTCTGTAATTATCTTGGGTTTTGAGTCTCTGAGTCAGTCAAAGTCCAGAGCCTTCATTATGCAAATAAATAAGAATACATTAAACACATAGTTACAGACTTACAGGTATAAATGCATTGATTACTGTAATGGAATGTAACTGAGTACATTTTGTACTTTTGTTGTGGAGTATATTCAGTGTGGTTGTACTTTTAGTTAAAGATCTGAATAATTATTTCACCTCTGATTATGTCTATGATATGTTTATTTATTATGTATTTAATATGCACTAACTAAAGACATCATCTACAGGCAGAACCTCCACTCTCAGTTACATCCAGATAAAACCCAATATTAACACATTAATGCATCGATTCGGCTCATTTTTGTAGCTCCAGGTCACAGTTTGGTTTAATCTGGTTTCACTCTGTAACAAACAACACAACACTTAGCACTACAAATACAGTTCATTTACTGTGATTATAAGCTTAGCATTATTTAGCCTCCACCGTGGAGTGTTTTTTCCAGCTGTGCCCATCCTGCTGACATTACCTGAATGCATAACAAGTAGCAGAACATGAGATCGGCTGGTTTGGGGGCAACCAGGTCTATGTTATGGTACATTACAAAGTTTCTGCAGTAGCCCAACTTAGTGAAAACGCCCTTTATAGTATTTTCACAAAAGTAATAAAAGTTTCAATAATCTAAAACTGTGTAATAAAGAAACCTTAGCCTGTGTGGAAGAATTTAGTTCAGGTTTAAGAGATCTAGGTATAGTGGTTTTAGATCTGGACCTGGTCTAATGTGGTCTACACGCAAAAAAAGCAGTGAAATCGCCCTTTAAAGCATTTTCACAAATTGAATAAAAGTTTCACAAATCTGAAACTATGTTTGATTGAAACCTTAGCATGTCTGGAGTAATCTAGTCCAGATTTGAGATCTCTAGGTGTAGTGGTTTTGGATCTGGACCTGGTCTAATGTGGTCTATGCATGTAAAAAAGCAGTGAAATCGCTCCTTTAAAGCATTTTCACAAATTGAATAAAAGCTTTCACAAATCTGAAACTATGTCTGATTGAAACCTTAGCCTGTCTGGAGTAATCTAGTCCAGATTTGAGATCTCTAGGTGAAGTGGTTTTGGATCTGGACCTGGTCTAATGTGGTCTACATGTGAGAAAAGCAGTGAAATTGCCCTTTAAAGCATTTTCACAAATTGAATAAAACTTTCACAAATCTGAAACTATGTTTGATTGAAACCTTAGCCTCTGTGAAGTAATCTAGTCCAGATTTGAGATCTCTAGGTGTAGTGGTTTTAGATCTGGACCTGGTCTAATGTGGTCTACAGGCAAAAAAAGCAGTGAAATCGCCCTTTAGAGCATTTTCACAAATTGAATAAAGCTTTCACAAATCTGAAACTGTGTCTGATTGAAACTTTAGCATGTCTGGAGTAATCTAGTCCAGATTTGAGATCTCTAGGTGATAGTGGTTTTGGATCTGGACCTGGTCTAATGTGGTCTACATATGAGAAAAGCAGTGAAATTGCCCTTTAAAGCATTTTCACAAATTGAATAAAACTTTCACAAATCTGAAACTATGTTTGATTGAAACCTTAGCCTCTGTGGAGTAATCTAGTCCAGATTTGAGATCTCTAGGTATAGTGGTTTTGGATCTGGACCTGGTCTAATGTGGTCTTGATGCAAAAAAAGCAGTGAAATCGCCCTTTAAAGCATTTTCACAAATTGAAAAAGCTTTCACAAATCTGAAACTGTGTCTGATTGAAACTTTAGCATGTCTGGAGTAATCTAGTCCAGATTTGAGATCTCTAGGTGTAGTGGTTTTGGATCTGGACCTGGTCTAATGTGGTCTACATGCGAGAAAAGCAGTGAAATCGCCCTTTAAAGCATTTTCACAAATTGAATAAAGCTTTCACAAATCTGAAACTGTGTCTGATTGAAACTTTAGCATGTCTGGAGTAATCTAGTCCAGATTTGAGATCTCTAGGTATAGTGGTTTTGGATCTGGACCTGGTCTAATGTGGTCTTGATGTAAAAAAGCAGTGAAATCGCCCTTTAAAGCATTTTCACAAATTGAATAAAAGCTTTCACAAATCTGAAACTGTGTCTGATTGAAACTTTAGCATGTCTGGAGTAATCTAGTCCAGATTTGAGATCTCTAGGTGAAGTGTTTTTGGATCTGGACCTGGTCTAATGTGGTCTACATGTGAGAAAAGCAGTGAAATTGCCCTTTAAAGCATTTTCACAAATTGAATAAAACTTTCACAAATCTGAAACTATGTTTGATTGAAACCTTAGCCTCTGTGAAGTAATCTAGTCCAGATTTGAGATCTCTAGGTGTAGTGGTTTTAGATCTGGACCTGGTCTAATGTGGTCTACATGGCAAAAAAAGCAGTGAAATCGCCCTTTAGAGCATTTTCACAAATTGAATAAAAGTTTCACAAATCTGAAACTGTGTCTGATTGAAACTTTAGCATGTCTGGAGTAATCTAGTCCAGATTTGAGATCTCTAGGTGAAGTGGTTTTGGATCTGGACCTGGTCTAATGTGGTCTACATGCGAGAAAAGCAGTGAAATTGCCCTTTAAAGCATTTTCACAAATTGAATAAAACTTTCACAAATCTGAAACTATGTTTGATTGAAACCTTAGCCTCTGTGGAGTAATCTAGTCCAGATTTGAGATCTCTAGGTATAGTGGTTTTGGATCTGGACCTGGTCTAATGTGGTCTTGATGCGAAAAAAGCAGTGAAATCGCCCTTTAAAGCATTTTCACAAATTGAAAAAAGCTTTCACAAATCTGAAACTGTGTCTGATTGAAACTTTAGCATGTCTGGAGTAATCTAGTCCAGATTTGAGATCTCTAGGTGAAGTGGTTTTGGATCTGGACCTGGTCTAATGTGGTCTACATGCGAGAAAAGCAGTGAAATTGCCCTTTAAAGCATTTTCACAAATTGAATAAAACTTTCACAAATCTGAAACTATGTTTGATTGAAACCTTAGCCTCTGTGAAGTAATCTAGTCCAGATTTGAGATCTCTAGGTGTAGTGGTTTTAGATCTGGACCTGGTCTAATGTGGTCTACAGGCAAAAAAAGCAGTGAAATCGCCCTTTAGAGCATTTTCACAAATTGAAAAAAGCTTTCACAAATCTGAAACTGTGTCTGATTGAAACTTTAGCATGTCTGGAGTAATCTAGTCCAGATTTGAGATCTCTAGGTGAAGTGGTTTTGGATCTGGACCTGGTCTAATGTGGTCTACATGCGAGAAAAGCAGTGAAATTGCCCTTTAAAGCATTTTCACAAATTGAATAAAACTTTCACAAATCTGAAACTATGTTTGATTGAAACCTTAGCCTCTGTGGAGTAATCTAGTCCAGATTTGAGATCTCTAGGTATAGTGGTTTTGGATCTGGACCTGGTCTAATGTGGTCTTGATGCGAAAAAAGCAGTGAAATCGCCCTTTAAAGCATTTTCACAAATTGAAAAAAGCTTTCACAAATCTGAAACTGTGTCTGATTGAAACTTTAGCATGTCTGGAGTAATCTAGTCCAGATTTGAGATCTCTAGGTGTAGTGGTTTTGGATCTGGACCTGGTCTAATGTGGTCTACATGCGAGAAAAGCAGTGAAATCGCCCTTTAAAGCATTTTCACAAATTGAATAAAGCTTTCACAAATCTGAAACTGTGTCTGATTGAAACTTTAGCATGTCTGGAGTAATCTAGTCCAGATTTGAGATCTCTAGGTGCAGTGGTTTTGGATCTGGACCTGGTCTAATGTGGTCTACATGCGAGAAAAGCAGTGAAATCGCCCTTTAAAGCATTTTCACAAATTGAAAAAAGCTTTCACAAATCTGAAACTGTGTCTGATTGAAACTTTAGCATGTCTGGAGTAATCTAGTCCAGATTTGAGATCTCTAGGTGAAGTGGTTTTGGATCTGGACCTGGTCTAATGTGGTCTACATGCGAGAAAAGCAGTGAAATTGCCCTTTAAAGCATTTTCACAAATTGAATAAAACTTTCACAAATCTGAAACTATGTTTGATTGAAACCTTAGCCTCTGTGGAGTAATCTAGTCCAGATTTGAGATCTCTAGGTATAGTGGTTTTGGATCTGGACCTGGTCTAATGTGGTCTACACACGAAAAAAAGCAGTGAAATCCCCCTTTAGAGCATTTTCACAAATAAAATAAAGTATTTTCAAATCTAAAAAGTGTTTCAGACAGCGTTAAGGCTTTGCCTGAAATGCCTAACAGCTTCCACAACAGTAAGAGGTGCAAAAAACGGCGATTCGGTAGCTCAGTAACGTGAATTAACTTTCACTTAAGTTCCCCTTAACTTTCCCCTTAACTGGCGAATCGGAAGCTGCGAATCGGAAGCTAACTTCAGCGTCGTCGTTTTGGTAGTCTTATCTGTGGCCATGCATCATATTTCACAAGCTGGTCATATGTTTAGCAGCAAAATACAGCAGTGAATACTTCACTCTGAAATGTTGAAAAAGGCTAGTAACTTATGGAGCAGGAAGATTAGCTCACACAAACTAGAAACTGGAATTTAAAAAAGTGTACTGTTCTTAAGCATAGACTGTAGACAACTGGGCATACGTTGATAATGTTTTTTTGGTAATGTTTGTTTGTTTTTCTCACCATGTAACCTCCCCACACATACAGCAGGTTTTCCTCCACCACAGCCGTGTGTCCGCTCCTCTCCCGGGCCACCAGCTCTGAGCAATGCCTTTCAAGTGCAGAATCCATGGCTGGCTACTATAAATAGAAAAGGAAGTCGTACCTTTAAGCCTAAAATGATCAAATATGTCTAAAAATGTCACCTACCTACGTAGTTCGACCTTTATAGTAAGGAGAGCTTTATAGTAAGGGAGGTAATAATTGCGTGCAGAGCTGACACAAGACAAGCGTTCAGTCCCTTCCTGTTGTTGCTGTTATCGTTTACAGTATTTATATAAAATTCGGAATCTACACAACATCATATTCAGAGAGCTGACGTTAACGTTACATAGCGGCAGGTAAACAACTTTCAAACGGTATCCACAATACGTAAAAATTCAAAACAAATGTGTCAACAAATACAAAAACAAACATACTCACGGGTCACAGCACACTGTCAGATGTCCTACAGTTTTTTTCTCATGTTGTGAACACCTAAAAAACACGATAGGATAAAGCCTCGTTCAAGTCCAATAGGATGTGTCACAGTATCTACAAAATAAAATACAACTTCCGGTCCCTCTCTCTTTCGAAATAAAACCACTACATTGAGACCAAATTGTTTTTTTTTAAATGTTATTTTATTAAATAAATCAATTTCCAATTATGAAATAAATAATTATATAAACAAAATCTGATGAATATATGATTTTTTTGAAATAATTCAATTATTTCTATATTGTGCTTATTATTAAGTAATTCAGTTATTAAATTATATTACATAGGCTAGTTAATTATGATGATTCTCACAATAATTTATTTATTGTATGTTTTCTTGATTGATAGACGAAAACTACATGTTAAAACGTGACATTTCGAAAAAAAAACAGCCACTGAGAAAAATGTGTAAAAACATATCTTGGAAAAGAACAATCTGGAATAAAAATAAAAACGACCTGCAATAAAATGTCTTATTGTGAAAATAGAGAGGATGGAATCACATTACATGAACGAGCTGAGTTTTAAAATTGTGACTTTTTCACAGTCCCAGTGTTGTATAGTTTGTTGTTACTCATGAATATGATATGTTGTAATGGCCTGTTTATTAAATGCCACTGCATACATATACATTCTGATGTTGAGTTAGACTGAGTTACAGTAGGTGTGCCTTTCATTGTGTTTACGTTTGAGGCAGGGGCGTTGTTAGGATCTTGAAACATTGGGGGCTTAGCCCAGCCCATAAAACTTCATATCTTGACATAATAATTGACCCTCCACCAAGTAGCAATAGTATACTGTACTTATATGGCACAACAAAGCAACACTATTAACTGTGTCATGTCTGCTAATTTGTAATGTTGGGTCTAAATCAAACAGCCTGATTTAACAATAAAACAGCAACAGTATGAACTGGGGGATCTGGGGATACTCCCCCAGAAAATTTTGTATGTTACACACTTAGTTTCCTGCATTCTGGTGGGGGGTTTTTTGCACCATTTTCTGCATCCATTGTGGAAATTATTTATGTAAATATTCAGGTGGTCCGTATGGGGGCTGTATCTTTGTTTCACTGTTGCTTTTAAATGACTTGAAGGCTGTCAATTCTGCCCTCAGATGTTACAACTGATTGCTCTTTTGATCGTCCTTGTTGCTGAATTTTGGTCAATATTTAAGAACATTTTGATATTTTATGACCTTGTAACTAATTATTTATTCCCATCCTAAATGTGCATTTGTACTCCTGTCTGCCTTAGCCAGGACAATCTTGGAAAAATATTCTTTCTGGTTTAATAAAATATAACAATTCAAAATCTAAAATTGTAACAGAACATAATGCAGAGCAGCTCTCAGCTTTCAGATATGTTTCTCCTGTAGATCAAATTTTAATATCATCACTGCTGAATCAACACACAGGCAGGCGTGACTGATTGAGGTAACCTCTTTAAATGTGCATGTGGCACCTTTTCACTTCATCAATAATAAATTAAATCATTTTAATTCAGTTATAAACTCCTGGACTTTAATAGCTCCTGTGTTTCAGCAGGTTTTATGTTCATATTCAAAGTTCTGCACAGAATCTAACTGGGTTCTCTGACATTTCCAAAATAAAGGAATATTTTGAGAGGTCCACCTGCGTGCTGCATGGTGTGGACGGGATCCATACCATGGATTCTGCAACCTGTTGCACCA
Organism: Lepomis macrochirus; assembly: GCA_024633595.2. Classification (NCBI taxonomy): domain Eukaryota; kingdom Metazoa; phylum Chordata; class Actinopteri; order Centrarchiformes; family Centrarchidae; genus Lepomis; species Lepomis macrochirus. The sequence goes on along the minus strand of JALXJV020000022.1, from coordinate 17,615,771 downwards.
CTATCTATCCATGGTAGTGTGGTGATGTTTTGTTGTGCAGGATCACAGCCCCTATGTGTACACATGAGGAAAGGTCAAGATAGGCTATCAGAGTAAAAATGGACTGTCTGTTGCATCAGACGCTCACTGCCTGGATGAGCTCATTTGAAGCAAAATGCAGATTAGGCCTACAGACTGGTTCAGTTATAAAAGGTATGAATGAAAAATGTAATGAAATTAGCTTCAGCTAGAAGTAACAGCAGCACAAAAAAAGTCTGTAATATTGAGGCACTTTGCTGCACCGGCAACTATTTAGAGCAAATTTTTTCCCTCCCTTAACATTGGCCACATTTTGTCCACGACTGATGTGAACTGTGAGTGATTGACCGCCTCCTATATGAGCCAGCTCCAGAATCGCCTGAGCCAGAGCCGTTTTAATTTCAGCACCTCTGATAAAGTTCAGCTCACAGCTTCAGGTGGAGCAGAGAGGACAGACACAGAGCTACAGCTGGATCATCTTATTCTCCGCTAACTTGTCCAGGGTGTACCCCGCCTTTCGCCCAATGTCAGCTGGGATTGGCTCCAGACGCCAGCAACCCTATAGGATAAATGGTTGATGGATGGATGGATGCATATGGGGAGTTTCTTTTCAGCAGCAATTTCCACAAGAAAATTTTTAAATGACAATAGAATATTTTGTCATTCAATTCTGCACACGTCATACTATTTTGAATTTAAATGTATTCAATATTCTTATCATACACTGTGTTTTAAGTTATATATCCAGATCTCATCACTGGGTGCAGCAAGATGTTTTCTGGAGCAACTGATACAACTTGTTTATTACTATGAAAATATGTAATAAGTCTTGAACCTGTCACTGAAATTTGTTGCCAGTTTATTAGGTACACCTATTTAAAACTAAATCAATCTAATACAAAAGTACTGCAATAAATCATCAGTGATCATACAGCTGAGTCAATACCTCTGTAAAAGAGTTTCAACAAAAAACTCTTGTGTTAACACTGGATTAAATATAGCTTTGTGCACTTAATAAACTGGCAACTGAGTATATATCAAAAAATGTTTAGAACATGACATGCTTGAAAACCAAAACTCACCAAAAAATCCACGACTAACGTGATACTGGAAACACTACACCAATTCGGACATCCATTCATCCTACCCTGAACCTACCAGTGGTGTCAAACACAAAGAAAATGTTATAACAGCTTCCGGTCCTCTTAACTTATCAAAATAATATCCCTTTAAATGACCACAGTTGACTGCTGAAAGTCACCTTATACAAATAAAAATACGAAAATTTATTGAAAGCAATCATACATTCAAAATACAGTAACATGTATGCACCTACATGAATAAATCCAGGAAATATGGTGCTAGGGCATTAAAAAGAAACAAACAAAAAAAACCACATCTGAACAGCAGACAGAAAATTGCGGTAGGAAAGTCCTAAGGAAAAATAACAGTAAAGAGGAGAGGAAACGGTTCAGGGGTCAAGTAATTAATGTTAAAATTGTTATAGATAAATTGTTTGAGTGCTGCTTTTCTTTATTTTCCTTAGACAGAGGAGGGCGGGATTCATCAGCGGAAGTGATGCAATACATGCGGAAGTTGACATTTAGCGCCAAGACTTGAGTTGGACAGTGACGTTAACAACCATGGATGTCGTTCGCAAAATAAAGACAAAAGTGTCCGGTGGCTTCAAGATGCGGGGGCTTATACTACGACCGTATGTACTTTTTTGTAAATGGTATTATAAATTGTATTGTACAGGCTTTTGCTAATGTTACTGACGGCAAGATACTAACACAATAATGTTGTCACCTCGATTCCCTGGACGCCGTGCTTTCTACTTAATTTTTACCAGACTGTGGTTTTGTTAGATTTTCATGTTTTGTTGATTGTACTGATTGTACCTTGGTGTCTTTTATTGCTTAACTTGATCTAACAGCTCTCTGCGGTTACAATTTAACTGATATTTGAACTGCTTTTATTCTTGCACTCTTTTCAGAGATTAACTAGGCTAAGTAGAAAATATATTTTGGCAATTTTAACGTACTTCACCTGGTTGCAGGAATTAACCTGGCCTTTTCTCATACACTTACACTCCTTTCAGTGATTAAACTTCAACTGACATTTCAACTCCTAAAGTGCTTTAAATTAATCTGTAACAATTATCTCCATCTAACAAGCACAAAATGCTTGAAACACTTCAAACTTTATGTCTGTTATGATTTTCAGTCAAACAAGGAGGGTTAAATCAAGGGCAACAAGTCCAGTTGGTCTTGATGTAACCCTCCTATGTATAACATGTTTATATTGTTATTAAGCCCCAAGAAATTAAGAAATTAATTGAGAAGTTTCAAATGTTTCCAGTGAAATTTTTCAATTAAAGCAAGCACCATCACATTCTGTTGATGAAATTTGGCATTTTGTAGTTTTCTAGCAGCAGTCAAAAGGAAAAACAACAACATAATATGCATGTTTTCTTCCTTTGTGTTACAGTGAAGCCAGCAGATATCTTGTGGAGGTGCTGGAGTCTGTCGTTCCTTCTGAACTGGATGATGTTATTGAAAGGGTCCTGGATGCAGTGGAAAAGCAACCGTGTAAGTACAGCACTACCAGTCACTACATATCACAGTGTGTTTAGTGCACTGCCGTGTGCAGCACTTATGTGTAACGTTTGTGTTTTCCAACAGTGTCCTCTAGTATGATAGAGCTGTCTGTGGTGGAAAGTGCTGTACAGGATTGCACTCAGTCTTGTGATGAAACCATGTAAGTGTGTGTGTTTTTTATTCTACTGATAAATTAGTAAAATGATTAAATAATTTTCTGTCATCATTTAATCTTAGTTTTAAGGTGCACCAAGTTTTGAGTTGAATAGATATTTTTAATATTTAATCATGATGCAAGTTATGTAGTTAAATATAAGACAGCATTAATATCTTTTATTGAACCTTTTTTAAAACAAACCTTACAGTTGAAACATAGGTAGAAGTTGAATTCACCTTAATGTGTAGGCTGTGTTACTAGTCACATCGTAGCTATATTGTAATAATGCAATAATAACACTACAAATTCAAATTGGCTATTTTATATCTATTCAATGTACAAGTGTATATATAGCAGCGTTATCAGCTTTTTTGTCCTGTAGAACCTCTTACAAATAACAGTTTACCTCTCTTCCAGAGATAATGTTTTCAACATCATTGGAGCCTTTGATGTGCCCAGATACATTTACAGTGTGGAGCGGAAGAAATTTGTTCCGTGAGTAAAGGGGACAGTTTCTTTCTCCTTTGTGATTTTTGCTGCTTGTGTTAGGCCTAGTGTGTATGCTTAATGTACCGTTTGTTCTACTGCTGCTTGCAGGCAACGTTTTTAAAGTTTTCACTTTGGCTTTTCTTCTCTCCAGCATTAGTATGACAAGCCATCCACCCTCCAGTCTGTGTGGTTTGGCCAAAGACAAAGCTGAGCTCTTCAGGGAGCGCTACACTATCTTACAGCAGGTTAGTGAGCTCTGTTCATTATCCAGACTGGGAAACTGACCCACACTGTTTTTTTCCAGTATGTATAGCTTGCTTGTTGTATTCATGCAGACATGTTTTTTGTAGCGAACACATCGGCATGAACTCTTCACCCCACCTGCTATAGGAGCTGCTGTTGAAGAGGGTCAAAACAAATTTCAGGTAACAAATTTTAAACCACTATAATGACCACCAAGGTATTTATTTTACTTGAGCCATGACATTTATAAGTATTTAGCTGCTTTGATAGTAGTTGGAGATTGAAAATTTAACACATTGCACTGTTTTGCATTTGAATAGTGTTTGTAATTTTGTTCTTTTTGTGATTTGTTTTCTTTAGCTCAAGACAATTGAAGCACTGCTTGGTAGCACAGCTAAACTGGGAGATGTGATTGTACTGGGGATGGTCACACAGCTGAAAGAGGCGAGTTAATGATATTCCATGTTCCAAGTTGTTGGAGGTCTGTTTACCTGTACAATGTAGTTTCTGAAACATTTCTTCATTTTCTTTTAAAGGGTAAATTTTACCTGGAGGACCCAAGTGGAACAGTACAGCTTGACATGTCCAAAGCAATATCCTTTCCTTTAGATGTTTGTTGGACAAAAATGACTTTATAATATGTAATATTTTAGTTGCTTTTAAAATAGATGTATTCCTTAACTGGGTTTTCACCAGTTTCATAATGGCCTGTACACAGAATCCTGCTTTGTACTGGCAGAGGGTAAGATAACAGTAAAGAAAATTAAAACAAGACAGAAGTACTCCAGAAGTAAAGTTTTGCCCTTTGTCCTTTAGGTTGGTACGAGGACTCAGTTTTTCACGTCAATGGCTTCGGGTTTCCACCAACAGAGTTGTCATCAGCCACAAGGTCAGGAAAAGATTTCAGGCAAACTTTCATTGCAAGTTTAAGTACTGAGCTGTGAGTGTAATGTTATGCGCAGCGTGACATTGTATATTGGGGTAAGTGTGTAGCTTTTCACATGTTGAAATTACAGCAAAGGTAAAGCAGAATTTGGTGTCACATCTGTGAAGTCATTTTACCTTGATTTTGCAAAGCGGTAAAAATATCATTGCCAAATATTCTTAACTTAAGTGATGAAGTCAACTACATGATGTACTAATTTATAAATGTTTGAGGTTTAAGTTTAGCATTAAGTTATCATTTACAAGATACTTACCTCTTGAAAAATGTAATTTATAAAGGACATTGCTACATTTGAAACAACAGTACTGGTGAGGTTCACAGGCACTGCTATAGCTTAAAGTGAATCCTGCATTGTTCTTTGAGCACCATAGACACTCTTTCTACACCCTCACTGTGTTCCTTTGCTTCATTGCCAGGGCATACTATGGCAACATTAACTTCTTTGGTGGTCCATCCACCACTTCGGTGAAAGCTTCAGCCAAACTGAAGCAGCTGGAGGAGGAGAATGAGGATGCCATGTTTGTAGTTGTTTCTGATGTGTGGCTGGATGATGTTGAAGTGATGGAAAAGCTAAACCTCATGTTCTCAGGTCCAGTATTGCATCATAGTCTTAGAACCTTACAGTTCAAGAATCTGCACTTTATAGGGCAACTGTCACATTTAGCTGTTTTTTTTCTAAACAGGCTATGCTTCAATGCCTCCCACCTGTTTCATTTTGTGTGGTAACTTCTCTTCTGCCCCTTATGGAAAAACACAGATCAAATCACTCAAAGGTGAGACTTTTGGGTCCTCGTCACTGATAACCTACTATAGATTTTAAGACCTCTGTGTGTAACATGGATAAATAGACTTGAGCCTTTCAGAAGCTAATTCATTTTTGTCTCTTTAGAGTCACTGAAGGCTCTTGCTGATGCTATATGTGCATATCCCAGCATTCACAGCAGGTAGGATCTGATGGAACTGTTACTGTAGTTTGCTCTGCTCTTTTTTATTTATTCAATTTTTCAATGTGTTTGATATAAACATGTTCACCCCACACCTGCAGTAGTCGCTTTGTGTTTGTTCCTGGCCCTGAAGACCCTGGCCCAGGCACCATCCTGCCAAGGTAAACTTTCAGAGACATCTGCTTTTTAACAGCATTATGTGAGTTTTGTTAGTTGTTTGGATGCAAATATAGATAAATATGTTCCCCTTAGGCCTCCCTTGGCCGATCACATCACGGAGGAGTTCAGACAGAGGGTGCCATTTTCAGTGTTCACTACTAACCCATGCAGGTAAAACATATGAGGCTTTTATTTAATGTCAAAATCTTTAAGTGATCAGGGTTTTGGTGTACACAAGTTTGGTTTGTATGCCAGACTCATGACATTTTGGCTGGGTGTTTTTGTACTTAGAAACTAAAAGTGACCTGCTGTGTATTTTCCTGTCAGGATTCAGTACTGCAGCCAGGAGATCGTTATTATCAGGGAAGACCTGGTCAACAAGATGTGCAGGAACTGCTTTCGGCTGCCCAACAACAAACTTGACATTCCAAACCATGTGGGTTTTAGCTTCTCTGAACAAACACTAACCTAATATTACGTTCCATTTACCTCGGAAGTCGGGGTCCAGAGCTGAGAATGATGTCACAGCCAACTTGACTGCATTCCAGTTAACAAGTTGGAAAACCTCGCTCAGCCAGGCATTGTTTACAACTAGCCAGGTTAGCTATTGCTACGCCAGTTGATTAAAAAAACCCTCATTGTGCAATATTAACTCATACTAAACACTGCAGCAACATATCCACTGACAGTTGGACAGCACTTTGTGTCGAAAATTTATGAGACACAATTACACAGAAGTAAACGGTATTAACCACAGCTTTCACCAACTGTTGATACTCAGAGCAGCCATCTTGGATCACAGAGTCAGGGTAATGCGATACTCCCGACTTTCCAAGTCGGAAATCCGACTTAAGGGGGCGTTGCCTTTGAAATTTCTGACTTTGAACTCGTAAATTCCGACTTCCCATGTCAAATGGAACGCACCATAATATCGGAGTGAAATGTATGTCAGCAGACATTGAGATAGTAAGTAGTAGTTGTGTTATATTTACCTTTTGTACATAGTATTTTAAGTATTAGTCATTCTTTCTGCTGCAAGTGCTCCTGAACTAGCAAGTTGTTTCAGTTATCTTGGTCATTTCTGACAAAACACAATGTGAAATGTCTTATTTTTGTAAATAAATAATCTTGTCTTTCGCTCCTGCTCTCCCCAGTTTGTTAAGACCATCCTATCCCAGGGTCACTTGACTCCACTGCCTCTGTATGTAAGTCCTGTGTTCTGGGCATACGACTACTCCCTGCGTGTCTACCCAGTCCCCGATGTCATCATCTTTGCAGACAAATACGACCCCTTCAGCATCACAAACACAGACTGCCTCTGTGTCAACCCGGTGAGAAACAGAAGAAACCCAAGCCCTAAAGATTATCCTTAGACAGAAAATTAAAAAGTATTTTTCCACCTGGCCTTTGAAAGATAAATAATTGTCTTGTCTCATAGTGGACCTCTTTTTGTCTCTAATATAATTTTGCCAATAATTTATTTCTACAGGGCTCATTTCCAAGAAGTGGCTTCACTTTTAAGGTGTACTACCCATCCAACAGAACTGTTGAGGACAGGTGAGATGTTTCTTGAAGTTTCACTATTCTCTCCACATCATTCACTACAGATAACTAGTTTCAGTCATCATTAATGTTTGTACCAATGACTTTTGTTCTCATGTGTTCACAGCAAACTTCAAGGACTGTAAAGAAAATCATGGATTTATAAGTGGTTTGGCTCGATTTGTACATTGCTTTTGTATGATACAGTATGCTTAAAATCAATTAGTAATCAAACCATTGTAGTGTTTTATTTTGTAAGTATCTGTTTGTATGTTCTGTCATTATTAATAAAGGTTTTACTCTGAACATCCTGACATTTTTGTGTATGCACAATACTCAACCCTAGTTTGAGAAATCTGTCTAGAAGGTAAGCAAGCTTGAGTTTCTTAATGAAACTTAAGTCATCATAGTGGTGATAATTCCAAATTAGGATTTTGATTCTTCATATGTGTAAGCAATTTAATATAGCTATTAAACAAGTGTTATTACTTTTATTACTACCCAGCTCATTATGGAGAGATGTAACATAAGATATGGATTGATAATGAGATGGAAATGACAACTGAAATGAAAACTGCTAGGCAATAGCGTGTTTAAATTTAAAGTGAGCTTTGAACAACAAAAGCAAAAAAAGAAGAGCTACACAGTGCTGACAAACAGCTGCAAAACAATAGAACAAAAGAGGGTCTTATCCAAAGACAGTTAAATAGCTCTTGGCTCAAAATACACTGGTGGTAACAAAAGTAGGTCAGCACCCATAAGCTTACAAAAAACAGAGCAACCAAACTAGCAGTTACTCTACAAACACAGACACTGAGGTCTTAACCAAGAGTGTCCAAAACTTTGTTCTCTACAACAAAACGGAATTACAAAGGATCAATGCACTGACTGAAGCCACTCTGACAGGCAAGGGTCAGGGCAATACTACAAAGCACAAACGCACTCGAGACTTAACACTGATGCAACACAACCCAAGTATTTTAGGACTCGATGAGATAACTGCATGTTTTCTAGGAGAGCTGACAACCTGCAAAAGCTTTTAAACCACACTACAGAGAAGAAGAATACTCTTCTTCTGATTGGATAACCGTGGACATCACTTAATTCCCTGATCCATCCGATAGCAAGTAATACCCAGGCTGGTGTTGTCGATACCTATACCAATACTTTTTACACATTTAATTACTAGTTTAATGTCACCTCCCCTCCCTTCCATTTCTGTATTCATGAGGACTCATTCCAAATAATAGAAGCTGTATGATAATGAATAATTATAATATATATATATTCTTAGAACTGCCGATTCATAATATTATTGTGACTTAATCTCAGATGTTTAGCTAAGTTTGCGATATTGCCAAAGTATTTCACTATCTTTGCACACAGCGTCATTATTTCACAACTACAATACCGCCGGACGTGAGTGCTTCAACAGTCAACTATAATAAGTATTCAATCGCGAGAAATGTAAAGACCTCCTCACAGAGCCGTAGCGCAAGCGTGAGTTTAACAGGCGGAAGGAGAAGTAGTTCCTGTCAACACAGACTATTCACAGACCATCCTGGTGATAATAAGCTGAACTAACCCATCGCCGTTAAACTAACCTAACCAACGTCTACGTGTGCTAGCCGATCAGAAGCAGAGTTGTAGAAAATCTGGTGATGTACAAATAACGCGTTTTACTGGTATGGTGGTAAATGGTTTTAAGCGGACCTTAACAAGATGGCGGGTCTAAGACGTCAACAACTTCCGGTCGTGCCCCCAAAAATGCTTGCAATGACCTCACATACATGTCGTACTGCTTTTGAAATGTACATGAAAACAAACATCTGACAAGGTAAGATAGCGACAGGTGCGGATAGATTTTATCCAGATCTGCAATCACATGCAGGTTAGCTTCGAAAGCACCGTGGCCGATATCATTTTAGGACCTTATTACACCGACTCGTTCGAGTGTTTTGCATTATGAAGTTCACAAACGCTCTGTAACGTTAGCAAACGGCAATTAACAGTTTAAGGATTTTTGAACACAACCAGTTCACTTGGGTCTTCAGTTAGTTTTATCTCTAAGACAAAGGCTAAGCTAACAGCCAACGCTCATTTAGTAACCTAAATAGTTAAGCCAAACAAAGTAGGTCAACAGTAATCGTGCTGCTATAACGCTATCTGGTCCATTGTCCCGAATTATAGTTATGGTATCTATAAATGCAAAATTCTTGCAACTTCACTAAAAAGCTGAGGCATAGATCAGTAAACACGCTTTATATATTAAGAACATGCCGAGGTTGTTGTCTTTTTCTTTTCAAAATGGCTGAAATTGCTTAATTTCCTTAACGATGCATCCAGTCTGTTGAATGTGGGTCGTTTTAACTTACTGTTATGCTACTTTTAGATTATTGGACTAAGTAATAAGTAAATTAATAATCCTTTCAGGCCAAACCTAGATGATTTCTCCCTCTCTCACATCTTGCCCTGATAGAGAGACTGACATGGCAGAGAGAATGGCAGAGATGGAGGAAGACATTGGAGATGTGCCAGCCGGAGAGGATGACAATGACTCAGACAGAGATGAAGATGACAGGCTGTTTGCTTGGATGGTAAATGACGATATGGATGAGGACGAGGAAGAAGAGGAGGTGGAGGATGAACAGCCCTTGGACACTGAAGCATCCGAATCGTTTGAGTTGGATACCCCAGCTGAGCGCAGTGGTCATATAGCAGTGGTTGACAGAAACATCATGTATGTGTGGGGTGGATACAAGGTAGGGAGTGTATTAGATCCTACATCTGCATTTTTATTATATTTATTAACGTTTCCCGCACTCAGCATATTTGTTTAAATTATATTGTATTCCCCCTCTGTGCAAGAATTCTCAAAACAACGGATTCTATGACTTGTACCTGCCGAGAAGTGAGATCTGGACATACAACATGGAGTCAGGAGTATGGTAATAGCTGTTAGATTAAATATGTCATTTGCATGCAAAGTCGACAAAATAAAGAAAACCTCAATGTTCACAGGACAAAGCATTTAGCCGGAGGTAACCTGCACACATCCATGTCAGGCAGCTGTGGGGTTTGTGTGGATGGAGTCCTCTACCTATTTGGAGGTCATCACACCATGGGAAACACAAATAGGGTACAGTTTGTCTATTAAATTAAGCAAATTTTTTAACATCCAGATTTCATTTTTTTTAAATGAGTGCATGATGTGTAAACATAAGACCTTGAGGCAGGTCAGCCTGCTGAGTTTGCGATCACCTTTCAGATCTCCTGCATTCTGTGCTGTGCTTTGCAGATCTACCGCCTGCCCCTGAGAGCTCCCAGCCTCGTTTGGGAGGAAATGAGGGATCTGAAAGGACTCCCTCCATCCTGCAAGGACAAGCTAGGGTGCTGGATTCAGAAGAACAGGTAAAGGATGACTTTATCTTCCCTGCACCCCCCAGATTTGTTATGCTAAAAAAAATCTAATTTTAATTCTCAAAACCCAGGTATTCATACTCTTATGTGTTTTTCAGTGGCCAATGCCAATATTTATGCCAATGGTCATCTTTTGGACAGCTATCAAGTCAGCAGTCTTCTGCATGATTGTGTAGCCTACAGAACTAGACTGAGAGACCATTTAAAGGCCTTTGCAGGTGTTTTGAGTTAATTAGCTGATTAGAGTGTGGCGCCAGGTGTCTTCAATATTGAACCTTTTCACAGTATTCTAATTTTCTGAGATACTGATTTTGGGGTTTTCCTTAGTTGTCAGTTATAATCATCAAAATTAAAAGGAGTTTCACTTTTTGAATGGAATTACTGAGAGAAATCAACTTTTGGATTATATTGTAATTATATGACCAGCAGTATATTAAACCCTAGCCAGTAATAGTGTTGGATTAGATTTGCTGTCATTTTTATGATGATATATCAGCCTCATGAGTGCAGGTATTGGCCGGTGCAGATTATATCAAAATAATCCCAAAATGTCATATGTCGGCTAAAAGATTAATCAGACTATCACTACTTATGACCCAATGTGCTTGGGAAAGGGTAGCATGTTAAAAAGTTTCAGCAAGCTATTCTTTGTTGACAAATAAGCTCCCAGATCCCCAGTAGGAAGCTTCAAGATCCCAATTCAAAATGCTGTACATATTCTTTTCCATGTGTCGCCAAGTGCCCATGGTGGGATTTGTTGTAAATGCTCTATATGAAAAGTGCAACGAGATAACTTTTGTTATGAATTGGCGCTATATAAATAAAACTGAATTGATTGCATGGCTAATTATGACTTCAGTGAAGACAATCTTTTGACACAAAATATTCATTTAAATAAGTTTAAATTTAGAAGCAAGCTTACCAACTTTCCCTCAAAGTCTAGTCAATTTTGAATTTTAGCCAGCTGAGGCACTGATCAAATATCATAAATGAACTGAAACTAGGTTTCTTGAGTGTTGAATGACATTAAATGTTGGCCATTAAGAACTGGGTTTCAGCCATGTGATCATGTTAACCATAGTTTGGGTGATTAACACACAACAGATACATAAAGGTAATTACATTTATATTTTTAACTTGAGCAGTATTTTAAATGTTTTGTCGGATATTGTTTCCGCAGACTAATATTCTTTGGGGGCTATGGCTATGCTGCACAGGGACCTCATCAAGGGACTTTTGAATATGATGAATCGTCTTCACTTGTGGTATGCAAACAAAAATCCTCTTCACATAACAAACACTGACTTTAAATGCTGAATCTTTTAATCAGTATATATTTTTACATTTCATTATTTTAAAAGAAAAGCTGCCCCTTTATAGCAAGTTATTAATAAAAGCTTGAGTGTTTGAGACACTGATGTATAACATTTGTTTTAAAAAAAAGAAAGAAGTTTTTTTTGTTTGTTTTTTGCTGCTGCAGTGGGACAGCCCTGGGAGAGGCTGGAACAACCACATCCATATCCTGGACCTGGAGACATCTACATGGAGCCAGCCTATCACTACGGTAAACACATGCACAGATGCTACCAACTTTACCTCACACAAAAAAAAACATGCAGGTGCGTGTTTACATGTTTTTTCAGATATACTGGAACTCTTTAGGATTACTAGATTAAACACTGAAAATGATTTGACATTAACATTTTCTCTGTGTTGGTATGGCCTGATGTAGGGGAACACCCCATCACCCAGAGCAGCTCATGCCTGTGCCACAGTTGGCAACAGAGGCTATGTGTTTGGGGGACGATACAAGGTAAGGAAAATAAAACTAACAATGCAACATGTGTGTGTGTTGAGCCTCTTTTGTTGTGAATTCATGCCATGTGGTTGACATTGTGGATTTTGCCTACCTCTGCAAAAGTGTATCCCAGATTTGTAAATTCCTACTCCCATCTCCATTGTTCCACAGAACTACAGGCTAAACGACCTGTACTACATTGACCTGGACACATGGGAGTGGCATGAAATGTAAGTGTTCTTTTCATTTATGTAGGTCTTCCTGCAGAATAATAAGACAAATTAAAATCTATATTATCAGGACACCTTTTGCGAAGGACCGGAGGGGATTGATGCTCATTATTAAGACCGTTATCCTCTAACATGCATCTGAAGTTATCCATCATCTATCAGTTGTTGTGTACCTACTCCAATGTTACCTTCTGACCCTTCCGCCCCCCTGCCTTGTTTTTAGGAACGTTCCCCAACATGGTCCTGTGGGCCGGTCTTGGCACTCCTTCACTCCTGTGTCACCAGACCACATCTTCTTATTTGGAGGTTTCACCACAGACAGGGAGACACTGAGTGAGTCTTAACGCTTGTTCTGGAGTAGCAAATAAATCCTGGCCACCTCAAAATGGTCGCTGGTCTCAGGTAGGTATCCTCTGTTTTTCAGGTGACGCTTGGTTGTACTATGTGAGCAAAAATGAATGGAAGCCTTTCAAACACAGTCACACAGAGAGACCAAGGTAATTCTCTCATCTTACATTTGTGAACACTAAGGTTTGTGTGCTTGTAGATAAAGTTCCCGGGGGATGACAGCTCATTTGTATGAAGGTTTTTGAAAAATGTTAAGCAAACACACAGTGTGTAGACAGTTGTTGAAATTGTACTGTGTGTATTTCAGGTTGTGGCACACAGCGTGCTCCGGTCCTGATGGGGAGGTGTTTGTGTTTGGAGGGTGTGCCAACAACCTGTTGTCCCACCGCAGAGCTGTAAGCTGCAAGTCATGTCTTGATATAACTTTTTTTTTTTTTTTTTTACATACATTAAAAGCTTTTCTACTGAATTTGACTATTTTATTTTTTTTACTTAACAGGCTCACAGCAATGAGTTACTAGTTTTCAACGTTCATCCTAAATCACTAGTTCGGTGAGTGTGCAGAAGTGAAGGTGATGCTCTACAATTGGACTTTATTTTACACCTGAAACTGATACTTTGTGCTTATATTTTTCTCCCCCCACTCCCCAGGTTCTGTATGGAGGCCGTCCTACAGCACAGGGAACGTTTGTCTAGTTACTGGGACTGCTTGCCTAAACACCTCCTGCACAGCCTCAAACAGAGAATGGCACGTGTCAACACACTGGGCTCCTAGGCTGAAAGGGAAGCCATGAATGTAGTCCGGAGGATTACAGGTGTGTGTGTGTGAGAGAGTGTGTGAGAGAGTGTGTGAGATCAGTTACACCCTCAAAGCAGGTAGTCCTATTGGTGTGTTAGTTTAATGTGTGTACATACATAAAAAAAATCTCTAAGCAATAGTGAACAGCTCTGGAACTGTTGGAAATAAGTACTGATTGGCACACGAAGGTTCACAGGAGGTCCTCCATTACCCTTTTCTGTAATATGCTGAACTCTTGCAAAGAAAGAACCTTTTTAGTGGAGTATCTGTGATGAAAGTCCTGCACTACTTTCAGGTTAGTTTCTGTTCAGCTTACTTTTTTCAGGAGAACTTCTTTTATTACTGCTTCTTAAAAGCTAACATGTAATATCATGGTTTTGTTTCCATATTTGAAGATAAATGTATCCCTGCTTCTGTACTGGATAAGAAAACAGGAAGCTGGAGTTTTTTGTTGATTAATGCTAATAAAAAAATCCTTATTTTATCTAAAAATAAGGTGTTAAGATTGTACTAGTTAGTGCAGTAGGAGATACCTGCTCTGCTCAGACTATGGACAGAAAACTTCACTGCTGTAGGTATACAAGAGTCAAGGGTAAAGTTCTGTCTCCTGTAAACAAACAGATATGTCAGTCACTTGCTTAAACAGAACCAACATTAAATATGTGTCTAATGTCTTAACACTAAATGCCATGGTGCAAGGCTGAAAGCTTTTTTTTTTTTTTTTGGGAGCCTGTTGCTTTAAAGATTCCTATAACCAATGTTTGGCACAGTGTTGAATATTGGATAGTTTTCACAGACCTAATACTACTGCTTTGTTATGCAAGACTATCTACTTTGAAGCCACAGAAATGTTCATTCTTAGTTTATACATACACTTGTGAGGAAATATAGGGGTTCTCGTTCTCAAAAAAAGGCTTTTTAATTGTAATGAATGGCTCCTGTAGCATTTTAATTTAATCAACTTAAATACTGCGAGTGTATTGGATGTTGACCCACGTTGCACTGAAATGCCTAATGTCAGTAGGGCTTTGTTTGTATTTGCCTGGTTTGCACAATGTCCCCTTGGTGTTTTTATTGTAGAATACAATGCATAATGTTACTTTATACTCGATGAATAAACGCATACCATAAACTGTTCTGTTCAGCTTTGTTAATGTACACGTTTTTATTTCAAACAAATTGTTGGTCAACAAATACAATAAATCTTTAAAATAGATTGATTCATATCCGAACAAGAACACTGTACTGTGACAATCAGATCTTACAATGTAACTGTTTGACATGTAGATGAGTCCCACTGAACTGTACTTCTGTGTTGAATACCGTAATTCCACACTTCTTGCGTCTGTGTTCACCAGTCTCATTTCTTCTTGGCAGCCAGCAGGTTTGGAGCAGATACTTTAACTTTGCCTGGCATATTTCTGGACAGATCAGTATCCTGCAACACAGGATGAAATGAGAGGGGACACAGTTTGAATTATAACAAAGAAAAACAAACTACTGTTCTTTTTTTACAATTTAATTATTTCTCTTTGGTCTAACAGATAAGCAGCACATCTTTACATTTAAGCTGGAAACTGAATGTTTATCATAAATAAATCATAATAATTCAAGTCATTGAATTATTTAATTATTAGTGCAGATGATTTTTCCAATTGTAAATCCACAGTTGATTTACTAATCAACGATTTCAACACAACAAATTATTGTAAACACTTAACAGAATTTAGTCACTTTCCACAGATAACACTAACACAAACTTCTTTACCTTGACACTGCGGAACAGGTCTTTTTCTCTGGTTGACGTCTCTTTGGCTTTCATAAAGCTTAAAACTGCAGTGCGTGCAGCTGTTAGGAAGAAAAAAAACATAATTCTAAAAGTAATAATTTTCACTGTAAAACTTTAAGCAAAGGTCTCATGTATATTCTAATGGATCACTTTTCTTACCTTTCCCTTTCTTCTGAGAACCTGGTGTCAGTTTCACCTTATGTCTGTGGAAAACAAATGACTCATTTAGCCTGAGCACTCTTCACTTTGTCTTATACACTCACAAAAAAGTTAATTGCACGCACTTGTGGCTGGAAAGGGCGGTGTATGGAGCACAGACTGGCACAGCAAACAGCAGCACATCTTCAGGATGAGGCTGGCCTGTCAGAGAGGTGAGCAGGTTCTCTGCTTCCTGAGGTAGCACAGAGGACAGCTACAGTTAGACTAATGCAGTAGTAAAATTACTGGTGGGTTAAAATGAATGATGCAGAATTAATATGCATTTATCCCTCAAATAATCTTTGAATAAATACAAATATAAAAGAGAGAATGATGATTGTCCACAGTTATATGTTTACATTAAGAGCCCACCTCTGCTCCGGGGTTGTCGTGGTCCATGTCGTCTTCCTATAAGATGGGAAAGTATTGATGATGAATAAACATAGAATACAAAGCACATGCAAAGTATGTTTTTTGCATACAGTAGTATCTAATTCTATACAAAAACACAACTTGAAAGACACCGAGGGACATTTTAAATGTTGTCTTGGCAGGTAGCTTTGTTAACATCAGACACAGTGGATTTCAGACACCGGTTGGATCGCTGATATGTCTCATGCACCTTGTCCTCCTGTTCAGCAGGACCTCCCTCCTCTCCAGGCTCTCTCTCCTCATTATCCTCCCCTCCTCCTGTCTGCTCTGGCTTCTTTGCTCCATTTTCCACGTTACGAGGTTTCTGGGGCGGTTTCTGAGAGGGTGGTTTCCTCACAGCTTCGTCTTTTCCCTTCCCCTTCTTTCCTTTCTTCCCCTTATCCTTCTCCTCCTTAGTAGAGCCAGCTGACTGTAGAAGAAAAAACAGTTGTACTGTTATTTAGTGGATCAGTAACAAGTGTGTAGACCTGAACTGCAGTTACCACTAAAAATGTTGCTGATGACAATGTCCCTGTACAGTACACAGTAACGTTGTTTTTATTCTACCTCACCCCGAGCAGCTGCATCATCAGCTCCCTGTCCTCCTCATCCTGGTCTTTGTACTTCTCTTTGATCTTCTTTAACTTGTTCTGCAGTGACAACAGGGAAGAAATACACACAGACACAACACAGACTGAATTATCAAATCAGTTGAGGTTCAATATTAATCAATCAAATATCAAAAGGTATAGCTACTGTTTATAAAACCTCAACTCTATTAGAGATGTTTCTACAGTCATTTCTACAATAGTTCTTATTGTATTACAGCATTTGATACTGAAACAATTTTGTCATTTGTGATAAAAATAATTATACCAATGTTGTTTGTCTCTGTGTCACTAGTAAATATTCTATGTTTTGTTTTTCTGTATGTTTTAGTCTGCACATATTCTTGAAGTGTATTACTGTACTGTATTACTGTTTTTAGATTTGAACACAACATCTTATCTTCACACTTCTCCCTTACCCTTTGGCCTCTTTTTAGTGGCTGCTGGGAGGGGCCTCCTCCACCTTTGGATCCCTGATCGGCTGCTGATCCACCAGGTGAAATCTCTGTCTTCTCCTCGGTGTCACACTCTTCCTGTTTCTGTTTCTTCTTCTTCTCTTCTCTAGTGGCAAAAGACAAAACCACCTGAGGATTAAATCGGCCAATCAGTTTATATGTGCTACATAAAATACAGTTTCCTACATCCACTTGTTAAGCAAAGACAAATGTCCTCAGTGTCTTAATTCGACATATTAAATGACTGCATACGGTAGTAACCAATCAAATGTCTTAACGCTACCTGTTACTGAAAGCCTCTTGTAGTATCAGTACATGATTAACTAAGTATTTTATTCCTTTCACTCACCTTCTCTGCTTGGCAGTCATGTGTTTCTTCGCCTGTGAGTCAACCTCAACCTGAACAGAATTAAATGAATAAACATATGAAGATTGAAGATATGAAGATGAAAATATTAAACTTTTAAGATTTTATTCCAATGATTTGCTGCAATGTATGTGGCCTGAGATGACAACCAAGTACCTGAGTGGTCACTTCCTTTTTGAAACCAGGGTTCTGAGCGCTCCTTGATATAAGAGGAGACAATTTCATTCAAGTACCATTCACTGTCATGTGTCAGTGATAGTTTGTGTTTGATTTGTTCCCGTGTGTAGCAGTGGGAGCATTACCTGCTGGGCTGTAAATGAGAGAGGGAGATGGTCGTATCTGGAAAGCTGAATTCTTCACTTTCTTCATTCTTCATCTCATCTTCGTTCCCACTGTCGTCCTCTCTACCGTCTCCTCCCTCTGCCTCCAGGTTGTCCTCCTCTGGAACAGCGGCCAGTTCTCCACTCGCACCATCATCCCCGTCAACCACCTTTTTGATTTTCTTTTCCGTCTCTCCGTCTCCTCCCACTCTCTCCTCACCCTGATCTTCATTGCTGCTGTCATCACCTGCGAAGGCGACGGTATCGGTTTCAACACCTGAATGTATTTGATACATACACTTTGAATTTAATTTTGTGCCTGCTACCTATCAGCTCCTCTCCCTCCTCTAACAGCTCAGCAGTTCTGGATGAGAGATCCTCCATGTCTTCCTCTAGAGTCTTCACCTTTCTCTCCCCTCTGTGCCGAAACACACTCTGCTCATCGACCTGCACGGAGACAAGCAAGAAACTTATTTTTCATTTTTTGAAGATGACAATGAGTTAAACGTGGATTCACAGCTCATGGTATTTTACCTTGAAGAGGAATCCAAAGCCCATAATCAAGTAAGAAGGTGGCAGAAAGTTTTTCTTTCCTATAGAGAAATAAATCAAATGTTAGGTCAGAAATCACCATAGCACATACACTTCTCATATTTGGCTCCGGTGCTATACAAATGTATACACTTTAAGGACCAGTGTGTAAGATTTAGGGGGATCTGTTGGCAGAATATGGCAGAAATGGAATATAATATTCATAAGTACGTTTCATTTGTGTATAACCACCTGAAAATAAGAATTGATGTGTTTTTGTTACCTTAGAATGAGCCCTTTATTTCTAAAGACAGCTGTGTTATTAATTTTTTCAAGTCCTGCCCCCAGCCTCCGATAGGCTAACCCTAAACCTACCCTACCTAACCTAACCAATCTAAGCAATGGAGGGAACGAATACTAACCAATCTGAGGCAGAGTTGTGAAAAATTTGTTGTGAAACAAAAATTAACACTGCGGATCCTCCACGGAGTCCGCCATGTTTCTCTAGTAGCCCAGAAAGGACAAACCAAACACTGGCTCTAGAGGGCCAAAGACTTTTGTGATTTTTCATGCCCACTGTAGGTTCTCCTACATGCTGGGAAGGGGATGGTGAGATGAGGTAATCAATTGGTAGCAATCTGCAACTTCACTGCTAGATGCCACTAAATCCTAAACACTGGACCTTTAAATTTTACTGTGTTGTACCTCTGATCATGAAACTTCCAGTGGTCAGGTACTCTCCAGTGGGAGCTGTCTTAGACACCTGAACAGAAATAATTGATAAAACACAGTTAATTAATATAACACACTTTGTACCAATAAATTAAAGTTACCCTATGGAATTTTTGCCTCTAGAAGCAGTATGGGGCAATGTTTTTGTTTGTATGTAACACGGTAAGGAATGGAACTTTGCATCAGTAAAGGTAAGGAAAAAAGTATAATAAGAGTTGATGAGAGAGGACTAAATATTAGGCCTTAAGGACATATACATTTATACACTTCAGTGTTTGCCTCTTGGCTTGTACGCAGCAAATATGCTACCTACTCTAGCAACCACTTTGACCCTGTCATTGACCACTGAGTACGGATCGCACTAAAGTACACCAATTCCCCGTATCTCATTATAATTGGAAATGTCTGAGAAATTAATTGTAACAGACAGAAGTACAGACAAGAGAGAAGACACAGATAATCACATAAGAGGGAAAATAAACAAACAATGAGCATTCAGTATGCAAGATATACACGCGCACACACACAAACACACTGGTATATATATTTAAACATGACAAGCTAGCTGATTTAGTTGTGTAATACTGATTACTCACCTGATGATGATGAACCCACCAGGCGCTGGTGATGATTTTGGCATCCCAAGCAGCACTGTAGCACACAGACATAGTGCCAGCTTCTGTCAGCGTACGAGGAGGGATGGGGCCACCTGGAGCACGAAGATGAAAAGGCAGAAGAGGGCAAAGAAACACAAACGAGTCAAAAAGTATTTCACAAAGTGAAAAAAGGGTCAGATAGCGGAGAAGCCACATGGTTTACCTGAGGGGTTTTTGATGACACAGCTAGTCGCTCCGTGGAGGTCAGCATGAACATAGATATCACCTGACAACGTAAAGGTACATATATGGGGATAAACCTGCTCAGTTTGAAAGGTGCTTACTTTTCCAAAAGGTAGAGTGTGTGTTGAAGTTCATTGATTACCTGCACGGAGGTAGCGTTTGACAATCATCTCGTTCTGCTGCTGATCCCTTCCTGCAATGACCAGATAATTCTCTGAGCTGATGAACCATAAGAACTTCTCAAACCTGCCAACAGGGGAGAAATGGTTCAGAGAATAAAAGGCTCCACCACTTGTAACGTAAAAAAAATACTCAACCAAAGTCTGAATATGTATAGGTACATGATGGTAATGTGTGTCTTACCAGTAGACTTTCCTGGCCTTCTGAATGGTGGTCACAGTCTGAACCTCTTTCAGTGTTTTCTGTGTTTTTTTCTCTGCAGATTTCATAGCCTTAAATGAAATGAAAATAGCATTTAACAGTATATGATCGTATGATCACTTGTAAACAGCCAATACATTGAGGGACTATAAGGGGCATAAACGATATGCCTTAGAAACACAAATACAGGTCTTGCTTTGATCATTCCACGTTTCCTTGGCTTAAACCTGAGTGTGGAATAAAACAGCTTTCCTACCTTATCTGCTGCTTCAATGGTTTTATGTTCCTTCTTTTCAGCAAAGCGTTTGAAATCATAGTACCTAAAAAAGTCCAATGAAAAGGTCTATCAGCTGTAAAAACAACACTTGTGACTTTCCCACACAGTGCTTAGTTCTAGGCCTAAAGGATTACATGTGAACCTACTTTTTGGCATTGGCATAAGCCGAAAGGCCAAGATCCACATCCACCAACATGGGCTTGTTCCTTTGCAACTTCTTGTTCTGTCCTTTGTCTTTATTTTTGTTTTTCTTCCCTTTCTCCGCTACTGCATCTTTTTTCTCTTCCTCCTCCTGGTCTTCCTCAGAAATATATGGATTCCTAGCGGAGAAAAGACACACATGAGCCAAGAGTGGTCTGTTGTACTGTCTGTGTCTGCGTTTCTGTGTCAGTGATGGTCTCACTTTAAAAGCATGGTGATATGGTTGGTCTGCAGCTTCAGCTCCTTGATGGCACAGGCCACAGGGTCTCCAGCAGCTTGTGCTTCTTTGACAATAGTACCGATCTCAGTCCAGTCTACCTGATTGGCCAGTGCACTGCGCACCACCTGCAGAGCCCTCTCTACCACAGGCAGGTTCATCTCCACCAGTTCACCCTTTATTCTGTCCACCTCCTACAATACACCACACATGATTTTTTGGACATGTATTTCAAGCAATGTCCAAGTTAAATTGGCTTTCAGATTTCAGTTGATTCAAAATATGGGAAAGTAAGAGCCATTTTGTGCAGCATTTACAGAAGATGAAGCTAAACAGCCACTTATGCTGACCTGCGCTTGGTGCAACGCCTCCAGTCTCTGCTCGTGGTCCCTCTTAACATTTTCCAACTTCTTCAGAGCCTGTTTCTCCTGCTGCAAAGCCTTCATGTCAATCTTCTGACTCTCCAACTTAGAGAAGAACTCATCCACTGCCTGAGTGAGAGGATCACAACAAATTTATATCACATTCTTGCAAAAAAAAAGGTGAGAATTCACATCGCAATAGACAATAGACCAATATTCTTTCTCAAACAACGCTTTGAGAAATAAAACCAAACAAGTAGCCATACAGTTCAATTCAAATTAGCTTTATTGGCATAAATGTGTAACAACAACATTGCCATTGCATCATACAAACCACATAAGAACAATCAACCCCATACATTTCATACTAATATTTACCTTGTCAAAAGTATCAAACTCCAAATAGGGACTCTTTGCATGCTGGGCAAAGAGGAATGGGTGGAATTCATCATATCTGTAAGTACACAACATTGACGTGAATGAATTCACCATAATAAAAATAACCAGCTGAAAAAAAACTACGTAATGTATTCTCCTATGTGACAAATTGTGCATTAAACAAAACAGACATACGTGAGCAGTTCTTCGTTGGATTTGCCAGGAGTTATGCTTGGTTTCTTCTCACTCTTTTGAACAATGTAACCCTTGAATTAAACAAAGCAGAGTTTGTGAATATAACAGATCTATTACAGGATCTAACTAAAAGCCCCTTATTAAAGATCTCTTGCCTTGCCACTGAAGTTTGCAGTTTTCTCCATATATGTTTCTGCTATCTGCAGAGCTTCCAGGATTTTAGGCGCAACTGAAAAAGCCACCAGACCAAGTACAGTATTAACAGATGAGTATTTACAGATTTACAGAATAGATTCGCAGAAAAACTAAATTACAAATAAAGAAATACAATCTAAAAGTAGACTGGTCTGTTACTGTAATGCTGTAATTACCCACATGTCAACAACCTTTACTCCAGCTGCTCTACCATACCTTGGGCAGCATCAACTTGGGTGTCAACTTTGACAGAGCCTGGCAGTCCCGCCTCAATCAAACTATGTTCTATCAGAGTGGCTCCATAGGCTGGAGAGGTTTTTGGAAAGGACACAAAACATGGTTCAGTCAGTTTATTTACATTGTAAAAAAAGTGTAAGACACTTAAACTGAAGAGAAACTTTTTTTTAACAATTTAACAACTCAGAACTTACGAAGGTGAGGGTTCAATACCCTTTTCACTTGGTCTCCATTCTGTGCTTTGCTGAGGATTTCAGTAAGTCTGCATATAAAAAAGCATTACGGGAAAAAGAATGATATACATTTATTGACTTCTGGTGGATGCCTTTTTAGTCCACAAACGCAACAAGCACATGTAAAGATCTGGTTACCGCTCTAAACTAATGAGAGGTTCAGGGGGTCGGACGCTCTCCACAGGGTACCGCTCTCTCACAGCAATCTTAACATCTTCTGCCTCTGCTGTACGAAACCGCAGCAGGTTCAGGATGTTGTACTCATGGTCTGCAAGAATGATGTTACCCTGAAGATGGATATGGACGGACCATCCAAAAACATACAAACAAAAACACATTAACATGCATCAATGTCATCATTCTGATCAGAGCTGAGATGATCTGAACAGCACACGATGATGTGTTTAGGTTTGATATACACAGTGTTTTCTCACCCTGTCATACAGTTCAATAATTAAGTGGTAGGCAGCCTCCTCTGAGCCAAACTGGATGTCAACAATCCTGTCAATCCCGAGCTGCTTAACCTGGGTCAACCGGCGCGTCTTCAGGTGTTTTCGACACTACGGAGAAAGTTGCTTTAAACATAATTTTTTTTATCACAACAAATAAATAAACAAATACAGATCTAGTAAGGGATTTGTGGATGAAAAAAGTAAAATATATATACATAAATATAAAATCAAATCTGTTTAGGATAGAAAAAACATTATCTGGTTGATGTTCATCACAAAAAATGTCTGCAAACACATTTGCAGGCAGTTTTGTTGCCGCTTTGAAACAATGTTTGCCTGCCTCCTTGTAAGTGTCAACACTTAAATTTCCTCAGTCGCTTTTCTAAATGTTAATACATTTCTCCCATCCTATATAACGGATAATCTAATCCAAAACCATTGATGGCTAGAGTTAACTATCTATTGTTATACTGTAGAGAATAATGCAGTTGAAAGGCGTCACTTCTGACAAACCGTACCTCACTTTCTCTTAAATAACAGTCATGTTTTGAAATCTACAACATCACTCAATGTAAATGGTCTGTACGACCACTCAAGTGGTCGTACAGACCACTTGAGTGGTCTTTGCGACCACTCAAAGCAGTTTACATTTCGTCACATTCGCCACATTCATTTCATTCAGTGATAGCAGAGGTTAATGTGCCAACTGCACATCAGAACAGAAACAACATTCATACACCAATTACACAGCCCCGGAAGCACAAACACATATGTCACAGTCTTGCCTAATTTGACAAGTTCAAAGTGGGGGAGCCAGGGATCGAACCACTAACCTGCCAGTGAATGGACGACCACTCTACCCCCTCAAGCCACAGAGTCGTTATTTAATACAACATCCATTTAAAACAACATTACTACAACAACTTACTGGCTAAGATTTCATGTACAGTATATTGGATTGTACGCTGCATGGAATAATAGAATTATACATGACTTTTTTTGGTTTTGATATTGGTATAATATATCGGCCACCATTCTTTCTAAATATTGCCATTGGTCATAGAAAAACCCATATCAGTCGACCACTAGTTAAAATTATACAATAATCACAAAAAAAGACCCAAAGTTGGTCAGCTGTTCTTACTTTCATTGCAAAGCCCGAAGGCATCATGTTCTTGGGCCATTCGAAGTCTGTGGAATGAAGACGAGTCCCAGACTCAACCAGGAGAACAGCTTTGCTATCAGGCCTGAGACAGCAAAATAATATTGAATTATACACAATATATATATATATATATATATATATATATATATATATATATATATGTATATTTGCTGAACGTTTGTACAATTCAGAGCTTATCGTTATAGTATGCAAATTCAGATTTTAGTGAGCTAATAAAATATGATACATTTTTATAGATTAAGCTATCTAAATTTCTTAAATTAGCTGAAATGCAGTTCAGAAATGAATCAGTAATAATAAAAAATAATATATAATAACTTCACACTGAGACACACTGCTACATAATGCTTACTTTTACTTTTGATACTTTAATGAAGTAATTAATTAATTATAATCACAATTTTGAATGCAGAATTTAGTATTAGTATTTGAACGATAAAGTATCAATTTCCACAGTACCTCCCAGGAGGCCTAAATGACTGATCACTTCACCTCAGAAGTGATACGAAACACCATTAACTTGCAGTAAAACTTTTAGAGACTGAGGTTTTTTTTACTGTCCTTACTTTTGTAGACGGATGAGATACGTCTTGTTGTCGATGTCATACACGTTGTTTACTCTCATGCCAATGTAGCTGTGAAAGAATGATAAAATAAAATGAATGCCAGTATCTGCAGACAAATTCACATTAACGATGGTTAGCTTAGCAACCTAGCTATAGGCAATAACACAATCACTTACTTGGCATTGATCTCGGCAATAACTGCCCTGATATCCACAGTGGTGAATCTTGTTTTCATGGTAACCGAACAGCTGGCTACAATTACAAAAAGAAAGGTAAACACTGAGACAACAAAATCACATTTCTAATGCAACATCAGCAAGGAAAACATGCAGAAAACTGCCGATCATGCGCACAGATGACCTGCTTTTACGGAAGCCGACGTGGAGCAAAAATTGGCAGGCACACGCCTTTAAAACAAACATACCAGAAATTTGAATAGAACGCATTGATTGTGTATGGGATTCACTGGTGCCTGGTAACCTTGTGCTATTACATGAATGCAATGGACCAGCCGCTGTGCTCCTAGGGACTATTTCTAGATATTATTCGGCTCATGTTAGGGTCTTTGGAATTTAACGTGCACTAATGATGCACTACTCAAACTGGCTCATTGGCGTGAAAAACAGGGCAAGCCTTCGAAATGCGTGCAAAACACCACCTAACACCGACTGGAACAATAGGGGAAATGTTGTGGACATGCAGAACAACAACCCGCAGCCTAATGAAAAGATATCCGAGCGAATGGTCACCACCCACCTCTGGAAAAAAGGTAAGTAGGTGAACTATGCAACCGTAAAGACGTTAAATATCAGGGCCTGCGGCGAACAATTCTGCTTGACTGGCATTTTGTTTCATAGATGGCAGGGCATATTACTGCTGCGTTGGTCCTCTTAATTCAGAATAGAGAATTAAGTGAGAGTCAAACATTCAGCCGGAGTTTCTGGTTTCCTCCTCAGGTCAAAGTGGAGGGCGAAGGCGTGCTCCGTTACCAAGGCGACGGTCAGCTAACAGGGCTTGTTAGCGAGGCTAGGCTAGCACCCGTAGAGACCAGTTTCATGTCTTTTTGACACCTCGATGCGCACAAAACCGTACATTTTCAAGCCTCATATTGGAAATGTACTGTCCAGATACTTATGCTATGGATATTGGACTTATATGGGGCGGCTAAGACACAAAAGGATGCATTGTAAGTTGTGAGTTAACGGCTGAGTGATGACAAGTCTGAGAGGCAGTCGCACGTCGTTGAGGTTTCTCTTCAAAGATTTATTTCTTATGTTTGCTAGCTGGTTTAACCTTGATTAGAAGCTAGCGGTGGCTCCGTTGTCTCTCCAAATGAAACAACCGAACGCATAACTTAAGTAGTTTTGACCGTTACATAAAGCCATGTTCTTGGTTCCCAGTGAGCAGTAACCCAAATTACAACGTTGAATCAACGTTGTAAATTGCTCGGGTTGGTGCTCAGCACTTTAGTAACGTTATATGTTACCGAAAATGGTGAACAACAATGTGTCAGACACCTGACCTCACCTGTCATTAACTGGTTACTCTTTCGAATGTATTGTGGAGGTCTTGCAGTGACACAAAGAGAGAGTAAATTTAGTGAAAAGTATTTGGTAATGGCTGTTGAGGATATTTAAAAGGAAAATCCACTTACACTTTTTGACACTGCTGATTCTGCTTTTTCAATGCTTTTGGACGCTTAAGCCAGTAAAACCCTGACACCTGTCTCTCTAAACTGCTCACCAGAGCTAAAAGATGGTGTGAACTGCGGGCTTTAGAAATAAAGACTTTCATAGATTAACATTAACTCAGAAAATAATCTTCACAATAGCCGTCAAAATGAGGCCTTATATGAATGTAGAGCTGAAGCGATTAGTAGTTTAATCGATTGGTCCAACTACAAAGAATTCAAATATGTTTTAACCAAAAATAACAAAAATACACTGGTTCCTGTCTCTAAAATATTCCATAGTCTATAGTCTTTTATCATAGTAAACTGAATGTCCTATAAGGTTTGGACTGTTGGTTGGACAAGACAAGACATTTCAGTATGTCAGCCTGGGTTCTAGACAATTAAGATCAGTATTTTTCATTACTTTCTGACATTAGACTGTGGTTGTTCCAGCTTTTACTATGGAACCCAGGATTTCATTCTAGATTGTGCAAGTCTTGATATTCTGCTGTTCATCTGCAAACAAATTATTATTACAGATGTATATCATAGAAATGTATTAATGCAAAATTGTCCCCATTATCAGTCTTTGTCTTTGTTATTGATTGTTGTGCAGGCTACAAAGTAATCAAGAAAATTGGGGAGGGCACATTTTCAGAGGTGGTGAAAACTCAGAGCCTGAAAGATGGGAAGTACTACGCATGCAAAACCATGAAGCAGACAATTAACAGGTATTCTGCAAAAACATGTTACAGTGGTGCATTTTCAGTAGTGATGAGGTTACTATAGATGTCACTGCTTGAAATGTGGGCGGCCAGTGCACTGGTTTTTAACACTTTAAATCTATGCAGCCATTTGTTATATATATGCATAATGTCACTCAGGCAAAGTAAGCAGGTATACAATATGACTATACAGTTAGTTATATTATTTGTATACACCTGTGAAATCAAATGTGCAAACATCATCTGTTGTCTGTCATCAAGTCTGGAGCAGGCCAACAACCTGCGGGAAGTCCAGGCAATGAAGAGACTGAGCCCTCATGCAAATATCATCCAGCTACATGAACTGATTTTGTGAGTACTGCAGTGTTGTCTGTAATTAAATTATTGTACTGCCTCAAGTTAGGTTCATGTGGCATGTCACATTAATCTAATACAATGTTTCAGTGATAAAGAAACTGGAACTGTGTCTTTGATTTGTGAGCTGATGGAGATGAACATCTTTGAGTTCATACAAGGTAAGTCTGCCAGTATGACAAGTACAAGCATATAATAAATCATTGTACGGGTGAACTGAAAAGGGAAAGATGTAGTGTTTCTGTAAAGTTTTGGGGGGAATTTTGGGCTGATATCATTTTTTCATCCCTTGCAGGAAGAGAAACGCCACTACCTGACCATACCGTAAAGAACTACATGTACCAGCTTTGCAAGTCACTTGAACATATGCACAGGTTGTTATGAAAAAAGGTAAAAATAAGTATAATTTTATACCAATATATAAATGTATAAGTACTCTTATTTTATTTTTCACAGCTGCGGGATCTTTCACAGAGATGTGAAGCCAGAAAACATTCTCATCAAAGTGAGATGCACCATTATCATAATTTGATTTACAGAAATGTAACAGTGACACTCTGGTCCTACACATTTTTAAAATGATTTTGTTCATCTTGCAGCAAAATGGTTTGAAGCTTGGTGACTTTGGCTCATGTCGGAGTGTGTACTCCAAGCCCCCCCGCACACAGAGTACATCTCCACACGCTGGTACAGAGCCCCAGAGTGCCTCCTCACTGATGGTTACTACAGCTTAAAGATGGACATGTGGAGTGCTGGTTGTGTCTTCTTTGAGATCATGAGGTACCTCTGCAGGGGAAGGGCACAGCATTTCATCTCTATTACATAAACAGGACATCAGTTCATGACACAGGACTGGTTATACAAGAGTATACGTACAATTCAAATGATATCAATGTCTGTATTCAGTTTTCCTTCCTTGTTATTTGACTGATTGTGTCTGCCACCACAGGCAAAAACACATGTCAAACAAATGCTATGTAAATAGTTTTGTTGTATACCTGTGCATTACAGTTTGAATCCTCTCTTCCCTGGAACCAATGAGTTGGACCAGATTGCGAAGATCCACGATGTGTTGGGGACACCAGATGAAAGTATCCTCTACAAGTTCAAGCAGTAGGTGTTCCTCCTCAAATATGTTGTTCGAAGAGTGTGTCTTTGTTACAGAAGCTGTACAAACAAATTGTGAATATCTCCTTTTTAATGTGCTCTTCTTATGGTTCCTAAATGTATGGCAGATCTAGGGCGATGCATTTCAACTTCCCCTCTAAAAAAGGCTCTGGTATCTCACGGTTAGTGCCTAACTGCCCGGCTCCAGCGCTGTCACTGCTCTATCAGATGCTCGCCTATGACCCCGATGAACGCATCTCTGCAGAGACAGCCCTGCGCCACACATACTTTAGGGAAATCAGGTAAACCATGCAAATAAGATTTTTTATTAAATTTGCTCAACAAAATTGGCAGGTTTGTTGGTAAGACAAACTTTACAATGACTTTAATTTTAAATAATCATATCCTGTTATTTGTGATATAAGTCTGGCCTTTTTTTTCTCCCAGGCTGGCAGAGAAGAAAGGCGAGACTCTTCACAAACTTTCTGGGACTATGGATGGAGTAGAGAGCAGTGGGACACACAACTCCTTAGACCACATTTGGCGCCCAACCAGACTTGGCAAACAGCTGAGGGGAAGGCACACGAGGCAAACACCTTTAATGAGCGTAAGTCTTATTTCTACTGGTCAACTTTAAAGTCAACTGAAGTAAAAATGTCCAAAACCCAAGAGTCCATAGAAATACAAATCCCACCAGTACCATCTGATACTTTCTCTTCAGCACAACACAAAACATGTAGCAGAGCCACTCATTAGACGGAACGTCCTTCATTATCCTGCAGAGCTGCCCAAGCTCAACATGGTTGTACCAGGACCACAGATCTCCTTCCCAGTCTCCACTATGCCTGCATTTACTGTCACTCACCGAGGCACACTGCCAGCCATCACATCGAAAAAGTGCCAGTCACGGGTGGCCAAGGTAAACACAGGAGTGCTGCATAAACATCAGGCTTTTTACATTTTTGAATCATTCAGTCATTTACGCCTCCTGGGAGGTACTGTGGAAATTGAGTAAAGCACAGCTGACCGGTTTGTTTGAAGTATCAGCTGTTTCTGAAAAATGCTCACTGTGTTGTATAAAGGAAAAAAGAGGAACCTCAAATTAATAAACCAAACAAGTGCCATGGTGATGCTTTCATTAAGGGCTCTGACTTGTTCATTCAGGATGCGTTTCCTCTCTTCACAGCCCCGGGATGAGTCACACCGCGCAGCTTTCAAGACCTGCTACATGCCACCTCTGGACAGGAAACATGGAGGCTACTGAGAGCCCAAAACACTTACTAACAATCGTTTTTTAATTAAAAATGACCTCTTAAAACAGGATAGACCTGTTAAACAGGTTGTTGAGAGGACAATGTTTGGACAGGCCTAATGCTAACCTGTTTGAGGAAAAAAAAATGCGGACCGCCTAGCCTGTCATCTAACCAGTTATGATTGCTACATCAAACTGTTGAACCCTAACTGTAATGTAATTCATTGTGATCTCTACACAAACAATATTAGTCTGTCATATTAATGTTGGATTAAGAGTGTGTAGTTTATTTACGACCTCTTTTCTACTTGACCTAGTCAGGTGTTACATGTTTACAACTCTTTAGTTCTGAGCCTATTTCACAAGCTAAGCAATAAGGTATTTGACAAGTGAACAGCTGTATACTGGAAGTGTATTAAATGGCATAGCTCATTTCATGAGGAACATGAAAAGTGCCTTTAAAAAGTAGTTACAACTCTTGGACTTGTTCTGGTTGTAGTATTTTACAACTTGAATCACAAATGATTAAATAAACCTTTATCACAATGCAACAGAAAAACATCTCTACAAACTGATCTGAAGTCAGTGCAAATGTAAAACACAAAACACCAATATTTTAGAAGATGTTTAAATAATAAGTTGAATGAGATTGGTTGTACCGAATTGTGGTGTGACAAGTTGTGTAAAGCTGGAAGATCCAACAGCTGGTAAAAACTGTATCATGAAGACAAACGAACATTTCAAACAAATCTCCAGTAAAGAGACCAAAAAATGCTGTGGCAGTCTTGCAAACAAGACAGATACTACCTAAGTCAGAAAATACAGCACATAGTGACTTTAACTGATCTGCTGTGATTTAAATTTATAAAGCAATAAATACGGAAAAGTCCAAGGGTGGGGTAAATACTTTTTATAGGCACTGGATACTTGTGATAGTCTCTTTTCAGTAGTTTTGAATGAACTCCTCGCCCTGTACAAATGTGAACAGCAAAAACATTCGCATTGAGTACTTCACAATTGTTTTAAGGCACAACACTGTCTTTGGAGAACTATTTTAAAATGCAAATTCCATAATCTAAAATGTAAATAAACAGCCAGGTTGCAGGCAGCAAAACACAGGATTGGATCAGTTAATAACAATTACTTTCATATTAGATCAAGTATGTGTAAACATCTGTGTTTGCAGATTAGGCCTGAAGAAAGTCCTCACATTTTCCCCCAATTCTTTGTTAGAATGTAGCTTGGCCTGTACCTTCATACTTACTCACATGAAGCATTGTGGCGTAAAAAAATACCATTTCATTCAGAGCTGTGAGCTCAATAATATGGACTGCAACTCAGTCTACACTTTGTGTTTGTTATTGTGACGCATAAAAGTAAAAATAAAGTGTATAATTTGTATGATGTCTTTAACTTGCATTAAATCTTTTATGTAATGTCTGTATAACCACCTGACACAAAATGTTGAGCAGTTTTTTTTAAATTAATAATAAAGTGGAAAATGAAAAATGGTATCCACTTCAAAAATGTGTTTCACCAACTTTCTGCCTAATGTAGGGGTCACTGGAGTCTTCATGAACATCAACAATGAGTGGGTTGCAAAAATATAAAGTACATGAATTCCTCAGTAGTGTCAAATGTGAAAGATTCCTTAGTTGAATTTCAAGTTTCTTATCTGAGAACGTTCATGTGGCTTATCTTAAATTAGGATATAAAGTATTTTTTTGTGACTGAGGCATAAAGACAGCTTGTATTAAGTGAGTCTTTTGAGTTTTGATCGTTGTCAATGAGACTTCCTGAGCTTCATAGACTCCCATACTTAACAGCTCCTGCCATGCAACTTCTGCATTTTTTTGACAGTCTAAACAGTTTCTACGCCAGAGGCATTCCAGCTTTGTTATGTAAATACAGCACAGGTGGGTGAACAACAAAAAGAACAGAAAATGGTGTATTCAAGTTTATTTTAATATTATTAATATGTATACTTTAGGCTTTAGAAATATAACTATCAATGACAAAACTTCCACTGGAGTAATGGTAGTTTGCTTAGGCCCCCATTAAATCAATTAATTACAATATACACATTATGATACAGAGCAGATTTGAATCTGAAATAATATTAAAATAAATGCTCAATAGATAAAGGTTTTAATAGTTTTTATCATTTTCTTCACCTACTGTATTAGCCATCTGTAAGTTCTGAGCACACCCAAAAATGTAAAGCCATTTTCTTCTAATAAACTAATTTAAGTGCAAACTTTTTTTTCTTTAAAAAGACTATGATTGCAGCATCCAGCTTTATAGATTCAGATTTCAATATTGAGGATGTTAAAGCCGAGTGCAACAAGGCAGTCCTCAACCTTTTTTTAAATTCCATTAGAGTAGTTATAAAAACAAACAAAAAACTAACAAAATCAGTGCAAAGTTGTTGATGAGGAGATTCAACTCCATAAAAAACAGAAGTGGTGGGTGACTGTGGATGGATGCAAAATTTTCAGATGCTCACGCACTTGGTCATAACAAGGATAGTTCACCCAAAATTCATACACCACAAGGTCAAAAAATGGGGTACACATAGGTTATGAAAATTAAATGAACTATCCCTTTACACTCAAGCCACAATTGTCAGGTTTGCATCTAATGAAGCCAAGCTTCATTTCCTTAGGGGACAACAGTCTGATGAGATTTGACATGACAGACTTTTTTTAAATCTAAAAATGTATTAAAACTCCAGAAAACAACAGTACATTAGCGCAAAACAGTCCACAAGTGCACCACACCTTTTCTTGCTTCATTCCTCCACTAGGTCAACTGAGTGATAAACGAAAAGAACAGAAAAGCCATAAACAAAATTGAGGAGGGGGGGGGGAGGGTATCAAAGAAAAGGAAAACTTGCAATGCTTGCAGGGTGAAGAGCAGCATCAGACTCTGGGTTGCAGGGTTCTTTAGCAGCAGAAATATTGTGGCTATACTACTGTTCCACTGGGAGAGCTGGCTTGGTTTTGGGATGACAATAAACCCTGGAAAAAGGAAAACAAGGAGATTTGCATTGGGAAAGTTCACATACTGTAGCAAAAAGCAAGCAATAAATAGCTCATTAAAAATAAGCCTCTAGCCTCTTTTTGTCCATATCCCGGACCCTGCTTTTAATTAAAAGCCTGTGTACGGCAGTCAAAGTGGATGAGTGTACAGTGCAACACTAATGACGTCTTTGAGAGGTTTGCTTGATCAAGGCACTTCTAAATGTACATGATCAAACAGATTGTTTCCAGAAGGCTTTTTTATCCTCTTGATCTGACCTCTGAAAGCATTTTTGTGTTTTTATTTAACAGGGCAAACCTACCAATTTTTTATTGCACTTCAACTATTTCTCACTCAATCCATAAGGATTAGGTTTGTTTAGAATTACTCAATCACCGGATCTTGTGGTTTGTATTAGCCCAGTCCCAGAAGACACTAGTGTAATCCTCAATATAAGGATATTATTTTACTTAAGAGACATTTGATTAAATTACAAGGGTCTCTAGCTGGACTAACTAGCCTTCAATCCAACTGTCCACATCCAGACTATCACGTGCCTCTTTCTGGCAAAATCTCTCAAAACACAGACAGAAGGGAAGCATACAAGGGTTTATACACACATTAAGCTGTAAGCGTGAGAGACACTGCAGAGATTCTTTGGGCAAATACACAGCCATTTGTGTAAAAGCTGAAATGCGAGAGCATATGCAGATGACTTCTTGGCTATGCTGTTATGCGTTGTGGGATGATTATGATGAACCAATGGACACACTCCATGTGGATTAATGTCTTCTTTCCCCTCACATGTCTACACAGGAAATCCTCCTTATCAGAATGCATTATATAACCAGACTCTAATAATTTCATTGCTATGGTTATATCTGAAACTTAGGACTAATAATAATCATAATAATAAATTTCATTGGAAAGTAGAAGCACATTAAACAAAGTCTGATATGTTACTTGCCTGCCTACAGAGAGTGACAGTCTGACTATAAAAGCTAAAAATGCTTCTGAAAATGTCAATAGTTTATTTTATGCTTTCAGAATATCTCTTGATTTTTAGTTACAGCCCACCAACTGATTTTAGGACAGCTAAAGATGCACAGACATACTGTTATTACTTCAAATTTCCCCACATTTCCTGCATTAAAATGAACTTACCACTTTGCCTGGCCTCGCCCATGTGCAAATAAATCCCTCCTGACAAGCAGTCACTAAACAGTCCTCTAAAAATATGAGTACAGTCAGTCTCTCATGTGCTATCTTTTTACAGATGAGGGGCTCAAGGAGGGGCACATCCTCCATGCGCGGGCACAGCAGAGTGCCCAGAGTCTTAGCAGGGTCTGTTTTGGTTTTTGTCAGCAGGTTGAGCTTGTCGCTGCTCTTGCTGCTGATGTGACCCATGCTGTGGTTGCGTTTGTGGTCCTTCTCATGGTGGCGTTCCTTCCGATCGTGGAGTGACAGTGTGGCAAACTTACTCACACCTGTAGCAATGGCACTGTCCATAATACCACTGCCGATGCCACCGCCGCTGCCACCACCACCACTGCCAGCCTTGTTGGTATTGTTTGCCGTTGTTGTGGTGCCGGCTGAATGGGGTAGGCTGTTGGAGCGTGGTAATGTAGTAGAGAGGGAGTTAATGCCAGGAGTATTGGCACCACTGTTGTTTCCATTAGTAGTGTTGCTAGAGGTGTTAGTGATTATTGTCGCACCCGCAGGGGGGCTGGTAGCATTCATCACGTTAGTGTGTGTTCGTGTCCGTGAGAGCGGAAGATGGGGGAAAAGGATGTCCTCAGTGAGGTCCCATAGGCACAGCTGAGTGTCCTGGCCCACTGAGCCAAACCGGTATGTGACACTAACAGGCCGGCTGTCCGTGGAGTTGCGCTTGGAAAGTCGAGACTGTGTACTGTTGGCCCGGTCTCGTCCAAAGTGTATCATCTGATCCTGGAAGTCCTCATCGCTGCCACTGAACTCCATTGGGTCACTCTCTTCCACGCTGGTGGTGTAATGGTCAAATGCCACCACACTTACCCATGACTTGTGCCCGTGACCTCGGGCAATGACTCTGCAGTCCAAGAAAGACCACACAGTCACGAGATCGTCCTCTCCACCGGCAACTATGTACTTTCCATCAGGGCTCCAGCACACACACAACAAGCCACCAAAGTAGCTCTTCATGGTGCCATGAAGCTCAACTGCGTCAAAGTTAAAGACCCGTAGGAAGCCGTCTTGGCTAACACAGGCTAGGAACTTCCCATCTGGAGAGAAAGCAAACTCATTCAGAGCCCCCTCACCCACTGTCCATTTAAGGAGGGGGTTGCGTGTGGATTTACTCTTACAAGTGTGTACAGAGTAGTTCTCTCCTTGTTTAAGCAGCTGGTAGTGTGGTGCCGTGGTGCCACAAGTATGCTCCACGTTGTACAGGTACATATTTCCACTGGCATGAGAGACTAGAAACAGACTCTCAGAGCCTGGCACCCATTTCACGCATGTTACTCTGGACTTGTCTATTAGTCTCTGGCAGGTGAGAACGAAGGTTGAGTTTTGAGAGGCAGACAGGGGAGGATAGAGCAGAGGTAGAAGGAGAGAAGAAAAAAAAAGTCAGTACTGTATCATCAGAAAATCTATATTTAGACTAGGGCTGAACGATTAATTGCAGTTGCGATAATATTGCGAAATGATAAAACGCAGAGGAAGCATTAACTTTGCACGTTACGCTGTACCTTGACTTGTACAGTGGTACATCAGGTTTGGCAGAACCTGACACCGCAGAAACATTAGTGTCAAACAGGGAATATAATTTGCACCTGCCAAATGCGGGTAAATTGTTGACGGTGGTGTGGCTGGTGAAATCGTAGGGTCATCCGCCACTTTGGCAAACAGGGAAAATGCACAACAGAAAGATACATGTAGTACGGTTAGTGTATTATGGCAATTGGTGCATGCAGTGTGTCATACACACAAACAAACAGCCACCAGTCAGCTCAGGGAAAATCTGTGACCGTGTTTCAAACCAAACTCACCAGTCCGAAAGTCTGTTCTGAGTTACAGCCTGCTTGCGCTTGTGTGCTGCTCGCCAACAGCATTTACCGGGAGCTCCGGTGTTGTCAGAAAATCACTAAGTTTGTCTATTAGACACACTTGGTTTTATTTTCACTGTCCAACTGTTATATTACACCTCAATCTGAGTTTTTTGTTTTGTTTGCTTGTTGGGATACAGATAAGGAGTTTTTAGTGATATGGATCCTTGTGGAGATCTGAACTGAGATAAAGACTCATTAATTGGTGGTTGAAATGTGGGTTTTGTATTGAGTTCTTTACTATATAATACACTGTGGTGAACTTAGTTTTCTTCTCATCTGTAGGTAGGCCTACCTGATGATATATGATATTAGTTAATGTCATGACTTGACCCTCAAATTACCTTTCTCTGAAATCATTATAATTTGATACTTTTCCACCATTGCTTAGAATATTAATTCATGCAATTCAAGCATCACCTAATACAATCACAACATATAGCCTTGGCCTACAGGAAAGAACAGTGTTTGTTTAATCTATCTAAAGATAATCGAATATTAAAACGTAATTACATAATTTTCCAAAATCGTTAAGCCCTAACTCAGACCATGTTGAACGTTTTACAATTTCACATTGAATACTCTGTTAAAGGCTTAGACCAATTGGTAATATTCTGTTTATCGACGTTAAGCAGGAAAAACACAAAAAGCAGCATAAAAGAAAAGCTATAGAAAATGTGTTGAACACATTACACACTGTCATTCTGATGCTATAAATTCTGTACCCTGGCCTCGGTGGAAGAGTACTACAAGGATACATAAAAAAATAAATTATGATTTAAAAGAAATACTGAAACAGTATTTTAGACCTCATTTGAGAGATCATTTATACAGCATAATATGTTGGGAGTTGTATATTATTTTATTAATATGTATTAATATGTTAAAATCTACTGCCTCTCAAATTGTTCCTTTACTGACCAGCACCTTCTACTTGTGAAAATCGCTGTTCACAGAGCTCTTAGTAATCTAACCTCTGTCCTTCAGAGACTTACCTCCTCATTGAAGAGCTTGCTTGTTTCCTTCTTGATGGGGTCAATGAGCTGTACCTGTCCTGCTGAGAAACCCACCAGCAAGGACACACTCTCTGCTGTAGCTGTGAGGTGGTTGAAGTCATGACAGGTGGGCTGCGTTCCCTTGTAGATGCGCTTGTCTATGGGCTTGCTCAGGTCAGCAGCCTGAAGAGAGAAGGCATGAATGCACATGAAGTGAGTGCAGTAACCTTTAACCTGTGGTCATAATGTTAGTAATAAACCACTGTAGTGTAACTGCAGTGTGCAGTTTTATATGACCTTTAGCAGTTCTGTATGACCTTTAGCAACACAACAAATAGCTGACAGTCACAGACCAATAATGAGGAAGAACTCAAATATAGAGGTATGCATTTTCTCTATAAATGGACAGATATTTACAATCATATGACAAAATACAGTATGACAAAGTACAGTAGAGTACAGCAGTAGAGAACAAGACACCCTGGGCATATACTGTAGATAGCCAGCATAACAACAGTTCTATTTGTTAGTGATTTTCAGTTTACACTATTGGTACACCGGAAAATTCTCTGAGTGTAAGATGGTGACTCAATGGTTCCTCCATTACTGTTAAATGTGACATGGCTTAATATTTTGTCTGTTTGTGGCAAGACAGAAACACTCTTAAAAGTAGTTTAAATCAAGCGTCCAGTCAAAAACACGGCTCTTATGCCTTACAAAAGCATGCATGGTAATTGGCAGTGCTTTGAAGATAGAAATTAACAGCAAATATAGTACATAAAAAGCCTATGTCAACAGTGAAGAATACTTTTAACTAAATAGGTTACAGATATACACATACAAGAAATAAACATGTCCTCCTGAGCTACTGGATCTGTTAACTCCTGACTGTATATTTATTTATGTACCTGTAGCCAGTAAAATATATCAGGGAAGTAAACCAATGCCATGGCGCCAATCTGCGATAAATGTGTGAACATTCTCCTGTGTGCTATTGATATAATAAAGTATAATAATTCGCATGTGCCATTATATGATGACATTTTACATTTGCCACTTGCCAGGATTGACAAGACTAGAAATAGTAATATGCACAGTTTCGCTGTTTATGACAAATTCTGTACTACAAACTGGAATTGTTGCTAATTTCTGGTGCGCCGTTAGTCTGTTTACACGCACGTGTTTCTGTGCATGTAATACAATGGCTATGACAGCTACTTTAAGTTAGAAGCCAGCTGATTCATGTCAACCTGTGATGGGAGGTCAGCTGTTCGCTGAAATCACTATGTCTAATGTCAGTGACAAAATATATATGTCCTCCTAAACTCATGACACAAGCATAATGTAGGCAACATAACGTGATAACGCGTGGATAACGTGTGGATAACGTAGTTACAATATGATTGGCACTCACATGTTTGTCAGGACCCACCATGATCATGACTTATTGAAGAATTAAATGACTTGAACAGCTAAGCATGATATAACACAACGTTACAGCATATAAATCATACGGATGGTTTGCCAAAATGTATACTCCATCATAAATGTCAAAACTAGCTTACTTTACCATTTCCCTGCAACCAGAACACCCTTGCTTAGTTTGATCGGGTCACAGATTTAGTCCAGACACATCCCCAAGCTAAGAACTGAGTGCCATTACACCAAGGATGTCGGCAGCAGTAAGCTTACTAACTAAATGATTGTGCATATACTGAATCTGCACCATTGCAATTTGTAAACACCTGTCAGTCAAAAGGCGTCGACAGGTGTTAGGGTGGCAGCGTACATAACTGTCACTGTCATCACAAACTACAACAGCAGCAGCAATGTCTAGCACGAACACTTAAAATCACATCAAAGGGTCAATTTTACCCTAGTAATCATAATCCAACCTCTCAAACCCTTATATCTAACACAACAAAAACAGAGTGGAGGACAGGGGACGGAATTTAGCCCCTGGCCTCGGAGTAGCTGCTGATGTGCTAACGTTAGCCAGTTGCGTTGCTAGCTAACTTGTAGGCTAGCTTCATCATAGCTTCTAGCTGCAAGCTAATTTCAAAGTCAAGCACCTGCCAGAGTTCTTTAATACAGCCAACACAAGCCTGAAGTTCAGCAACGGCTGAGACAGCAGTGTTATTTTTTCACACACAGAATCACACATTTCCGTTTACTATTAGCCGTGTTAGCAGGCTACCTTTCTAACGCCTTTGTAGATGTAGAAGTAGAGCTCACGGCCCACATTGAAACAGATCCTGTCGCCGTTGCCCGACTGATCGTTGACGTTGACGAATGAGACCTTGACGGGGTTGGAGCCTTGAGAATTGAAAGGCACCCTGTTTGGACGGCTGTATTCGGAGTGAGTTAGGAGTTTATAGACGCCTTCCCGAGTGGTGAACTGAGTTTTAATTTCGTTCATCTCCTTCCCTCCTCCCTCCGCCGCCATCTTTGAAATTAACATTCATTCCTCTCCCCCCAGGCCGGCCGGATCTTACGCACGGAGGGGAGCGGGCCATGGAGCGGGCATTCCGACTCTCCCGTTCCCCCCAACGGCTCACCGGGGAACTGGCGGAGGAAGATGCGAATTAATTTATCACATCTTTGCACTTCTTTAACACGTCGAAGCATTGTTTTTAAACCATATGTTACAGTCATACAACAGTAGGGTAGGTTGGTGGTAAGTTATATAACTTTAACGTTATTTATATAAATGTTTAATTAAGCTTTCGACATTATTTTTGAAGTAATGTACCACTTCCTCGGCGTAACTAAAAAGTATTTATATCGGCGTTTACAATTTGGTTAGGAATAAAATAAACTGGCATTTAGTCCGTCGTGCAGAATCAACGAGGTCAATATGAGTTTTATTTTGAAAACAAAATCGCCGGACGTATTATTTTGTTAAAAATTTGAAATTGGCAAACTGAGTAACGTTAGCGTTTTGAACTCGTGTCCATGCTGTTTGTCATGTGTGACCTGCTCACCTGTGGCCACATTTGGCTGCAACATATCAAAGGCATCTGGTAGGCGTTGATAATTAACGTTAATCCACCAGTTTACCTACCTGACTACGCAACAACGACATCTTTTAAGTGTTTTACTCTGTCGTGGTTTAAAAAAAGTTATACGTGCCAAATCTCATGGCATATAACGTTAGGAAAAGACAGTTCTCACTTCCAGGTAGGTTATCAATTTTGCTTTTCATTTAAATTTTAATGTTTGGTACTCAATTCACATATCATTTGTTTTCTCAGGCATGGTATTCTCCATGACTTAAAAAAGAAGAAATGTGCGTTTATTTTTAAATGTGCTTAAATGCAATTTTGCACTACTTTAATGCATTATTTTCTTCAATCAGATCACAGTGATAGACTTGTGCCCAACAACATGGACCAGCTTGCTTTCAAATACATGGTGAGATCAGTTTGCCACATTTCATCAGCATATTGAGAGCTTGACCTCTTGTCAGCGTAATAAATTCTAAAGCACCTACATTTATCTATTTTTTACGTTGACATATAAATGTGGACTGCAGTGAACTCTGTTTCTTTTTGTTAGGACATGTGTAAAGTGGAGTCAAGCACCGATTCTGACTCAGAGATCAGTCCAAGATGGTCAGACACCAGCACTATGGTATTGCTTTACTTCTTAATTTAAACATCACACACACTAGGGCTGAACAATTTTGAAGAAAGAACAAAATTATAATTATTATTATTGAGAATTTTTGTGCTAAAGAAAGATAGAGAAAGATCTTTAAGTCTGTAGAATATGATGACTAGGCCAGGATAGCTGTGCAGCACGACAGCATATTTAAAATGGTATTTTGACACACAGTTAATATTCCTTAAATAATGAATAAATGGCTTAAAGAGAGAGTTGATCTCTGCGATAGACGTAGGACATTTACAATGGATATCTCGATTATTTTTGTTTTAAAATTAAACTCAATTTCTATTTCAAAACTACTCATTGTGCAGGGATGTGTGAGCAGTGCGCCAGAGAGTGGGACTTTTCGGCGGACATTGCCACTAACACACAAGCCTGCAGGAAGGCATGGCGGTTATTCTTTGGTAAGTATTCTCCTTTCTTTAATCCATCCATTTCTGCTGCAAAAGCACCCTGCTGTTCTATGTATTTCTGAATGAATGAATGCATGTGTGCGCATGATTGCAGTTTTTGGATCCATATGACGGGAGCTCTGAGGATTCAGATGAGTCAAACGTCGACGTGGGTGTCTCCAGCAGTCGGACAAGGCAGCAGGGAAAAGGTGGAGGAGGAGGCTGTCGGCTCTCAGGCAGGAGCAGGAGATTTATCCTTCATCACCCTGCCTCTGTTGCTCTCAGAGAAGTAGTGAAAAATGGCATGAGAGATGCTGTGACAGAGCAGAAACATCTTTTGGACGTCCAGATGAAATGTGGGAGTGACTCTGAGCTGTGGGTCTGTGAGCTTGACATTCTGCCCTCCCACAAAGACAGGGATGGTGGTAGAGATCTTAATAAGGAAATAGTCAATGAATCAACAATGCACACCCAAACCATGGATATTGAATACCATTGCCAATTTGATAATTCAGGCTTACATGCTAGAAAACTGTCCACACCTCAAACACCTGAACCTGTCACCCCATTGGTAGGGAGGTCGTCCCAGATGCTGGATAGCTCCTCTGAGAGACCCCTAAGCGCGTTACACTTCAGATCTGTTTACAAGAGAAAGCTGGGTTCCCCTGGAGCAGAAGTGGTGGAGCAGGGGCAGACAAAGAGGCAGTGTGTCAACATGGAAGACGAACAAGAGGGAGGGGACTCTGCGTCTGAACCACGTTAGAGCCATTCAACCATGGATTGACAGTACTGAAGTCATATTCAAGGACTTAAATGGTGGATTAAACATCATAGTTATCTGGAAATGCACTTTATTTAGTTTTGTAAAGATAAATTGGTGTAGAGACCTGGTTTATTTTTCTACCTCAAGGTTTGTTGAGTTTCTCACATGTTGTGCTGATTGTCTCTAGGCAATTATGATTTTTGTTGGTAAAATTACCATAGCAAGCTGGGTCTCAATAATAGACCAAAGTACAACATCTGCAATGGCAAATGAAGAAACTAAGTATTACATTACAGACCAATAAAAGAAAAAAACATCTTTCTAAAATAAAATTAAAACATGACACTGGGTGTTTGGTTTTTTTGTTTTTTTCCCACATAAGCTAAATAAATGATGATACACAGGATAGTAAAGTTTGAGTGCTTTCTGATTTTAAGTGTAAAGATGACATTCAGCAGCCACTAAATTTTAGCCACAGGTGACCCAATAAAAGCTAATTTTTTTTTAAATGACGTGCTAATCTATATGACGTGCTAATCTATAATGACGTGTTATAGATTGGATGAGTCTTCGCCAGTTTCAAGCATTGATTTTGAAGTTCTCTTTCTGGAAAAAAATCATTTAAGTTTTCTTGCAGACTGCATTAGAATTTTTATAAGCGGATAAATTCCTCTGGGAAGACAATATCTATTTTTAAAATTGGGACAAAATCTACAACTTTATTGATTTTTTTCAGACTTGAACATACAACAGTGTGATAATGTATTCTATGATTTTGCTGCAAACGAAAACCTGAATCTCATATCCTCTCTCTTCCTTCTTCACTGTCTGGTGTGACACTTTTCTTAATAGCTTGCTGAGTTATCTAGTTTGATTTCCTTCATTATTTATGGTTTGTGTACTTTTACTCTAGCAAAAATAAAAGTTCATTCCTCCAACCAGCAGGTGGCAGTAACATACTGTAAATGTAACATTTTACATCGTTTAGCCTCTCAGGTCCTGTTCTAGTTAGGGAAACCTTAAGTGTCTTTGTGTAAAGGTTTGGATAAGTTTTATGACTGTCATGAAGTCAGCGTCCACCACCATACACACTTTGGTTCTAAGGTTGTGCTCTGAAATGTCAGTCACCATGTCCAAAGGTCAGGATATGATCTGGAATCTGGGCTAAATAGAGGCCTTCATCTTCCCTGGCAAATTCATACAAAAATAATTACACTTCCTGATACTATCCACTTTGCTGAATTCAATTTATAGCAGACAAGAGTGGAATTCCCTTCAAAAGTCCTGATAAATGATAAAGGTTATCTAGTCAAATCAAACTAGGTCAGACATGTCAGTTAGGGCAACCAGCTTCCTTGTTTTATGGTGTCAACTTCAAATATGAAAATAAGTGACTTAATCACGCTCTCCCCTTATCTTGTCAGTTAACGTGTAGAGTCTGGCAGTGATTCTGAGAGATTAACAGTACTGAGAGCTGAGTAGTCTACTGAAACCTTCAATACTTTTCAGTCTGAGATTCAGGTTATCAGGATATTTACATGCAGATGATTTCCAAGAGTCTAAATCCCTTATTCACATATCAGAATGAATGCAATTTTCAAATTGTTTAGATGGACACATTTGCAGATCCCAGCTGTATTTAACTTTACCCTTGTTAATTAAAGATAAAAAAGGGACACTGGCAAATGCTACATATGATACTAACTTTAAATCAAGAATTTACTACTACACAGACAATGCTTTCAAATCATAAATGCAGTTTATTTTATTCCAACAAGCTTTATTCAATCTAAAAACATACCAATTCTTTCATAAAAACTACTTACTTTCAACTTTCCTTTTCCACATTTCATTTTCTGTTCATTTACCAAGTGACAACATTTCCTTGACCTTCTAAGACACTTTCCAAAAACACTAAGAATGGGTACATGCTCATAACTGCTCCACAAAAAACTACATTTTATATTGGAATGCAACAACTACTTTTCAAAATGGTGGTTAATAAGCAATTAATTCATTACGCGTGGTGTATTAATAAAGACTCTCTGGTCTCCAGGAATGACTTGATTCATCTACTCAGTGCACAGGATAGCTACTCCGCGCTCATAGAAGCTATGTGGATCTTCCTTGGTGGCAATGTCAAAGTCAACGGTGAAGATGAGGTCCGACCTGGTGAAGTTCAGGTACACGGGCAGAGTCACCTGCAACAAGGAGTAAAAACTAAATGTGATGAGTGGTTCTGGACAGACTTTTACAATACAAGGTAAAAAAGAAAGCCAAAGTGAAATTTAACTACATTAGTTATCTTTCTAAAACATAACCAGATTATTTAAACAGAAATAGTGTTGTATTGTATCTTGTTCATACCATGTGTCTCTTCTCATCACTGCTTTGCTTGATCCAGCGGAGCTGAGTGAGAGGCAGCTCAGTGGAGATGGAGGTGGACAGAGACAGCTTGTTGTTGGCACAGGTAGATCCCTGCAGTTTCAGACCTGAGAGAAGTAGTGTTTGACATTAGAACCCTTGGAATTTTACAAATCTAATATATATTAGATAACCAAGTTATTTTGTGATTTTACTGGACTCACATTGAGTTGTTTTGAATATTTTGGTGCTACAGAATGAGGACTTATCCTACACCTATCTGTTCACTTTTTTAGGACATTTTGTCAATTCACATACACCTCAGTATGAACCTTATGCGATTTGCAAAAAACTCATTATTAAAGATAGTTTTTTGGACTTTTTTGCCTTTATTTGATAGAAACAGCTGAAGAGAGATAA
The DNA here is from genome assembly GCA_024633595.2 of Lepomis macrochirus. Classification (NCBI taxonomy): domain Eukaryota; kingdom Metazoa; phylum Chordata; class Actinopteri; order Centrarchiformes; family Centrarchidae; genus Lepomis; species Lepomis macrochirus. The sequence goes on along the minus strand of JALXJV020000022.1, from coordinate 17,571,131 downwards.
GAAATGTGGGAGAGAGAGAGGGGGGATGAAATGCAGCTACTGTGGTAAGGAATCAGCCTTGTAAATGGTGTGCACACCACTAGGTGAGCTAACGGCACCCCACCCCATGCAACTCTAAAGCTAACAACAGTAGATGGAATGCCTGTTGTCTGACCTTTGATGCCGAAGCTGCAGGCATCCAGTGCGGCACCCTGGGCAGAGGTAACATTGACCTCCAGACACAGCTCTTCAAGGGACCAGCTGTTGGCCTGGGCCACATACTGGCGGGTAGCTGTAATGTAAGCCTCCGGCACAAACAGGCTGCCGAGGCACACATGGATGTTCTAGAGAAGAAGAGAAAATAATGAGTGAAAACCCATTATTTAAAAAAAAGAGCGATTCTGTCAATTTTAAAAGGAATCTCAATACAAAAGAGCCATGTTTATTCTGTAGACAAACCATACCTTCAGCTCCTTTGCACCCCCACTGGCAGCTCCCTGGGAGATCTGCTGCAGCTGTTTGATTCGCTCACTGAAGTCGGCCACCCACTGGATCACTGTCATGGAGGCAGGAACTGTGTAGCGACACCAGCTGCGAGGGAGGATACCTGAGGAGAAAAGAAGATTTATGCAAGTATCTCAGTTATTCAAAAATATAATCTTATTGGTCAAGGCCGACAATGAGGAATTGTAAAGAGTTGCAAGATTTTACCTTTAACAAGGTCGCTGATGAGTGTGCGCAGGTAGTTTGTCTGCTTCTTCTTTCCCTCACAGACCTGCACAACGTCGGACAGATCCTGACGGACCTCCTGTAGCAACTTGCCACCCATCTTTACCTCACGCTCAAAAAACCGGAACAGTGGGTCCTGATTTGTTTGTTTGAACAAAGACAACATTAAATCCAATGCAGAAGCATCAATGACAAAGAAAAGCAAGTACAAAATCATCTGCTTACTTCTAAGCCCTAACCTGTGCTTTTAATTCTTTTCATTTTACCTTGTTACCTTATCAGTCAAGCACAATCATTTAAAACATACGAAAATGGATCTGCATAACAGTAACTGCCAAAATGTTGTACAACTTCTTGTAGAGAACATACAATATTTTAGGCCGCTCCTCTGAAGTCTGCTTGCCAACCACCTTTCCTCGTAATTCTGCCATTACCTTGATGTTCTCCACTGTGCGTTTGAGTGGATTGACCGTTTGGGGAACGAGCTGCAGCCAGTTGGAGGCAGTGGTGTGGAGGGTCCTCATCCATGCTGGCTGGGCATCAGCTGTGGATGAAGTGCGCTCCTTCTTCTCCGTCTCGTAGGCAAGGTCATCCTCATCCTCCAACATCTGCATTTTCAGCATCTTACCCATCATGTCAGTGCCTGTGCAGCCCAGCCGAGGGAGCGAGTGAACGGGGAGGGAGATGGAAGACAAGGCCAAGGTGGGAGGTAGGGGGAGAAGAAATTAATAGTGGAACAAAGAAACAAACAGCTTACCTTGAGGGTGTGTTAATAAAGTTTGTTCAAGTAGAAGAAAAAAAGGCCTTGTGCCAGACAGGCAAACAAATTAGGACTACACTGGGTAGGAAGACAAGGCTTCAGGCAATATTTCAAATGAAACATTCAACACAGTTCCCAAGTGGATAAAGTATCCGCATTCTGGACTGACTGGATCTGTAAAAGAAAGGAACATAAACAATGTAGGGTAACGGGTTTGAGAGAGAAACTGATGGGTGGGGTGTGAGGATGAAGGAGAGGGGGAGTGTGACAGGCTGGTGGGAGTTCGGAGGAGGTGTGGGGAATCAATATGACAAAACAGGGATGGGAGGATATGGTTGAGGGGATGGGGAGGTGTGTGGGTGTTTTGAATCCTAACCTGAGGGTGGGGTGGGTAAAGTATTTTAGCAAAGCGACATGATGGCTGTGAAATACAGCTGCTGGAGGGTGAGGAGACACACACCCTTCCTTTCGGCAGAGCACCTGTTAAGTGCGATGCTACAACTACACAGCTACACTGCGTGCCTACGATATACATGACTGCAAACAGGAGCTAATAGAAAACTAACTGGTAAAGTGAACCCAGAGAAGAGAGAAGAAAGATTAGCAGGGGGAGCACCCTTGACATATTCTTCGCCATGAGACACACACACAGTATTCTGCCCAAAGCAGAGGCAAAAACCTGTTGCTGCAATGAGACACACTGTCAAAATAAAAATAAAGACACTAGAATAGAGAGAAAGATTGTTAATAATCTGCCCTTTAAAAACATGAAATCTAATTAGATGAAATGAGGAAGTTGGATCAGGATGTGTTGTGTTCCAGTTACTGTGACAGAACACCAGAGTACAGATGATCAAGCTGACTCGCTGTGACGTACCCTGAGTGGTGAGCAAGACCTTCTCAGCATTGCTGGGCAACCCAAGCCAAGATGGAGTCTGAGTGTCGGGAAGCAGCTCAACCCAGTGCATGAACTCCTCACGTCTGTAACAAATCAAAATCATATATCATTTTTAACTGGTTGAGGTCACGAGGAGAACATTTGTTTAACTTTTATAATATTAAAAGCTGGATTATTAACACTGTGAGACTATTAAAAGCAACTACTGACCGAATGCCGTCAGGCATCTTGATGTCCTTGTGCCCGTCAACCTTGAGAGCCAGTTTGAATCCACTGTCAAAGCTTCCCTTGGTGAAGATGCGGTCCAGGAAGGTGTTGAGTAGACGCTGGTCAAAGTCATTGTCAATGCGGCCACCATAGATGGACTGGGCCATCAGAGTTTTCAGAGCCGCCCAGGGAATCTTGTCCGGAGCAATATTCTGACGACCCTGTGTGTGTAGAAGTGTGGCAAGGTTGTCATTTTTTAAAACATAATTGATCTGATGAATTTAGTATTTCTAAGGTAAGAACTTTAGAAATGTATGGGTTGTTGATATAATAATAATAATAATAATAATAATAATAATAAAAATCAACAAATAATTTTTATGCTGACACATTCAAAGCACTATATATAATTTCTGAAATAATCTTCAACCTTAGCAGTGTCGTCCAACCAGGTGTCAATAGTGTCACAGGCAGAGCGAAGGTCAGACTCTCCAAATTCATATTTCTTGGACCAGCCCAGTGGCGCATAGCGCAGACGCTCCTGAATGACTGCATGGAACCAAGCCAGCAGGAAGTAGAGACGAGCACGCTCGTTGGGAGCCTGTAGAAGCATGGGGGGAAAAAAGTCATTAAGAATGCAATTGTGGAGAAGTGTGCAAACAGCAATGATGGACAACTGTGAGTGTATTTCGCTAAGTCCAGATCAAATCACCTTGCACATGCGAGCCACAGGGATGCTGCTGAAGGTTCTGAGCATGTTGGCCTTGACACCAGGAGGAGGTTCAAACACAAAGATACGACCGGCACGAAGCAGATTCACTGGCACCTGGTGGGAAATCACAGTACTGAGACTTTGACCAGTAAAAGAAAAAGGAACTTTGGGGCTGGAAGTGAGAATTAATTCACTGCATAAAATCCTAATTATCAAGATAATGAAATGTTGGAAATATTTATATGGGGGATGTGGTTTACCTTGGGGTTGATCTCCATTGTCAGGAAAAGCCTGAAGCTGGAATGAGGCTGCATGGAGTGGAGCTTCTTTTCCAGCTGCATCAGCCATCCGGGGGCCAGGTGGACATTCTCCAACATCACCCACCTGCAGGACAGTCAGGACATCAGTACAACAAAACCAAGTGTACATCGTCAGAAAATATACAGAAATAAACATTACACACCTGCCGGACTTGACAGCAGTGTTTATGTCTCTGTCTGCCTTATTGAAGCCCTCAGCCGAACCTGTGGACAGGGTCAGAACAGTTACCAACAATATCCTCAGTGAACTTTTGTCTTGAGGATCCTATTTGTGCAGCCAGAGTATGAGCTTACGCCTTCCTTACCAATAGAGATGGAGGTGATTTGTTTGTTCTCTTCAGCAGCCAGATCTCTGACCAGGCCACTGGCATCATAACCTGGTACAGAACACATCAACACTGGAGTGCTGGGCTTCACCTACAGACACAAGAGAGGAATGTCAGCAGCAGATTTAACGACACTGACTATGGCAAACGTCTCTAGTGAGAAAACCACTGAAGAAATACTGGTTACTACCTCGTTATCCACGATATTGGCCAGGTCAAGAGGCTGCTCAATGATGCTCATGAAGGACTCTCCCAGCACCTTTGAGACAAAAATGTGCGACATGGCCAGCAAGCGGTCAGGGCGGAAGGCCTCAATCAGCAAGAGCTGGTGCACTGCTTGGCCAATGGGAGCTGAACAGTGAGTGGTACGGGGAAGAGCAGACAGGTGAGAGTAGGGTCATGCATACATGGAATATATACTGTACCTATTTTTCCTTAAAAAAATAATTTATTGAGTTAAACATTTATGCATCATCAAGTCAATATACTCACTGGACTGCTTCTCCTCTGACCACAGATAAGGGACAGACAACTCTGGAGTGTTGCTTTCAATCCACATGAAGAATTGCTGAACAAAACAAAACAATGCAATAATGATCACTGATACGGTTTTGTATTGTAGAGGTATTATGTAGAGGTATGCTTATAAATACAAGTCTGTTCATGTGTAGCTTCTGTTTAATTATCACAGATTGCCAGTATTTCTCAATGCTCACCTCATCTGCCTCAACTTTTTCCACCAAGTCATTGAACGCTTGCAAGCGGCTGAGGCGGACCATGGCCTCACACTGTTCAGTGGTCAGACCTTTCACTTTGGGAAGTGACATGCCAGTCAGAACAATCTCCTTACTACGCAGGAAGTGCTGGAACTCTGCATCATATGAAGGCTCACTGGAAACAGATGGATTAAAATGATTAAGATCTATGTTTAAACCTTGTATACTTTCAATGTGCATTGGTGCAATACTGGTATCTTACCTGGTTATGCCCTTTAGGCTGATCTTAGCCAGCAGCATAGCAAAACTGATGTGATCCTGGTGCAGCATACCTCTGGCTGCTCTGTTGAACACCACCTACATTCATACATACGTAAGCAAATCATGTCTATTACTATATTACCAAAGAAAAGGAGCCTCTTGTTTTCAAAATGTGTGGTTCAAACCTGGAAGAGGTCCTTGGTGATGATATCGAGTCTCTGTGTATGATCACTGATGCTCTTGAGGTTGGGGTTCTCATACAGCACCGTGTGGTAGGTATCCAGGAAAAAGTGAAGGGAGTACTGGTACAGGAAGTGCATCTGGAGGAACACACAAAAACAAATTTGTTAATTAATGGTTGTCTGGCTAGTTTACGAGAGTTCTTAATGTAGTGAGATTAAGACATGATAAACAAAAAAGTGATTGATTGAAAGAGCTAGTAAAATGTGTCAGTACCTGGTTGAGAGACTCCATGGTGAAGTAGATGCTGCTGCAGGCAGAGGACAGAGACAGGTATTGCTGTGACACTGCCTCCACCTCTGCCATGATGATATCAGTCTCCTCCACCTTCCTGGTCACCTCAGCTGCCTCCTTCTTCAGGTTCTCCAGTGTGGTGATGATGGTGTCGTCATCAAGGATGCGGCCTTTAACCTCATTGAGGGCTTGCAGCAGAGATTTTTCCAGCTGACGCAGACGCAGTTGGAATTCACCTACAAGAGACATGGGGGCAGTTGTTGATTGGCTTTTGTCATATTTTTGCACCGTGACATTGGTTAGCACACTGGCAGTTTTCTGTCTCACCCTGCAGTTTGAGGAGGTCGGAGCGTTTCTCATCCACATCAGGCCTCTCAGCCTTTAGGACCTCGTTGAGACACTGGCTCTGAAGGCTGCTGCGTGTCACAGTGAAGTTGACGAATGTAACACGAGAACACAAGTCTGGTGGGAACTCGACCTGCGTACACAAGAGACACATAGAAAAATGTCTATGTGTAAAATGTGTGTAAAATCATTTCAATGAGGGAAATGCTCCTACTTCAGTCTTCATGACATACTTTATTAACACTGACTTACACCTATAAAATTAGCTAAGTACTCTAATCATATGCTATCAATAGATAAAACCTAAAAGATATTCTACTCACCGTTGGGTCTCGTGTAGAAAGGAAGATGACAAATGAAGGTGACAGATCGATGTCCTGGTCTCCGAGGGTGATGAGGACACGTCCTCCAGTCCTGCGGACCTCTCTGTTCAGCACCGGGTTAAGGATGGGGTCGTAACTTTCAACATCCTTAAGGGGGGAAAAAAATAATAAATTACTATAAATAAAACGAATTCTTGATGAATCCAAGAGCAGTGGACAGTGAGTAAGAAGCAAAATAATAGGTTAGCAGTGTGCAGTAGCTGTTCATACCTGGACCAACAGCGGGTTTCCGAAACGCAAGGCGCGCTCTCCAGGTTCTTCCTGAAGGCATCATCAAGGAAACTGGTTCTGGTGATCTTGCGTTCTTTGTACTCATTCATTATGAACTCTGTGGCTTGGCCAGATGGATCGATGATTAGAGGGTACCTAGAAAGGGCAGTGGTATAGAATAGATCAGCATGGGAAGTGAAATCAGCTGAAGGCTAATTAATACTTAGGAAGTCTTTATATTAGTGTAACATTACAGCAATGCAAGAAGAGAAAGATACTGACCTGTTGAATCTCTTGAGCATGATGGCGTTCTCAGTGCAGAGATCATCAGCTGGGAGGGAGTTTGCTTGCCAGCGGAGCCTCTCATCAGCATTGGACAGGTACTCGGTTCTGGCAATGTCTGTACGGAACTTGGGGGGAAAGAAATGAAACCATTGAAGTTAAACATAATACATGTAAAATATGTGGTAGTGCATATGGTAGGATATGTGGTAGATTTCAACTTCAACACGTGTGCTCTAAAACATGTTTAATAGAACTCAAACCAGATTTGGAGAACAGCACCTTTAAATTCACTAAAACCTAAACTGCTACATACTTATTGGTAACAAGGCGGGATTTGTAGATGTGACGGTTCATGAGTTTGTGTATCGGAGCTTTAACTACCTGAATGTTGGCCTGCTGCAGATGGTGAGACCAAGTAGTGAACAGGTTCTGTCTCATCTGTTGCTCAAAGTAGCCAGCATAGGTGATGAAAGCTGCAGAGAGCAGACAGTCTCCAGCGATGGTAGACATCTGGTTCTTAAACGTCTCACTGGTCTTCTCCCAGCGGTCCCTTTCAGCTGAAAGACTCTTCAGTAGGGCTGTGCTGCGATTCACCTGGGAGGGGCGAGAGCAAGAGTTCAGAAACAATGCTGGAAGATGCATCTTAAACTGGATCAGAAGAGAGACACAGAGGCAACTCAATATTTGTTTGGTTACCTTAGCCTCAACAGCAGCCAGGTCAGCCTTGATGGCCTGGGCCTCTGATATGAGGACTGCGTACTCTTCCTTGTAGCGGGCAATGCTAGCCTCTAAGTCTCTGATCATCTGCTCCACCTCCTCTGCCTTTGTCTTGTTGTCTGTGGCGTCATCCTCGAGCTTTTGCAGTTCGTTACGCAGAGGCTCCACACGTTTCAGCATGTCAGCATAATTAAGCTAGGGAAATGGTAGAACATGGTATACATTAAAGAAGTGCTCTCTTTACCCAATTATTCACTTAATCTTCATATAGTTTACTCTTCTTTACCTGAGCAATCGCCCATTTGACCATAGGTCCACAGGCCAGGGATGCCCTGTTGACTTGGTCGTAGTTGTAGCTTGGATTGGAGAGGTAGTTCTTCTTCATCTTCTCACGGATGGAGTCACTGGATAAGTAGAAAACAGTCCAAGAAGTTAGAACATAACAGAACTTTTCATAGACAAAAGCATTAATGTGAAGTGTGGAACAATTATCATGAATCAGGAAATTAAATATAGCAGAGGATCATTAAAATTTTGTTGGGGGTGGGGAAGGGGTTCGATTTCTACCATCTTCACTGAGAGAAATGCAAAATCAACCACTGACAAGATGTCGATACCTTCCACTCTTTCTGATTCAGCAAAATGAACCAATAAGAAACCTAAAATCAAATTCTGATCACAGGTGCCACTTGATTATTATACTGATTGATTGACATCATTTGCGCTTCCATTTAAGACTAGACAGACACCGGTACCTCATTTCCTCAGAAGAAAAGTTGACTATGCTGCTGATGAAATTGTCCCTGATAATAACTTGTCTGATTTTTTTCCAGTCATTGGTCTCCTCGCCCAGCATAAGGCAGATAGACTCCAGGGCCAACTTGACTGCAGCTGGGGGATTGGTCATGGCCCGCACTTCTACTAGGTGCTGCCGCTTTATAGAACTCACCGCTAGTTAGGAGTTAGGAAGAATGTGTTTGAAAGAAAGAAGAGAGGGAGAAGGGGAGCATTGAGGGCAAGAGAAGGGAGGAATGTGAAAGATTCAGGAGTTGAAAAGTCAGAGGGGAGGCAGAGACAGAGAGAGCTTTTAGTGAACAATTGCAGAATACATTCTTTTTTTCACCTGATCTCTTCAGCAGAGAAGTTAACAATAGTGGGGATGAAGTTCTCCCTCATGATGATGGAACGGATCTGCTTCCAGTCAGTTGTGCTCTCTCCCAGGAGCAAGCAGATGGACTCAAGGGCCAGCTTCACAGCCGCCGGGGGATTGGCCATGGAACGCACCTCCACCAGGTGCTGCTTCTTAATGGACTTAACAGCTATCCACATCAGGTGAAGAAGAAAGTGGATTATGACAAGGAAGGGGCAGTGATGAAGGGAGGATGCAGGTAAAGATAAAACTGTTAACCAGAAGCCCTTGACTGACTATATAATAACATTAAAGAAAAGCTGGTACAGTAATGAACATTAAATAAGTCAAACTAAAAAAAATGCATGAGCTCCAATTTTTCATCAAAAACAACAGTGTAGCACACATTGTAGGGCATTTATATAGTTCTTTTGTTGCATAAACAGTATGATCTATTTCATCCTTGCAGCACAAGAGTGCCATACTCATTCAGCAACAACAAATCAAATACACAGACTGCTGTGAGAAAATATACTAGTGTACCATTCTGAGCCTCAATAACAGCAGGCTCCACTTGGTCCAAGTCCTCTTTCACACTCAGCTGTTTGTCCTTGATCACCTCCTGTTGCTTGTACACAGCTTCCTGGATCTCCTGGCTCATCACCTGGAATCACAATAGTAACAGTATAGGAAATGTCAGGGCAAGGCTAAGGAATCACTTTTCTACAAGCTAAAGCACATTATCAAGAGGTTAGGTCTGTCTTCAAGGTGAGGAAAGAAAAAAAATCCTTTATACCTTTTTCTTTTCAGCCTCCTGCTGGTCCTTGACCATCTTCTTCAGCTTGTCATTGGCAGCAGCGTTCTTGGCCTCCAACTCCTGGCTCTTGATTCTCAGGTCACGACGAAGCTCCTCCACCTTGATGATGCATAAGTATAATCAGGGAGTCAGACAAGAGCAAGCAGCAGTTGATAAGCAGTAAGTACGAACTAGGTGAAATAAAATGGCACTTCATCCCAGCAAGCACTTTAAATGAGTAAAATACAAAATTACTTTACCTGATCGACAGTCTCCTTGATCTTCCGGAGACCAACGTTGAGGTGCATCTGCTGCTCCTCCAGCTCACTGCGTTTCTCATTGAACAGGTTGGCGTACTGGTTGATAAAGTCTAGGTAGTGGCGAGGAGTGATGGCCATAGTGTGACCACCTCTCTTAGCCAGACGGTTGTTAGCCTGTGTCGAGTTAACAACATTTGAAGTATACATTAGTTTTACAGGATTTCCAACTGCCCATTTTCAGTTAAGGCAAACCACAGAATCACTACATCAACCACCACTGCAAACATCCATCCCTACCTGATGAAGTGTCTGGTGTACAAACACACAGCCATTGACAATAGCCTCGCGGTGAGATGGTGGCTGGGGCAGTTTGTCATAGACGATGGGCATGTAGTCTGGCACCTTGTAGTTTGGTTTCTCCAGATCCATCTTGCTGGTGAACTCCTTACCCACCTGATAAAGGGCTTCAGTGGACCAGTCTCCAAACCAGTTTAGCACACACCTAACAAAAGTTTTCAGTTTTAGAATCGCCATCTTCTAATTATAAAGTAGCGACTATTCTCTGATTGACAATAATTTAATCAATTCATTGATGCTCAGTGTCCACCATACCACCACTCTGTACCTGTTAAAGAGGGCAGGAGATGTGGCAGCCCTGTCCTTCAGGCCCTCTGAGGAGGGGTTCATGGTGAAAACAACATGGAGGTTCCTGATAACCTGACTGGTGAACCACTTGTACAGCTCCTCATGTGTGTCGAGCATGAGGCCCTCTTTCTGGGCTCCCTCCTTACACTGAGTCATCAAGGTGGCATACTCATCTCCCTCAAACAGGCCAGGAACCTTAAAAAAAAACAAACACAAAAAAAACACGGGTAACATTAACATATTAGAAACCAGAAAAGTAGGTACGTACAACCAAAATAGATATCTTATCTCAATACTTGTGTTGCAGTGTTGTAATCTTGTTTCCTAATTAGTTACCTCTCCGTTGGCTAGCAGTGTGTTCATTCTTTCAAGGAAACCAGAATCCAGCACGTTGGACTCATCCATGATGAAGGCAATCTTCTCATTCTTACAACCTGAGCGACGCAGCACTGTACGCAGGTCCTCATCAAAGTCTTCTCCAGTGTATTTTCTGTGTACCTGAAAACACACATACAAAAATCAATACACACACAGAGGCAATTATAGTAAAACGGCTACAAATAGCTTCACATCTTGAACCAACCTTGATCTGGTATACACTAAGTCCATTCATCCAGGCTACGAAGCGAGACAGAGTAGTCTTTCCTGCTCCACTGACACCAATCAACAGGAGATGGCCCTGAGGCTGACGGAAGATTCTAGAGGAGGATATACACTTTTTAAATTTACCCTAACACAATGGTTTCAGTCTTCTTTTTTGATAATTTCTAGATAAACACCAGAAGAGAAGTCAATCAGCTGCCGTGAGCTAAAGAAACTGTCACTCACCGGTCAATTCTGAGGACATGGTCCAGCACCTCATTGAAGAGCACTAGAGGGACATCTAGCTCCTCTTCATAGAAGACCTTCAGACGGGCCTTCACATAGTCCCTGAGCTCCTCCTGTTCCACTGGGATGTAGTCCTGCATCCACAAACGATAAACTCCGTTAAAATGGAAATCAAACAGCTGAAGACTTGTGTTTCATTTTCAATAATATAGCATCATTAACAGAGTTGGATTATTACAGCGTGGTGAAGGTGTTCCTGGTTTACCTTAGAGAGCCAGTTGCTGTAGAGAATAGGCCTGTTGAGAGCCTTCTCCTTATCAAGGTTGGGGAAATGTTTGACTGCAACCATGTCGATATTTTCATCTGTCCATCTTCTCTCTTCATCGCCAACCAGCCTGGAAAAAGTTTTTAAGATGAACCACATTATTACCAAACTGATCATTCTTTAAATACTTGTGCATTTCTTAAGTGGCAGACAGTAACCATTCAAGTCCCTTAAAACACTATCAGAGCAGATAAGAGGAGTTTACTAGAGTTGTAAAGGTCAGCCTATCAGAAACTTGCAGTCACCTGTCCTGGAAGAGACGGAGAGCTTCATGGGCCCAGATACGGATGAGCCCCTCCACGGGTAGAGTCTCAAGTGGCCGCAGGGCCTCGAAGATTCCCCTCACCCAGCGGGTCATCTCTCTGGGAGAGTAGATGTAGTGAGGTTGAGTATCCTGGGTAAACCGCTCCTGAAGGGGAAAAAAGGATTAAAAAGAGATATGGAAACAAATTAGTAATAGTGTGAATGACAGGACTAAAAGGTGAGAAATTAAACGTCTTCTCTTGTACATATGTCCGGTAAAATATTAGGCAAACTTGATCTTTCGATTTTTATATAGATATTTACTAAGGTCCTTTACCTGAGACATGGTGTAGAACTCAACCATAGCAGCAGTAAGAGGCTCAGCATAGGTACGTAGAGAGGGGATAAGGCGCAGCATGGCACGGTTGAAGGTTCCATAAATCTGTGTCAAAGAGGCTGGGCCCGGATAGTCCACGTACACCACAGGAACATGACGTAGGAACCTAAAAACAGCACACCACAACATGGCCACCATTATGGCTCATAACGTGCAATGTAGATTTTTTGTAAGTATAATTTTCATTGAAATGTTTGCAATTTATTTTCTGTTAATCACGGTATTTATTATATCATTGTTCTAATCAGGTGTACTGACTACTGTACCTGTGTGTGAGAGGCTTTCTGCCTGGATCAGTGGGAGGATTACAGGCTCCAACAAACTGGATCCTCTCGAGTTTGACCCAAGTCTGGTCTGAGGTGCGGTAGAAACCTCCATGTTCCACCATCTGCAAAGAAAACACAGAGGAGCCTTTAACATGCAAAGAGGAGTGCTAAATTTTAGATTACACACTTCAATGTCCCATTATAGCCAAATTTAATAAATACAAAACAGTTTAACAATAAGAATGCATCATACCTGTCTGAGGAAAGAGATGACTCTCTGTGTGCCGTACTTGTCCATGTCCGGCAGATTTATTTCGTCACAGAACAACACCAGCCACTTGCCCAGCTGGACAGGTGCGAGGACCACACCGTTAGGGGTACGGCGGTACTCGCAGTAGTGATCAAAGGTCTTCAGCAGTAGCTCTGGGGTGGTGGCACTGGAGAAGTTCAGACCCACAACCTGGTAGAAAGCAGGGACATTTGGAAATGACAACCTAATTTTAACCTAGTTTATTCATATTTGTTCAGCAGTTTATAATACTCCAACTCCAATGTACATAATCAACATTTTAAACGTATGTGATAGCTTTCTGGTCCATTAAAATTCCTATAGTGATGTAACTCATCAGTTTCAAGGTCAGATCAGGTTCATCCAGTCTCTCACCTCCATGTCAGGCAAGGCTCTGAGCGCGCTGAACAGAGTCATAGTCTTTCCAGAGCCAGGAGGTCCACACAGCACCAGTGGTTTATGCTCTGCCAGCCATGTGTAAAGCAAAGCTTCGTGGCGAACTGTGTCCAGGGTGGGAACCACGACATCAGGGGATGCCACCTTGTGGGTCTCTACCTCAATCTGGGGCACCTTGCCCTGCCAGGACTGCCACTCCCCTGAGATGCACACCTGCAAGATGCAAAGAAAACATTACAATGGTTATTCTGAAATTAAATTAATAAAGACTGCAGAAGAATGCAGTAGTTTTGGTTAAGTGACCTGCAGATGATTGCAGACTTGAGATCAAGATATGTTTAAAACTAGGAGGCTGTACCTCGTAGTCAATGATGGGGACATTGGGAGCAGAGGGGAGGGGTACAGTGGTAATGCGACGGATGTATTCTCCCAGCTCAGCCCTCATCTTCAGCCGCCCGTCACCAGAGAAGGACCATAGCACAGCGTAGATAAGATATTTCTGTAGAAAGGTAATGCCACAAAATGTATCAGATTTAAGAAAATACATTTTTGCAGGGTTTAAGTTCAATGTTGATATTAAAAAAATAAGAAATGTATGAGTGTCTTTCAGTTATATTACCTGCATGTACTTCTCCAGCTGATCAATGGGCATGGGGAAGTCAGGGTGGTTGTTGTTGTATAGCGCCACATTACGGCAAGCCTGGTGCAGCATTGAGAACAGGGAACCCATACAGCGCAGGCGGGTGAAGTCCATAATGTGCTCCATCTTGGAGGCATGCTCTAAAGCCTTGATCACCAGGCCCGTGGAGGTGAAGTAAGGCTGCAAGATAGCTGCAGCATCTCGCTGGATCTAGCGTAAAAACATGCAACAGGACATTAGTAAAGAATTGTGATAAACATTCTTCTTAGATTAATTCTTGAATGAATTATTGCACCTTTTTTCTTCCCCTTAATTACCTGCAGCATTGGTGATGCAGCCTCTTCCTCGTCATCTGTGCCCTTCCTCTGCCGCTGAGCTTCATCCTCTCCCTCGTCTAATGGGATGCTGCGGATGCGAGCCAGGAAGTGGTTGAAGATCATGTCAGTGCTGAGAACATCCTCACTGAACCACACCATACCGCAGCGAGACACAGTAGCCAGGGTGGCGTACTTCAGGTCCTGTACTTCAAACATTACACGCACCTAGAGACAGAATAAATATCATGTCAATATAGCATGCCTTCACCAGCATACAAGATAATGAGACATTTGCATTTGACATTCTGTCCTCTTAAGCATAATTAAGAGAAATAATTTATATTTTTTGATGCAGAAATAATTTATATTTCTGCGTCAAATTGACAGCGTAGGCTACGGGGATACGCAGAGGCAAAGCAGAGGCTACGCCATTGCCTGACATGCACCTCCTCAAAAATGTAACCACGTCGAGTCGACGCGGACCTTAAGCACTGTGATTGGTCGGCTGGGTAGCCTTGCAATGCCGCAGAGCCGACTGGAAATACCCAGCGCTTTGAAGTAACGTTTACTAGCGGCCAAAACAGCGGCTGTAACAGTGAATCAATGTAGTTGACCGTCTCAACTGACTCGTTTCGCTATCAGAATGCGATCCATTCGCTCGGTAACATTTGAAAAGGTTAGACCAGCCGCACGTATACAATTTTACCCCCATTTATGTTAGTGGAGGGCTAAACCGGAAGTTAGCCTGCTCGGCCGGCAAAAGTCAACATGGTGGACGCTGCAGCACTACTGCCGACTAGCGTTTGGGGGTGTAATTGCAGAATGACGGACACAGCTACGCACAAGTATAAATGCATGGCTACATGCGTAGCCTACGCCGTAGACGTAGACCCTAAGCAGGAGTATGAATGGGCCTTTACATTAGGTGGCAAGCTGAGACGCTCTCCGTTGGGAAGGGTGAGCAGCTTATTGTCATCCAGCACAGAGTTGAGATTTTCAACCCACTCAGGGTCAACATCACCATCGAAAATGATCCACTGACGCTTTTGCAGTTCACCTCGAACATTGTCAATAATCCTGAAATTGAAGGAAAATTTTTTTTAACGTACTTAGCAAGATAAAGATGAACTGACATGATGTACAGCCTTAACAATGAAATGTGTTACAGAACTCACTTCCTGAGGATGTGTGTGAACAAGCCATCTGTCCATTCACGGGTGTTGGGGTCCAGGGTTCCGTACAGGTGGTCCTTGCTGATGGCCTTGGGGTCGATGATGTGGGCCACACCCTCAACACCCTCGAGCCTCTCGAGGGCCTTGAGTAGCACCCTCCATGCCATTGTCTTTCCACTGCCTGAAGGTCCCACCATCATCAGACCGTGGTTGATCTGTGTGATCTGGTACAGCTGGAGCACCTGGATGGGGGTGAATGACAAAGTCTCAAAATGTGAGTAACTACTCACAAAGCAAGTACCTGTAAAGGACGTCTGTGTCTTTAGTAGTGGGCATATATATATATATATATATATATATATATTTCTCAATAGGAAATATATGTTGACTCCATTTAGTCACACACCTTCTCAACCCACATGCTGCCCACATCGTCACCGTCTCCATATGTGAGGTACATCTCACTGCAGACTTTCTTCAGCTCTTCCCTCAGAGCAGTCATTTCTCCGCGGTGGTACTGGACTCCAGGGAAAACATCTGACAGCAGACTGAACAGCAGAGGGATGTCCTCTGCCACCAGCTTGGGAACCATGGTCTCACACACACTCTGGATCAGGATCTACAATAACAACACACAGATTGAGTGAAATAACCATTCGAGATACTCAAATTTCTAGCTGGATTCTAAAAACATTTGCCATATATAATTTTCTATACCTCCTGTTCAGGAAGGTTCTCAGCAATGTCATTCTCATCAACAACCTCTCCACGCTCCGCCTTCTCCCTTTTGATCCTCTGGATGCGCTCACGCTTGACATTACCAGCACTGATCAGCACACTCTTGAGAGCTCGGAGGCCGAAATCATAGTGACTCTGGGATGACAGCTGCTCATCACACAGCCTGAAATAGAGGCAAGGGATACATTTACAGAGGAAAGACCTCTCAAGGACAACAATCTCAAAGCTACATACATTTTTCTTAAAACAGTACATACTTGAAGAAGGGCACAATCTTCTTGGCGAGGATCTCAGCTGTACGGAAACCTTGAGAGTACAGCATGACCTGGGCAATGAGCTGGCGGTCAGGCTTGGTCATGGCCAAGCTGCGGAACAGCTTCTTCAGATTGTCAGGCAGGTTGGAGCGGCCAGCGTAGCCAGGATTCATGGTGATGAAGATGGCCATGTCTGGACTCACCTTCACCTGCTTGTTCAGGAGCTCCGTGGTGACTGGCACACCTGAGGGGGGTGACATATAACAGGTTAATAAGATGGAGACACTGATTTTCTGAATGTTATGCTTTGAAAAGATTTTTCTCTGTAATGTTTAATTTTTTTATAAAATGAAGACAGCCATTTTGTTGAACTGTCTTGAACATTAGCATTCAAATAGGACAGGAATCAGGACATTCTCATTCTAGGACAATCTCATATACATACTCCTGTCTCTGTTGGGGTTGCTGTGTTCCCTCAAGGCCACCTGGATGTACTGGACCTGCTGGGAGACGGCAGAAAGCATTCGCTCCTCCAGACGGTTAAACTCATCAAAGCAGCCCCATGCTCCCACCTGACACAGACCCACAAAGATACGACCCATGGCCTGAAAAAAAAAGAAAAAAGAAAAAAAGATAGATCAGCAAAAGAGATTTGCAAGTGAAACACCAACATGACAAATAGCTGCATCCTTTATAATCACATAATGTGTTTTACTGATCTCTTGTGTTGTGTCACTGTTGTCTAGGTTAAGAACAAAGAATCTAAATGCAGTTTATGTACCTGGAAGTCAAATGTCTCATCACAGTTGAAGACCAGGACAAAGCGGCCCAGCTGGTGACCAAGAGCTTTCACTGACTCAGTCTTCCCTGTGCCAGCAGGACCTAGATAGGGAACAAACTCAGTGAAGCTAAAGTGTAAACCTAAAATCAAAATCTCCATTTCTTTTATGTACAAAATGCTTCCGTACCAAATGGTGACCCTCCAAGGCGGGCCTCCAGAGCCTGGGTCATGGTGAGATAGCAGCGATCTGTCAGAGGGGTCTGGACAAGCTTGTCCTGGACTCCCAAGTATTCAAAGCCATAGTTGAACTTGGCATTGGCCATCTGAATGGATAGCTGTTGCAGAACATCTGTCTGCTTGGGGTCAAAATAGAAGCGCATCTGGCTGAGCCACTCAAAGGACTTCGGGTTGTCGATCTTGTTCTTTATCAGAGTTCTGGTTACATCACGTTGGTGGACCAGCTCGGTGATCTAAGATGGAGAAGGAAAGGGATTTCAGCAACAATTTTAATTGGACAAAATTCTTTTAAACTAGTACTAAAATTCCCTCTAACCAGGTGCTCCAGTTTCCTCCTGCGGAGTGGAGGCTGCTCCATCAGCACGGTGTCAGCCAACACGTTAAGGGTGGCCTCCACATTTGATAGCACTCCCTGCATAAGTGTCATGTCCCCACCACCAGCGATAGAGGTCAAGGCAGACTCAATGTTCTCAGACCAAGCAATCTGAGTGGACAGGACCACCAGCTGGGCCTGCGAAGAAAGCAAACAGATCAAGTAAAAAATGACATTACTTCATTTCCATGTACATGGTGAATAAGTGTTCAGAATAAATGTTCTCAATACCAACCTGGTAACGATCAATCCAGTTGATGTACTGACTCAGGTCAATGCCTGTGCCCTTGTTGAAGGATGTGACCTCTGTAACAGACTCAGCTAGCAGCTTGGCAAGTGTCACCCTCATCTCCTTCTCCACCAGTGTCAGCCACTCGTTGATCTTGGGGTGCTGTGTGATGGAGACTGGTGTCTTGTAGAGAATCTCCTCACCCTCGCGGGAGGAGATTCCCAGCACCTCAGTGTTGTCCTCGTTGAGCAGGATGCTGGAAACACCAGCAAACATCTTTTTGAAGTGCTTCTGCAGTTTGGCCACATTCTTGCTATTACCAATGATTTCAAGTAGGTCCTCATCTCCCACGAAGTAGAACCTGGAAACAAAAAGAGTGTGCTGGATCAATTGAGGATATTTAATAAATGAATGTATGAATTGGTGAAAGTTTTTTTCCAAATAATAAACATAGTCATGAACTTAACTGGTGAAAGTTCTATGTTTCATATGCACATTGACATCAATGCACAGTCCAGTGTTCATACAAACATTACAAAATGAAATTCAAAGACTTTCAAATACCCTTTTAAGCACTATTTAATAAAGAAAATATCTGATTCTGAGCAATTTAATTACACAGACTTGATGAACAAAACTTTGGTTAAAAAAGACGACTTCTAAGCACTCTCTTTCGCCTCTTCTTACCTGGGGAATGAGGATCTTTCCCTCTCCAGGTATTCTCCAAGGGCTTTCTGGATTTTTCCCAGAAGGTCAGCCAGTCGCTCCAGAGACCTCTGCACTCCTTGTATGTTCAGCACATCCATCACTAAGGGAGACTTTGACACCTTCTTCATCAGTGCCAAGAACTCTGTGCTGATACTGATGATTAAAGACAAAGAGAAAAAAATTAGAGCAAGGGCCAGTAGAAAATATTGTTACAGTGATAAAATATTTGTTCAGCTCATCACTTTGGTTTGTTAAAATGAAGCGTAGGGGGGAAAAAAAAAAAAAAAAAGACAGGTCCCTATTTACCTCTGGAATCTCTGGGTTTCTACAGGCAGCAGATGTTTGATGTCAGCACTGCCAGTGAAGATGCCTTCCAGATAGACCCAGCGACGCTGCACATCAATCCAAACATCAAACAGAGCCATGATGCGATTCAGCTTGTCCTCCCAGCTCAGGGCATCTTCCTCAAACACCTGGGAGAGAAAAAGAAGCAGCACATGGTGTTGATGCAGTTCTGACAGCTTAAATATTTGCAAAACCACTGTCTCAGCAAACACAACATGCAATTCTTTTTACCTTGTAGTATGGAGACAACTTCATGGCAGACACGCTGTTAATATGTTCTTTGACCTTGTTGAAGAGGTCATCCCAGCCTCTAATCAGACGGCATTTGTTCTGGTAATTCACCAGGTCAAGCTCATACGAGTTCCACACTTCACGGATCTGAGGCCAAAAAAAACAGAATTAATATCAAAAAAGAACTACAAACCAGAGAGTAATTTCCTGTGAGTATCACAACTACACTGCATTATCTCTTCAGGGCCGTCTGTCTTCACCTGTTTAAGGAACTCCTCCAAAGCCATCTCTCCCTGGGCTACCAGGAGAACGTCCTTCACCACCATCTCATTCTTTTGCAGATCCACATCCCAGATCTGTCCCAGGGTCAGCTCAGACAGAACCCAGTTTACATGCAAACGTTTCATCAGCTGCTTCCAGTGGCGGTCCTTCAGAGCCTCTGATTTCAGCTCAATCACCAACATGTTAACCTGGTGAGAGAAACGATTAGGTAGAGAATTTACAAACCCTTTCTTGTCAGTGAGAATTTGTGCTTAGTGTTAAAAATGTTCCACCTGACCTTCAGGTATCCTTTAAGCAGCCTCTGGACATACTCGTAGGAGGCATACTGTCTCAGTCTTGCTTGGAAGTTCTTCAGCTGGTTCAGTAGAGCATCCAGGCTCTGACGAAGCTACAAACACAAAAACACCAAGAATAGTTATATGCAAAGAATTTCACAAATTAAAAATAGAGATTCAATCATCTGAATTATTACTGTGGATCTGTTACCTTGCGAGGCTGTACAGACACCCATGGCTGTTCTTTCATCTGGTCGATCTGCTCCCAGACCTTTGACAGCTCGGACCAAACCTCCTTCAGGTCATGCAGCTCCTCTAGGGCCACCTACAAGTCACCATGGAGACAGAAATAAGTCATAATTAAAGTATATGTTTTTTCTATGGTTTTAGAACATCTCTTAAAGTGAAAAGGTAAGAGCTTTATCTTGTGCATATTGGGTTAAGTATAACTCCTATTGCAAATCAGTGTCTGAGATATTTGCTGCTTGTTCCTTGGTCTTTGATCAGGGATTTAAATGTTTTAATTGAAATGTTTCCTGGCATTACCTGCACCCTCTCTTCACTACCGCTGAGCAAGCCAGTGTCTGGGAGCTCCAGGGCTTCTTTGGCTCGGGCACACTTCTCCCTTTCATCCTTCAGTCGGCCAAAGTTGCCCTCATAAATTGTCAGAGACTGAAGAGCCTCCTCTGGACGCAGGTTCCCCTGGTGAAACAGATAACCAATTAGACATAAATAAAAAAAAAAAACTAACAACAAATAGTTCAATTTTAAAAAAACATTTGATGAGTTTATCAGTCACAATAGCAAATGCTTCAATTGCTGTTCAAATTATTATTCTAACTTAACAATTAGCTGTCATCTGTAATATATGTCCACAGAATGTGTGCCTTAGGGTGACAGTACTGTATATTGTAATTCAAATTTAATTTAATTTCTCTTACAGCAACTGGTTTGGTCTTCTCCCAGTCATTTAGCAAGTCAGTGGTGCGGTTTTCCACAGCTTTGTCCTCCTGGACAATCTTTTTTTGCAGGTTTTCCACCTGCTGCTGGATCGCTGTATCCTTGCGTTTCATTATGTCACTGAAGGCCCCCCATTCACCTTCGATGTTGTCAATGTAGAGCCAGGATGGAGGGAACTGGAATCTCTGCTTCTCCAGCAAACGCTGTCCATTGCGGAATAACTAGGGGTAAAAGGAGGGGGAATCTGATCAGGATGCTTTTTTGTTTTTCTTACAGCACGCAGTAGTACAAAAGCATGAACAGATAGTGAATGTTTTGGAGTACTTACATCCACATTTTTCTCAAACTGTTTGATCTTGCGCTTGAGGGTCTGGACATATGTTATGAAGTTGACAGCATCTGAGGTGCTAGCCGTGTCCACAGAATGTTGTTCCAGTTCTTGACGGGACTAGAAAAAGGAGATTAAAACAAAAAAATGTTGTTCATAGAATAATCTTCTGAACTATGTCTACTGGGAATCAGTGTTACTAAGCTGGTCAAAAAATGTCTCAATCATGTGTTAACCTTGGAGATCTGGGCATGGAAGTCCTGCATGTTGTTGCCAAGCATCTGGCCAAATTTGCTGAGCACTTCTTTGTGCCAGGAATCGTACTTCAAGTTCACCTTGGACTGGACCTGTATGTCAGGGACAAACATTTAATAAAAAGCCTGTAGACATACAAAAATATACTTACTGTACAAGATGGAGCAGCAAAAAACAGACAAATAGAAGATATCATAGCTTTGTTATAGAACAAATTTGCAGAAATATGAAGGTTTATGTAGAAGAGACCTCACGCTTACCTTAAAGTAATGATTATAAAATATTGTGGAAGTGTAAGATTTTGTCTAAATTTAGTATTGAGTCTTCTTTTTAATAGACTCTCTATTTTTAATCACAGTTTGAGAAATACATTTACAAATACAGCCACTACAACTGTCAATCACTGTTACCTTGCCATAGTCGATGACTACAGGTCCAAACTCTTTCCGTGTCTCTGCGTTGTCAAAGGTCCCACGTGCTTTGCGGATCTGGACCAAGAGGGCCTGCCACTTGCTGAGGTCTTCACCCAGACGGTTGTAGATGTTCTCAGCTTGCATGTCCCATAAGCACTGGTACTGTAGCCACACCTGGACAGGAGCAACGAAGAAAAGAGAGGGATAAACTAAAGTATTTTTCCATTTCTTTAAATCCTTACTTAAAACAAAGTCATTCTATCAGCAGCTAATCAAAGGTATGATGAAGAATTTGTTTTGTTTTGTTATAAGATGACTCTTACCTTGACGTACTGCTCCACCTCATTGACAATATCTTCGACTGCATTGTAGGCCTCCTCTAAGGCTGCAGGGCCATCTGGCATCCTGGTCAGGGCATTTCTATAGAACTTCTCCTCCTCTGAAAGCTCATAGTGGACTCCCACCTGGTGAGGAAGGACAGATTTACTTAGATTAAAGCAAAAGCACAAGTGTAACAGGACACAAAATCCACATGTCTCCATATCTCATATCCGAAGTAAAATAAAATATATTACTTTGTTCACACTGGCTTGTACAAACGTTTGCATATCACAGAAATTCTGACATCAGAGGTGTCACGATTCTCCATTCAATTCAAACCATTTAATCATCACCATTGTTAACAACTATCAAGTCTTGATTTGTAAAGAACTGTCATTTACATTTTCAAAATCTTCTTTAAAAGATGATACATGGTATAAACTGCTCCAACATGGTTACCTGGTATCTCTGGCTCTGTATCCTGGGAAGGGAAAGGATGACCATCTTCCAAGCAAACATCTCCTGGTAAAGCTTGTAGCGGCAGTCTTCAATCGGTGGGTTCAGGTAGATCACCTGGTTTGTAATCCTCAGCTCATGGACAACATTCTGGGAAAATAAAATAACAGATTATCTTGTTATAATAGCCAGATGTTTCAGGAATCCAATGTTTTATAAGTAATGTACAATTTCTCAAATAACAAACAAGACAGTCACAATGGCTACCTTGATCTTGGGCTCCCCTCCAGGTTTGTGGCTCACTTGTGGAGCCTCTGTGTCCATGTCCACATCAGCTTTGTCCTCTAGCTGGCCACGGAGAACCTGGGTCCAGGCCTTTAGGCCAGCCTGCAGACGCACTCCCAGGATACGTTCAATCTATAAAAACAAAACAATTATCAAAACATTTCGGGTATTCCACATGTAAAAAGACGCAGAGGTTGAAATGTTCGAAGTGTTTCCATTCTTACTCAAAACAGTTGCAACATAACTGAATCAGAATAACAAATAATCCTTTTATTATTGCTTTGTGGTGCCCACCTCAATGTCGAGCTTGTTGACCCAGATGGGGAGATTGGAGTAAGAGTGGAGATTGAGGTCGTCTACCGCCTTCTGGACTCGGTTGAGAATGTCAGAGAAAGTCTTGTTGTCGAACATGCAAGTGTCCAGAGAGCGAACCTCAAGATCAATTTTCTCCTCAATCAGTAGGAGGTCATCCACCTGGAAACATACAGCAGGGGAAAAACATTTTAAGTTATGTTTGGGGCAACAATTGCACTTGTTCAGTTTATATGTAACCATTGTAACCAACCTTCTCCTGGAAGTTGAAAACAGTCTCAGCCAGCCTCTGAACATAGGGATCCAGCTTGTAGGACTCCCAGACCAGAGTGATACCTTCAGTAATGAGAGCCTGAACTTCTTTCTTAAGCCCAGCCACCAGCAGGGAGATGGAGGACCTCTCCTCCACTTTCTCACAAGTGCGCTCATAGGTGCGCACACTCTCAATCAAAGAGATGGCAAAGGGGTACAGCTGGTTTGCCTGGTGGGCTTTGTTGACAATGGCCAAAGGAACACGGAAGCTCAACCACTTGAGGTTGCGGACCTCTTTGGACAAAGTGATGATCTCTGGGAGGAAGTTGACTTTAAGCTTCAGCATGTTTCCGGTACGTCCACGGGCACGAGTACTCTCGATGGTGAAGATGCGGCCAGACACACCAAGGTTACGCTGCTGCACCTGATATTTAAAAACACGAGAAGAGTAGACAAAAAAACATTGTAATCAAAAACATTGTAAGCGTTGTAAGAGACAAAAACTAGAAAATTTTATAATGTCAACTAACTAACATTTTAAAATACTATACTATGTCTATGACCAGCTCCATACCTTGCGAGCCCAGTCATCAAATATCTCTTGAGTATTGAGTTTAGCCCTGAAGCTATCTCCATCCTGCTTCAGCTTCAGCCCCTCCACATGGTTCTCCCAGCCTTTTCCCAGAACATCCTCCACTCTTTTCATATACGCAGTCAGCTGACGGTCGATCTGCTTGGCCCAGATGATGGAGCCAGACACAGGTGGCAGGTCTCGGACATGGCTCATTTTACAGGCCTGGCTTTGAGGATACTGCACTTTGAACTTGTCATGCAGCGACTCGATATCATCTTTCACACGCTGGATGAGCTGCGTCTGGTACTCCCGGATGGCACCACGGATGTGGGGACGGACAAAGAGGGCGTTAAAGCGGGAGAAGATGCGGAACATCTCGTTGGCGTTTTTAGCGGTTCCCAGCTGATCGCGCAGGCGGGCAGTGATACGGGTCTCAACGCGGTCGATACGTTCATCATAACGCTTCATGGCGGCTTCCCAGGCTTCCATGCCTTCCTTAGACACATCCAGGCCATCGACCTCTTTGACATTCTCATATGCCAGGTTGACCTCCTCGATAGCATTGGCATCAGCAGCATCAAAGAGAACTCCAGCTACTTTCATGTCTTGAGGCTCAACTGTCTCTCCAGGGGCATGTTGTGGCACAGCAGAAATCTGGAGACAAAAATTTTAAAACACATGTATTAATTCCTATTTTGTCAGGATCGACAAGAAAACAACATCAAAACAGAAACTAATGACAAGACATGCTATTCAGTCCAAGTGCGGCCATTACAGACGATGATGGTACTTTACCTGAGGCCTCAGCACACGGACAATGACGGCCCTCAGCTGCTCGTGCTGCCTTCTGAAACGTCTCATGTGATCCAGACGTGACTGGAGCTTCCTGTGGGCGGGGCTCAAACGCCAAACCATCTTCAGGTTCTCCTCTCTCTTTCTCTTCACAATGTCCCTCAGAAGCACTTGCAGTTTCTCGTACTCATCCTCCCACGTCTGGAACACTTCGAAGCATGCCACCATCACCTGCACAAAGTTTAAAGTACATTTAGAACGAAGTATAAAAATTTGGTTAGCTAAAATAAGAGAAAAAAAATACATTAGGTTTTATGCCAGAGACCCAACCACACACACCAACCTTTTCAAATTCCTCATAGGCAACATGCATGAGCTTCCTGGTGCCCAACACCTTGAGGAGCTGGGAGCTCAAGTCCCTGGAGATAGCTTCTACTAGACGCAGTGCTCTCTGGATAGGGTACTTGGTGTTCCTAATCTTTTTCAAGTGAGTGAATATGGCCATCAGGGCCTGGCGGATCTTATCGAGCTCCGAAGCAGAGAGCAGGTCATTGAGAGGGAAGTCCTTCATCAGAGGATTGTAGTCATTGACGGTTTCCACAGCCTGTTTCAGACCTGTGAGAAGCAGAGAAAGGATAAACAATTACTCATACTGTACTTGATACAATACTGCCAGTAGAGGCAGCAGAAGTGAAATTCCAACTGGCTGTCACTCACCAGTGTCGGTGTCAAAGCTGACAGTAGCATGGAAACGTTTGCCGTGTTTGAGGATGTCCAGTGTGAGCAGAACTTCAGGGCTCTCTCTCTTCTCCTGAATCCTGTTGAGGGCTCTCTCCAGATTCAGCCAGAAGCTGATCTCTTGCAAGGCTGTGCCTGAAGCTGGGTCACGATCGAGTTTTGTCACCTGATAAAAGGGTGGGTGGAGGACACAAATAAACTCAGTGGTGAGTATAAGAGACATTTTTCCCCATATACCTGTTGTTACTATATGAAGTATATCCACCTTGTTTTGTTTTCCCATTGTGCTAGAAATATGGGAATGCCAATTACCTTTTGGATCTCCCTGATCCAGCGGTTGACTCCAGATTGCAGCTGGTTAAGGAAGGTTGGGTCCTCCACTTTGTCTCCAAAGTCAGTGACCTTGGGCTTCTCTCCACGCTCATAGCACTGCTTGGCAATGTTTGTGATGATTGGGTGGATGAGCAGGCTGATCTCAGGAATCTCAATATTCTGCTGCAGGTGGAGAAGGCCCATCTCCAGCTCAGCAATCTTCTTCTCCACCGAGGGAGCCATCTTATCCCCATCTCTAGAGGGTTAGGATAAAGATATAGTACAGCTTAATTCTCCATCAAAGTAACATTATTCCTCCATGAGATTATGATTTAGTTCATTAGATTAAAAGGTTTTTATCAAAATATAATACACATTTTCAGGATTACCTGTCTGCCTTGCCAGACTCTCGGATGTAGGACTTGAAGAAAGGAGCAACAGCATTGCTGATGAATGAGTGGAGTGTCTCATAGGGAGAATCCTCACTCAAGGTCAGAACTCGAACTTGGGTTGATATGGGCTTGTCTGCATCAATAACTCCTGTCCTCTTGATCAATGCCAAGCTGCAGTGTAGAAAGGAGTGAAATTCACAGTTCAGAATTACCAGAACTAAAGTATTTAGGTGTAGTGTTGGATTGGACACTGTCATTTAAAAAAAAACTAATAAATAACCAGTTTCATATCACTACTGTAACATTGTGAAGAAATATGGATTATTGACTTAAATTTTGTTGTTTTCAAATGTCAATTTAGTATATAAAATTCTTATTGATCTGGCCCCTCAGCCCCTGAGAATGTTTGTGAAATCATGTGAAGAGGGAGGGACCTAGAACAACGAGAAAGAGTTGTGTATTAGATGGCTCATTTACCTGTTGGACTTGATCCCATAGTGTATGTCAATGCTGATGTTATAAGTGATGCACTCCTTCTCCTCCTCTCCTTCATCTCCAACATCCTCTGTAAAGTAAACAGACAACTCTTGAAATCATATTCTTGAGTGATCAATGAGTGTCTGTTGAGTTTATCGGAGTATCTTAAGCCATGTTACAGTAGGATGACATTGCAATTTGACACTTTCGTCTACACCCATCCATCTGTGTCCTTTACACGTGAGGTTATAGCTTGCTGGACATGATCTGCAAACCATCTGCAGAGATGGCACTCTCTGCATTGCAGCATCAGTATTCTTAGTGCAAAAAAAACACGGATGGGCTGTGGCAGTGACTCTCTCAGTGGGAATCCAAAACCCGCAGGCTCAGACTCAGTGATTGGTCATGTGCAGTATCAGAGGATCAAGGTTCAGTGCTCATAAAACATTAGGAAGGGCAAGCGGCTCTCAAGTACAGGATTAATTCGCCTGGAGGAAACTGAAGAGAATGTGATCATTGACAGAAGCTGGTTCACATGATAAAACCCAGCGGTTTTGTGGCGGTGCACACAACATGACTTGCAATTATTACAAAGGACTCATTCTCTGAATTTCTATGTGATTTGTGCTCCTCTCTTATCTGGACTGTGTTTGTTCTTTTTCACGCTGTTGTCAACAACTAAATATTAATGTAAGTTACTTTGAACATGATCACAATGGTAACGTTAACTTTCCTGTAATCCTACACTGCCAATCGTAATGTTAGCTAACATTGAGCACCTGCATTATTGTGTTGTCATTAGCGGTTTCCTCGTCCCCACCCAGTGTGGTTAGTTGCCTTACAATTTAACAATGTAATGGATGGAGACAGCAAGCTAGGTTGTTAACGTTAACCTAAGTAACTAACTTGATGTAACACATAACAATGGGTACACTGCTGGCGACAAATATAATGTTAATTTCCCTAGTACAATATGAATGACCCAAATCACATCAGCTAACTTTGCTACTGATTTTTTAAATGTACCTTTGAGTGCACTTCTCTCGACCAGGATGGTATGAAGTTGAGGATCGGCCAGAAATTTCCTCATCTGCTCCACGGCACTCTTTTCCTCAAGGGCGGTTTCCAGTGAGGCCGGGGCCTCGCCGCCATCTTCCAGGAGCAGCGGCACCAATTTCCTAATGTGCTTCTGCAGCACAGATGTGTCCGCGACCGTCTGAACGGCCGACACCTCCATGGTGCCGGAGTTTTCCTCCGTCCCCCCACCGTCTGACATTCTTTAAAGCGGTCAACGACGAGCCGTCGCGACGTGAAATTGAACGAAGAAGGAAGGCTGAGTTTATGTAGCTCACTGACTGCAGTACCCCTACCAATAGAAGCTGACTGCCGCTGTCAAGAGCCTGCAACCGTGGCCGTCAGGTTTATCTGCGCAACGGATTGTGGGACTTGTCGTCGAATGGATGAGCATTTCACTGGACTGTGCTCGCTAAAAACTACAACATCTATAATGCAGCTGAACGAATAATTTTTTTCTCTCTTTTTGTCATAATCGTGCATGACAGATAGGGGGAGAAAGGGAGTTGTCTCTCCAATGCACCAGACAGTGCAGCTTTTACAACGAAGTCATTATAAAAAGTGATAAATCTTTAATAATAGTATCAGTAATACAGGGAGAATATAATGTTAAGAAATTATAATTGCTGTAAGCCAATTACAAACTCTGGCATTAGCCAAACTGCACTTTTTGCAGACTCATTAATGAGATGCTAAACATCCAGAGCGTAAAAAAAGGCAACTAGAGCTTGGACTTGAGTCAGCTGAGAAGGCATACCTACAAAGGCAATAAAGCTTGACCTTAGAGCTCCAGCAACAGCCAGGACCCCATTAAAATATCAATCAATCAAGTTCTATTTAAAGTGCAAAATCACCACATGACATACACTTTACAAAATACACAGGAATAAAACACAAAAGGAGCATGATAAAATACACAGTAAAATACAGAAGGCACATGATAAAACACAAGGTAAAATACAATCAGAATAAAATCAACAAAATTAATTAATAAATAATTAATATTACTTTACAACCACATTTTGCCAATTCCTGCCCTAACTAATAGCTTTATCATACAAAAAAGTCTTAAGTCTACTCTAAGTGGTGATGTTGTTTGATTCCCAATCCCAAATTGGGTTCCATATTAGAGGTGCTTGATAGCTGAAGGCTCTGGCTCCCCCTCTAATTTTAGTGACACTAGGCACCACAAGCAAACCCTGCATTTTGAGAGCGCAGTGCTAGTGGGACAATATGGTATAATGAGCTCTTTGAGGTAAGATGGTGCCTGGCCATTTAAGGTTTTATAGGTAAGTTAAAAAAATTACATTTTATTCTGTATTTCACAGGGAGCCAGTGCAGAGAGGCTAGAACAGGATAAAGATGCCCTCCTGGTTCTTGACATAACGTGTGCTGGTGCATTCTGAATCAATGGGAGAGGCTTAAGAGACATAATTGTGCTGCCGGGTAGTAGAGAATTACAGTAGTCGAGCCTGGAAGTAATAGATGTGTGGACCAGTTTTTCTGCAGCATTTTGAGACAGTATGTTCTATTATATTACTTAAATGACATTATGACATATAATATTACATAAATGACAGTTCTTGAAGTTTGTTTAATGTGCAAGTTAAAGGACATGTCCTGATCAAAGATAACTCCCAGGTTCCTGACAGTGGTACTAAAGGCCAGGGTGATGCCATTCAGAATAACTAAGGGATTTGGGCCCAAATAAAAATATTTCAGTTTTGTCTGGGTTCAGGATCAAAAAAGTCATGCATGTTTTGACATCCTGAATGCATGCTTGAAGTTTGGCTAACTGATTTGAATGACAGTAGAAATGTATGGCATGGTTCCTGATAATATTACAGAGAAGAAGCATCTATAAAGGTAAAAAGGATTGGTCCGAGCACCAAACCCTGTAGTACTCCATGATTAACATTGGTATGCATGGATGACTCATTATTAGCGTATACAAATTCTGACCGATCTACTAAATAGGACTTATTATTCATTTGGTAATAAATATTGGACATGGTTCTTATTGAGCTTTTGGGGAAGGTCAATGCAGAATATCATCCCAGGCCTGAAAAACTTGAAAATTCCATAAAATCCAGCATAGAAATTACATATACTGTACATAACATGGCACTGTTGCCTGTGGAATCTAAATGTCCTAATAAGACCAAGAGGAATGTGAAGCTGTGGTTTTGATGTTTTATTAAATAAATATCAACATGAAGTAAAATCCCAGAGCATAGAAGACAACATGAGCTTGCAATCCCTGTACACCATATCCCTGAGATTAAAGAGCAAGCTGGCCCACATTGACCCTATTATTTACAAGCAAAGCTACATATCTCACACATTAAAAGTAAATTTTTCTCCAGTATAAACTGGCTAATCAAATCATGTATGGCTTTGATATAACTACTGGCCTAGAATGAGGAGGCAGCTCGTTTTGTAATTATGAAAGCAAACATTTAAGTACAGTATTAGAAGCCTGAGAGAAACACCCTGCAAAAAACCATAACCCATAAACAAGAGCACACATTTGTGTGCTTTTGTCCACTAAATATCAGCCTGCACACAATGCATATCCATCCAGTGCATATTCACAGTGGAGGCCAATAATAAAGTATAGATATATTTATAGCAGTATTAACAATATTATGATTTTGGAATGGGTGTTTGAGCAATGACACCTCCTTAATAAAGACTCAAAGTTGTGATAACAAGCAAACATTTCTTGCAGCTCAGGAGAGTAAACCTTCACAGATTTGCTCCAAACTCCAGTGTTGAGTCCTGCCTCACAACACCAGGCTTCTTCTGCACCTTAGAGGACTTTTCATGTCCAGAATAACACATAAAATGTCAGTTCATATGTGGATTCTAGCTGTATACTCCCATTTTTGAGAGCACTATACTTTGCTTTTATCATCCCATTTAGTAAAAAGGAAAAAAGAAAAAAATGTTTATAGGGTAGATAAACCCCCAGCCAACCAGTACATGACCAAGGACTCATTCTTCATCGGGAAATTTGAATTTAGCATAGACAATGAGCATGACTATGGACATGACAACACACAGTGAACCAGTCACGAGGTAGGCAATACCCAGGAACTCATTCTTGCCACCCATCCAGGACACATTGCTAAGTATCACCTTCTTTCCTCCGTTAAAGGTCTGAACAGGATAGTCTGAAGGACAAAATGTTAAGGATATACAGCAAATATAGAAACACATAAAATAATATATAAACATTTTTATGCCAATACTTTACAATACAGGGATACAGTATTAAACAACCAGTGGTTGTGGAAATTTACTTATTTAACTTTATGTCCACTGTGATTTATTACACAACTATAAGATCCTTAGTCTGTGAGTACAAAGCAATGGCTTTGTAACAACTAAAATTGTCTGGTTTGTATTGAAAATGTTAAACAAAAATGTAAAGCATAAATGAGTATATGAAAATGTCTGATGTATTTCCATAGGCCTTCAGGTAGATGTCAATCAATCCAGCGAATAAATATTTGCATAGCTCATCTACATATGTCAGAAAATTTGCATGTTTTTTAATCTCATCTCGAAAAACTCCTGAGTCACTCTGCCTAGTGAAAACAGAACCACACCCAACCAACCGGTAAAACAAGTTAGAGTAAGCTACTGCTGTTCTAACAGGATGCAAAAAAAATAAATCACAAGCTGACCCCTTCAGGTAGATCTGAGGCTTCATAAATCTTTTCATGTGGACTGAACAGTGTAAAACTCCTCAATCCACACAAATGTTCTTGTTTAATCCATAGCCCTGGATCATAAGGTTAATTATCCAGACTTACATGCTGTTTTAAAACAAGTAAAAAGTGTGTAATTTGGTATATGGCATGTTTTGGCTTTTGAAATTAATTTTTAGTGTCTGCTAAGCCTGCATTAAAACAAACAAGATGTAAATAGCTATACAGGACGTATCTGTGTGATGGAAAAAAGATTAATTAGCAAAAATGTGAGTCATTTCTGATCACTTTTGAGGACTCAAAACACAAACAAACACAGCTGCACATACCTCCATGCATCATCCTTAAAATCCTCCCAAAATCTGTAATGTGTAAGGATACTGTAGGCAATTTCAAGGGAGTAGTTTCCAGCTGGCAGACCCTGTGCATAAGTACTCTGATCGATTCGTCGATACAGCTTTCTGAAATTTGGCAGGGCTGCCCTCCTCATCCACACTAGGAAATCTTGATTGGTGAAGCCATTGTTAGAATCGTCTGAGGGGTCCAAATCGTAAGCAGCCTTGGACCAATACATGGGCTTAACGGTACCTGAAACAAAGTGAAACTTTTAATCAGCCATCATGATTTTCAAACATGAACAATGAACAATGTGTTTTATTATCATTATTATTATTATTTCTTCTTAACCTAAAGGACACCCTGTTGCCCACTATTTACTGCACTAAAATAAGTTACTCTTCTGGTCCACAATGCTCAAACTCCCTCCCTCCCAACTCCTTTACCACTTTGTAAAACTGATCAATTTTAAGCAGACTAGGAACCCCTCATTAAACACAATCTGCATCCTAACACTACAAACAGAGACAGCAGGCTACAGTACATTCAAAGATACTACCATTGAATGCGTCTTTCAGAGGTGTGACCGTGGGGTTTCTGTACTTGATGTTGGAGTCTGTCCACCAAGCAATCCCTTTTCCATCGAAAGGCACCTGAGTCTTTGACCCATTGACATACTGAAACAGTTTGAAGGTGTCTGTAAAGAAGCAAACAAAAAAACAAGAGTTAATATGTCCTTAACGCATTAAATAAACATCATTTCAAATTCATTACAGTCATTTTAAATGTCCTTACATACCATTGAACATGCTGTTTGCTATAGATCCACATGGTACAATTGGTTTGTTGCTGCTGTCATACATATAGGGAGCACAGGAGTTACTTGGTGACTTTGAGAGAGAGAGAGAGAGAGAGAGAGAGCATGAGTTACTATTAGTAGGTATTATAGCTTTTGCCCACATGTTTAATTTTGGTGATACGTAAATTCGTACTCAACTCAGCATATCTCATATTAGTGTTTTATTAGAGATCATATAGATTTTGTTTTTCTTTGTGTTTTTTTCAGTGTTGTGTGAGGGTTTTTTCCTCCTAATATCCTAAGTTCTTAACTCACAGTAAAGTAACTCAAGTCTCCAGACAGCTGGTTATCATCTTTGGATACGCCATACTTTCTGAAGTTCTGGAAGTAGTTGGACAAACCATAATAAAAGAACACTGGCCCCTGTGGAGGAAAACAAAAACACGGCCATGGTTCAGAGGCAGGTGTAGAGCTCAACTTAATTAAAACATACTGTTTGCTTGTGTGTGAATGTGTTTGTGCAAAGCTTCAATGCTACCTGAAATAGACTGTCAATGGAGAAGTCCACATTGCACAGACAGTTCTTGGCATCTGGGTTAGAGCACTTGAAGCATGGTGAGGTTTGGTCAGTCCCAGTGTAGTCGATCTGTGTAAGAAAGAACAATAAAGATTATTATTAATTAATGATGGCTACAACACCTGTCTCGTAGTGTTACATCTACATCTACATCTTTAAACTCAACAGAACCATATCACTTACAAGTGACAAGCAGATAGCGGTTTAGGACAATACACTATTTTCTTTCATCTCTACACTGAAAACACTGAGGTTTGTTTATTTCAATCCAGCAAACACATTCTTTACAGTCCCTCTTCCTCTCTTTTTGTTGGTGACCCTCAATTATCAGAGGGAGACCTGACTGATTTGTATGTCCAGGGGTCACAGTCATACCTCCAACACTGTAATTTTCCATGAAGTGACAAGGAGAGCGACGCCAATGCCAATGAAGACCAGGCCGATGAGGACAAACCCTGGGATGACAATTCCAGCGGAGAGCATGGGCTGCCATGCCGGAAGTCTCTGCTGGGTGAAAGCAGTGTTGTCAGGCCGATTTTGTGACTCCTTCTTTTGCTTCACCATTTTCTGGATTCTGTTAGATAGATTGTTAATCAGCAATCATTAATTGTTTTTAATGTACATTACAAGTGTATTATGCAATAGCCATGTCAAACATAGAAAGCACTCACTATATGAGCCTTAATTTCCCTGTTCTGTTCTCGAAGACTTCTCTTTTTCCCTGTCTGTTGACGTGTTTACTCTCACTATGGGATTTATAATGTAAGACGTTCTAGAGAGCTGCAACAGGTATTATATCTTATTTACAACACATTATGCCCACCACAACCCTAAAAGGCTTCATATCACACACAGAAATCAACTTAACTACCAGAAACACCCAGATTAGTTGAAAACAAAACACAAAAGGGCCTCACTTTTCGCTCATTTTCAAACTCGCTGGTAAAGAAAATCGGTTAAAGTGAGGCACAAACTTGTATATTCACGAATTAAATCTGGGTTTTAGGTGCTACTTACACGCAGTCGGCTCAAAATGGAGAAACAAAAGACTCAACAAAACATCGGCGCTGCTTTCCTGGGTAGTAGGCACGACAGAAAAACTCACCTTTACCTGTCTACCCGCCCCCCCCCCTTCCTTGCCTATCCTGTTTTTTTTAACAGACTGACGTCACTTTGTTTGCTGCGTTGGGATCAGTTTTGTCGGTTCTCCACACGGAAGATAAACGGGGCGGAAACGCTAAAACGTTAAATTCTTTTAACTTTTATAGCTAAAAATAATTTCCCGATATGTGTTTGAAAAGCATTGTGCACGACAAAACGTAAACTTAAAATGAATCTCCATTGTAGCAGTATGGAGCAATACATCCCCGCCTTCTTTTGGAGTGACGGTTAGTTTGACCAATCGTTTCGCTAAGTGGTGTTGGCTAACATGTTCGATCCACCAATCACGAATGAGTTCATTGAAAGGAGACCCTGCGACTGTGCCGTCTTTGTGTTGACATCTTTGGAGGACTGAGAGGTAATATTAATATTTTCAACATTTAATAATTACCTCTGTTTCCTAAAACAATGCTCCACGATCCACTGTCAGTTTGTCAGTGCAGATCTCTTTGCAAGCGAAGCCTGCGCTTTCTTTTTTTCGCTAGATCGCACCTGCTCCTGTGCCACTGTTGGTGCTAGCCAGTCTCATTGTTAGCCGCGTTAGCTAACGCAGTATAATTTTGTAAGATACATTTGAAAGGAAATACATTTAGAATCGTTTCAAACATATGTTTGCAGTACAGCTAGGGTTGCACTAATATTAAAGGAACATGATATATAGGTATATCCATATCTGCTATCGATAAGTTGCTGACAAGAACAAAGCTACCGTTAGCTAACATTAGCGTAAGCTAACGTTGATAGCCATACCGTTCTACTTCTAGCTTTGCTAATAGCTAATGTCAATCCAGTTGGTCAAGATAGCAATCAAGGAACTACTAACGACCTCTGCACAACAAAGGTTTCTGACTAAGCTGTTTGGTTCAAATGAATTAATCAAGCACCAGGGTTCGTTCATACAGACACGCGTTCATCCTTTTCCGGTTTTCTGAATTTGCCAATTTATTAAAAGCCCTGATAGTGGGCAGCAGTGAAACACGTTTTATCTGATTGTCTTGTAATCTTAAGTGGAGTGGATATTTTCTAGCGTTTTTTAAAAAATGTTTAGCTAATGTGAAAGGCCAACCTTTATTCATTCAGTTGGTCCTGTTCGTAACCATATTTCTGGTTCTGTCTTCATTTCTTAGTGTTTGAATGGATATTACCAGGTGCACGGAGAAATGGGTAAAACAAGACAAGGTTACTATAACCACGGAACCCTCATTTCATAAACCATGACATCCACGTACACTTAAATCACCCAGTGATACAGACTCTGCAATTTTTGGGGTGAAGCATTTCCCAAAGCCCGAAAGTATTTGGTGGTTGTTAGCCTTTTGTAGCAGGTGCATTCCCTGCCCCCCAACAGCAAAGTGACCATTTGACATAGCGGTTTTAAGCGAATTTCTAATAGGAGTTAATTTGGCTAAAAACCAATGGAAAGTGAGTGAAATAACCAGTTAGCTTATATTATTTAGGTTTTACATTTTAACTAATGTCTATACATTTCAGTGAACATAGTGCCATAACAATTGGCACAAGTAGTTGTGTTTGTTTTCAGCATGCACAACCCACACTTCATCATGTTCATATTTTCTTTTATGAATGTTTTGTAATTTTTATTTCATACTAGTATGAACATTGAAATTTCAACCATTTCACGTAAAAAAATTATTATAACTTGGGCTGTTGAATGTTTCACTTAATGTTTCATTTCTGTTCCCCCTTTGTTTAGGAGAGGCCTCCAACATCCTCCATAATGCTGTCTAGCAAAAAGTCAGACGCTGGCTCCTCTTCCTCTTCATCATCGTCTACTGCGGGAGCAGCAGGAGGCGATAGAGTCCAGGTTTCCGATGCCCAGACTGGTCCTTCAGCCTCAGCTGCAGGCTCTATGGATGCAAAGAAAAAGGAGAGGTCGTCCCCTAGTGGGGAACCTGGAGGAGCCCCTTTGCCCCACCAAGCGGGATCTGGGGGGGCAGACCAAGATTCAGCTGAAGTTCGCAGGACAAGTCGTCGCAAGCGAGCAAAAGTAAACATTTTAGGGTTCTGTTTCCTCCCTGTGTACTCAGGGAGGAAATAATGCTGCCAAAAATGAAAGGATGGGTGAAAATTTGATTTAAAAATTATATTTATTTAATTGTATGACAATTTATATGATTTAAAAGATCAATACATGTCATAATTTAAGCATAAAGTGCAATATTATTATTAAGTGCAATAATATTATATATTGTATATCTGTACCTTAAGTTCACAGGTTGTCCCCCGCATGTGTTTCCTAGTAGGAATTACACACAGAAGTATTTTCTCATAGGGCTGGGCAATAAAACAATATCGTGATATAATTTTCCTCAATAACAATATAACAAATATCCAATATATGTTTGATTAAATTCATTTGAATCATGAACCAATTAGCACCTAATTTTTCTATTAAGAGATATATTTTGTTCAGGAAAAGGGACCGAAAAAAGATTTTACTGTTCATTATTTTTGCTGTTCATGGTATTTATTTCTTACTCCCATAAAGGTTTTTGGCGGTTTAAAGCAACATGGGAGTGCTCCAACCAATCTGAGGTAATGCTGGTTTTAATGATGCTTTTATTGTGCCTACTGTTGCAGGTGGAGTACCGCGAGATGGACGAGAGCCTGGCCAATCTGTCGGAAGACGAATATTACTCTGAGGAGGAGAGGAATGCCAAGGCTGAGAAAGAGAGGAAGCAGGTTATCCCTCCTCCCGCTCCACCGGTAGAGGAGGAGAATGACAGTGAACCAGAGGAACCATCTGGTTAGTCTGGAATTTTGATAATGTTTCAGATTCATCATATCAAAGCAGTGAAATGAAACCTTGAGGGAATTACACTTGTGTCCCATTTAAAGCTCTGGTTAAGCCAGAGATTTTCTTTATTCAAGAATGCAGAGATTATTCTCTACTAACAATAAGGCAAACAGTCATATTGTTTGGAACTCATTGCACAAAAATGCTCTTTCCCTTCGTCTTAAATTGATCCTAAATGACACTCAGTGCTGTTATTAGGTGTGGAAGGAGCTGCCTTCCAAAGCCGTCTTCCGCATGACCGTATGACATCCCAGGAGGCCGCCTGCTTCCCTGACATCATCAGCGGTCCCCAGCAGACTCAGAAAGTCTTCCTCTACATCCGCAACCGCACAGTAAGTTCCAATGTCAACACATTAAGTTGTGTACAGAAACAATGCACAATGGAATAATTCTTGTAAACATTCATATTAACCTCATTCAGCTCCAACTGTGGCTGGACAACCCTAAGATCCAGCTGACCTTTGAGGCCACAGCACAGCAGCTTGAAGCTCCATACAACAGTGAGACATTTACTTAAACATCATTTTTCTATCTTTTTGTTGTTTATATTTTTTGAAAAAGATAGCAATCACACAGAATTTGAGATTTGATGTGTTTTTGTTCTCTTTTAGGTGATGCTGTGCTGGTCCACAGGATACACAGCTACTTAGAAAGGCATGGACTCATTAACTTTGGCATTTACAAGAGGGTGAAGCCTTTACCCAGTAAGTTCACTTCATTATGAAAGTGGTTGTCAAATTTTAGGAATATACTACCTATTCTGGCTTGTAGACAAAAACATTTAGAGAGGTTGACCTTGGAAGGGTCAGTGGTGTAATGCTGCTCTGCTTGTTGTTGCAGCTAAGAAGACCGGAAAGGTTATAGTCATTGGTGGAGGTGTGTCTGGCCTAGCTGCAGCCAGGCAGCTGCAGAGCTTCGGGATGGATGTTACAGTCTTGGAGGCCAGGGTAGGTCACCAACAGGGTTTTCGTTTAATCTATTATTTCAGGTATATTTGTGATTTTGTCACTTGTTTTGAACCAGCTATTGGTATAAATAATTTTATGATTGTAAAACATTTTATAATAATAATATTTTAAAAGCATTGTGAGATTATACATTATACCCTTTATACATGTCAAATATATAGTATACATATGTTTTCTAGGGGTTTGGATGATAACAAATAGAGTGAACTTTACTTACCTTGCTTTTTGTAATATTGCATGTTTGTCATTGCCACAAGTTTATCATGTTACTGTAGAAAGTTAGAAAGTTTTTACTTAATTTCTCCATGCAGGACCGTGTTGGAGGCAGAGTGGCCACATTTAGGAAGGGCAACTATGTTGCTGATCTGGGAGCCATGGTGGTGACGGGGCTGGGTAAGATTCAGATCCAGTTTCTTATTTTTTATCTGAATACTGAAGTCAGAAGTGTTTACATTTTCATTCCACACTAGAGCTACGTCACATGTTTTTAGTAGCATAATGCTACCCCCTGATATGATTTAGCTTGTATGATTAGATAGAAAACTCTTGCACTTATCTCTAATGACATATGATTTGTGGTTGTTGCTTTTAACAAAGTCAGATTATAATCTTCTCCTCTTAGATTCTGCAGTCACTAACATATACCTGTAGAGGGTGCTGATATCCATGTTTGTGCTGTGTCATCCTCAATTTTGTGTGTGTGTGTGTGTGTGCGTGTGTGCGTGCGCTTGTTCAGGTGGGAATCCCATGGCGGTGATCAGTAAACAGGTTAATATGGAGCTGGCCAAGATCAAACAGAAGTGTCCACTGTATGAAGCCAATGGCCAGGCGGTGGGTATAATGAAATATAGTTAACAGTAAATTAACCTGTCTCTTGTCCATTATCCTGCCATACTCAAGCTCCTCGGGGTATTCTCATTTTAAACAAGAAGAATCCTAAGATACCTTGTGAGTGATTCAGTTGTTATTTGGAAAGATCCCAGGTTTTATTGTAAAGCCAAGAAATTACTTGAGGGATGGCAAAAAGGCTAATGACAGCATGGATGTGATCAGCTGATGCCTGAAAAATATCTGCCTGCTTCAGTCATACTAACATTTTTAGCTCAGCATTAGGTTAAGTTCACTCACAAACCGCCATCACGCGTGTGTAGCTACAGCTGCATTGGATAAGTGTATCCACATTAGATTTTTGAAACCAGGACCTTGTGTTGTTTATTTACTTCAACAGAAGATGTTTATGGATGCTCAATGGTTCCCTCTTGGCATGGAACGCTCTGCGTCTGGGGTTTATAGCTGTTCTCCAAGCCTGTTGTTGTCCTGAGGCAGGGATCTGGCTTTCCGTGAGCCACAAAAACACAGTGAATGGTGGATTCATTTAACTGCTTGCCCTTGCGTGTCATCAACAACAGCTCCAGTTCCTTTCCGAACAGAGCAGAACAGAAAACAGATATAGCTTCATGTAATTAAATTGGAAACAAACAGTGTTTTTTCCCCCTCGTTTTTGTTCTGTCCGTCAAGTGGCAGCAACAGTAGTAGGATGTTTAGGTTCATGTTCAGGGCACTTCCACTTCAGCAGAGACTAGCCAGCAGGGCTCTTGAGGCATCCACATTATACATGTGTAACTGGTTTCCTCTTTCGCAGGAAAAGGCAAATTTAAATGTACATGTGTTATTTTTGTGCAAAGCTGTTTGAGGTTAAAGTTGTGTTTACCTAATATGTTCTCTCTCTCTCTCTCTCCACTCCCCCTCACCCCTGCCCTTTGTCTTCTCAACCCGTTCCATGTTCATCTTTTGGTGAACTTCTAAAGGGTGAACGGTGCACAAGTGTATGTATTGGTTTATTCACGTAATATCTTCCTTAACTAATTTTTAATGACTTTTAAAAGTCAACACTTCAACTCCATCCATTTAAATTTTACTTTGTTTAACTCACCATTTTCACCCATGTAGGATATAAAGAGAGAAACAAATGAGCAGTTCATGTTAAACCTTCATCTTTAAGAAAAGGAATTACAAAATAAAAGTGAAATTTTTTATTAAAGGGAAGATCCGCACAATAACAAGTTTGTTCAGATGTAGTGCAGTTCTGTTTAGATTTGTGATGCCTTTTCAGAAGTTGCAAACAACACAGTACATTTTATATTTTATTGTGGTAATACATGTGCAGTAATACAATATGATTTTAATAATAGGAGAACTTTCCAATATTAATGATACCTTATCTCATGTAGATGCTACTATACAGATAATCGAATAACACTACTGACGATTCCGGCTAGATGTAGCTTGTAGAGATAAGGATTTGTAGTGAAACACACTCTGTTCAAATTTATGAAATATACTTAAATAATGTATTAAAGTATGGATTTTTTCTTAAAGTCCAATCCATGATCGATGTACAGCACCCTCCTCGCCCCCAAAATCAGAGTCACCATGTACATCTAACTGTTTGGGTTTCAGATGGTCAGAGTAGAGCAGGTGCTGCAGACCAATCATGGATTGAGACTTGAAATTTCTGATTTATCCTAGCATGATGTTTGAGTGAGTTTAGAAGTATGCTTTAAGTCTCTTACTGGGAAAGTGTCTTTGAGGGGCATGGACAGCATAATTTATGCTTCTTCTGCTTATATCCGTGACTTAAATGCATGACCCAGTAGTTTAGTAAATATGGAGTGATGTATAAATGC
Organism: Lepomis macrochirus; assembly: GCA_024633595.2. Classification (NCBI taxonomy): domain Eukaryota; kingdom Metazoa; phylum Chordata; class Actinopteri; order Centrarchiformes; family Centrarchidae; genus Lepomis; species Lepomis macrochirus. The sequence continues at coordinate 17,530,650 of JALXJV020000022.1, read as the reverse complement.
TATAATGATATTAAAACAAAACATGATCAAGCTTATTGTACCACTTCTAATCCTTTTTGTGCCTTTAGCTTTATTTGGCATGCTTTTCTTACTGTTTATATTTGAGTGTATTTTTCTATAGATTCCATCACTGCTGGCGTTAGTGTGAATGATGGTCCAGTGTCCTTGTTTTGTGGTTGCGTGTGTGTATCCAGGTGCCAAAGGAAAAAGATGAGATGGTGGAGCAAGAGTTCAACAGATTGCTGGAGGCCACCTCCTACCTCAGCCACCAGCTGGACTTCAACTTCCTCAACAACAAACCTGTTTCTCTGGGACAGGCCCTGGAAGTGGTCATACAGTGAGTATGGGGTACTGTACATGGGCTCACACAAGGGGAGATGAAGATGGAGATGGTGACAGATTTGTTCTTCACACGTGTACCCAAAGAAGAGATGTATAGAGATACACACAAACTCTGTGTGTGTGTGTTGTGTGTGTGTGTGTGTGTGTGTGTGTGTGTGTGTGTGTGTAGACTGCAGGAGAAGCATGTAAAAGATGAGCAGATAGAACACTGGAAGAAGATTGTAAAGACTCAGGAGGATCTCAGGGATCTTCTCAACAAGGTAAGCACAAGTTCCTAAACAGATTTAATAATGCCATCAACTTGGTGGTGACAGAATTTCCCTCCAGCGCCACAAGACTTTGCTTGCAAACCCAATAGTAAAGAAACAGTCCTTAAAGACAATGGAGACTACTGATGATCGAGATGATGAGAGGGTTAATACCTCTCTCAAATATGAAGCTACAGCTAAGTTTTTTTTCACAGTGATGACAGGACTCCAGGCTAGCTTCATATTTAGCATGTAGATGTGTGAGTGGTATCTAGAAAATAAAGTGTATTTCCTAAAATGTTGAATTATTCCTTTAAGACTACTTGAAGGGAAACTTTAGCAAGTGGTGAAGGCATTTTAATTTTCCACTTGTTTTGTCATTTTGGTATGAAAAAGATAAGGACCAGAAACCAGACTGTCAATACTTAATTGCTGTAAAAAAAATTCCTGCTCAGATTTGGCAAACATCTGTCAGTGGTGTTGTCAGTTACATTTGCTTGATTGATTCGCTAAGAGAGCTAATAGATGGGGTGCCTTTCCAGTAAATTACTGACCAACTGATTGCAGTCTGAAAATGCCATTATGGCAAAAAAGCATGCTTAAGAGTGGAACACTGTTGGTTTCAATTTCAGGTTAAAAAATCATGCAGGGAAGGCAGAGAAGCACTTGCAAGTTGGCCTGAAGTAAAGTGCTAAACCCTGCTATCCTTTCCTCTCCCCCTGTTTTCCCTCTCCCCCTTATTTTGCCCTTTTTAGATGGTGACCACTAAGGAACGTGTTAAGGAACTCCATCAGCAGTATAAAGACGCCAGTGAAGTCAAACCACCCAGAGATATCACAGCAGAGTTCCTGGTGAAGAGCAAGCACCGTGACCTCACCACGCTCTGCAAAGTGAGCTCAACCACTGTTTCAGAACAAGAAAGAGGAATGTCATCATTGAAAAGTTACAATACACTTAATCTACTTACAGTTACCTACAGATATTTACAAGCTGCAGGCAGTTATCTAGACTGGTTGTTGTCCAGAAGAGATTCCTGTGTGACACTTTCATAACTTGCTCAGGTCCGTTGCACCAGGCAGAAATCAGGCTGCAGACCTTAAAAATATTTTTAGTCAAAGCAGTTAAGTTTAAATACTATTTCCAAGTGTGTTTGTGGTGCAGTGGGTATTACATAGCGTCTATGTTTTCAGTTGCTTTAGTTTGCTTTAGTACTTTGAAGCAATATTAGATTTCTTGGGTTGACTATTAGGTGTACCTGCAGGTCAAAAGGTCAACCACCACAGTTTGCAAGACAGAAACGTTTGTACTTGTTCTGAATAATTATGGTAAGCAAAGATCAAACAATTTGTAACAGTATTATAAGGCAGCAGTACTAGCATGTAAAGTGGATATTTTATGGACTTCTAGGTCAGGGTGGGTGCCTCACAGAATTTTAATGCTGTGCAATCCAAGTAAACCAGACAGGCTGTGTTTAAGTGGTTTAATGCCTTGGTAGGATGTATTATTAGAGTCAATGCTGCCGTTTTATTTTTGGTTCAGATAAATCACCTCCACTGCTGCTATGTGTGTATTTTAGAAGGAGGTTTTAGTTGGTTTAAACACAGCTGGTGTCTGAACTGGATTTGTCTGCTACCCATCCGCTGTCTGAGAAACCACTTCAAGGCCTTGAATCATGGTCTGACTGTCTTTATGTCTGCGGATGTACACACACATTTTCAGCAAGACAGGATGAGCATTTAAGAGAGCGTGTGTGTGTGTTCATGACATGCATGACTGCACCATATAACAAGATTTTAAGCCAGTGAGAGGATGGCTGTGTCAGGATATTTTTGCTGGGACATTTCCCAGTATTCTTGCCATTTTTAGTATTTTCCCAGGTCAGCTTGCTAGATTGGAGGCACCATTAGGACTTTTGACTCAGTGTAGCTGTGTCCTGGGGCCTGGCGTGGTAGGTGGTATTACCAGAATGTGCGCTGCTGCCGTAGTGGGTTCTATTGTGGTGAACTGATGAACAGGTTGAGTCAGCCCTTTCTGTCAAGAGTACATGTCCTTTCTACATGACCTGAAACCCTCTGGGTGTGTACCTTGTACACACACGCACATGCATGCGACGCTAGTTAAGCTTGCTCTGAAATATCACCTTTGAGTCTTATTTGTATAGATTTACACTTTTATCCAAAGCCACTTAACAATTGCATTACATGTCAGATGTTGCGCTCCTCTTGAGCAACTAGGGGTCTTGTGTCTTGCTCAGGGACACGTGTCACAGTGGGGAGTTGAACCCGAGTCTCTCACATCAAAGGCATGTGTATTATCCACTGGACCATCACCACCCCCTGCAATTTTAAAGTGGAATGTAAAAATATTGGCACATTAAAAAGATCGTAACATTTGAATAAATCTTATTTCTTAGTTTTAGTTTAGACCATTGACGTGATATTCCTCATTGTTCCTCATTTTATTTTCTCATTCAGTTATAGTTCATTAGTTTTCATAAATAAATAGTATCAGTATTTTCCAGCAGTGATACTATATGGATGTAATGAACGTGTGTATGTCTTCTTGCTATCTGCCTTTTTAGGAATATGATGAGTTGGTGGAGATGCAGGTCAAGCTGGAGGAGAAGCTGCAGGAGCTGGAGGCCAATCCACCCAGGTAACCAATCCTTCAGCATGTTTCAGCATAATCTCCTCAACTGCTACTCCTTCTCTGCACCAGGACAACTCACTGTATGTTAACCAGTAGAGAGGGATAAAGGTGAAGTGTTTACATACACATTAAGTAATTTATCAGAAATTCAATATATCCCTGATCCAACATGGCCACAAAGCAATTATTTGAATCCACCTAGAAAGGAGCAGCTTGTTCTGTGCTCTGGTTTAAAACAACCCCTTATCCTGTGATGTAACTATGCAGAGCTCCACAAGTCCTCTTTTATTAATTGGAGCTATCCAGGATAACTCGACAGCCTATGTTGGCTTATATCGGCTGGAGTGAAAAAAAATCAGTCGTTATCAATCAGTCAAAGAAGAATTGCTTGTTGGAGCCCAGCAGACCTTGGTAACAGATGTTTACCTGTGTATGTCCTGTGGCAATTTGCAGATTTTTTTTCTAGTTTTCTGTTAATGCTATGTATTCAAATATGTATTATCACATTATCGCCCGGTTGAGTTAAGCTTGTGCATGAGTAAACCTGTCCCTCTGATGTCTGAATAGCTGTCAGGATCCATCACCATGTCTCTTTCCTATACTTCTTTCCCACAGTGATGTTTACCTGTCATCCAGGGATCGGCAGATACTAGACTGGCACTTTGCCAACTTGGAGTTTGCCAATGCCACACCCCTCTCCACCCTTTCTCTCAAGCACTGGGATCAGGTATATACATGTAGACATTTTGAAATGTCATGACTGTGTGATACTGATGGTCTAATGTAATGTATTGCTAGTTTAACTATGAGACACTTCTGCCATTCTGTTTTGTTACATTAGGAGGTTTGTTGTGCTACTCAGGTGACAGGTTGTTAATTTATCTTCAGGACGATGACTTTGAGTTCACTGGCAGCCACCTGACAGTAAGGAATGGTTACTCTTGTGTTCCTGTGGCCCTGGCTGAAGGCTTGGACATCAAACTAAACACAGCAGTGCGTCAGGTTCGATACACCGCCTCTGGTACGTGTACAGGGCCACGTGTGTGTCTTTTACCACTTTTAGCCACAAGTTCCACTGTGGATTTCATAACTGATGTACAATGTGTCTTATCTGTTCATTCTCCAGGTTGTGAGGTGATTGCAGTCAACACTCGCTCCACGACCCAGACCTTCATATACAAGTGTGATGCTGTGCTGTGCACCCTGCCTCTCGGTGTGTTGAAGCAGCAGCCCCCTGCTGTGCAGTTTGTTCCCCCACTGCCTGAGTGGAAGACATCTGCTATACAGAGGATGGGCTTTGGCAACCTCAACAAGGTTGTATTTCTAAATAAGCACACGATGCTTGCTTCCTTCTATCCTGTTATCAATAACCAGTTCACCAAACTACAGGATCTCATTCTGATTCGTCCAGATTCTAAATGTTGTCCAGATGTTTGATATAGTCAAGATGGCCCCTAAGTTGTCTGATGTTTACGTGGAAGGCTCTCCTCTATACAGGATAACATGTGGCAAGTGTGACCTGCCACATTTTGTGCAAACCAGCGCAAAGTCTCTAGTCTTGAAATAAGTCGTGTTCAAGTTGGGTCTTAAATCATGTAGTGCGTTTCTACCAAGATGAAGGATTTGGTTCCTTAGGGAGCCCTCCTGCGACTGTTTCTGCTGCAGTGTCATTATGCCAGGAACATGACCTTCAGTTGTAGAGGGCCAAAAAAAGTATTTGAGTGTGTTCCTTGCATGTTCATATATCATTGTCCAAGTCAGCAGCATCCAGAATGAACACATCCCCTTCCTCCTTCCTGTTGTTGTCCCCCCACCCTGATAAATCACAATAGCTATTAGTACTGAGCTCAGACGACAGGGATTCCCTCCTTTCTCTACACCGCCTGGTGATGATTTATTTTTCTATCCTACATCTGATTTCTGATGTAGAATGGAAGGTGGGATTAAAAGGGTGGCATGGATAGTGTGTTTGCTAAGTACAGGAGGTGAGAGGCAGTCTCACTGTTTGAGACTGTTTGCATGGGAATGAAAAATTGCCACTTTTTGCCAGTGTGTTAGTAATCCGATCAGAGTGCTCATTCTGCGTCACTCCTGACCCACCAGCTCTCCCGTGCATTCTCTCTCTCTGTTGCTGAGCATCATCTGCAGCAGGGTAGTTTATCTCCTAATTCTACTGCAGCACAGAGGGAGAATACTGCATTATTATGCAATCTGAGCTGCTGCTACTGCTGTATCTCCAGCAGAGGGCGCGCCACCATTCACACAGTGATAACTATAAAGCCATGCCAGTAAATGTGCTGATCCTGAGATGAACTTCACAGGCAGTTGAGCTCTTGATTAAAATGAGAACTTTGATTGTTGTATGACTGTTTTTATTTTGTGTTCCTCCCCGTCTGAAGGTGGTGTTGTGTTTTGACCGTGTGTTCTGGGATCCCAGTGTCAACCTGTTTGGTCATGTCGGCTCCACCACAGCAAGTCGAGGTGAACTCTTCCTCTTCTGGAACCTCTACAAAGGTGAAGATTCCTTTTAGTTTCACTCTATTGTTGTAGTACTTTGATGCAGAGCGATGTGGTTCTGGGATATATTTCATGTTCATATATAAATATGCCCTTCTCTGATAGATCCATAAAACGTATCTGTAACAAACTGCCTTGCCTCTTTTCAGCCCCAATTCTACTCGCTCTGATGGCTGGTGAAGCCGCTGGCATCATGGAGAACATCAGTGATGATGTGATTGTCGGACGCTGCCTGGCCATTCTCAAAGGAATATTTGGAAGCAGCGCTGTACCGCAGGTACACGACTACCACTTTGCTGATATTTTCAATACATCAGAGTTCAGTATGACACCACTTTCATCTTGATTACTTCTTCAACTTCCACATACCAGATAGTTTATTCCTCTCACTGTATTTACATGATTTGACATAGCTTGCAGTTGCGTTCATTTCCAACTTCATTATATTTGTTGTTTACAGAAAAGTAGTGGTGAATTGTATTTTTTTAAGTTCCATCATTAGTGTTTTCTTGTGTTTTTTCCATTACTCTAAGTGGAATGTCAAATTAATTCCTGAATTGACCCCCATAACCAGCACGACTTTACATAGCAAGCATATGTGAAAGGCACTCATAAGTGGAGTCGTATCCAAACCACCCGTCATTATAAATCATTTGCTTATGGTTTCAAATGGGATAAAATCATATGCATGGAAGCCAGCATTGGAACTGTTTGCCAACCAGCTGTTTACAGGTCCCTCCAATATCATCATGGAAACTCCTAAAAAGTATGTGTTGTTGTTTGTTGTCATGGTAGCCAAAGGAAACTGTGGTCACTCGTTGGCGCGCAGACCCCTGGGCGCGGGGCTCCTACTCGTACGTTGCAGCAGGTTCTTCGGGTAACGACTATGACCTTATGGCACAACCCATCACACCTGGCCCTGCTATACCGGGAGCCTCACAGGTAAGCACACAAATTACTGAAGAACCCTTAGTGTTCAGTTTGTATTTGGGTGTGTGTGTGTGTGTGTGTGTGTGTGTGTGTGTGAGATAGAGAAAAAGCGAGGGAAAGAAGCCATCCCGGACCTGACCACGATATTTAACCAAAGCAGAGCAGTTTGTTCCCCACACAGATGTTTTTTGTGCTCTTTTGAAGTTGGCATGCTGATTGATGTGAACAAGTCATATTTATGCGTTGACTGATGACTTCTGGCAGTTTACTACCACACTTTTTCCTCTCTCATCAGTCCCCCTATTTTCTTATAATTCCTTATTATGTTGGGACAATCCAACATCGATCTCAGTGTGGTTTTTCTTTTCCTCTCAGCCGGTTCCTCGTCTCTTCTTCTCTGGGGAGCACACTATCAGGAATTACCCCGCTACAGTCCATGGCGCCCTGCTCAGCGGGCTCCGCGAGGCCGGACGCATTGCAGATCAGTTCCTGGGTGCCATGTACACGCTTCCCCGACAGGCCACTCCCACAGCTGCCAGCAACCCTCAGCAGGCTCAGCCCACCCCCAGTGTCTGAAATTGCCTCTCCCAGTTCCTGCCAACTCCAGACTGTCAGACGAACTACAGCATTTTTGAGAAAAGGATTTATTGAGGATTTATTTTCTGGCTTTAGGTATGATGTGAGATTCCATAAGTTCAGTTCCTCAGACTTTTATTTTGGGATGTTCGTGACTGTACACATTTCCAACAAAATGTGGAGACAGATGTAACCCACTACAGAGACTATGCTATACTAAAGAATGAGGAATCAATCCCAATTTTATTACATAGTAATGTAATAAGCCATCTAAGACTTTATAAATATGTGACTTCCCAGTCTTAAAAACAGAAGCATGGCATTACGTTTGGTACTCAGAGCGATTCAGTGTATTTGATTCCATGCGAAGCATGTTTGCAGAACCCAATGTCTATTTATGTTCCCCCCGTTACAATACTAAATGTACACACAACCTAAAACCAGACATTGTATATCTGTTTATCTCTGCAGACATTTCCTCCTGGTGTCATTCTAGAGGCCTTGTCTTGGTGGTCTTAAGGCTTATAAACGTTGCTATGTACTGTAGCTGTATGCCTCCTAAATGTACTTTCGATTATTTAGGTTGCAGAGTGTAGTGAAAATAGTTTGTATTAAAGGCTGAAAAGACAGATACATTGAATGAATTGTGAATGTTTTTGTTTCCACTGCAAGTATTTTATGGTTGTCGTCACATACTTTTTTTATATTGTCGATTGTTTTGTTATTAAAAGAAGAAAGAGATTACATCTTTAAATCTAAGCGTGTTTCTTCTTGAAAGTGAAAAAGGTGTGTATGTAGATTTTTAACACAGAACAAAGTGCTACATGTCCTGTTTTCAACTTGTAGATGTGTAGTTTTTGTACTTGTACATACATGTACAAAAGTACCATTGCTGCTTCTTATTTGACCCCCCAGTGACCCTCCTTCCTTGTAAGTCTGGCTGCTTCCCAGGGACTCTGGTACAGTGTGTGTGTGTGTGTGAGGAAGCGATGAGGGTCCCTGGCAGCAGCTCCATATAGTGGGGGATCTGATGAATGAGGGGGCAGATTAAAATGGTCAACCATGAGCTTTTCTGTGGAGTTGTATTTCAGGGCTCTGTGCCCCTCTGTTTCCATGCACTCTTGAGCGTCACAGGCCTTGTTTCCCCCCTGAGATGCGGTTATTATCGTGACCAAAGGAGATGTTTGATGTAACGACAGTAATTTGAGCTGGGGTTTTGGACGTGAGTACTCGGGTATTTTCACCTCTCTGGTAAACCATAAGCTCAGAGCAGTGTTTAACTGTTGACTGGTGAGGTTATTTTTCATAATAGCCTCAAGCCCACATCAACTGATTATTTGAAAGCGAGGCAGAGACAGCTAGTTATAAAAATCCTTTGGATGAGAGACCACAGCATGTCTGAGCACATCTCATGTGATTCATAGGTGTGGGGTGGAATGTATACAGGTACAACTCCCACATGCTGTTATGTGTATTTTGAACATCATAATAATCAGATATGTAGAAACACAGAAATGATATATACACTGTGTAATTGTTTCAGCTTATGTGAGTACAGTGTTTAAGCCATGCTGGCGGATGGCTCTAAGGATGGCCGTGTCAGTCCACAACCCTCATCCAGACTGAAATATCTTAAATGCTATATCATGGATTCCCATGAATGTTTGTACAAACATTCATACTCCCCAGAGGGTGAATCCTTCTGATTTTGGTGATCCATTGACTTTTCCTCTAGTACCACAATCAGATCAAATTTCACTTTGTCCAATCCTTTGGTTTATGGCCAGATACCTGCAAAATGAATGACATCCACCTCATCTGTACTTTTCCTTAACACACTAAACTATGATTGTGAACATACTAAACAAAATACCTGCTAAGCATCAATGTTCTATGAACTAAGAAGCACTTAGTTCGAAGCGCAACTTAACTGAGTCACCAGCATGGTTGTAAACACTTGTCTTGTTGACAATATGAATCTGTTCTGTAAAATACAGAAATACATGAAATCCCACACATGTACAGTTATCAAGCTGGTGAGAGTTCTTCAACACTGCACACTGGACCTCAATAACCCTTTGGATGTATTCTCACAGTCAACATCCCCCTCAGCCTTTGCTATATGACACCTGTTGTAGGCAGTGAATCCTCTTTCTCACTCTTACTCCTCCGTCTTCCTCCTACTCTCGCCTGGAGTGCCACTGAGTCATTTCTATGGTTGACTTCACAGCACTAATTCAGGTCAGGCACCAGTGCTGAGGCTCAGGAGTACCAGGGTCCAAACAGGCACCACTGTGTTAGGGTAGCACCTCCCTGCATCTGAACTTAGGACAGATTAAACCCCTCAAGCTGGAGACAGCGTTAACCCCTGATTCTCGACTGTTTTGATCCATGACACCACACAAACAAATCAAGCAATACTCCTGATTCCCTTTAGCAGTGCTAAATTGTGAACTCTGATAAAGGAGGATTTTTATTTTTCATGAGCTACTTTACTTGACTTTTTAACTTGTCATAGTAGGTGGAGAACAGCTGTTACTCATAACATGGCCATGTTCAACAGTAAAATGCTACTTAACCACTGATGTTGTAATCTTATTTGGAAAAACATAACATCACTCTCTTACTCAAATGAAACTTTTCAGTACCTTTACTCTGATTGTGTAGGTACATATTGCTGATTACACTTGTATTTTTAAATCATAAGATTTTGAATTGAGGACTTTTATTTAATGTAATGGGATTTTTTTACACTGGGATCTCAACACTTCTTCCACCACTGTATGTATGAATACATGTTATGAAATGACACGAATTATTGCTCCCTACATTCATCCTGTGCCCCTCATGAAGTAGACCATCAAAACAAGTCAATTGGTGGGAAGGGAACAAAACTGTCAAACTTAAATCTTACTTTAATTGGAAATATGGTCAGAATTATAGTAGAATATTAGAGCAGATTAAATATGTTGCCAGTTCATTTGATTTTGGATTAAGTGGAATTCTTGGCAGAATACTTCAACTGTGTCAAAGGTTATCTTATTTCAGGAATTCAACTGATCTGGGAAATGTACGAAACTACCAAGCAGCTTGAGTTTAAAGGGTAAAATTCAGTGGAAAAATGCATTGAGCATTACTGATGGATAATAAAGTAACGTAACAGAGATCTATTGGTTTCACACGAAAACAGGAACAGAAGTGCTGGCTTTCACAAAGCAAGGCGTAGCTGTTTAAGAGAAAGTTGTGTGTGCTGACCTTGCATTCCACAACAGCTTGTGGTTTTCCTCTTTGTACCTGACCAATTTGCCTCGTTTGTCTGCCTGCTTATTTTGCATACCGTCAGCTGCTGTTCTCTCTGCTCTGTTCAAACCAGTGGATTGGACACACACACACACACACACACACACACACACACACACACACACAGGGTGTACCGCTAGGAAATCAAAACTTGCTGAGCTTGTTCAGCAAAAGCATGAAAGAGATTAACATCCATGGTTGAGTTTTACGCACGATCAGCTACGCACACACATACTGACAAAAGGTTCCAAGATGGAGACGTGTTACAAACAGGTTGGTTTTTTATTTTTATTGGAATACATATGGTTTGCTGTACAGTTGGCAGCTTCAAGAGACCTACATGCAGAGTGCGCCAGCCACAGTAAGGTTAAAACATGCACAATGTATTAAGTCTAAAACAGAAAAAAAACGAAAGTAATAACAGCCTTCCCACACAGTCCACCTGGCATTGCTGACACACTTAGAAGCAATAATAAAATCATAGAAACCCTTTTAATCTGATTTCAGCACATACATTTTGTGTGTTGACACCTCTGTCAGTCTCCTGCACACAAAATGAACTTATAAAACAAGCAAACAAACAAAAAAAACGGTTGATTGTACAGGCCTGAAATTCTTGTATCTCTGCATGTATGCGTGTAAGAGAGATGAGATCCAGTTATGTTTTTTCTTTTTTCAAATTCCTATTAGATTATTTGTTTGCGTCAACATATACACGTGTGTCTGGGGTCTGCACACTTTCTTTGGCAGCACTTACAAAAGATACAGCACGGAAGATGTACAAACCCTGAATTTATGAGCGAGGGAGAACAGAGTAGAGAAGAGGCCGGAGCACTGAGTGGTTCCCGGTAAAAATGGGACGACACATGGTGCAGCACTCACCATTACCGACCTGCTCAACTAAAACGCACATTGCTCTCATTCTTTAATGACTATGACATAACCCTGGCCTCTCTCTCTCTCTCTGATCCATGGTATGCCATCATGTCTCCAGATCATGAGAAATGTCTTGTATTAAAATAACAAACACAAAATACAGGAAGAAATACTCTCCAGGAGTGTAATAACAATGATGAAGATACATTATATTGTAACATTATCTTGCAAAAAATATCATTCTTAAAATCAAGATGGACAAATACTTAATATATTTCAATAATAAGGCCCACTTTACAAAATTACAAGATTTTCCTTAAATAAAATCTATCCGATATAGCTTCCAAAATAAGACATCTTTTGTTTAACAAAGAAATAAAAACATACATGAACAGATTATGATTAGAAACCCCTTAAATTGATTATTTCCCCTTAATTTCTGTTTCTTAGAGACAGGATATCCATCTGGGGAAACACTGGCACTGTCTCCGACTGTAAACTGTAAATACTGTGGAATGATTTTGGCACAATGTTAGAAGGTTGAGATGCAGGCATAACAGGGTGCCATAACTCAGAAAATATGTTCACATATGATTCACTCACTGAGTGCACGCCAATTTCCTTTCTGTGTGAGATGCTTAAATATTCTAATTTGGCTGGTGCAAAAACACATAATATACATGACTGGTACATTCAGCAAACCGCTACTGAAACAGAGTTAAAATACAATTCTGGGACACAGAAGAGGGAACTTTTTGACAAAGGGGACTAAGGGGGCATTAGTCGTTTGAGGTCTTAAAGTTAAGTGCTGGTTAAGTGCAGATTATAGCCTACGCCACACAATGACACCATGGCCCTGGCTTCACAATGGAGGCCTTTGAGGACAAGGGCCTACTCGCTGCCCGAGTGCCACCACTCCAATCTCCACTAAGTACATTCTAGTCTACTTTATAAAAAGGAAAAAACAATGACTTGTAAATAACAGATGTTTATACATACACCAGCAGAGCCTAAGAGGATTTCTGTTAACTCTTTAGTTGGTATTTGAGCAGGAAAGCTGAGGGCAGCCTCTTTTCTCTCCACTGCATAACCACCTCGTCCTTCTTTTCAATCACATCATTCACAGCCGTGTCCTAAATATTCTGCTCCAGCAGCAGCGATAATACCGACTCTCAGATTCAACAAATGTTCTGCAAAACTGCCATCAATTCAGAAAGGAGCGACAAAAACTCGTAAACAGCCCCCAGCTGCTTCTTTATAGTGCCAAAAAAGCCATAGAAGTCCTGTAAACCTGTAAAGTCTTCACTTGAGTCCCAGATGACCAGTTAGTACATTCCACCACGTCAACACTATACAGGCTCTCGCCACTGGAAGCAACGGATAAGACCTATAACGTGAGAGTAGTGGCATGTAGCCCAAAACACATATCGATAGAAGCCTTAACTGGTCCAGGAAGGTTTCAATGGACGGAGTGGATGTACAGTTGGGTGTTAGTGTACTTTGGGGCCTTGTAAGGAAGAGAGGTAGCATGCATAGCAGAGGACGCAGTTTCAACTTTGCCCTTTAAAAAGCGTTCTTTGAAGCCGGTCTCCAGGAGGGAAACCCTCCAACGCATCATAAAACTTACAGTTTCCGACAGCTGGGCTCTTCCTGGGACCCCCAACTCAAATACTCTAGAGTAGAAGACTGAAGTAACATGAAATGAATGACAGAGGTTACACAGAGACTGTTGCAAAATGATTGTCTGCATGGTACACTACTAGGCAAACCTAACAGGGGCAGTATGGCAGTATAGGGTTGAGGGCATTGGCCTTAGCACTTGCTTTACCAAGTTGCTATATACAGTAATCCTGACCTACAGTGATGTCAGCCTTGGATATATATATATTAAAAAAAAATCTCTGGCCCTGCATGTGCAGCTCTGACAAACACACGGCATATGTCATTCAACAGTTTCTTACTCAGGGATCTGCAGCAGCTTACAACACACCAGTTTACATATCTAGTTTTAAAACTAGAGCCCTCACTGACATATTAATAACGCACACCGATGGACGACCACACCACGTGCATCTCTGGCAGCGTGAGCACAGGCAGAAGTGGACATTCGATACCCTTTCTGTTTTAATTATCCCTAAAGTGGACATCACTGCCAAGCTGTCCGTCTTCCTCCCTCCTGTATTTAGAAGCCCTGAGTCAAGATGTAAAGACAGGATTAGATGTAGCCCTGAACTCTGACCTTTCAGCTACCCAGGGAGCTGCCCATCACTATCTGGTGACAGGCCTCTGGCTTTCAACAAAACAACTCTCTGAACCGAACCAACAACACATATCACCACTGTTTAGGATTGGCTTTCCCTTTAGGAAATGGGAATCCAAGGGAGATGCAGAGAAACTGAGAAAGGAGGAGGAAGAGAGGAAGCGGTGGGAGGGACATTCAACTTCTCTAAAATACTAAAAGGAAAATTGGAATCGGTTGAAAAGATGAGATTGGGGATGAAATGGCATTCCCTCTTGGTAAATGAGATGAGTGGTAGTAGAAACAAATACAGAGAAAGCACATAAAGACTATATGATCATCAAGTATTGGCATGTACACTGAGAGCTCAGAACAGTATGTCTGGTCTGTTTTTGCTCGATCATAAAGCCAGCAGTGGCCATGAAGAGGCCACATGGCAATCCTTCCCGAGGCTTCCTGCGACTCAGACAGACAAATCCAAAGATATAGACACAGCGTTTTGGGCAGTGTGATCTATATTGCTTAAAAAGGTTACTTTGAAGTTAGGTTTGAAAAGGAAAAAAAAAAAAAAGCTTTTTCTCAGGGAACCTTTTTGTGACATCCCTCAGGGAGGAGTTCTCTCTGAGAACCTTTTTACTTAACGCTTAAACCAAAACACGTTTACAATGTTCCATACCACAATCCTTCAAATGTAAAAACTATTTAAAAAAGAACCTCTCAATTAGTATTGTATGTTATTTATCTGCACAGCAAGTATTAAGTACATGGTACAAGTCTGAATTTGTTGGGACTTAATGTATCTCAAGGCACAGATGAACATACTGTAGATATTTCTAGAAAATGGTAAAAATAATGGAAATGGATAATGTGCACTCTGAAGGTAAAGTTTTAGTTTGAACTAGGAGCAGACGTGTCACTACACAGTCACCACCTCCAATCTGGGGGGGGGAGGGGGGCAGTTTATTGTGTGCATACAATCTCCTGCTTGCATAAACAGTAAAGTGACAAAGCGGCGACAGACTGGGTTTTTGCCACCAGGCAGACCTATTCACAATACAAGACCAAGTACATATATGAAGAAAAATAAATATTACAGCTAGATTGCAACTGGTAGAATACAGGAAAACTGAGAAATGTCTCAGACTAAACCAGGCCATCCCCAGCAGGGTCTGACCCAACGCAGCATCGAAATCCATAACAGCAGAGGAACACGATGGAGAATGGACTTTAAAAGTCCCAAGTTCTTCAACAGATCCCATGTGTCCCAAGTTGTCACAGTTAAGGTTACATGATCTTGTCAGATAGACAAATAATGCAGTCATGTTGGATTGGTGCGTCAAGCAATTGGTCATTCTCAGCTGCATTCAATAGCAACATTCATCCATTTTATTGCGGGATCTAAGTTTACATCGCCTGTCGTACTGAAATGAATCTCGTTTGTCAGACCTTAAATCCAGCAGGAGCCTCTTGAAAGACTCAAACATTACAGAAACATTTCTGTCATAGATATGCACCACTTTATTTTATTACTGGCCACTACTAAATTGGTTTTTATGGCACCCCCATTGCTGCAGTGGCCCCCACCAATAAGAGATTGCTGCAACATACCAACCACAAGTTGGTATTTTATAATGTAAGAAAATAATACACCTCTATAGAAATAAGAAATGGAGACAAGCTGGGACGATTCGCACCGCGAACCCAGTCACACACACACAAGCTGGACTGTCAGTTCCTTGTGGTTAGAAGTCTTGGGTCTTCCTATGACTGGCTGGCATGTACAAAGTATTTACAGCAGCACTGAAAAAATGTTCACCTTGCCAGGCCAGGTTTGCTGGTAATCCGAGGTCCAATGTTCAGTTAAAACAGAAACTCCATTTTGCCATGGTTCTCTCAAAATACATGAACAGCTGTAAAATAAAGCACCATGAAAATTGTAGCATGTTTTGAGGTTATTAACAATGCTCCTACTCCCCAATTATTATTTCTTTCTACATGTGCATTGCGTTTCATTGCATGCAAACTAAGATCTTTTGCAAAAGGGAAAATATAATGCAGAACAGGAAGCGAATTACAAAGAATCATAATAAGTGATGAAAATGGCAAAAAGTATCAATAAGGTTCCGGTCTCTGTGTGTGTGTGTGTGTGTGTGTGTGTGTGTGTGTGTGTGTGTGTGTGTGTGTGTGTGTGTTCTTTAAATGCAGCCAACCAGCAATCCTTTAAGGAGACAGCATGTTGAGTCACAAACTTTCAAGTGCTCTTTATTTATTATTTAGAAACATGCAAATGTTTGCTCAACATCTAAGCCCCAAATTAAATCCAGTTTCAGGCCACATGCCAGAAAGTGGTGACACGTGTTCAAAGTAAACCAAATGTTAAAATGTGCATGTGTTTTGTTTTCTTGTTGTTTGTACGTGTTTGTATGGTTTTGAGTATATACCATGTGTGAGAAAATCAAGAAAAAGCTAATATGGCCATCAAAGCAAATATGAGTTCAATAAGAATAAGTGAATATGATGGTATGTGTCAGCCAACATTGTAATTCGCTTCCTGTTTTTGGTCGCATTTAAGGTAAAGATTCTTCAGTGGGTGAAGAATTCTGCATGAAGATCCAGCGGTGTAAGACAAAGATGCATGTTCAACATCGTACTGCTGTTGATTGGGTTGTTTTGTCAGAGATGAAGAAAGGCTGAAATTCTGATGCAGAAGCGACAAATCCAGCTCCATTGAGGTCACTGCAACGGTCCTCTGAGAAAGGCATGCTCAACGTGCGAGTCCGTCTTCCTCTGACTCTCTTTAAACCCTCTCTGGCACGCAGGAAAATCTCCAGCCTTCCCCCGGCATGCCAGCCTCTCCCTTGTCACGTTTCGAGATTACACTATAATACATCCAACACAAGAAGCAGGAGAGGATACATGGGCTTGTGAGGCAACCTCCAAAACACTGTACAGGCACTGTCTTTCCATTTATGCCTCTTTTGGGACAGAGTAAGTTCTGCTTAGGAAGGGCCATTTACGTCCCAGCGTACGCTCAGAGTCAGAGTAAGGATGTCTGTGGTTTGTTGTTCTGTATGGCTACAGGCTGTAGATGTTGACTTTTGGAGATGGTGGTAATGGTGTAGCCACTAGTAAATGGGAATCTGATGTTTGGCCCTCCTTGTGCCATTGAGAGCTTAATGGAGCGCTGTTAAGAAAAATGAAGAGAAAGATCTTACTTAAACCTTTCATATTTTAACACAACTATTCATCTTCCTTAGAAGCATGATTGCTCCATAATTTCCAAATAATTTCCTAGAAAGTTTGCCAGAAAGAACAAGGTAATTCTGGACTAATTGTGGGGAAAATAGAAACAATGTTCAATTCCAATTTAAATGATTCCAATTAATTTCCAACAAAACTCAGAGAGGCTTTCAGTCAGTGCATAGCAGGTAAACTGAACATGTAAAAATGTGAAATTTATTTTTATAAAAGTCACCGTGTATGAACAAAAAAAGTTTCCAATAATAAATGAATAATATTTATTTAGGTTTAAATGGAGCTCATCTTTCAAGAAAATCCAAAATTGCCCCCAATTAATGCTAAATAACAAAGTTCTTTCCAGGAAACTGCTGAGGAATCTGGAAAATACTTGGAAATTATCGACAATGAAGTATTTCTTTCTACACTTTTTTTTACAGGTTTAGCTACAGTGCAGTTCACCTGAAACTGCCTTGCTCAAGGATGTCTCAGCAGGGTGGATGCTTACTGTTACATGCAGTAATCTGGGGCTTCCCACTCAGGGTAACTTAGAAAACCACTGCACCGCTGCCACTATGATGGATGTACTAAACCCAGTGCTGTAAAATGTGCTACAGCAGTGCCAGCTTAGCTTAACACTGCCCCTTAAGAGATGTGAACTCATTGCAACAGGGGTAATTAACATCAATTTCCTTTAATTAATGAGTTCCAGGAGTCAGAAGAAAGAAAAGACCTGAGACCCGTCCTCTCCTACCTGTCCGAAGCCCTGCTCAGACAGAGTTTGTCTAATTGGTTGGTTCAGAGTGACGATGGCTCCATGGTCTGCTCCCTGCTCCACTCCTCCCCTCGGCTCTGGCCCCTGACCCTTGACCCCGACTGGTCCACAGATCCCCTCTGGTGGAGGTCCCTGCTGTCTTGGACGCCCGGTCATAGGAGCTCCCCAGGTGGTGAGGGTCACTGCTGGGTAGCTGCCGCCTCCAGGAAGCTGGGCTGTGGCCCAGGTTTGGACTGGGCTCTACACTATCAGCAGCCTGGAAAGGTTAAAAAATTGAACATTGTTTTTCACAGTCTGAATTGGAAGCTGCAGAAAGTCCTTATATAAGTGGATTGGTTTGGCATTGGTTTGGTCAGAAACACAAACACTATAATAGAGGTCAGTTCTTTCAATCCCATCTTCTGAAGTTTTGTATAGGAGCTCTGAGCATTTTGTTTGGACTTTTGTATTAAGTGGGCATATTCATGCTGTTTATGTTAAGTGGTGTGTGACAAGGAAAGTCTGCCAAGTGGACTTCTGCCAGAGGAAAAATCCCCAACCAAAACCCCAAACATGCCCCAAGCTGAGAGATTTATAATTTGGTGGGCTGACTAGAACACAAACCCCAAGTTACTAGTCTGTGGTGGCTACAACGTCACGTCCCCTCTCATAACCTCAGTAACCTTGCTCTAAGAAAGCGAGACTTAGATGACGATGCAGTTCCTAAAGCACACAGAAACAGCACGCTGCTCCTGTAATTTCAGCTTTAAAAAGGCACCATAATTAGTGACATTTGGTGGGTCGGAGTTGGCTTCTGATGCCGTTTTAGAATGCATTCTCGCTAATTGGCTTTAATGGAGCCCTGCTGGACTGCCTTTCTCGGTCTCCAGGGGTAACAGACAGGAAATAAGTCACCAGCAAACCCTGCCAAATAGGCATGTTCAATGTGGTCACTTCCTGCTCCAGGGGAGGAAACGGTAGAGTGGCATATTCTCCTTCTATGGTAAGCTGCTGCTGCTAGGCCAGGGGCTTTCACAGGGTTACCATGTAATATACTTCCAGTGTTCCTCCTACACTCAGCAGGAGGCATTTACATTGTTCAACACATTTCAACAGACTTAAAATAACAAAAGATAATAAAAATGCACGTTTGTGTAAATATTTGGTATGTATTAACCAAAAGTTAAAAGAAATAGGTTAGAATTCACTACAAGTGTAATGCACTATAGAACTTAACAGCTTTTAAAAGATGTGTGGCTTCAGTGGAAGGAAAATTAGTAACTTCTGTGTGTGCCAATGGAGAGATTTTTCCCATGTGGCTGAAAGTTAATTTAAGAAAATATTTGGGCAAAAGGAACGACAGCCTGTAATATATGCTGTTAAGTAAGTTGATGTGCCACAGCAGAGGAAATCTACTGGGAACAGCAAGTCTGCTGTCATCACAGACCTGCTCCTGCACATCAGATCAGAATGCCTTCAGCTTGGAAAACCCTGGTTTAGGCTGTTATAATCAGAAATACTAAATCATGTTTGGCAGCCCAGCACGATGATTTGACCTGATAAAAAATGAAAAGGTGGGACTAAGAAAAGCTGTGCTGTTAGGAACATATCTCCAACTCTTACATATCAAATATACAGAATTTAAAGGAATTGTTTAAACATTTTTTGGAAATACGCTTCTTTTCTTTCCCACCAAGAATTAGATAAGAAGATTTATAGTTCTCCTATATCTGTATAGGAGAACTGTAGTTGGAGCCAGCAGCATATTAGTTTAGCTTAGCATAAAGATTGGAGGGGAAAGCTAGTCTTGTACTGTACCAATATGACTATTAGTCCTTCTAAAACTCACTAATAAAGACATTTATCTAATGTGTTTATTCTATTTGTAAGTCAGCCTTTATGCTAAGCTAAAGCTAACCGGCTGGATCTT
Source organism: Lepomis macrochirus (assembly GCA_024633595.2). Lineage (NCBI taxonomy): Eukaryota > Metazoa > Chordata > Actinopteri > Centrarchiformes > Centrarchidae > Lepomis > Lepomis macrochirus. The sequence goes on along the minus strand of JALXJV020000022.1, from coordinate 17,511,052 downwards.
CATACCTACCACACAGACATGTGAGTGGTATCAATCTTCTCATCTAACTCTCAATAAGAAAGTGTAGAAGTGTGGAACTATTCCTTTACTGCTGTTGTAGGCTTTATGTGTAGATACTTTCATCTCTACAAATCCATCATGCAGCTTATGCACTTTTCATGAGAAAAAAACAGCTCTCTTTAAGAATTACTAATTCAGTTTCCAAGAGTTCACTTTGAAAATCAAAGAGATACCGTGAGATGACTCTACTCTAATACCAAATGGAGGCCAGCCGATTTAATACAGGGAGCGTGTCAGAACTTCTGCAGAACTAATTACACCCTTGCTTTAAATATGTCTGTCTCGCGCAATTTTAAGGAATGGTGTTGTCTTGCCAATGCAAACTCTTAAATCATTTCTCCAGCAAGACAATTCTCTTGACACTCCAGGTGAAATCTTCCAGAAAAGGTTTGGTTTGCCAAGATGATGATCTGTTTATTGGTTATGATTTCTAAGAGCCTTTTTTTTCATTGGTACAGTGTCACAGATTCCAGAGGGCTTTGTCTGTGGGGGTCACATAGTAGAGAAGCTCTGATCCCACACTTTACCTTGCTGCCACTGGTTTTTGACTCAACAAAGGATGTTTTGGTATCTTGCTCATCAGCCATATCTGTCCCGCTGGCCTTAGCCAAACACAAGTTCATGGCTCATTCATGTCCAGGCTGAAGTTTCCTACTGCTACCGCGGGGAGTAATTACTAAAGTGCTGTTCTGTTCTGAATTCTGAAGTGTGGAGTTATTGCTACAGAAAGCAAGAACTCCCCATTTTAACACTGACCTGTTGTGTATTCATTTTAGAATTTTGGACCAAGTCCTGTATGTAGGTCCATTACCTGCAACAAGTTCTGCTCACCTTGTCCATTATCAGAGCCTTAACAAGACTAAATCTACATCCATGGTTGTCAGCTAATGGTAACGTGATCACAATGACAATGATAACATGCTGACGTTCAGCAGGTATGTTTACCATCTTAGTTAAGCATGTTAGATGCTAATATTTGTAATTGCAGCCGAGGCATTCATTTTACAGGTATTTTGTCTAGCCATTGGACAAATTTAAATATTGTCATGGTGGTGCTATAGGTACATTCGGGGATCAACAAAATCTTCATCCTCCCTACAACATCAGATGGCAGATCGACAGATCAGCAATGTCATCCATAAAGTCATGCCACTAGACAGGCAAAAAGGAGTTTGCAACATTAACACTGATTTGGACAAAACAGAGGCAACAGTAAAGGTTAAACATCAGCCATAGAGTTGGACAATGATAATACGATGATGACCATTTAACTAGATAAAAAAGTTTTAATTCTCCATCCCACAAAGGCCTGAATAAATGACATCCAAATAATTTATACATGAGGTTAAAAAAAGAAAGCAAATCAATAAGCTTTTCCCAGGTTGATCCAGGGTTCTTAAAGGAATTGGGAATGTTGTCTCCTCCTTAATGACTATTGATTGATAGTGCCTTAAAGGTTCACAGTAAGCTGATTTTCAGTCTGCTATACTCTCATCACTGGGAAGCCTTTGATGTGAATGGCCAAACAAAGAAATTAAAGCCATGTAGACATGAGATTACACATTTTGTTTACATCTTAAACAGCTTCTGTTTACATGCAGGCAGCAACTTAAATGGATCAAGCTTTAGTCAAAGATCGAGTAGTACTGATAAGTGAAAGAAAGATCAATGGGATGTCAGTTACTGATTACATTCCTATTCCATCAACCCATGTGTATCATGTATTTATCCAAACCTCTTGGGAATGGACACAGTTCAGACCACTAAAATGGTCTGATCCAAACCCACGATGATCGGCTGTGCTCCAAGACATGCTTCAAAGCCCAATTATGAATTGAAGTATGTTTTTTTGCACTGTGGCAATTTTTGCTCGTAATTGTTATCCAAATCGAGGGACCACTTCATGTATCACATGAACAAGATTTTACTGTAACACAGAGTCAACAAAGTGGATTTAGGAAATTCCCACAATAAAGTGCACAACAGACAAAATACTGAAGAAGTGACAACAAGAAAGGCTGCTGATCAGATCACTGCTGATTTACCACATAAGAGACAGGGCAGGGGATTTTTTCAAGGGTTCTAGTGTAACCAGGGCTAACAAGGCTGAGCGCTGTGGGACAGGATCAGAAAGAGGATGGTTGCCGGGTTCAAGGCCATGTAGTAGAACAGATGTGGGCACTGAACCTGATGGAGCTCCTCAAATACACAACTTAAAGCCACTTTGTTCATGTCAGGGCTTGGATGACAAATTAAATCAGGGGATGGGAGAGAGCAGAAGAGAGGGGAGGAGTCAGGGACAAAACAAAAGTGGCTGTCTCCTAATGCTTTGTCTACCAGGCTATATCAATGCTAAAAGGGGGCGTCAAGGGTCGAGGCTCAGTGTTAGACAGATTTCATTAAGCCTATTGAGGATAATGAGTGGACGGTGCCATGTGGGTAATTACAGCTCTAAGGCCATCTTAGCTGTTATGTTTTTATGCAATGGCTCGTCTGGCAGGCAATGAGAGACCCCAGCTAAAAGATTTGAGATCTGTGTTCATTGTCTTTGCTGTGACTGAAGCATACAGGTGTGTGTTCCTGTGTGATAGGGAGAAGTATTGCTAAGAGCCGTGTGAAGAACAACTTGACCAGTTAATCATCTAACCCAGTACAGACTGTGCAACTTCGTATTATAATGTGAAAGGTATGGCTGACTGTCATTTGAAATTTTTTGGAGACCAATGTTTATATGATACGTGACATTTGGTACTAATAACAATATGATACTTTTCTCAATACCGTACTCATAATAAATATATAAATAACGCAACCTTAATGAAGGTTCTCAGAGGAAGAGAACCCATGAAGCTGTAAACTGGCCACAGCAATAAACTCTAAACAGTACTGCATGACTTTGGTAAGAACATAACCCAAACCCCATAACATCCTGAAGTCTTGGTCCTGACCTAGTCAATAACACTTTAATGCACTATGTCTTGAGCGAACATCCCCTAAATCATAACGTAAGCATAACAGCTACAAAAATAACAACACTGTGGTACACCACTGGATTTATTCGTGTACAGTATACTGTTTTAAAGTCCAAAAATATTAAGTCTTATAAAATCACTTTTCACAATCACAATTATCATCCACAGCAGCTGTATAGATGCAAGAAAACTCAACTCCAGATAATTTTATTGTCTTATTGCAAATGTGACCAGAGATGATGGATGAGATAACAGACACTTTGCTTGTGTGTCTGTCTCCTTGGCTAGTTTATTAATAGGGGAAAACAGAGATCTTACCCAAAGGCCTCTCGTCTAGTCTAGTTTGTCAAACTGACAGACTGACATGTTATTGTAACCATGGAGCCCACTCAGTAAGCAGTACTACAACTATATGACAATATATTATATCCCAATAGACAAGTTAATACTGTAGCCCATTAATAGTTTTCACCTCATCTTTCTTATGACTAGTATAAACTTTCACAGTCCATTAATGAAATTATGGATATGCAAACAATCTTACATATTAATGCATAGGCACAAATATGAATCAAATCTGATCAGATTAATCTGGCACTCTGTACAGAAATTAGTTGTTTATAATGTAGCTAAATAATCAGTGCTGGAGAAGTTATGCGTCAGGTTGTGCTTACAGTGGTGAACATTTTGTCGTACTAGATGTGAAAAAAAACCCAAAATATCTCAAAATAACTAATAGTAGTGAATAACATCACATTAAATCCACAAATATAAGCTCTCTCTACGTATATACAGTATTAATCCTACACATGTACTACGCGGAGGTGAGTAATCGAACAGCTTTCTTCAGTAAAATTTGCATAGAATAGCACTACAGCATGGCAGGAGCAAGGACTATAATGGGTTGGCACATTTAAATACAAGAAAGTTATTTTCTCCTTGAGGTTTTCCTAACCTCCTTTTCCCCCTGTTGAGGTCCCTTTCATTTCCATCCTCCCTCTTTTTTTGTCCCACCCTTTTCTCTTTGTGCTTACTGGGGCAGTAGGAGTGGGGCCTACAGAACTGCTGTGCTAAGCTTGAAGTCGCAGAGCTCGGCGTCAGGGAAAAATACAAGCTGAGCTCTCATGCAAAGTGGACACACCAGGAGCTCAGCTCTGCGGTTGTACTTTCTATACTTTTATCTTAGAGACAAAAACTATTTGCAGAGCGGTGCGGATAATACTTTCACCTACATTGCGATGTAGTTATTTTAGAAGCTACATCATGCAGTTAAAGCTCAGGCACATGTTTTATGCCAGAAATGTTACTTTTATTTTCTAGTCATGCTTTCTGTGAGTAGTTGTCCTTCCATATTGAAAAATCACTAAAAATATTCCAGGTGTGTAAAATTACCAGCCAAATTTTTTTCCAAACCTGTTGTGTGCTTACCATTTGATGAAGAACACATCTTATGAGAGCAAATAAGTGTAAAGACCCAAAGTTGGCTGACCTACCTGTGGTTGTTGTGGGTATGATCGGCTCCAGGACTGAGAGGTAACAGGTGCATGGGGCATGATCCTTCCCAGGCCTGCATCCATGGTGGGAGACTGTGAGCCTTTACCTCGGCGAATCCCCGATTCCTCCACTTCTCTGGTGTTGGTAACCACATTGTTGATCCTACGCATGTACATCTGGGACAAGTGCAACACAAAGAGCTACATTATGCAGCTACAAAGTAGTTCAGTCATATCCTCCAATTTATTATTCCTTTTGTGTAGGGAATGTAGTCATTCTCAACTCAAGACTTTGTCTCATTCATTTATTTATCATCTCACCTCTGCAGGGGATGGCTTAGCTCCCTTCTGTGCCTCAGCATTTCCAGCAGCTCCAGTTCCGCTGTTTATCGTTTCTTCTGTATCGAAGGTGGTTGCCCGGTAAGCCCTCCATGTTGTCATGGCTTCTGCTTCATCCTCCGATCCACCATCAGTCATCTTCCGTGTACCCCCTCTTCCCCTGCCTGTCTCATCGACTGACGCAGTACCCCGGTTCCTCCAGGTGCTTCTCACAGTCACATTCTTCATGTCTGGTAAACTGTCTTCTTGTGAGTAGTGGCTTTGTCTTTGGCGTCTCCAGCTGGTGACCGTGGTGGTGCTACTGCTGCTGCTGCTTTCAAAGCCTGACTCTGTGTCATTGAAGTCTGTGGAGGTGGTGTCCGGGGACTGGAGGCTGAAATTGCTGCGTTGGCAGGACAGGTGGCTGGTGCTGGTCTCCACTCTAGAAATGTTCTGGAGTTTGGACCTTGATGAGGAATCATTGTGGTCGTCCACCCCACAGTCCTGGTCCTGGCACGGCCGCAAGGCAATCTCGCTCTTGGGAATGGAAATCTCATATGGGACGGAGATGCTGCCATGGTGCTCACTGCTAGGGCCTGGCAATAAGTAAAATGATATCAAATATTTCGTAGTCTTTCAGAAATTCAACAAGCTGTGTCCTTAATAATATTTTTTTCTGTACTTGCGCAAAATACTTCTGGAATTAGCAATTAAACGTTAGCATGATAACAGGCTAAACTAAGATGGTGAACATTATACACGTTAGCATTGTGATTATGAGCATGTTAGCATGCTAATGTTAGTATTTAACTCAAATCACCTCTGTGCCTTAGTATAGCCTGACAGGGCTGTAGACATGAGTTGTTTTTACACAATAACTCTAATCCAGATGACAGATTTTTTATCATAGCATCTGCACCATTAAAAATATCATTGCCATTCTTTATATGAATCATCAAGTGGTATTTCAATTGATCCATGAAAATGGAAAATACCTTTTCAACAACTTTTACTATCTAGAAACTAAAAGGAATTTGCCATTGAATGCTTTGCACTTCCAGTTAGCGTGCAATTTACTGCTTAGTAAACATTCTACACCATTCCCATAATGGTTTATTTTGTGAATAAAAGTGCTGAACTATGGGCTTGCACAATGCCGAGGCAGGATTTCTAACACCAATAATGTGAAGTTTGTTCTTTTGTGAACAACTGAAGGAGCTGTCTTTACTGGAACATTTTATTCAGTTATTGTTACAGATTACATGGTTTGTGTAAAAAGACTTGTGCTCAGTCTGAAGACTGGTTTGTGAATTGTGAAAACTTACCTATGAGGATGTTACTGGTGGAGGTGTGGCGTTCCTTGATCGGCATGTGTTCACTAGACACACTGCTGCTGCGACTGCTGGTTCTGGAAGAGCTTGGGTCATTGGGGTAGATGGTTATACTACTGGTCATTTTACTAGTGGTGGTCACAATAGGTTTGGTGGACATTTTGGGTTTGCCATTTGTAGACAGTGGTTCTGAAATCATCACTTCTTTCCTGTCAATCTCGACGATCGCAGGCTTGATGACAGCTTTTGACCTCAGGGCCTCACGGGGGCTGCACACTCGCTGGATCTCAATCCCTGATGTTGTATGGGAGGGCCCCGGGTGGCCTCCCTCAGCTAACGGTGTTCTATTGTGGAGCTCCTCATCAAACGAGCTCCTGGTGGAAGAGCCCTCTGAATGCGAATCATGGACATGGGAGTATCTAGAATATCTTGAGGTTCCAGTCCTACTGCCTACAGCTGTAGTAGTAGTCTCAGTCACAGGCTCTGGTTCAGAGGGCCTTGAACCAGTAGATTCTGTTTCAGAGGCAGATGAATGACCCTCTGATCCCTGGTCATTGAGCAGCAGTGGAGTGACGTTGGATCTGTAGGCTGTGTAGGACCCATTGGCTCTGGACAGGGTGGGCGCAGCAGATACTGAGACAGATTCCTGAACCTGGTCTGTTGATTCCTGATCTGATGCTGACACTGCATCCTTTTCCAAAGCAGAGATACTATTGATGTTAGAGGAACTGTCAGGAACAACATCAGAGTTGTTTGATTCGCTATCACTACCAATGTACAATTTTGAAAACTTTTCTACTCTGCTCTTTTTAGTCTCCCCATCTGTCTGTCTGTGAGCTGTCCTCAGTGGCTTTTGGTCATTAGCTGCTGGAGGGTAGCGACTAAGAACAGATGCTTTTTTAATATCACCAGAAGATGTGTTTACAGAGCAGAGAGTGGCTCCTCTTGTCTTTTCCTCAGTTCCTCGTCCTGTGTTTCTTATTCCATTATCAGATGAAATCGTAGTAGATGGATTTTTGGGTGTCCTACTCTTGTGAGCAGGACTGAGGGGTCTCCTCACAGACTTAGGAGAGCTCCTGTGGTTGGGGGAACTGGGTTCGGAGACAGTTGCAGCACTCCTATATTTGGGCTTCTCTTGTCTAAAACCTCCCTTCACAATAATCTCTTCATTATCAGCTTTGCCGTTCTCCAGGACCTTAGTGGGAATGTTGGGGCCAATGTTGGTGCTTCCATTGCCGTGTTTATCCACATTACTGGTTCCATTTCTTCCAATCCCACCTTTTCCGCATAGCTGTGTTCTGAGCTGTTCCACCTGCTCACTCAGTTGGCGGGCTCGATTTCGTTCCATCTGGAACTTCTCATGAAGTTCGCCATTTTTGGACTCTGAGCTCTTTAGATCCTCCTCCACTATTTCCAGCTGTTTAAGGCGGTTCTTCAGCCTCTCTACTTCCTGTGTCAACTCCTTTACTTTGTTGTCCTCCTCCTGTGAGCCCTCAAGACTGCTGTTCTTCTCATTCTCAGATTTGTTCACAAGACCAATGTCATCGGCCATCTTCAAGTAGTCAAGACTCTTCTTACGTGCCACCAGGTTACTCGTGAGGAGCCCAGTGGATGAAAGCTCATCCTCAATACGTGACCTAATGAAATCTGTACGACCAGGGTCTACCGACATGCCAAGGCGGTTCTTCTGCTGCTCCAATTTTTCTGTAAGCTTTAGAATGATCTTCTCGTCCTCTCTCTGTTTCTCTAGTAGCCTCTTACGCTCACTCATAAAGGTCTGGGTGAATCCTTTCAGTTTCTCAAGCTCCATGGCCAAGGCCTGCTCTGCTCTTTCCAGTTTTGTCTCAGACCCCTCCACCTCCTTCAGGCGTGCTTTGAGGGCCTCCAACTCAGACGAGAGCTTCTTGGTCAAGTTTTTCTCTTCATTGAGGCTTAGGCAGAGCTGACTGCAGTCAGACTTGCTTTTCCCAAAGGCTTCTTCCAGTTTCTCCAGTTCAGCCATCCTCTGTTGTAGACGTTCAATCTCTGTCTTTAGCTCCTTTGTACGGCTTTCCTCCTCTTCTAGTTTCTCTCTGACTGTGCGGCAGAGGTCCTCAGCTTTGCGTACCTCCTCATCTTTACCCTGGATCTTTAGGAGACATTTCCTGAGGACCTCCACATCACCTAGCAGGGATGAGTTGCTGCCTTCTGCCTGGATGATTTTGTCCTGTATAGTAGAGAGCAAGTTCAACAATTCATGAATCTATTTATGCAGTTTCAGTTACAACTCTTTCCTCATATTGCTTTTGAAATGCACAAACAAACACAGTGTCAGAAGTCGACCAATACTGACCTGCAGGTCAAGTAGCTCATCCTCAGACTTCTGCAGCTTGGTGGTTGCTTCTTCCAGTTCATCCAGTTTTCGCCCAAGACTCTGTAGCTTGTGCCGGAGGTGGCGATGTGTCATGTCTTTATGGTCAGACATGACTACAAAATTCTTTATGTTATATATGCTGTGTTTGTTTCGTTGTTCAGATTACTTGATGACAGGTCCACATGTGTGTGGCAGTGATATCAAGTCCCTTAGGGTCTTCTTCTCTTGGCCGTCTGTCTTGTTTTGTTTGACTTGGCTTTTGCTGTTTGGCTTTAAGACTTTGAAATTCCCTTAGAGTGGTGTTTAGCAGGCGAATCTGTCATCTGTAGGAGGGACAGAGGAAATAACACTTAGTCATCTATAATTTGTCAATGACAGTCATTTGCATTCTCAAGAGGTATCTCAGCAAGTGAATAAAAAGGACTGCACCCCGTAGGAAACTAGTACAGTCAGCACACTGAGGGATTTTACACTTCCATCTAATTGCTATGACACAAACTACAGGACAAGACTAAATGAGGCCAAACACCAACGCACGTACGATAAAAATACACTTGCACATGATATGACATATGCAGCAACAAATCTCACTCTGGCTACATTTTTAGAACAATTACACATATGAACAGGAATTAGTTTCTCAATCACCATGAAGTTAGTTGACATCCTTTTATTACAAAAAATAAATATTACATTAGCAGAGGTAAAGTTACCATGAAATGTGCATTACGAGGACATCATACATAAACTGTACCTCTCTTGCTTTTTGCCATTTGAACCACCATGCATTTCACCTTGACTGCCCTTGAATGAGATAGGGGTGGCACTCCTTACATTTCTGCGTGAATATGGGGGTTTAAACATAATGGCGCACACACACAGACACACACACACAGGCACACACTCCCCTGCTGTTGTATCCACCATCGATTTATGCTTGCCTGCCTGCTTCTGCTGACAGCAGCAAATCTCAGTAACACTGAGATATGCCATCGCATACCCCCATCTGCACACCTCCATCTGCGATCATATATAGCCGCCACCGTGGCCACTACTCCATCACAGGCCCATCACAAAACTAAACCATTCTTGGTCACTTGGACTTACTGATGTGATGATAAAAGAATAATTGTTTACTCTGTAACAGTGACTATTAGGCAGAAATAAATTAGCTCTGATACAAGAAATCCACAAATTACATATAAGGACATTGAATCCGTGTTGTCCCTTGCCTTGTTAGTTGGTGCAATTATGTAAGAAGTTGGATCATATGAATGTTCCTACAGCCGTTACAATGTGATAGTACCAGTCTGTGGACCAAACACAATTCTATGTGATGAGAACAGAGATTATTAACACACCACAGAATGCAGCATAGCCTTCAAAAATCTAACAGCTCAATCTTCTCTCTCATTAATGATTCAAGTAGTGGGCTTTCGTTCACCTTCTAAATCCTTTGCTCCCCTTCCCCCCGTCATTCTGCCCAGCTTCCCCCACTGATCACAAGGGAAAATTGACCTGAGGGTAAGACATAATATCTGCACACATCATCACTTATCGACCCCTCAACAACCAGATCCATGGCTCTTCTTTCTCCTTGTCTACAGTACCATGTTCAGAGTGCCTTTCTGAAGCTACCAACCACTACATATAAAATCTACTTTAGGTTTCTTTAACATTAAATAACTTTTACTGCTGTAAAAACATAAACCAATGCAGTAAATTTGCTCAATCTTTTGATCTGCATAAACTATGTGTGTACACTGTATACAACAAGGTATAACTTGCCATTATGGTTTACTTCAGCATAGTTTCATATACTTTCTATCTTTACTTGGTGTAAAAGGCCCAAACCACTCTTCCCACATTTCATTAAATGTCTTGTTGAACATAAACCAAGGCAATAAGCTTTGAAAGTCAATATGGAAACAATTACTATAAGAAAAGCATAATGTGAACTTAAAAGCATTCAGCTGTAGTGTTTTAATTATTCGTTACTTTCATGATGTCTAGTGGTTTGGTAATCTTCTCAGTGGAGTACAAGACATTAAGGAAATACTGCAGAATATGTGGACTGAAGAGGGAGTAGGGAAAAAGACAAATGGGGAAAACTGCTAGTCTAGCTGTCCACTTGAATGCCAAAACACCTTAGTCAAAGTAATTTTGTGTTGCATTAGCTTTGCCCAGCTGTGGCTTGTTAAATGAGTTGTAGACCAATTTTTCTCTGTTGTCTTGGGGTAGTCACTGTGATCCAAACCTGTACTGACTGATCCTGTTCCAGTGGAGTACAAATACTATGAAAAATCCCCATGTCCATTAAAGGCAGAGATTGCTCAATGGCACAAAACTACTTATATAGCTAAAGTTCAATTCTTCATAGCAGCACTGTGCAGCTCAGGGAAAATGTAACAACTGAAAAGGTAAGAGAATGACCTTTGTGCCTCAGGAGAAAACATTGATTCCTTGGACATCAAAGCCACATGGTACTTTTCCCAGTTTGGTGTTCCTACTGTCCTGACCCACTCAATATCAAAACAATAACAATGAAACAACATTCAGTATTTTTATTATTTTGCCTTTAACATATTTTTTGATTATTTTATGGTTAAGTTTTGGGCCCCTTACATGATTTCTGAAATTCAGCAACTATGAGAGCAGCTCTGCTTGAACCTCATCGTAGTTAATACTGGTGTTTCGTTAGGTCCAGCTCCTCTTGTCTTGGCAGGCTGCCTACCTCTCTTTTTATTCTTTCTTTATTTCTTTGCCAGCTCTTTACCTCCCTCCCTCATCTCACCACCTCCATCTCTCTTAGACACGCTCACCAGCACGTCCAAGTGGGCACTTTTAAGGGGCGGCGGTGCGTGTAAAGCGACTCTGGCAAGGCCCCACCTCTGCCAAACCAATCAACATACCTGATTCACTTATCGCAGGGCTGCGGCCTCATTAGCTACTTTCAGGACAAGACAGGAGGAAATAAGAAGGGTGGTGAGTGAGATGGAAAGGAGGAGAGAAGAAACAAGAAGATGCAGGGTTGTAGAGGTAAGGGCAAGAGAATAAAGTTGAAGAAATGATTAGATAAGTGTTCATAAACCCTGTTATTCCTGTATTCCTTTGATTTTCCACCCCTTTCAAATCAGGGGGATATTCCCAAGTTTATTATGGGTCTTCAAGACTGTGACATTAATAGCAAAAAGGTGTGGAGCTGTTTGGCTGAGAACAGTGTTTGCAAATATGTAAGTATGGAGCGAGGGGAGTTGCTGAGGTATTTTGAACTCAGCTCAAATTTAATCCAGATTTATTCCCCTGTTCTATGCGTTGTTTGACAATTATGAAAACCTGGAGTGGGGCAAAAGCTGTCAGACAGAGAAACAGACCCCTTTTATGCAGATGCATTCCTAATGATAGACTAACTGGGGCTCCGCCCTCTGCAGAAGCCCATTCCTAACCATGGCATTGTCTGCGTTTTATGGCTAGGGCCTAGGGAGTAAATGTTTCTACAAGTTTTGCTTACTTTGCACTTCTTCACAGATTTCTGAGATTGTCTTTGCCAGTGTGTTAGCATCCTGAGAGAAAATTGTGACTATTTGACCAGAGTCTGAAAGCAGGATGTCTTGTAAGCTTATACACAAAACTCACAACCCCATGTCCATTGAAGAGAACACTGAAAAGAGCTTAAACCAAGCCCTGGCTGACTATAGTTTATGAGTCTAGCACCTTCTACTTCCTGGACAGGCAGTTCCCTGCTTGACCTTTCAGAAACTTCTGCACTCCTACTACTGTTGTTAAGAGAAGCAGGGTATGACGCTGTCGGCTGCCAGAGTACAGTTAGTTTGAGATGACCTCTAACCACAGAATCTCAGAAAGTTAGTGTGGGGGTGAACCGGCTGAAGAAAGCAAGGTAGATCCAGAAACAATACCAGTAGCAGAATGTGAAAGACGAACATGGGAAAGTAACACAAGGACATCCATCCAGCCAAAGCAGGCAATTGCCCTGGGCCTCAGACTGAAATAATATGATTAAAATCACCTTCATTAAAATCCAGTTTTAAGGGCTTTATTATTTTAGTATGAATTGTGCATTTAACTTAATATATTTGTGCTTAATTAAGTTACAATTGGTAAACAAAAGAGAAATTGGGGGGCTATAGAGACCCACAATTTATTTTGCTTTGGGGCCCCTTTCAGTTTAATAATATTGATATATATAATCCATAACCAGGTTCAATTGTAAAGCTGCAGTTCCAGTTAAATCTGTGCCTTCTCACTTAAAAAAGGTCAATGCTAATATGTGCCATCTTCAGGCAAGGGATGTCACAGCTTCTGGAATGATGACATGTGTGCCACCTTCAGGGAGTGTTATAACTGGAGTTTAAGGGTTAATTTCTTACTTTTTAAATGCAAAGGTTTTGTTAACTGTTTTTTTATTTAAACACTTCTGTAACCCATACTCTCTCCAGTATCCTAGAATAGATGCTCCACATACAGACCAACAACATCTAACTGCAAAACTGTAGCTGTGACATTCATCCCCTGCAAGTACAACTGCAGCAGCCATTATTTTCTTTGCCTGCAGGGGGCAACATCAACATGTCTACATCTGCAGGTCTAAACTGGTTCTGCTGATAGGCGTGTTTGACTTCATGCTTCATAAGGCATGCTGGTTAGAAATTGTGTCCACCTTTCACCGGCGCTGCAAAACTTCACCATGTCACATGACATGAAAATCTCACAGGAGCAAGACAGTTGCAGTCACTGAGTTGACTGCAGTTGCTTTCCTCTGGCTGCACAAAGTTGGAACCACCTTTGCGGCATTCATTTGTCTTTGCAAATGCCACAAGATAAGTCATTGTTCTAAGCTCACGAAGGTAGAATGTGTCCAACTTGACGGCACATTTTTCATGCCCCGCCCCTGCAGTTGCCTGCAGCTCACGTTTGAAGTATCAAGTCAGCGAAAGTCAGCCGCAGTCATCTCGAAAGCACCAATTGCTTTCCTTTGCTGTAGGTGGCGTAGGTTGGCATAAGTAAAATTGGTCACACAAAGACTAAACAGCTGTCTCTTGTGAAAAATCTCTAGCCTGCTAAACGTGAATTTATGAGTCTGTGGGTGAGTTACATGACTAGGTGTTTCAAATTTAAAAAGAAAAAGTGAGCACTGCGTGGAAAGACTGATAATGATGTAATGGTAGACACATACAGTGATGCATGCAAGATGAGGGGAAGGACAAAGAAAGAGAAAACAGAGGGGCTTCATTTTGTCTTACACCAACAATACCAAAGGGACTTGGAAGTAAAATTTTGTTGAAGAGGTCCATCCACTTTGCTTGCGCTCTGTCTCAAACACATTCTCACACACACACACACACACAAAAACACACACACGCCAAGGTTACAATCATACACCATATCATTAGGGCTTTAGCCACTCTCTTCCTGCCTGCCTGTTGCCTTCAGTACATTCTGTTCTCTCCAAGAAAGAGAGAATGAAGGAAAGAAAAAGAAAAAATTCCCCTCTGTCTTGCACTTGACGTTAGGTTGGAACTTAGGGGTTTGAAGCTCTTCTGCCTCATAAACGGTAGTTAATAAAGGGCTCGGGTCCAATCAAAATGCCTCAACCACATCTTCATGTAGGGGATAATTGCCAGTTTGCATGTGAATGTGTGACAAATATTTTACATGTGTGTGTGTGTGAGGAGGGACAACTGCAGTGGATGGATGCTGGCGCAGCACTGGAAGCCACAAGATGGTCGAGACCTGACGCTTGGCCTGCCTTTTTCCGTTTTTCCAAGAAAGAGAAACCGGCATCCCATAATGTTCAGTGTGCTGTCATGTTACTTTTTTCTGGGGGTTTTTCTCAACCTTTCACTTTTGCACCGCTTCTGGAAAAATGGTAAAGAAATGAAAGGCAGTGTTACATTTCAGCAGAAAAATGGATAAGGAACTAAAGGTCATGTAGCTGGTTCCTTAGTACAAGCTGAAATGGGAAGGGACTACCTACTCCTCTCGGATTTTTCCTTAAGATCCTGGGTGGAATGACCACTTAGTATAGTATAACTATTGAAATGTGGTTAAAAAGTGGGTAAACAAAACGGTGTCTACAGTAGAGAGATAGATTTGTTTATGGAAGAGGACATGCAATTTAACCACAATACCACTATAACAACAAAGCAGATGCTGTCTGCTTGTCAGGGCAACATCACTCAATGTTGAGATGTTCTTCGGTTACAGTAATTCCTTCTTCATTTCATCCCTTCCACCAGTTATTTTTGCTTTCGATAACTACACTGAAAGTGAAATATAAATTGAGTCAATACATAACAGTTTTGCTCCATTACTCTTGTCGGTCTTTTCCCCCAAGATCTGGCTGCCAATGATTGGAAATGCTCAGTATGGATACTGGATACAGTTTGAATTTCCTGTCATTTGTTGTTAACAGTCTGAACTAATTTTACAGTTTAAGAGAAACTAGTTTCTATTTATGGTTTTGAACTCACAGGGAGTCACAAAACCAAAAGCAAAGCAACAATACTATTGTGAAAATAACTATTCCTTACATTTATTCAAAAGTCTTTAGACTACACAACAGGGAGTTTACCCTGTCAAGACAAGTCTGACAATTAGATTACAAATTAGAGCTAAAAGAATGGAATTTATCTGCAACAATCTTGAAAATGATAATCTTTCATTATATTAAACTGAATATCTTTTGGGATTGGTAAATTGTGAGGGGCATTTTAAAGACATTAATTAATCAAGGAAACATTCACCAGAGTCATTTATCATCATTTGCAACCTCATTGAAATAAAATTTTAATTTTAATTTTCAATTTTTCAGTTCCTAGAGAGTTCTCACATATACGGTAGTAACTGTAAGTTGCAAAAAAGTTGGATAATTAGCAAAACCAACTCAAGCTGGGTACAGGTGCAGAAAGCATACAAAAGAAAAAGGAGAGATGTCTTCACAAAGGCATTTGCCAGCTCCCCATTAAAAACTTTTACTGATGCAATAAAAGGACGCACATAGTCAAAATATTGTACATTAATAAATTTGATTGTAAATCTCAATCACAATGAACTATTCTTTTATATTCCAAAATAGAAAGTGAAATAAGGCCAGTGCAGCCAAAAGTATAGCTTAGGATGCAATTTATAGTAATGTCCTCATGACAAACATTTATGTGAACATCAGAGTCAGATTTAGTTTGAAAGCTTGGCTGGAATGTACCAGTCCTCTCTCCGGTCCTAGCCCAGTAACCCAGAGCCTTTTTCTAGGTCTCTCCTCCCCCTTCCCCTCCTCCCCTGTCTGTCTACATCAAGACTCTTGTTGCTGGGGCTTAAAACCAGCACTCAGCTTATGCGAGAGGGCATGCCAAGAAGATGAGAAAAGGAAATATGGGGAGGGGGATGAGAAATGCCAGAGAAAGTGTGTAAGAAAGCCATAGCAGGGTAAAAGAGAAAAAACAGAGGACAGTGTGTGACCTGTCAGCTTTCATGCAAGAGTATGATGGTTCTACACATACACTACATTTTTGGCTTTTCTGTTTATGACCCAGTTGCAGATGTAACTTTGTCGAGGTTGAATCAAACTCAAAGCCCTCAGAGCTTTTCGGCTCTGCTCCTGATCTTGGTGGCAAAGCAGGAAATTAGAGCATGTTCTTGATCAGAAATCAGCACAACTCACAGGATTACATGCAACAGCCACAGAAGCAGAGCAGAGCAAGGATATTGGATGCTCTATTTAAAACAGAAGCACCCAAAAATACTAGCTAGTTAGTTGCTAGCTAGTCCTCAGGCAGATCTGCAGCCAAGGAGGTGTGGAGCAACTGAAATGTAATCAGTTCTGATAGGAATACAAAATACCACAGTGGGCAGCATCTTAGATGGATGGATGGATTGATAGTTGCTCACCAAAACAGGTTAAAGATTGCTACACTCACTACATTTAAATTCTACTTCTAGCATCTTTCCAGTACCTCTCTGTTTGAACACTCGCCCAAAATTGGCATGGCAGGTGATACAGAATAGAGGACTTCATGGGTCTATAGTTATAGAGGTTAGTTATATTCAGTCTAAGCGGGTTGGGTTGTATTGCTACTGGTCTTAAGCTTGTGTCATTACTGAAGTCCATCCCAGTTTCTCAAAGTCTAAGGTGACAACTTCGAGTGTTTTGCTTGCCAACAGCTCAAATATCTAATGTCTAATGCCCATGTGGATCCACCTGGACTCCCAATTGGCTCTGATCATGTGGCAAGTCCTGATCTTTACAGGAGAAAGTGTGCTTCAAAAAGTGTTTGCAGTCCAAAATTTTTGACCCTTGATGCTTTACTACAGATGTGTGGAAGTTGTTCTTATTAATCTCCTCCTCTTCCTCTTATCAAACTCAGACTTTCGCGATTTCGTAATGCAATACTTTTTAATTTGCTATTTCAATTCATACATTTTAACGCAACACATCTGCAAATGTTCAATATTTCTAAAAAATGATCACTGCAAAGATGACTGTTATGGTATACAATATATTTCAACACAACAATAATCAAGTTCAAAAATGTTAGCCCAAACTTGTGTGTCCTTTTTCAGACCATTACTAAAATGTCCACAACCTTATTAACTGCTGCATGATGAGTATGGGGCTCACTTGCATAAGTGCTTCAAACAAACAAGTTTCGCAACACTCTTGTTATTGATTTTAAACAGATTTATGTCCTGTGCAACTTGCCATTATGTTTCCATGAAATCTTTCCCCTCTTCAGCATGTCCTCAGCCTGCTGCCCTCTGTGTTTGGGGTCAGAAGTCACTGACACTGTTAACATGCAAACTCCACACAAGACATGGGGCAAACAGGAGTGAGACCCTGATTAGGAAAGCAGATTGTGCTTTCCTACTGCAGCTAAGCCAAACTGAAATAAAAATAAAACTTAAATAAAAACAAAAACACACATCACACATCATCAATACTATAAATATGGAAGAGACAATACAAATGTATTAACAACAAATTAGTTACTTAAGGATTGCACACTGCATGTAATGCATGAACCCGAGTGAAATAAATGCATTAAATCAGTCATGGTCAGTGAGTAATGAGTCAAAGCCATGTGCAAGTGTAAAATCTTATTATTGCAGCTGTGATTAAAAAAACATGTTTTACATGATTACCACTGATGTACTTGCAACGAGTATAATAAATATTTGTCAAGGCCATAAACATGGACTTTAAGGATTTCAGACTTTAAAAAGGTCAGTAAACTCTTGACTTTTTTGTGTGAATGATTTGCTACCATGTAGAATTCAACCACAGTAACTCCCAGTTGTGAAGTGATAGACAGGGAGACTCCAGTCTCCTTTATCAACAACTAGCTCAATGTCTGTAACGCATATGACGATAACAAAAATCCTGATTAGAAAGCCAATGTAATGTATGCTGATCTAAAGCACTGATTAAATGACTGATATAAATGGTAAGAATTTGAAACATAAAAAGGTAAGTTACAAAAATTGCTGAATACCAATGTCTACATACTGGACTTTAGCTTACAAAAAGTTTGAATGAGGCAATGTTTCAACACTATGGGGTCTGCAACTGGCCTAAATATAGGATGGAATGTGCACAAAACTACCTCTCTGTGTACGTGGCAAAATAGTGTCTGGCCGATAAATAAACCCACTGTGCCAATAAATCAACCACTATTAAAATGAAAAGATTTTTTTAAGGTAATGTAGGAATGGGAAATGAAGCCATTATATAGTTTGTCCACTACAGAGCAATGAAAGTTTATTATTCACCAGGAAAATGTGCCACTCTGTGTACATATCTTGTTCAAATTGAAAATAATTTCAAGGGGAAGTGTGTCAATTTTACACAACAAACTCTGTTTACAGGTCTTGGTGATTACTACTTACTACCACAGCGTCATTTTAGGCAGCAAAGAAGAAAATTTATCACGTCTGCTCCTCATTTTCTGCTTTAGACTAGCTGCCTGAGACTACATTAGCTGCAACTAGCATCAAAGCATTAAATAATTTCCAGATTAATGTCAATAGTTGAGTTGTTTTATGGGTAATTTAAGTGGCAAATTTTAAACAAAATAGAATAATGTGACGAATTAAAAACACAGCATCTCTACGAACGATGTCATAGTACTCTTTTAAGGCATCCTTAGCCTGTCAGAATGGTTTATTGTAAAATTTTTAACATTAATCAAGAAGTCCTAAACAAAAATGTAAATTTGAACATCTATAATTCCATGAAAACTTGACAAACTCCATCTGCTGAGGACTACCTTGATGATAATGATCTGGTTAGCTTCGAAGGAGAATCAGTTTGAAAAATCCAACTGAAGAGAACCTCTTTGACCTCCTATTAACACAGCTTTTTCTGTCAGGACCAACACTAGCTACCTATTTAAAGATATGCTTAACAGCTGTTCAAGTGCTCTCAGGTATCAGCAGACGTCAGCAAAAACTTTAAATGACTGAACGAGTGTACACAGATATGTGCAGTTGTGTGCAACGATGAACTGCTCGGGAAGGAATGTGTGTGTGTGTGTCACTGTTTCACACTGATAAGAGAACATGAACACATCACAACATGATGACACTTGTTAGAGTCAACACAGAGTAAAGAACAGTCTGTGTGAATAAGTATGAGTCAGGCAGAGAAAGAATGGGGCGAGACAAACAGACAAAAGTTAAGAGAGTTGTCTCTTTGAGAGTTAGCAGGGTATCTCAACTCAACCCCCCTTCCCCCCCGAACTTTAAATTGTAAAACTGATGTTAGGCTATACCCACAAACATGTGAAATGCGAAACAAACATTTACAAAACGTGATGCTTCATTTACAGTCAGAAGATAACAGAGCTGCATGCTGTGTCTGCAGCATCCGCAGAGTATCATTGGCAGGAAATGTAGGGGTGGGAATCTCTGGGCACCTCACGATTCGATTCGATTACGATTCAGAGGGCTGCGATTCGATTATAAAACGCTTATCGATGCATCTTGATGCATCATATTTTTTCTATACCCTGGATAATTACTAAGCATTTCATTTGCACATTAAAATCCAAAAGAAAATTGCTAATTAGCTTAAAGGACTAGTTTACATCCCTAGTTTACTTTATTAACCTCAGCTCCATGGTCCATTTCATTAACAACCAGTAGTCAGACTTATGAAAACTGAAATATAATTATCAGCATGTACAGTATGTGTACACAGGACAGAGCTGTACACAGTTTAGTCTCAGCTTGTACCTGATGTTTTCAACCCTTGACTAGTAGGTTAGTTAGTGATGACATACAGTTGATAATTAATATTACTTCATTACTAATTTAGCTAATGTTACATTAATAAAAAAATCTTTTTAGCAACTTTTACGGGACCCAAGGACGCTTTACACATAGTTACAGTGACAGAACAACAAAAAGTCATTCAGGATTGAATGCCTGGGTAAAGAGCTGTGTTTTAGTAGATCTTTGAAAGTGTCCAGACAGGGAGCGTTTCTGTGGGGATGAGTTCCAGAAGGGGCGGTGACGCTGAAGGCTGCGGAGTCTGGTGTGGGGGGCAGACTGAGCCCTTGTAGCGGGAGATGTTAGCTCGCTAACAGCCTTCACTTTTCCAGCCGCTGGGGAAACTACAGACTTTTATTAACGGTCACACAGCTGACCTACGCTGCACGCTTACTACCAGACTGAAACTTACTGCTAATATTTTTCACCGCTAACTTTCACCGTCACGTTCTGCCGCCGCTCTCTCTCACTCGCTCGGCCTCAGACACACAGCTGCAGAGCGTCACCCTGCTCGCAGTGTGCGAAGTTAAAATAATTACTTGCGCATTGATATTAATGATTGTGTGACATTTTGGGGTGGCTATTCATTCCACAGCGGTGACGAATGTAGGGGAACACTGGTCTCTCTGTTGTGTGCGCTCCTCGGATGGTCCGGGCGCTGCTCTTCCGCGAGTTCCGCCTTTTGTGTTCCGTCAACATTACGTTATCAATTAACATTTAAATAATCGATTTTTAGACATTTGTGCATCGATTAATAATCTTCCACGTCCGCATCGCGATGCATCGAAGAATCGATGAATTCTCCCACCCCTAAGGAAATGCCTGCAGAAACACAGAAAATGTGAGAAATCCAACTATACACCAGGTGTCAGAGAGGGAACAAATTCATTTACAGGCTTATCAGAGTGGTGAGGTGAGATTTATGGTGAAAATGCTCCCTAACATCTGTTCTTTTAACTCATCCCAGATGGACTGGGTTAAAGAATGTAAAGGACCTGAATCAAGTAAATGCTGTTACAAAAAGACACATAACACAGCATCGAAATAATGTAGTAAACTCTATGTGCATGCAATGCTAAGATAATTTTAATTTACTAATTTTTGAATTTTACACTTTCTTTCTCACAATTGAAGGAATGCAGTGTGAAACTGGCACTGGAAGCAATTGTTAATTTTGCCATTTCCTCCAGTAAAGGTCAAGAACACCTTATTATTATTTGTTCTTTTCTTTTCTCACATTCTCCTTTCTCTCCTATTTACCAACAGTCTCTGTCATTGTCAGTCAGCCTTCCATGTGATCTCTACCTTTAAATATCACCCCTGCCCTCATCTCTGCTGCTGCATTCCCCATTTCCCTCCCTTGCCCTTCATCCTCATTCCCCTGCCTTCCTGGTGCATTTATGTCCGTCCCATTGTTCTTAAGAGAGGAGGCGATGACTGCTAATCATCAAACTCTCTGGTGATGAAGGATTGGGCATTTTATCAGCCTACAAACACTGTCGATTCATACACATCAATAGCTCTTAACATACAGCCCTTCAACCTTCTGCCTGGCTGCTTGACATCCTGCTCATTCACTGCTTTCCCGTCCTAGCACAGAGCGCGCGCACACACACACACATACAGAGAGAGCTTGGTTGGCAGAGCTTGGCAGTTTCATCTTTGCCTTGGCTTTAGCTGCCTGCTGCGGCTGAATGGAGACCTCAGTGGCTCTCTGATGAGGAAAAAACAGAATGGAGAAGGGGGACAGCAGCAGAAAAGCTTAGATGAAGCAAACATGCAGAACAAAATGCATTTAATAATGTGAGGTAAGGAAAAGAAAGATACAGCGGGAAAAATAGACAAGGAGGAAAGAAAGAGTGAGATGAGGGGAGTGAATCCACAGAATGCAGAGCAGGTAGCTGCCAGAGTGGATTACTGCAGCAGGAATGCAGCACTGGCTGCAGGATAGAGGAAGAGAAGAGGAGACGAAGAGAGCAGGAAAGGTAGCAGGAGGTAAAATGATGTTGTACATCAAAGGGGAGATACAGGCATAATGAATTATACTGTTACTACAAATTGTCCTATTAATGTTAGTCAACAAAGAAGTTACACTGTTAAGGCAAGAAAAAAATAATTGATATCCTGAGATACTTATTTCAAAGCAAGCATGCAAAAGGAGCTCACGTGAGCTTTGATATCTGAGCATGTAACAGGATACTTGGATTTAAAAATCACAATGGATTCTGAAATGACCTCTAGTAAACAGCAATTACGCAGTTTGCATGAAGGGCAACGGCCAACACAGCTAAAGAAAAAGTCATCCATATTTTAAAGAGTTGCACTTTAAAGGAAAAGTGTGACATTTTAGGGGGGGAAAAAGTTTTCTTGCAGAGAGTCAGGTGGGAAGATCAATAGCACTCTCACGACTGTACACTACATGTGAAGCTGCAGTCTGGTTAGATTAGTAGGGGGAAACAGCTAGCCCAGCTCTGCCCAAAGGCAAAAACAAATTTACCCCACTAGCAACTCTCAAGCTTACTTATTAACACCTTTGCTTGTTTGTTGTGCAAAAATGACCTTTGACAATGCTGCCAGTCTTTATTTATGTTATTTTGGGGGGGCTTTTTGCCTTTAGTTTGGTTAGGATAACTTAAGAGAGACATGAAATGTAGGAGAGAGAGAGGGAGGGAATGGCATGCAACAAAAGGCAGTGGTTGGACCCGAACTTGGGCCACCACTAAGCTAAGCTAAGCTAAGCTAAGCTAGCTAACTGTCTCCAAGCTCAATCGTTGGCATACTGACATAAGATGTATCTATCTTGTCATTTAACTCTGGGCAAGAACATGCATAAGAGGGTTTACAAAAATGTCAAACTATTTCTTTCAATATAACTCTTTCTTGACTGTGTTATGTTCACTCAACAATAGCATCCCTTTTTGAAAGAATAAAGCCCCTAATTTTGAGAAACTCAAATACAAGTGTGACGAGCCATAGTAGCAGGCCACTGACGTGAGAAGCTCCTTTTCCTGTTTTACAGCTCATGCAGGATGTCAACTTGCATCCGGAATAATAAACGCATGTAAATGCAACTCAGTGAGGACACACAGATCACGCCTTGGCCACACACTGACCTTACACTGTTATGTGGGCAGACGTCCAATTAAGACATGGTAAGACAGTGACACATAAACCTGTCTCTGCTGACTAACCTGGCCTAAGACTACACACACCAGCAGCTGTCCCTGAATGTTTTATGCATGTGATTGACCCTTATGTTACAAAGTACATACAGTACAGCATATATGTGTGTGCCACTCCTTCAGGCTACAGGCAAGGAAGTGTGGCGCCGGCATTTGTGCCCAACGGGAAGCAGACTCACAAAGAGCAGAGAAAGGCGGAAGAGGTGGGGGGTAGGATAGAACAAGAAGTGAGGTGGAAAAATGAAGGAAGACGGAGAAGTGAATGAACCCAGAGGAAAGATTTGAAATCCAGAAAATTATCAATGCTGGGAATTAATTTTCTCTGACTGGGTAACTGAATACAAGCAAACACACACTTCCATACAAAAAGCTATCAGATAGTATCTCTAGTTTTTAGGAGGCCATGTTTCTCTTCTAATCTTTTCTCAATTTACACAGCACTTAGTGGCACAATCAAAACAATACATTTCTAGGAGTAGTTCAACATTTTGGGAAAATTTCTACATCTTTTCTACACCTGCACCACTCTCACTGTCTGTACAGTCTACTTTTTTCCCTCTGCTGCTGGAACCACGGGAAAACAGCTTGCCTGCCTATCTCTCCTAAAACCAACAGTTTGGGGTTAAAGGTGGAGTTACATCCCGAACAACAGCTGGTCACAGTGACTTCCTGGAGTCTTGTCATCACATCAAAGTTGCCAGAAAAGCAGCGCTATGACTGGAAACGCTCTGCACAGAAGTACTAGGGAGATGGATAAATTGTTACGTAACTCCCCTAAAACCACAAACTGTCATTTTTACTTCAATTTTTGTGTACAGATTAAGCAGACATGATACAATGTATGAGCTTTAGACGTGTGGTAGGCCTGTTTTTGAACTTTGGTAAATGTTGTGAATCGCCTTTGGTGTTAAGCTAAGCTAATCACCTCCATACTTAACACACAGACATGATAGTGCGATCAGTCTTCTTATCTCACTCTCTGAGAGAAAATTAATGACCAGTCCTATATCCCACAATGTTTAAATATTCCTTTGAGTTAAGCACACAGATTGCATTGTGTACAAACCCTACTTTAGGGTAATACATAACATTTACAAAACTGTATTATTATTGGATTTAAGACATTTTGATTTGACATTTAAAAAGGTATTTTATTTAAATTATATATAATGAATTTTGCAGGTTCCCCCGAAATGTGTGCAGAAACAGGAAAGAACTCAAACAAATCAACATTACCCAAAACACAGAAAGGCATAACTTACATTCTGGATACATCCTTTTATCTGTCGTACATTAAGCTCCTCGTCCCAAAGTCTCCATCCTGTGGTTAAAAACACATAAGCAGGGCACAAGGTTAGTAAAAGCGGACTCACTGGTCATCATAATATATCAAGAGACACACACTAATACCATCTTTGACCATTGTTATGTTTGGCAGTTGGCAAGGCCCCGAGCCTGTGGCCAGACTGACAATGCAGTCACTGTAGAGGAGACATTTCGCAGTCAAGCTAACAGGCTACGAATGAGCTAACTGCTCAGATATGGGATGCATTCAGTGGCTTTGCAATAGACTCGTGCATGAGCAGACAAGCAGTGTTTGGCCACGATAACAGAAGGCTCTATTCAGTTCTCTGGGGAGGCACTGTTACACACACACACACAAACACACACGCACCATTATCATAATCATCATCATCCTAGAAGCTCTCATCTGGTTCAAAACACGTGCGTGGTTAAACACACACACACACACACACACCATCTCAGACTTGGAGCATTCCACTACAGTAGCATTCCATATGTTTGGTTAAGCACAGAGAATCCAGATTTAAGCTTTGAGTCTGGACCGAATTTAAAGGATGAGAGAGGGAAGTAGAGGGAGGGGAAGAAACGAGGAGGAGGAGGGGGCTTGTAGGAGAAAGGGAACATTCCTGTTAACTGTAAGCAGCAACGGGACACTGCTTCAGAAAACATACATTAAAGAATGAACTCCCAAGCTCTGAATGGAAAATTTTAACATCTACAGTTTCATGACAACTGAGCAAACTCAAGCTCTGATGATTAAGACCATGTAAGACATTAAAAAGCTACAGAACAAGTAAATATGTAGGCATTTAGTTGAAAGGTTTTGTCACCTGCATATCTGGCATTTTACTGCAACAAGGAGGATAAGGAAAAGGGGAAAGAAACATGGTAAAAACTGCCCATCAAATCGACCAACAGTCTAAAAACCAAAGATTTTCAATTTACCACCACAAAAGACTATAAAATCTGCAAATACTCACATTTGAGGAGCTGGAATCACTGGATTTCAGGTATTTTTTGCCTAAAAGTGATTATAAAAGATGAAATTCATTGAAATCAATCATCAGAACTGTTGCAGATTAACTTTCTGTTGATCAACCGATAGTTTCAGCTCTAAAAGAATAAAGTAATAAAGTCTGTATTTCACAGTCATCACTAACCGTTCAGAAAAACTTACTGAGCAAGTAGAGAGGCAAGTGATGTGCTCAAAGACACTTTTATCATGTAAGTAGCTACTGATGGACAGAGAGAATCAGTGTTTCAGTTGCTCCTGCCACTCTCAGTTCCTCTCTGTCACCTTTTCCATTTGTTCCTACATATCTTGTCTTTACAGGAAGGAGACAGCCCTGCTGCTCTGCTCTGCTCTCCACTCCGTCATGTAATTCATGAAGGTAGCGGCATGATACCGGCACACGGGTTTTGCTGAATCAAATGCTTCTACACTGAACCAAATGTGTAATTCTGCTGCATGCAATGCCAGCTCTTTTGTGTGTGCTCAGTGATCAATTAACACTCATTTTTAATTTCAAATATGTGATTTTACAAATCAGATTTGACACATTCTTAGCAATCTAGAAGACGCCAAAAACCCTGATGACCAGAGACCACATGTTTGTCTGTGTTTGTATGTGTTTTGGTTTGTGTGTGTGTGTGTGTGGGGTGGGGGTCTGAGCTATTCATTCAGACAGTTAGCCAACCCGTAACCAAACAAAACTAAAAACAGCTGCCACCTTCTCATCCCTCGCTCCCACTCGCTTCCCAGTCACGCATGCAGCATGTCAAGTTGGGGAGGATTCATTACATTACTCAGCAGAATAAACTGAAACAGTGTGAGGTGGCACTTCCTCTATGGTCTGCATCTGTCTCTGAACAACCAGTCGTCAGCTGTGCATGTGTGTTAGTGTGTGTGTGTGTGTGTGTGTGTGTGTGTGTGTGTGTGTGTGTGTGTGTGTGTGTGTGTTAGGATTGGGTGGTATATCAGTATAATGAGGCATACCGATATAATTTCAAAAGAGATATAAAATCAGACAATACTGTTTATACCGATATTCTCATCTCTCTCTCTCCCTCACAGCGCAGCCCCACCCCTCCCTCTGGTTCTGCACGCAGCCGTCTACTCACAAAGTCTCTTACAAGATGGAGAGAGACACTGCTGATGACCTGGCTTGTAAAAAGAAGAACTATGGTTCAGTCAGTGTTTCCCACACATACACTTTACTTCAGTGGGCCTCCCCATAGACTGTATATGGGCCTCCCAGCTATATTTGGAGACATATTGTAGCATTTTTCAGAGAAACACAGAGTTATTATGTTACAAGTCGCAACACAGTGGATATTTTACAAGCACCGACCAGGTAAAGCGACATTACAGTGCAGATGTCATTTGTTAGCTACCATGTTGGTTTTGTTTTAAAAGGCTACATCGTTAAAACGCCTCTTCAACATGCGCCATACCTGCTGCTGTGAATGGAATCGCGGGAGGAAAAGCCAGAAGACCAGTTCTGTTTTTTTCCCCCAGAGACTTTATACAACGTAGCCTACTACTGATGAAAGTTCCTTGAGCAGACATACAGGGAGAGGGGGGGAGAGAGAGTGAGCTAAGTTAAGTTACACATAGTAAAAATGAACTGTGTTTCACTGTTAAACCAAACTTCTTTTGTTTATTATTACAGGTTGCTCAGAATCATTAATTCAAACAGTGTTTGTAGAGTGATTACATTATAAGATCACATCATCACAAACAATTCTACTGAATATACATAATGATAATGTACATACATAAACATAAATACTGACATATTGTCAATCCCTGATATCTTGATTATCTGATGGTATGTTTGCTTTGTTATGCTGAGTCTGATCTTCACGACAAAATGCATGTGTTTTTGGTATGTATACAGATGTCTAATAGAAGACGTATCTTTGCAAAGTGCATTTTTGGTTCTGGGCCAAATTTAATACAGGTTTTCTTTCATAACTGGTTATAATTTTATTGTTTTGACATAAAAAAAGAGATATCCCGTGACATTTAACTAACATATTATACTAAGGAAGGCTGTTGATACGTTATCAATGTATGCTTTTAAGTACTTAGGCTTACACTTTTCAAAACACATACAGTACACATGTGAGGCCAAACACGCTCTTGTATATACAGAATCCAATTTGGCACAGTGTTTTGCAGGAGATGCTATAACCCAACATTGATCTGACTGGTACCAACAACATGTGAAAATACCACAAAATCAATTTTGGCAGGCACAGGTGCTCTGCTAACCTTCAAACCACAGAAAATGTTATATTCACCAACACTTCCACAGAGGAGAAACTCTGTATGTGTCCATTAGTTGGTCTGAATAGCAATGTTTCACAGCAAAATGGATGCATTCAAATGCAGCGTGGAGGGGGAAAAAGTGTCAAAAGAAAGGGGCAGAGGAACCGTGTCGAGTGAAAACAAGAGAGGAAACGAAGAAGAATGAAAGAAAGGGGAAGAGAGAGATCATGTTCAATTTCCTCCACTGGAGATCGTTTCAAGGCCTGAAACCCCATCCTGGGTTCCACTGGCCAGGCGGGCCTCGTTTGCATGGGAGCCCATTTCCTGTGTGTGATTAGTAGAAGGGAGAGTGTGCGTGTACGTGTGTGGGCAAAATGGGGGTTGCAGTTCAGAGAGGTCTGGGATTGTTTTGTCTGCTTGGGGAGGAAAGGAATGCCCAAATCAAACACAGTGAACAGGATGCCTCGATAGAGAGAAAGCGAGAGAGAAAGTGAGACAGAGACAGAGAGAGACAGGACACAGATGCAAAAGAAGGAGCTTACAAAAGACAGGAGGGAAACCTCAGAGAAGAATAGAGCAAGAGATTGATTTTTCATTTGTTGCCACTGAAGACTGCGAATAGCATTCCTCCTACTCCTATTTGCATTTCAACAAGGTGCAGTAAGAATTCTCTACAAGCTGATGAGCTGTCAAATAGAAAATCATTCACATCTTTAACTAGAATGTAAACCTGCAGAACCTGTCCTAATATCTAATGACTTGCCCTCCCTGTTCCACAAACAGCTGAGGTGTTCACACACTACTGCTGCTCACGACACAAATTAATGTTTTTAATTTATACAGCCATTTATGCAACAACAGTAATATGAAAACTAGCAATGTCATAGAACACCTTTTTAGTCCACACAGCTCAACAATATAGGAATTTCAGCATGTCACTAAATTAACTTAAACCAGCATGTCACTAAAGGTCAAATCCACTGTTTAGAATAAAGAACACTTAAGCTTTGGCTACACTGAATTTTCTTGTTGCTGGGTGACATGGGTTACATTCGAATTAACTCAAACTTGTTTTTTTTAAATAAACGCATGTTGAGGACACTAGAGTTATGTGTAAGCCTTTGAAGATTTTTTTGGAACTGGGGAAGGATGGTACATTAAGCAAGTGAAACTCAGTTATGGTGTGTACTTTATTATCTAATTTCACTACCCAATATTTCCCAGCAGTTTCAAAGTTCAGTTTCCAAACACTTCCTTGTGTTGTGTGTGTGCGAGCTGGACCCTGCCCATGTAGAAGCGAGCCAATCTTGGACTGGCAGAGCAGAATTGATAGTCTGCTATTGTTTCCTTTTAAGGTCAATTGTGTCTGAAATGCTTGGCATGGCTGAGAGTGCAGATGCAGCTGACTGGCAGGACAGATTAAGCACTAATTTAACTGCATTTTTCTGTGCAGTCCACACCTAGAGAGAAAGAGGAAGGGAGGCAGAGATTGAGATGAAATGAGAGAAAGAGAGAGAGAGAGAAGGGTAGAAAGAGTAAGCAGAGAGTGAAAGAGTGTTTGAGACATATAGCTTTGAGAGAGGCAACTGGAGGTAGAAATATGAAACATTTGAAGAGGTTTAGTCAAAGAAAAGCAAGACATGTATGACTAGAGGGTGAAAACAAGGAGGTAAAAACTACGACGAGTTTATCCAAGTGGGTGGCCAAGAGTCACTCTTGCCACGGGCATCAAGCTCTGCTGTACTCTTGTTTGTCCAGGCAGTCAAAACACACCACCACATGTGGTAGGCCTGTTTGTCAAGGTCCACAATAGGGAGGTATACACATATATACATACATGTCTACCCACACCTAAACTTGTCACAGTGTGACAGTCCACGCTGTGTAAATCATCCCATGTTTGATTTTGATGGCAAATTTGCTTGAGCACGATACTGCACCCACTCACTACAAGTCGCTCCGAATAAAGGCATCAGCTAAAAGTCTAAAATGCAATGATTAAATATTCTGTTGAAGAGGGAAGGAAAGGGGAGGGTGTACCGGACGGCCAGACCGACTTAGCTTCACAAATAAACCCAGACGGTGGGAGAAAGAGAGGGAGCCGGCTGAAGGTTGGATCATAAAATATGCCTGGTATTCCACAATGTTCCACAGTGCACAAATGAGCCACTCAGGGACTTGGGGAGTGTTATGGGATTCCTGTGAGGCTCCTGTGTCTGAATGTGTCCACATGCACACACGTACATACCCACACAAACACACAACTGTGGGTGAGCCAGACATTTAGCACTATACCTATTAAAAGTGTGTTACTTGATGTTGAATGCACACTGATCACTAAAACAATCCAACAGAAAAGAAAACATATAATAAAAAGGTAAATAAAAATCGTTTTGGTCAAGTGGTGCCTTTTGTAATACATTTATCCATATGTTAGCTGAAGACAAGAAGTGCAGGGCACATAAAAAGGACCACCAGAGGGGAGTCGATGACTTGCTCACAGTCAGAGTCGCTGTGTTTTTCTCTGCTGCACTGTAAACAAAAAGAGTGTGATCACTGTGAGTGATCCAATGTGTTTAAGTTAATTCAGTGATGTTCTAGTAACTCAATCATTTCAAACTACTGAAATGATCAATATTTAGATGTTTACAGGTTCTCCCATGTGAGAATTATCAGCTTTTCCTGGATTTACATTGTAATAAAATGAATGCCTTAGGGCTACAGCCTGTTGGTCGGACAAAAGAAAAAATTTAAAAATGTCACCACCCAGGACTTTTAGCAACTGGGATGAACATTTTCAACAACTAATGAATGAGTTGAGAAAATAATTGGCCAATTAATTGATAATGAAAATAACAGTTTGTCGTAGCTCCAAAGCTACGACAAACGGGAAATTGAAGGCATTTCTTTACTATTCTCAGACATTTATTCAACTAATTCAACTAACAATTTAACTACTCATTAGTGGAGCATCCTAGAGGCCTTTGCCATGTAATACTCCCTTCTCCCTACCTTTCTTTCCTGTCAGTCTCAGTAGTTGTCAAACAAAGGTAAAAAAAAAAAAATTAAAAAAAAATTTGGTGCAGCTCTCCTCTGAACGCAAACTACTTCTTCTACCGGTACTACAGAAAACCTTGGACATGAAAGGGTTTCAAGCATGTCTGTTGAAGTAAAGCTACACTTTTGCAAGTCTATTTTTATGGCCTCGCTGTGGCTAGCATTGTGCTGCTTCACTTCCCCTGGTTGGGACAGTTAGCACGAAAAGGAGCTCCAAAAGCAATGTTGGCATGGAGGGGAAAACCAGCCCTCAGTTGCCCTTCACAAAAGACAGCGGTACAGAGATTTCCTCCAAAATAAAACCAAAGCAGTGAAGAGGGGAGGAAAGGGGGAAAGAGGAGGAGAACTACAGGCTGAAAATAGCCTAGCAGTCAGTGTCTGTATGCATCAGCACCACAATGATTAAAGTCTGAAAACCAGACTTGCTAATACATGGATGGATGGATGAACTGAGGGAGGGGAGAAGAAAAACATCTTACAAGTTTAGTTTAGTTTTAAATGAGGGTAGGTGAAAATGAAGGATGAACAGAAAATAATGGGACTTGGGAAAGTCAGATAAAAAGTCATAGGCATGAAAAACAAAAGTTGTGACAAGTTGTTGAAAGCTCATTAGATTTACCAACCCATTGTAGCACTGTCTACAAACTAAATAAGTATAAGGAACAGAAAAATAAAGTTAAGCAGACACAGAGCACAGAAGACAAAACAGCTGAGAGAAACACAAGAGGGGGAAGTGAGCAATTGCCAAGTTGCCATGGCATCTGAGCATTCCTCTCTGAGAACATGTATATTTTCTGATCACAAGAAAAATAATCTGTGAGAGGAATTTTATTTTGAGAGCCGCCCTGTAGATCCAAGGATTAGAACAGGTCAGGCAGGAGTGTGTGAGAGTTAGACTGTGTGGACATGTGAATGTGTATTTCCCTCGTACAGTGAAGGTACATCAACAGACAGATCATTTGCAAAGGAAGAGCACAGGAGGATCCAAATCCAGGCTGGTCAAGTCACGTATGATCAACTGAACAAACACCCACACCCACACTGTACACCAATAAAGTTAATTTATGAATGCCACTTAACACAGGTATGACTAATCCAAAGTCATTTTTCTTATCCTCAACTTCTAGGTCTTTTCCGTTGTTTTGTTTAGTCAATTTCCTCTGTTGAATTCAACAAAAAAGACTAATTAACAATTTGTATGTTATCTAATGTGTCTGACGATTTCGTGGTCGAAACCTTCCTGGTTTCTCTGTCAGCTGTCTGTGAACTGGCCAGAGCAAAGACAGAAGAAATAATTTCATTATTAACAGTTACGTATACATAAAGGAGATAATTATACTGTACTTTCTTGGAGTCTTGTAACTACTTCATATTCAAATATCATTAATAGGTGGCCAGTAACATGAATTTTATGTAGTCAACACCAGTTTTTGAGACTCACCAAAGGTTTGTGCAGACTACACGATTTTCAGCGTCGGCCGATGGCCGTGCCGTTCACACTACACAACTTGCCGTCTTGTGACAGGAGTCTTGAAGTCATTGTGGCGTTCACACTACGCGACTGATCGGTGACAGGGGGTCACAAACGCTACACGAGCTGACAGCGACTGGGTCACCCGACGCTGGCTCTAGTGACCCACATAATTTTAATTGTAAGCATGGGTGTTTGTCCTCCACTCATTTATTCTGTTTTTTTCCTTTTACTTGTCACGTTTCAGGTGGTTGCCTAATCCACAAAGCATAAGAGACATCAGACACATCACACCACAAGACAAACAGCAGGCACATTTGATGTTGTTTCTCTGGGCCTCACCCAGAAACAGCAGCACAGGAGTCAGGACAGTAAGCATGTAAGCAAGTAGACGTATTTGATATTCTAATTGTTTGCTCTTTTATCAGTTTAGGTTAGTGTCATTTTGATTTGAGACAAAGTAATCACTATTTTCAAAATAAATAAATGGCCAAGTCATGGCTGTATAGAACAAAAAGGAAACGTTTTACAGAGAGAATTAAGTGTAGAAGTTTTGGCCAGTTAGGAATAGATCTGTACACTTTACTCCGTTCCGGACCTTCGACACAGACCAAAGAACTCATGATGAACCAGACCTCTGCTGAGCACTGGACTGGTACCGCTACAGTGAACTCCGGCCAACAACTGTCACGTCAGTCAGTAGCCATATGACTGCAAATAACAGGCTAAAGCATCATAAATTCTAGGGGAGAGCCATAGTCACTATAATGCCACGGAAGAGAAGTTGAAAGTAAACACTCATTATATTGTAGTAATGGTACCCAACACACACAAACCCTGCTGCTGGGTAAAGGACTTTGGTTCAACATATAGCCTTTTATAGACATTATTCAGGGTTACAGATTCGGGGGGTATAAGGTGGTATTTTTGGTATCTTTTACCACCTGGGTTAGCAGCTTTTTAGCCATCAAAGAACGGTATGTGTAGTCTACGCCATCTTCCACCACCAGCATCACGAGACTGATAGGAAGTAGAGCGTGATGTTCACCTTACTTCTCCTCCCTTGATCATTGTCTGTCTGGCTGCTCAGCCAGATCTCTAGGAAGAAGAATGCATCTTGAACCAGACTGGAATGGCTCCTGAAATATGCCAAATATGCCCCTGACCCCCCTCCTTTCCTGAAGACGTAGGTCTGCTTACTAGTCCACCCTCCTTCTCTTCTACCCACAGCATTCCTGCGCTGTATGCAGTACCGAACGCTCACACACTTACAATCACAGGACCCACTCACATAGAAATTGTAAAGGACATTAATAATAAGTTTCCACCCAGCTGACCCAGACATGCCTTTTAAGGGTAAGCAGTTTAGATTTCTCTTTTCATTAACTTCCAAAAATACTCCTGGACCAGGCGGGAGAAGGGGGAGTGACAGGAAAAGGAAGTGGCAGGGGACTCCTCTTTTGCGAGGTGAAAAGTGAGGGAGCACGACAAGATAACAATAAGGAAAGAGAAATTTAAAAAATGAAATGTCTTTACTTTAGCTCTTCTCTGTTAAAATTCAGTCTGAATGTCAGTCCCTTTATCCCCCTCCCTCCCTGCCTTGCTATGCTTCCTACATGCTTTTGAAGTCTGTGTCCTTTGCACCGCTTTGCTCTTTTCTTTTCAGGATTGACGAGGTAGCCATTTTTGAGAGGCCTGTACAGTGTAGGAACAAAACAGGCGCACAGGGAACCTTCTGTGAAACAACTTATTGGAGGGTGAAATGTCTAACAGAAACCTAAATCCCACACAGGAACCAGTTGAAAAAAATAGAAATCCCAAAACCAAGAGGAAACTTCAGGTCAACCTGACAGCATGTAAAACACAAACACAGTAGCAGAGTGACCCACGTTATTAGTCAATGTGGTCCAAACTCCAGCCATGCGGGGTAGCTGGCCTGGCCAGACAGCTGATTGAACATTACAGGACCTAACACCTGCAGCTATCAGGGTATATTTAACAGCCACAAACACTTTCTTGGCAGGAGTGTTTTGCTAAATAAACTGGCCCTCACCAGGGAGGGAAAGGTGTGTGAGAGAAAGAGACAGCTTGAAAGACAGACAGAAGAAGTCACAATTCGTGTGTATGAACATGAAAATCATAATAATCTATTGTGATAACAGGTTATCAACCATGTTAACGCATGTGACAAGCTGCAATGAGATTGCCTCCACGATAATGTTATTGTTTGCAAAAGCAAGATAGAGACAGACATGAGACTTCAAAAGGATGACTCATGTGAGAAATCTTTAAAGTCTGAAGACTAAACTAACTTATTCACAGCTACCTTTAGCCTTTACTCATCAAACAGTGAAATAGAAGCAGTGGCAAAGCTGTAAAACATCAGAAATACAGGAATCATCAATCAAAAGTAGCACAGATAATAAATTTTGGTAATTTACGGACTCAACACTGCATCTCTCTCAGCTCCCACGTGATAAGGAAATGGTGGATGGTTGGGAAGCCAAAATCAATACCAGATGATGAGCTTTAGAACATCACATGGTCAACAGCAGGGCAGTTGCGTGGTTTTAGGGGGCTGCAGGGGAGCGATGGGTGCTCATAAATTAAAATTCCTAAAATATGGCCCTATGAGGTAGTTTGGAAGTCTGGTAAAGGTCTGCATTACAAGCAACGGGTAATTCCCAAAAAACAGTAATAGAGGAGTATTAAAGACATTTCTTTAAGTGCACTTGTGTCCAATAGGGCTGGTCCGAATACCATTTTTTGAGCTTCGAAGCTTCGGTAGTAATGAACATCGAATATTCGAAGCTTCGGAAAAATCAATTTGTATAATTTATATTTAAATTTTCGAAGCTGCACAATCTCTTTAGGCTGCCTGTCCGTTTGCATTTTGATTATTTCCAGAAACCGTTCATCCAAACGACTTCACAGGGGAGTACAGTTCCGTAGTAATATATATTTATTAAGTAACTATAACGAAGTTATATGTTAAGTATTATATTTCACCAGATTTTATAGTGTAAAACATATTATATGCACGGTGTGCAAAGAAACAAAAAAAAAAAAAAAACAACCCGAATATCTGAATGTCACATTTTCAAATCGAATACCAACCCACCGAACGAATATTCGAATATTCGAATATTCGAATATTCTAGTCCAGCCCTAGTGTCCAGTACACTTATAATTTCAAAAATCAAAAAAGATGCTTGGAATTACGTTAGTTATCAGGATTCTGCTAATAAACAGTCACATGTTTTAGCCTAGTTTAAGCAAAGGTTTTATAGTTTTTAACTTGTCAGGCAACATGCCAGAATTTAAATTTAGCAACTGAAAGGTCGTATATGATGTCATGCTACCCTCTTGGCTTGGTAGACATCCAGCTACATACATAGGAAAAAATTTTTACAAACATAATTAAGAATGTACAATTACAGATCTCCACTGTGCTATGAGGATTTCTTCATAATGACTTAAAGGAAAGGCAACGTCCGTCTGCCAAAACTGTTAGGTTGCCAGCTTGTCACACATAAAAGAATACAAGGAAAGGGAAATGTGTAATCCAGAGTACCCAGCAGCAATGGGGGAGCAGAGTTCGCAGAGTTTCAGTAAATGTTTCAAAGACATGTTTTTCCTTAAACTTGATGAGTCATTATTGTCAGCCTCTCTGTGGCAAAGCTTCGATACAAACAATTTATTTCAAGTTTGTGGCAAGTGTACAAAGTTGATCAATTAAACAACAGCTTAATTGCCACAAAAAGTCCTTTTTCACAACCACCCAGTCATGATACAGGTTTGATAACTATCCAGTGACTCAATACAGTCTTTTACAGGACAGTAAATACCGAAGATGTCGGTGTGGCAGACTGGTTAAATTATCTTAATCAACCAAATTTCAAAATGTTGCTGAACATTAGGACAAAAACTACAAAATACACGATAATAAGATGAGGGTAAAACATTGTTTTTATTGTTTGCGATAAACTTTGAAGCCCTATAACGGAAAGAAAAGTGAGTTGTCAGGAGTGATCCATGATCCACTTATCCAGGTCATGTAGGATTGGCCAATATAGCAATTTATGCCTTTATAATACATAAAGTGTGTTGATCATCAGAGACTTTGTCATATTTGTCAGGCGTTTAACTCACTGGATTCACCAAAAACAGACGATGCTGTCTGTTTGGGTTATCTATCAACACAGAACAGAGAAGATACACCTTTCTACAGAGAAATTTTCTCTTTAAAAAGGTGTATCTTATCAAACAAAAAAACTGCAGTTCACTTCAAAATCAAAATCTGGCATACTGAATAACACACACAATAATTTAATAACCTGATAAGAAATGCAAACAGATCATGTGATTATGGTCCTACAGAATCTTTTTCCACCTGTTTTGGTAGAGAAAACATACTTAAGAGTCAGTGCTCTCGAGTGCTGTAGGCGATTGGTTCCCAATCACCTGCAGCACAGCAGAGTGGTGAGGCCTAAGTCTGTGGCAACGGCACCACAGGACAGAAAGCCCATCAGAGCGGTTTGTAATGATGAGGCCATTTGGCACGCTTTTGAGGACTAACAAGCGGGATTTATTCACTCGTGCACACACAGAAGAAGTTGTATAAGCAGAATTCATTCGTGCTTTGACGTGGAATTCTTGAAGAGTGAGAACATGTATCTGTTGCTCTGTGTGTCAGTGTAAGTGTTAATGAGATCCTCAGCGAGGCGTGTGAACACTTGGAGCCGAGATGTACTTCTGGCTACTACTCGCTGAGTGATTGACACTCTCAGTCTCTAGTATCTGATGACAAATCGACATGGCTGGGAACAGCACTGAGGAAAAGTGCTTTGGCACACAGACATACATATACACAGAGAGAACCGTCAAAACACACACAAAGCTCAAGTAGTTTGAACTCCAGCTGAAATCACAAAGCCCTGCCCTGTCACTGGCCCACCACTGATAAAAAAGCTGGCAAGGAGGGCAGGCAGGAAGAGGTACTGGAAGAGAGGGAAAAAGAGCGGGAGAAAAGGAGGAAGAAGGCAAAAGGCATG
Source organism: Lepomis macrochirus (assembly GCA_024633595.2). NCBI lineage: Eukaryota > Metazoa > Chordata > Actinopteri > Centrarchiformes > Centrarchidae > Lepomis > Lepomis macrochirus. The sequence goes on along the minus strand of JALXJV020000022.1, from coordinate 17,473,899 downwards.
TGTATAGATGAGAGAGACAAAATAGAGGGAGATGTTGAGAAAAGAAAAGGTTTAGGGTAAGAAAAGGTCTGGACATCTGGCTCAAATGGCTGTACACATTAAACATATACACACTGTAATACAATTAATACTTTGGTGTAAAAACTGAACTGTGAATATTCCCAGAACCCATGAAGTTCTCACCAGTCGAAAAAACAAAATTATTTAACTCCAATTGACATAAAACAGAGAAATACAGAAACTCTTAATCAGAAGTTGAAACCAGGGAATATTATTGGTTAATTGTGTTGATTTATTTGTTGTTAATTTCAGCAACACTTATCCAGAGATCAGCAACATAAAAAAATCTTAAATACGAGGACATAGTGGACACAGCACACAAGAAGTTGACATGTACACTTCTACCTCTGGCACAGCAGATTACTTTCTCCACTGATCGAATCATTTCATTGGAATCTCCGTAAATAGTGAAATATGGCCATCACGTTTACAGACACAAAAAACATAGTAAAAACATAAGCGAAGGATCTTATGTTTATTATCTCAGCTCTTCCTAACTTCAAAAAACACACTGCAAAGATAGTACACAGTCTCATTTAGGCATCTTTAGGCATCCATCCTCCTGCAAGTTTGCTAATAAACAGACAGCAACTGCAGCTGGCCTGCGTATTGCCTCTGTCCCGGACACTGAGCCCATTATTGCATTATCACAAAACATACACACACACACACTAATACACACTGACAAATACACTCACAGGCTGTGTGTGGGCTTTAATACGAGTCATGATACATGATTCATCTGTACTATTTCGAGGAGGCCCCAAGTCTACCACTAATAATAACCAACGCCAACATCATCCGGTCCAAATTCTATCCGAGCTATCCATTACCGCTTATTAGGACATGTAGGTTACGCTGCAAAGGACACTCATCTGCTCATGTGGGTGTTAAAACTCACCTATTAGCCAAGCGAGATAAAATGAATGTGCAACATTGAATGTGTATTTTAATACTGATTGCTTACTTTGTCATTTTTCATAGTAAATTGAACATGTTTGGATTTTGAACAGTTGGTCATGCAAAACAAGTAATATGAATAAATTACCTTCAGCTCTGGGAAATTACAATGGTCATTTTCACTGATTGATGATTAAGATAATAGTTGACTATCTCTAAATATGAGTTTTCCATCCAACTCAGCAATAACATCCATTTTATTTTCATGCACTTGCAACACATGACGCCATCGTTCATGTACTGTAATTCCACACTGATGTGACGGTACTACATTAACAGCAGGGGCTCTGTGCATAAACCTTTATGTGCACAGTGGCAGTAATACTACCATCGACAGGCTGGGTTTGACATTCCCAGCGGTTGGATTCTCCCAGGCAGAAAACCTCAATATTTTAATTTAATCCCAAGAGCAGTCATTTAGCCACTCCGTAATCCCCAGGTCCAGTGCTTAGTCTGATAATCACCCTTATTGGACACCCATAATGATTAGTTTTTGGTTTCACCCAAAGCAGTGAAGGCAGTTTCATAGGGCGGTCGCGGCGTTATGCGGAGTGGAAAACCAATCATGCGTGGTATAGCCCAGGTTGTAAAAGAAGAGCGAGGGGTATGATTATTACTTTGCATGGCAACTCCTGGAGAGGACATGGTGTAAACTGTCTTTGTGTAACTTTCACTTATCGGCATCAAGATCACTCAAAGGATTACAAAGCAAGTGGTGGTGGCAGTGGCACTCCTACTGTGTCAACACTGACAGCTATCATTGCGCCGAGCAATCACGTTCAGTTACCGGAGTGAAAGTGAAAGGGGACATAGGCTGGGAACGATCCCTGCTGAGTACCAATGCAACCAAACATAACATCGGAGCATAATTTCCAATGGATCAAGCAGTAATCAGAGGCATTTTAGACATCTCACTCTTCACTTTGCTGGTACTGTCATTTTATTTTCCCTTTGCATTTCTCCCAACATTTCCAAACTGACAGCATAAACTGCAGACATTTCCACCATGACAAGCTGCCATGCAAGTGCCTGTGCAGAGTCCAGGAGAAAAATGGGTTCATGGCAGCACAAGCTGGTAGCACAAGCTGGTATAATCTACAGCTGGCTGGGAGACGAGCCTTACTGGAAAGTCATCAGTGATTTTTTTTTCTCCTTCATGTCTGAAACAGGTCAAGACAGGTCCCCTCCAACTCCTTCCCTCCCTGTGCTGCTCTTTACAAGCCCCACCTGGCAGATTAGTATTCCACCACTACAACTACCTTTTCTGCTGTTGACACACACACACACACACACACACACACACACACACACCTCTATCACTGTTGGAGGGAGGCAGCACAGGGCACATACTGTTCAAACTATAAGCTCTGCCACCTTAGTTTCATACATGTATGTGTGGGCCTATGGTCGGCAAAACATTCCACTTCAATTGAAGTAACAGAACAAGAATATCTTGATACACTCTTTGTCTATCCAACAAATCACATGGCTGAAACTTCTGATTATTTTTGTTGTGTCAACTTCAATTAATATTAGTCTATAAAATGGCAGAAAAGTTTTTAAAAAATGATCATCACAGTTAAACAAAACTGAACGAGACATCTTCAACTGTCCAATTGCACAATTTTTTTGTCCAAATAAACCCTAAACAACATATCATATTACAGTCACGTAAACAGAGAATAAAACAATTCCTTACATTTGAGAATCTGGAACCACAGAATATTGAACTATCAGTTAATTATTTAAAGTGTTTTTTCTACTGATTACTAATTTTGAGTAGCCTACTAGCTTTCAGCACTAGATCCAAGGCTAATTCAGTTCTTTCTTGCGGTTACACCGAAGTTGTCCACCATCCAAAACGTTACCCCTGCACGCAGGAACATGTGCACAACTCATTTGTCATTACAGCTTCAGAATGTCAAAATAGCTTATTTAAACGTGAACTCATTCAACAGACTAAAGACCTAAATACAGATGATGTTCAATTTTCCCTTATAATGTAAAATCACTATAATATCCTTTCATTGTCTGTGCATGCCCTCCACTAGTCTATTCCTGAGTGAGTGTAATGTCCTTGGGACTATTGTGCTCAGTTGTGATTTTACAGTGTGATTAGACTAACCCCAAAATATATTTAGGTCAGTATCCTGTCCTGCTATGACACCTTACATACCTAATGCAGTAGCTATCAGAATCTACTTTCTGTAAACATACATAAAGTGTAGGGAATATATCTAAATATATTTGTGCACATGGGTGAACACAGTTTTAACACCTCCTTAGGAAAAGAGGGCCAAAACAGTACCTTTGTCAACAAAAGAAACTGAAACATTTTTACTTCATAAAAAATACCCTAAAATTCCCAACGACTTCATAAATAGGGGGAATTACAGTTTGATTAGCCAAGTTACATTTTGAAACAGCAAGATAATATCCTTGCCAGTGTCCAAAGCATAGTCCACATGAATGCCAGGAGCAATGTAGCCTACAAGTAGCAAACACTTACAGATGTTTGACTGTTTTCATGAACCCCTTGTTGTGAACTCTAGCTTGTTATGCAGCAGTCTATACGAAAACCACCGACGTTATTAAGTGCGTAGACGCAAGCGAATCGCAAACACGTAGCCTTCATGCCACCAAAAATGTGAAACATTGTAAAAAACTGCGACGTGTTAACACCGTGAGGTGTAGGTTACGGTCTATGCGCCGCTAGTTTAACCACCTGAGCTTTTCGCCGCAGTCCTGATGCTTCATTTTGGCTACAACACGAGCAGAGGAGGAGGAGGAAAAGAAGAAGAAGAAGAACCAGGAGGTGGAGGGTTGAAAACTTGCCGCAGTTCAGACTTCTGCAGTCCCGACTGACTAGGTCAGGAAGCCGCTGTCTGAACCCCCTTCCATGTTCCCGTGTTCACTATCCTAACCAAAACAAACATAAAATAAAGACTCCAACTTTACCTTAGCTGGTCCACCGCCAGGTCAGAAAAACGCGACGGTAAATCCACAACTTCACACGGCTTGAGTTCATGCGGACGGTTGGACTCGCTGCTGCAGACACGGCGAGGACAAGTTCATCCACATATTTTCACATACAACCAGAGAGTTGGAGGCGACAGGAGGGGGGGCTGCGTTTCTGGTTTCTCCCTTCCCCTAAATCACTTTCGTCCGTCCTTTCCTCTCGGATATTCCCCTCCCTGGCCCTTTTGAGATCAAACCATCACATTCCACCGCGTCCTTAACAATGAAAAAAGGTGGGTTTTCCTTTTCTACTGCCGGAGGACCCACCCCTCGGGATGACTCTGCCCGGTTTGACCGCAAAGAGAACGCCCTTCCCGGCTGCGAGGTCCCGCCTCTCTCCCCCACATTACATACGCAAGACTGGCCGGTGGGGAGAAATGAATCCTAGCTGAGATTGTGTGGATATTAAGTAAATGCATCGCTCTCTCTCTCTCTCTCTCTCTCTCTCTCTCTCTCTCTCTCCCTGTACACACACACACAACTATAGCCTATATTTTTTTTTATTTAACTGTTTGAATTAATATTATAGCACCATTTTTGTAATACCATTGGGAATACAAAATGCCAACAACAAACTTACTTTACGCTTCCCACATTGTGTAGCCTATCACAGTTTAAAATCCCTATTGCAACATTAAAAAGTACCAAAAGTGTCATAAAGTCCCTATAAACTCAACCATTAACACCTGTAGCAATGTTACCAGAGTCTTAAAGTAAGCAAAAGGAGTTTAAAAAGTACAGATAATATCACTATAAATTTATTTTCCAGTAGCACAGACATATTATAAATCTCCACTGTATTGTTATAACTCTTTTTTTTTAGTTTGTGTTCACTGTAATGCGCATAAAAAAACCCAGGAACTGCAAACTGACCTCCAGAAAAAATGCTGATTATTCTGCATATAAATGTGCAAATACCACAATAATTACCACTGTACAACTTTTATGGTGTCAGGTTGAAAAATGCAAGTGGCAATCAATGCGGTGAATGTTCTGTGTGGATTTCAAGGCAAGGGTTCGCCTTTTTTTTTTACTGAGAAGTAGCCTAAAATGTATGCAACTGAGACCCTGGGCCCCTGTTTGACAACAATGCGTCCTGAAGAACCCCCAAATTCTCTGGATTTGTGAAATGTGACTTGGTGTGGACTAAACATACTAAAGGTAATTAAACCTCTGAAGCAAAAAAATGTGTTTAAACTAGTTTTTACAGCTACATACCTCAATGTATTTATTAATACACTACTGAACCAAGTTTTTAAAAAGCATTTGTTTTAAGGCCCCTTTTGATTGAAATAATGTATTGTCATTAAATCCATAATCTCATCTGGATTAATCAAAACCAGCCATCTTTCTTATTTGAAATCTAGTTACTATTGCTTCTAATGTTTACTTTTATAATTATGAATTACAATTTTGTTCTCTATGTTTTGTTTTGTTTGATTTTTGGGGGTAAAATGTAATGACATGTTAGGACTCTCTTGAAAATTAGATATAAATCCCTTTATAAAAAAATTCAAACATCCCCTGATGGACCCACTTTAGGTTTTAGGCTATGGAGAAAACCAGAGGATTGTTGTGGCAAATACATTAGTATTGTATTGTCATTATTTTGACAATACAGTCACTTCATCCTATCTAACGTTTCGTCTCTGTGATGGTGGATAATACAGGAGAGTTGCTTGGTCGTTCCGCAGCTTAAACCAGGTCATATCATTTTCTTCCCCTGAGTTCAAACCCACTGCAGCTCAGACTGCCTGACCTTCAAGACAGACACATGGATAAATCTGTGCTGTCAATCGGTGCAATCTCTCTGCCATCCTGGATATGAAATACTCCCTGTTTTTTACTGCTGCCATTGCATGTGCTAACATCAAGTACACTGCAGTCATAATAACTGTAACAAAAGCATATTGTTTTCTCTATGTATTGCAGCATGATTATGGTGTGGCAGTAAATTCTTCATTGTGGTCATTTGTATTTCAGTTGCGTAACACCCCCTTAGCTCTTATGAATGTGATAGGCAGCCAACCAACCAGGTAAATTCCTGCCCATGCAGACACACGCGCACTCTCACACACAGTTGAGTGTTTTTGTATCTCTTGAACAGTTCAGACTGATTCTTGCGAAACGCTGCTTTAGTCAGAAGCAGAGCAGTCATTTTAGGTTGTATTATCAAAACTGAAATCTATACCGCCTGGTCGCTATTCAAAAGTAACCTCAGTAGTACATTGTTGCTCTCTGTGAAAGGGAAAAAATACAGTTCATGAGTGTCAAAAGCCTCGTGTTCATTAGTGAGCGTGACAGTTTCTTGTGTGATGCGTAATTAAAACAGTCCTTTGTGGAGATTCTCACAGTGAAACCTTTGTTTCCCCTCCTCACTCATAAAAGGTCATACCACTCTAATCATGTCATTCAACACAATGGGATAGGCAAGGTATAAATAATGCTATGGTGTTTCTCTCTCCAGGTGGGGAAAAGGTCAAAGATACTAAGCAATCGAAGAGAAATTAAATCCTGTCAAGAGCTGAAGACATAACTGGGCGTGCCCAGACACCTGAACACCACAGCAGGAAAGCAAGGTGAAGGTGTTTGTGAATATGAATGTGTGTGCATACATATTTCTGTATAAACTATATGTCTGTCTGCATATTTCTTATGTTAATAGGTCCTAAAAGAAAACGACACAGTGTGAGAGAGAAACATAGTTTTAGGAGCTATAGATTAGGGGCTCTTCCCTCAGTTTCCAGAGCTACTGTTCTGTTCTAGACATTAAAACAACTCTTGATCTATGGAGAAGGAAAGCACAGAAAATCCATCAGGGCAATAGAAACAGTGGGATGACATATAAGTAAAGACAGGCATGGAAAATGCCTCTTTTTTTATGGGGATGTGTTTCAGCCATGTTTCATCCGTCTTGAGTGGGTTGGCTCATGCACAGACAAGTTTCTTTCACTTTGGGAATTTGCCTTAATACATCAAATTATATAAATGCAAATGCATAATACAGACTGCAATGCACACTCTAATGCATAAGGATTACAGGGAATGTAATCACCTACAGCACAAACTGTAGCACACCCAGGCAATCTGATGCAGGAAGAGTGGTGTTCAAGCCAACATCCTTCCTAATCACAAACATCCTTCATCACCCAGCAACATTAATTAACTTGTTTTTTCCAATAAGAATTTGTGGATGAACAGCGCAAATTATAATCAAATTATCTCACTGATTGTGTTTCAAAATAAAGCCCCGCGTGATTTTTCTGTCTGTGGTTCACATTGTAGGTATTTTATCTTATCCAGAGCGACTTGCGGTGGTTGCAACTGCAGACTAATCTATAGTAATCCTGTGTTGATCAACCAAAATTGCAAGCAGCCAACGGCACAGAGTGCAAGGGTCAGGTCAATAGTCACCTTGTAGTCACCTAGTCGCCAATATTCGTTTGACTACAAAATGAGCATGTAAGAAATAAAATTAGACCACAGTAGGAGGATTCAATGCCACAATGTGACTTATACCTACTTTGTGTCTTTTTTTTCCAGCACGGATAAGGATTAATGTGCTTAATTCGCTGTCCTCTCAGAGTGGGTTATGGCCAGTGTTCAAACAGATGTAACCCTGTTGGATCAAAATGTGGGGCAGCTTGTCGTGGAGGGAAACATGCACTTATCCAATGCTATAAAGCACTGACATCTTTGTGTAACAATGTGTAAACTAACATCATTGTAGTGTGGCGTGCAGATGCTATGTTTGAAGGGGCCCTTTTTAAAGAAAGTGTCTCTTCTACAAGGCTGTCACGTGAATCTAAATTGCTTAAAATCACAAAAGTCTCACTCATGGGTGACTTCCAACAGCTTTTACGGAGTTATGATACATGAGGTTCTATGTTTTAATTTGGAAATACACAGAATTTGCCAGGACACAGAGAGAGATGGAGCTCCAAATCCTTTGATAGGAATAAAACACTCTTGTCTTACTGTCAAGTCTTATATTATCTTGAAGTACAGATGCCTCAGCCTGTCTAGCTCACCCTCCCATGGCCCTCTATTTCTCACTGTAGGGGGACATTCCTCAGACCTCAGCCTCTGGCATGCAGTAAATCTGCCTGAGAGAAACCTACACTCTCTGATCTGCCAAGAATCCTCTGCCAGGCAAGACATGCGTGAACACTACCTATTTATCAGTTCTCAGCTTCATACTTTTCTCTCTGTTCTTCATAAGTGGACTGAGCGTACAGCCACAGTATGATATCCTACTAGGGTGTTTAATGTCTGCCAGAGGCAAAGTGCCATGGATCAAGGTGAGGTGAAGGAGCACCTATGAAAAGGTGTTAATGGGACAAGAAGAGCTCCACACAGGCACCTCCCTTCCTGAGGAATGCATGACTCTGACTTCTGACTATATAGCTTATCCATTAAAAAAAAGCTTTTGAGGTCCTGGCAGCATTCCCTCTCTGTGTCTCTGCACACCTGGACAGAAAGTACAACCACTCCTTGGGAAGAAGGATTCCTTGGACTGACCTGTGCACCAGCACACAACATCAGGGATCACCTGCATGAATCTGTATCTGATTATCTTCCAATTTTTCCCCGGGGCATTTAGAGGACATATAGAAGGGTATATTTGAGCAAAAGCATCAAGTGGCATGCAGGCAGGAGCCAGAGGCAGGTGCGCAGCCTGTGGAAGAATTTTGAAGCATTTCAGTACTGCCAGTGCAACATGGAATAATATATTTGAATCCAAAAGATACACCGTAAAACATTACAAACTGGTTCAACTTAAAAATGTAGGAATATGTGAGTTAACTGAACTAGTAAATCGGCTCATGAGTTGTAAAAATGTAATCTGAGCTTTATTAAGTTAAAAAAAAGGCAAGATATTTTAATAAATAAATAGTTTTCTGTTTGCAACTTTACTGTTTTGGTTCACTCATCACTTTCAGGAGCATAGATCTGGAATGCACACGGCTACTTCAGGCAAATGTAATTTTAAAAGAGTAGTGGGTTAGGGACTGAAGTAAATACTAATCTACATCATGGTTCACATTGTTTTCTATCAGAGAAACAGCATAAAGGCTGATGCTGTGTCTGTATTTAAATATGAAGTTACAGTCAGGATCCTATTAGCTTAGCTTAGCAAGACTGAAAACTGGTGGACCAGCCACCCTCGTTGATTTTATTACCTTTCAACATTACCAGACTAGCTGTTTCCCTTTGTAATTGTACAGATCCACAAGAAAGCAATTAAGCATATATACTGAAATGTCAAACTATCCCTTTAATATTGAAATAGAGATGTGTTTGAATTACATATATTTCAAGTACTTTGAAATGTTTTGTAATTGGTATTTGACAGGGCTGAAACTGCTCTAATGTAATTTGTAAAAAGATACTTTAGGGTGGATACATTTTTTATTTTCAAAATACTTTCTCTATGAGTCATAAAAAAAACAAGACCAGGTCTAAACATAGTAATATATGGCTGGTCTGCATAACCTTTGAAGTTACAAACTGATCAAGTCTTTATGCTCGATGCAACACAACCCTCCCTTTGAGAGACTGTTCTCATCTGCAGGAAAAATGTTTCATACGGACAGGAGGTGGTTAACGCCAGAAATATTTGAAAAATTTGTTGTTCTTAAAGGCAACTAAACAGGCTACTAATTGTAGTGGTTGGGTCTCAATGGCAATGTCTTTGAATTGGACAGAGAGCAAGTTCTACCTAGGCCTATACTATTCAAGGCTAGCTTCAGTATTTTTGTTGTTATTGTTGTTTTTACAATTTTGCTTAGATACAGTAGCATTCAACTTTGTGTTCTTCCTTCCAGTAGGGTTCAAACTCTCAACAGCCTTGCACATTATAAAAATCTGAATGTGCCATTTTGTACAAATTCATTTTACTGTATTTTACTAAATCCGTTTTTAATCTTGATGCATGTTCTGGCACCAACATTTTATATTCTATTTTGGCACATTGATTTGAGGGATATTTTGTTGTTTATAACAAGATACATTCAGCTGTATCTTTGTCCATCCCTGTATTAAAAGACACAGCAAGTTTCCATCATGTATGTTTTCTTTAACCACAACAAAGAATGGTCTCTGGAGAGTTCTAACTCTCAGACAAAGCATGTTGGAAAGTATGCTTTGTCTGAGGGTTTGAACTCTAATACACTACTCATGGTTCGAACTCACACAAAGTCACATGAGTTTCATAAGAATAAGTAATTTCTCACATAAGCTGCTCTCCATTTCATGACCAAGACAAATCTTGCTCGCCTTCTGTGGGATATCTTGAATCCACACCCAAACCACGATCAACAAGAATTTTTTTAAGCTTGTACGTATACCCAGCAATGGCACAGCACATCTGGCAGTCATGCAGGGCACAACCACCAGAAATCGCTGCTCTCTTGTTCCACCGCCAAGCCATAATAACAGCAATAAGGTTGGGAAGACTCGTTAACCTTAATCTAGGAATTACACTGTGGCACCAGGGAGGGGAGGATGTGTTGTGTTGTGTACTTGTATACTGGTGATGCTGATTTGAACTACACAGGGAGTTAAGAGTAGTAGTTCACACAATGATGTACCTGGAGCCTCATCTAGGCCCCAAAATCACTCTTAACACTGTGCACAGTTTGAAGCAAGAGATTTGCCCTTTTTATTAGCCTCTTCCTCCCCCGTGTGGTCAAAACGCATTACTGCACACTTTGAACTATTTCAGAATAAAGAACCAGTTCAATCTGTTGTGAGACTTTTCCTCACTTTACAGCGCACACCTCGAGGAAATTATAAAAAGTATTTTCTCCTTTTATCGTCTGATCTTGTGGTCTTGTGGCATCTGTAACAGTCATCATATAATATTAAAAATGAAGACACCCGTGTTAATAAATTGCATTAAAATAACATCGTTTTGCATGTAGTCAGGGATGGGCAGTATTTATGATAGGCTACATGTATTTAAAATGCGGATTGAAAATACAAAATGGGATATTTTGCACTGTGGTTTGATATGTAAATAACTTCATATTTTGCATCAAAACACTTCAGTGTTTTGTAGTTTAAAAATACAGTAAAATACTGAGAAGTTGGACCGAAACACGTGATGACATCATAAAAACGCTGTCTCTGACTTGTGTTTACTCAGTAATTTGTCCAGACTTGTTGAGATCTGAACAGAGCAGTTGATCCGGACCTGAAGAAATAAGGTGAGAAACACGCTTAACATTCCTGTTGAGTTCAGGGTTTCGTTTTTAGCCTAGACAAAATTACGTATATGTCCGGGTCTCCGTAACTGTATAGCCTATCAATAAAATAATTTGTAATGAAAACCATTCATAACAAGACTAAAGGACCATGCGGACGCAGCTGATCGCTGTGCCCTTATCAGTGTCAGGACTTCGGGAAAGAAGCTCTTGTAAGGAAAGAAAACGTTGCGCTCAGCAACTGAAAGCACGGCTGTTACTGGAGTTAACTGCCTTATTTGGAGACTTGGTTTACTTGCTCTCCAGTCGTGACAGAACTACGCTGAGAGAAAGTATTAATCTAACTTACTTATTTACAAAATTATAAAAGTTAACACAATGTAAGTAATATATCCCCCAAATCATTAGAGAACCTGTCTCAAATATTATACTTAAGCGATGAGCAATCAAGCTGTGCCACACAAGAATTCTTAGATAATTTAAGAACAATACAGAAAGGTTATAATAAGGAGCGGGTTATACCCGAAGCAAGCTCTGTGTGTAATAGGCGCGAAAAACGACGAATGTTAAATATTAAACTAACTTCACCCCGGTCTTGTAAGAAGGATCAGGGTCCAGCCTGGACACCTCTTTCTCTAGTGAGGAGGACATTTTGATATGTAGTGGCAGAAACTTGTTTCCATGGGATGAGATCTCTCTCTCTCTTTCTCGCCAATTGTCATGAATGTTTAGGTTTTTTAGGTGGCCATGTTGGCAGAGAATAAATTCACATATAAACAATAAAAAATATATAATTAATTAATAATGTGATAACTCAGTTACTTTATACAAACAAAAATGGTTCTCCGTTTGCTGCATGAGCAACTAAGTGTCTGATTTAGCTTTGCACACACACTGTTTGATATACACACACACACACACACGCACACACACACACACATATATATATATGACCTAACTATAAAATATAAAAAATTAAAAGTAGCTTAGATGTAACTTCTGCTCTGACATTTTCAGTTACAAAAATATTCACAGTGGGAAACAAGCCAATACATTATAATAAAGCAACACTGCTGGGCAGCAGCATTGAGTAAAAAAAATCCCCCCGTGCCACAGTCATGCTTTCAGGCATTGCGCAAGGTGAAGTATCATATCAGGGCATTTAGCCAATTTCTAAAAGAAATATGTTTGCTTATGTGAAGGAGAAATCAGTCTCTTCTGGGTCTTTTTGCTGCTGAAAAGTTTGGAATGACAAGAAGTAGACCTAATTGTCAATTCCTAATTGCTGTTGCTCTAATGCTGTGCCTTCCTTTGTCAGAATCTATGCTTATTAATAAAGTAGTTGTCTGTTAAAAGCAAGGTGTTAAAAACAACGGCAATCACTTAAGCTAACCTTCACCAACCAGTATTATACTTAATTCTGTCCAAAAAACAAAAGCATAAAACATTTAGGAAGAACTGCAGACAAGTAGAAATGATGAATGAACCTGTACCACATGCTTTCAAGTGGCTTTGTTGCAGTCCTTCATATCTGCCTAACTGTCTGAAAGCTCTTTATCATATCCACCTACCTCATGTACAGTAAAATGCCTTTGCAGTCTGTTTCATTGTACTATTGGCTTGCTGTCTATAAATGTTGGTTATGTTTATGTTTGTGTATATCTGTACATTGTAGTTTGTGTCTGTTCATTGTCCTGTTTGTTTATGCTTGTTCTGTGGATGTGCCCTGAGGGCAATGTGAGACCAGAGTCAAATTCCTCACATACCTGGCCAATAAAAGCAATACTGATTCTGATTCTCTTATGTCTATACAGACTTTTCTTGTATTATTAGACTGAAAACAACTACAAAAACACTGTTGTCTGAGTTTTTCTTGTAAATTTGCCACTTTAATCCCAGAAAATATTTAGTTTTTTCTCATAAATTTACAACTGCAATCTCGGAATATTACTCCTTGACACCAGCTCCATCATTTATTTAATATTTAATGTACAATGGCCCTAATACACTGCTGTCATGTCTCCACTTGAACAATTAAAAGATAGCCTATTGCTATAAACAAGGAAATAAAATCACAGCTTTATTTTAAGTACAGTAACAAACATGTGAAGATATATAAATAGATATCCAAAGAGGGTTAACTGCATGACTGAGAACTTTCACGCAAAGAAGTAGATATACGTCATGCACCAGATGGGTTTTTCCTAAGACTTCACACCTCCTTGTTCTTGACCTTTGAAGCACTCCCACTTTATGTTTAACTGTCTGTTCATAAATACTGAGGCATTCACAGTGTTCAAACCCTGAGAGACAAAAGAGCGGAAGAAGCATTCTGGTAAGTCGAGGCAGTGATTTTCAGAAAGTGTGCAATATTCTTGTCGGCAGGACAAACATGGACTATAAGAACTAAGCTTAATAGATTAATTGATACCTACCTGCTGGAAGGATAATGATAACAGATATAAGGTAATTAAAAATAAGCAACTAGCTGAAAGTTAAGGTGAAAAAAATGAGTTTTGAATTTGGACTTAAAGATCTTAAAGGGGTTATATGTAGTTTTTCTACTAAAATGAATCCTTTTTTTATTGCCTGCGTGTGAAGGGGTTGTAATCTGACATTAAAATGATCCACTTGTCGGGTTTGGCTATTAACTCTGAAAGCAAGTATTCCTATTCCTATTTGAAGGCTCCGGGTTGGATTTTCTGAGAAATTCAGTGACTGACACTTGCATGCGCGCTCCCGAGCCTCTCACTGTGTCTACTTTGCACTCAGCAGCGACGACACTGCAACTTACGATATGGAGTTTGCTAACACTAAGAAAGACCTGCTCCCAGCACAACACAGACTCCAACATAAACTCCACATAAGGATAAAAAACAAAAGTTTTATCTGCTGAAACTCGTTGGGCCAAATATGAATGGTATAGACTTTGGACGAAAACACGGAAAAACATCAGCAGGGCTTTTGAATCACAGAGAAACCTCCGCTTTGTTTTTGGTATAAAAACAGACCCGGAGTTGGCTTTCATCCTGTTTAACAGGTAAGCTAACATTACTACAAAGCATGTAAAATATATTTAGATTTTGTGCTTTTGCGCCGAGCAGTTGCTAATGTTGTCCGGTGCAAAGTTATATCGCTTTCACCTTACTTCACCAACCAATGCGATCCATGTTACTTTCCTCTGTACCACAATGTCAAAGTGTCAAAGCATGCAAGAAACGATATTGGTAAAAAGCTAATGTGGAGCGATTTGTTTACTATCCCATAGTGATGCAGCCACGAGCAGCTAGCTAACGCTCAGTAGCTGTTTGCTCAATTTAGATTTATTGCCTTTTACTGATACTCAGGTACACAGCTTCTCCACCTCTCAGTTGCTGTAACTAACGTGACCCACATAATATACAACTCAGAGGAAGAGCCATCCACTAACACTAGTTACAGTAAAGTTACTTACTGCGGTCTAACTGTTATAAAGTGTGACACAGTCTTATAATATTCAGTCCAGCTCACTACCCGTTTCATTATCATCCAATACAGGTAGCTGTACTGAAAGCAACAGATGAGCTAATGATGTAGCATATCGGCTAAATGCAGTTTAACTTTATCATGTAATAAGCATGGATTAGTTCAACATCAAGCTGATGAAAACATTACTGTAACGTTGCAGTGGGAGTTTACCTGAGTTTCCACCATGTTGTGTGAAGCTGGCTCCCCATAGCTGCTCTCACTTTTTTCTCACCTTTTTCCGGGAGTACTGTGCCAATATACCCGCTGTCTTGCTGCGCTGAATGAAGTAATGTTACGTCGCCCGTGTCAATCTGCCTCTGAGACAGGAACGTTGAAGTAACAGAGCCTGAACATGTCTGAGTGAAAAGCCGAGGCCTGCATGCTATTGTTTCTGTGTTTATTGCAGGATTTCTGTATGAAAGCGGTTGTGTTTCGGATTCTGCTCGCTCATGAGTTCAAGTGAGCATGCAAACGAGCACACACCTGGTTGCAATCTTAAAACCGCACCCGCTAGTGGCCGCTGGAAACTACATAATGCCCCTTTAATAGAGTCAGACAGTCTGATACCAACAGGGAGGTTGTTTCAGAGGAAGGGGGCGTGACAGGAAAATGCCCTGCAGCCACTGGACTTCTTTATAGGGGCAGACAGGAGCCTTGTATCCTATTCTTTTGACTGTAAGAAGCACCCGAATGCTTGATGTTGGGGACATTACACTGATGTTGATATTTTTTGTTTCCAACAGACAGAAATGCTGGCCTCAACTCCAAAACAAGTTACTCTTACAGGAACATCTGGTTGGGGTTCTGTCCATAATGAATCAACCTTCCTGGACTCTGAGTTTCGCTATGTCCTCTTCTCAGTTGTCTATGGCATCATCTTCACCCTGGGCCTCTTCGCCAACCTCTATGTGCTGTTCATCCTGCGCTGCCTCCGTGAGGCAAGGGCCATGGGCGAAATCCGCATCTACATGGCCAACTTGACCATCGCTGATCTCCTTTTTGTGTGTGCCCTTCCCTTCTGGGTTGACTATTATAGTCGCCATGGGAACTGGGTCTACTCAGATTTTATGTGTCGGCTGACTGGCTCATTGTTCTTCATCAACACCTACTGCTCTATCCTCTTCCTCGGAGCCATCAGCGTCAACCGATACTGGGCAGTCACCCGGCCTCTAGATGCGGCCGCTTCAGACCACAGGCGTCGTGGGATCATCGTGTGCGTTGTCATCTGGGTGTTGACCTTGTCGATGGCTATTCCATTTTTGGCATTGCCAGGGACCAACACTGATGAGAACAACGTCACTCACTGTTTTGAGGGGTACCAAAATCAAACTGATTTGCAGAAGAAGGTATTGACTGCCACTCATTTTGCAATAATTGGAATGTTTTTTCTTGTCTTTTTTCTTGTTGTGGTGTGTAACTTACTTATTGCTCGAGCATTACTTTCTCGAAGTCCGGCTCAGTCAGAAGTCAGCCGATCTGCAACAATTATTTCCACCAGGACGATGTCCTCCTCTGTTAAAAGGCCCAGGGGGGTGAAACGGAGGGCTGTGCAGATGTTGTTGGCAGTGGTGGGAGTGTTTGTTCTGTGTTTCCTTCCCCACCATGTAATACAAGGCCCTTGGGCACTGGCGGTGTTGCGGATCAAAGAGGGCTGGGGCCATGTAGAGTGGGACCAGAAGACACATCAGATGCTCAACGATGCACATCAGATCACCTTGGTTCTTATGGGCCTGAACTGCATTTTGGATCCTGTTGTTTATTTTTTTGCCACAAGGAAGTTTAGAAGGTTCATGATGGCCCACATTAAAAAGTTAGGAAAGAAAATTAGGAACACTTAATAATAAATTACATGAAAATAACATACATAGAAACTTGTTTAATCAGATGTCAGAGAGAGACAGGAGGCTCACAGCCCTCCATGGACAAGAGAAATCAGAGCAAGAGACTCCAGAGTGAGCAACAGCTTAAAATGGACTGATTTAAACGTATAATATTTTTAAATAAAAATGTAGAGTGAGTTACTTGTCTCATATTGCCTCACAACATACAATATTTTGTCTATGTAATTTCATGTCGGTGGTACCAATCCCTCAGAATGGCTTTTTGAGAAACTTTAATGTTGTGTTGCACACATTATCTTGACATTTGTAAATGTAAATGCTCCGTATTTGTATAGCACCTTTTTAGTCTCTTCGACCACTCAACGCGCTTTTACACTACATCAGCAGTCACCATTCACACACATTCATACACTGAGCCTAAGTGCTCAAATCAGAAACTAACATTCACACACATTCAACAGCCACCAGGGGCAATTCAGGGTTCAGAATCTTGTCCAAAGACACTTCGACATGCAGCCTGGAGGAGCCGGGGATTGATCTCTGTATCTTGTAGGTGCTGTGGACTAAACAGCTTCAGTCCTATTTCTCTTCCAGTGTGAAGTTCAAACTGAAAATCAGAAGTTTTACATTGTCATCTGTTCTTTGGTGTGACAACAGTGGAGCTTCTCACGAGATTGCACTCACACACTCAACACACACATTAGTAGGTATACTTGCTGTGCATGACATATCAGTAAAATATATGCTAATGAGATTGTTGTTTCCCATTAGATGTGTTACAGATTTTTTTCTATCTTTGCCTGAACAACTTATACATGGTATTGTGAAATCAGGGAACAGAAGTAATAATGCTTGAGGTCTTTCCCATCTGGCATGCAGTATTGTGACATACCTCTCATCATAGAAAATTCCATGAGTCACTGTGACAAAAACCCCCAAATCTTATTATTATTTAGTGTGTGAAAGACTTCTCTTATATTTTCACTGATACAAGATTACATAATACACACTATTTTGTATATTTTCACCATGAAAATAAATTAAAAGAAAATTTCATGTAATTTAATGTTGGTGGCTCCAAACCCCCTGTTATCTTTTAAGAAAAAGTAATGTTTAGACATAGCAATAGACATTGTACAGCTGCTGTTTTTATGTAGGTTTTAAATGTGTGTTTTAAGTAGGTGTTTTAAATGGAGGAGAATTTCTGTCACTGCTTTGGGACAGACAAGAAAGTTGTCCCAAAAAAGTGTTATAATGTTTTCTTCATGTCTGAACTGAAGATTTTTAAAATAAAAACACATTATTTAAATCTTTCCACAGTTGTTTTGCCTAAGGCAGGGCACTAAAAACAGTAAGCTAGAGAACTCAAGGATAATACACACATGTACAGAGCCTAGCCATGTGTTGTGGGTGTTTAGCTTCTCCCCAGATTACACACACAGAAAAATATGAGAAAAAGGTGAATGGATTATCTCGGCAAAGGAGAAGTGCTCACTAACACAGATTTTGACAGATTTGTGAACAACATTTGTGAGAAATAGCCATTTTTGTGGAGAAAAGCCATTTTTCTGGAGCCATTTTACATGGGGAAAATCTTAGATCTTTGAGTTCAGCTCACAATGAATTGGGGCAAAAACAAAAGTGTTGCATTTATAAATTTGTTCAGTGTATGTACAAGGCTGTATTTTTCGATTTACAGCGAGCTTTCCTGCTGTTGCAAAACAGATTTATAATGCATTTTTGATTCAGTGGTACAGATATTTGGTACCTTGTATTGTACTTAAAATGTGTGCAGCGTGGATGTATTGTGATGCTTAAAGTAAATTAAGTTATGTAATGAAATAAAGCATGCAGACTATCTACCCATCAACAGTACATGCCATTTCAAACACAGAAAACTGTAGCAAATTACATATTTTATTAACATGATAATGAAAAAGATCGGCCTCTTATGTTTGGTAGGAACATTTTCACCAAACTAGAACTACAGATCTGTGGGCTTTACTATATTCAGATTGTGTTGAATAGCATGTGCAAAATTAGAATAAATTAAACAGAGAACATAATTCAGAATCCGAATCTATTTGTAGAAAACAATAAACACAGTAAGTAGAAAATATAAAGAATAATAAACAAAAAGCACAAATGGGCTCTTTCTGAAATCAACAGAGTGTTGAGCCCCAGGTCACAAGATGGTCTCCCACCTCCTAATAAGACCTCTTCAGCTCCGGATCAATTTTAGGCTTCCTCTCCTCCATGCATGAGGGCAATCTTGCACGGCACACTCACAGCGGGCCTTTCCTTCTAGTCTATCAATTTCCCCTTCATCCTTACGCAGATCTCCTGTATTTGGTCTTGTGGGAAATTTTTATTCCATCTGTGTAAAAGTAAATGGTATTTAATGTAATTTAATGTAAACAAAAGTGTTAGTATATGGGCAACCTTAACTACTTGAACCAAAACTCAAACAGATATAGGAGAAATTGTCATGGTTTTGTTTTTTTGTGGTGTTTAGTGGTTTTCTTGGCAAGCTTTTCTCTTGTGTTCATTTCCTGCTTCTGTGTTTTGTTGTCTCTTGAGTGTGTATTCCTTCTGTCATTTGTTCATTCGTCATGTTCCTGTTTTACTTTTGGTCTGCCTCTTTGTCTCATTGATTGTCTTAGTGGTTTCACCTGTGTGTGAATAGTTTCATCACCTGTTTATTTAAGTGGTTGTCGATCTTTCAGTCCTTGTGTTCATTGTTCTATATGGTGTGTGTCAGAGTAGAGATTGGATTACATGTGGTTCTTGTTTCGTGTTTCTGGGTTTTTTTCCAGCACGGCAGCTGTGGCAGAAGGTATAGCAGGTTGCCTGCTAATCGGAACATTGGTGGTTCCTACTTGTGAACTTGTGAAAAAATATGTACCTCGACTTCCTGTGTAGCAGCTGAATTACGTCACACAACAATGGCAGCTTCCATGAAAGGGTACATTGTAAATGGTAAACCATAAACAAAAGGCAGAGTAAAGTATTAAATTAAAAGAATACATACAAGTATCAAATAGTAAAAGTTATGCATGTAAATTGATGTAGAAATATTTTATCAATGTTATTAGGTAGCTGGTCACAATAAACAATGTCTGAAAGTCAGCTTCTCTAACCAAAAGTTATTCAGGAAAATGTTAAAAATGCCCAGAAATGTGTAAACATTTGGAAATACAGAGTAGACGTTTTGCTGACTTTTGAGTATTACGAACTAATTTTGCTAGAAGGACACGGTTAATGACTAATGTAGGTTTATCACTTGTTTTTAATAAAACGGTCATCCTTCTAATTAACACCAAGTGCACTGCTGATGGTTTAACTGTGTGTTAAACAGGGGCGTTTCCAGGCTCTTAAAACATTGGGGGCTTAGCCCAGCTCAGAAATCTTTCATGTTTTCACCTGTTTTCACCCCCCAACACCCTGTTGTCGCTTACCCAAAGTACGTCTGTAAAGCAACAGTAAATGACCTCTACACAGTAACTCTAACAACTCATTTTCTTAATTTCTCATTTTCTGATAATAATTAACACTGACAATATTAACTAGGGGGTCTGGGGGTCTGGGGGGCTTTAAACACTTAATTTCCTGCATTCTGGTGATTTGTTTTGCACCAATTTATTGAGGAAATGTCTGCAGTGACAATTCAAAATAAATAAATAACATGTCCCCAGTGTCCCCACTGTAAATGACCCTCCCTCCCTGCTCCCTCTCTACAGGTTGAGCTACTCCATGCTTCCACATGAAGAAAACATTAGGCCTATAACACTTCCACCACCTCAACTCTCCTCCTGCTCTCTCTCTGTATCTCAGCACTGTCACTTTCACTTGGTTTCACTGTCTCAGGCCTCCTCCTCTGCCTGGCAGTGGCCCGGGCTCTCCTTTACTTCTTCAAGGTCCTGTGCCTGCATTATGCAGGGTAGGCTATGCAGCTGATGTTGAAGCTACTGCAGCTCCAGTACCAAACATATCTGTGATTTTTGGGGCCCACAACCAGCAGCGTCGTTAGCCCTGGCCAGATGTTTTTTGAAAAGCCCCGGATCCCAGAAGGATTTGTAAATTTTACAAAGAGAGAGAGAGAGAGAGAGAGAGAGAGAGAGAGAGAGAGAGATTATTGTTATTTATTCTTCTGCAAATTAGCAGAGAATAAGATGATCCAGCTGTAGCTCTGTGTCTGTCCTCTCTGCTCCACCTGAAGCTGCACTTTATCAGAGGTGCTAAAACTAACTTGTGTGGATTTGTGGTGAGGTTAATCACCTGATAGGCATAGGAGCCATTATACATATTTCATTTCAAATTCTATGTTTGGTCCTCTCCTCTTTCCTAATGTAAAGTTTTTATTTCGCATTGCCTTCCTGGCTCAGGTAATTTCAGAGCTGGCTCATATAGTAGGCGGTTTACTAAGTAACCAGTCAATCACTCACACACTCCACGTCAGTTGCGGACAAGATGTAGTGTGGCAGGGCCAGAGAAATGCTGATTTTAACTTTGCAATGTGTTTTAACGTGTTTGTGTGCTGTGCTTTTTTACTTTTTTGTGTTTGTTTTTTTTATCGCAAGTGGTGTGTTTTTAATGCATGTGTTTAAGTTTTACTCACTGACTTGATGGCCCTTGAACCTCTCACCACTACATACCACATGAGCAACAGGTGCGGGCGCCAGGACAGATTGGACAGGACTCCTTTTTAAGGAAGTCACGGCAGAGGAGATCTGTGGGGCAGTAATTGACGGAACGGAACTGGCGCGTCAGCCGACACGACGCAGCAGCGAGTGACCGTGAGAGCAGTCGCTATAGAGGCCTGTAAGGAGAAGCCGAGACAGAGCCAGGAGCACGAGTAGACAACCGCAGCAGCCAATGCGCTTCCACTCAGGCCTCGGCGAACAGGGAGAATTGCCAGCCTTCATTTATAAGCAACCAGTGAAACCAGCTAGATTCAGCCACTTGCTGCTACCTGAATTTTGTGTCCCTTACATAAATAATTTCCACCATAAATTGATGTGGAAAAGGTAGAAACTGGTTCAGAAAAACACCAGTCTGCAGGAAATTAAGTATTTAACACTCAATTTTCTGGGGGAGCCCCCAGACCACCCTGTTCATACTGTGGCAGTTTTGTTGTTATATTATTATAATTAGACACATGACATTACAATTTAGCAACATCAAAATGAGACATAAAATAGTTTTGTGTTTTGTTGTGCCGTATAAGAGGTCTACTGTTGCTTTACTGCCTTACAGACTTAACTTTGGGGGTTGGCAGACTGAGTAACGGTGGGCGGTCACGTTAAGTGAACTTCAAACAAAATCTATCTATTATTGCGAGTAGCCTCTGCTTTTTGAAGACCTGAGAGACAGGCTGTGTCATGAAGATTATTGAATTTTTTTTTTTTTTGGCTATTGATTTACATTCGGGGCTACAGTCAAAACATTCGGAAGCTCGGAGCTAAAGCCCTGGAAAATGACCTGGAGACACCGTAAACTTGCCAAAGAAACATAAGTTTGTCACAGTCAGCCATGTCTGTTTGCATTTGGTGTCATACATCACCATGCATATTGCTTGGATAACTTGGAAATTTCCCAGTTCGGCCTGGAACTCTGCATTAGGCTCCGTGTGTGAATGGGTGAATGCGATGTTGTGTAACAACACTTTTAGTGGTCGAAAGACTAGAAAGGTGTTATAGAAATAAATATAGAGCATTTACATTTACATTCCCCATGTTTTTGTTTTGAGTTTGGGATTTATTTCTATTGGACTGTTCACTTTCCTCACCTCAAATTAAACCAAATTTTTAAAAACCCAATTATAAATTTCATCAGTCTCTTCAGAAAGAATTGAATTCTTTCAATAGATTGACTTTGTCTTCTGCTTCAAAGAAAACACAAAAAAACCTTACTGAGTAAATGAAGGTGTTTAATTATAGCTAAATGGATTCCCCCCCAAAAAACTTTCATGTTATGTGACCCAGGGACTCTAAACCTGTGCCGAATTGTAGCAGGCTTAGGCTATAATGCTAACACTGGGGAAACTGAGTAGGAAGATGCCACTGTATCCTGAGTGAATGTCTGTCTAATATCCAACTTAAAACTAACTTCACCGCGGTATGGCAGGCAGTCTTGTTTCAGGGCTGAGACCTGGGTCAAGACGGTGCAGGCACAGTTCTCAGGAAGATGCGGACATTTCTTTTGTTCTAACCTTCGTTGCCTTAGAACACAGATCATGAGATATTTTATCAGTCAGGAGAATGAGTTGTTCTCCTTACTGACAAATAAAATATCTATGACTAATTATTTCTCTAAGAAATACCATAAGTCGCTGGACTATGTGGTAGACTAGGCAGCAGTAGGCCAAGGCTAGAAAAGACCTCACAGAGTGTGAGGGCCAACCTAAAGCCAAGTTGACGGTGAAAAACTTCTTGTCAAAAACTTTTGGGTGTGGAAGAAGGTTTTACTGCTGAAAAATAGTGATTTTAAGATCACATCATACATCACTGATGCAAAGCATGATAATATCAGTGATTGTAAGAACAATGAAGGTAAACAGTTCAACCAACAGTTTTTTCGCAGATCATTCAATTTGAGAACCTTAACTACTTTAACTGTCACAGACATTTTAACACTACTAAAAAGAGGTAAACATCATTTTTCTCTGCATAATGTAGTAGTATAATACATTACACAGATTCAATATGGCGATGGTTACAGAGATTTCTGTTGATTAATCAGTAGATGGCAGTGTTGGTATGACAAACAAGAGGTTAATTCTTTGAATTGACAACATGCTCATGTTACTATGAGATTGGGTGAGACTCGGGGTACACCCTGGACAAGTTGGTAGGTCATTGCAGGCACATAGACAAACAACCATTCTCACACACACACACACACACACACACACACACACACACACACACACACACACACACACACACACACACACACACACACACACACACACACTTTTAGGAGCCAATTTTAGGAGTTTCTTCCATCTTGATCTCAGACCATGTTAGGGGTAAGAAAAAAGTGTTTGTGTGTACTCTCATACTCTTTGCGAAAAGAGTAAAAGATAAGGTACAGTTCTTCATATCTTCTTGTGGCTTCATTATCTTGACAAAACATATCTTCTCAGGGGTGAGAAGCTCTGGTCTTGTCAAGATAATGAAGTCACGGAAAATATATTTATGTAGACTGTAAAAAATCACTGCAGATAATGAGCCTGCAAATATCACATAGGTTTTCTTTCCTGCTTCTTATTTCAGATATTGAGACTCTTGGTCCTAGAACTGGAAATTTATCCCATATCCCAGCAATAAAAACCTTTTCAATGCCTCCTTAACAGTGTCTCCCCACGCATTCTCTCAGCCTTTCTCACAGGCTGGAATTGTTTCAAGACATATCACACTCATGCAGACTTGCTTATGGGGAATCTACTTTTTCATCAAACTAGTTAGCGGCAGCCAGTGTTCTCCAGCCTCCCATTCCCACTTTGCATGCTAATACGAATGCTTGCAAAAACAGGAACCCACACTCACAGCAAAATGCTTGCCCCTTACTTCAGACCTTTTGAGGTCCATTGTCTATGTTCAGGCTACTCATCCCTCATGGTCCATTCAACTCTATAGAAAATGTTCTTTCTGGGGTTTTTTCAGCTTCCCGAAAGCTTCCAGCTCTCATCAAGACCCACTTTCCCACTGTCATAGGAAGGATATGCTGCTTGACTCTGGTCTCACAAGCATTTTCACCATGTCCTCCACAATTCTGGCATATGTTCAGATCACTATTTCAGCCATTCTTTCTTCATTGCAGAGCAGCCAGCCTGGGCATCTCAGATCAAACCATTCATGTCCATGGTTTCTTGTCATCTCAGGCACAATGCTCCTTCATTCACAGCAATGTTAAGGATCTCTGTCACACTCATCTCAGCTCCATTTAAATTTGGCTGTTTTGAGGAGATGGAATTGGCTCGGGTGACTCAACTCCTGAGACAGATCCCCCACACAGTCTCCTCCTTCACAACCTTCAATACAGTATATCCATCTATCCATCCAATAACAACTTCCTGTATGCTCATCCCTTTCCTCATCCATTCATATCCAATACTTCCTCATTTCATTAAAATTGTAAAATCACAGTTTTGTGGTGTGGTTTGTAATTTGTCCACTTTTTACTGCACATCTCCACCTTCCCGTCCAGATCAGTGTTCGGCTGGTACTTGTGTAATTCATGTACACATTTCCATCACTATTGGTCTGTAGCAGTCCTCTCCCCTATGCAGAAAAATTTGATCAGATTGTTGCACTACTGCATACAGTCTTCTGATTCAGCTAACTTACAGCATGCTAACAAAATGCAAACACCAACATAAATGTAGAGACTTGCTGTGGTGACTTTCAGGTCCAGGATTTTATGAAAAACAAGAAATTAAAGTGAACCACAGAACATTCGTGTTCTGTGGTTCACTTTAATTTTCTGCTGTGTTAAAAAAAACACAGCAGGAAATGCTTTGGGGTGTTCCTTACCTTTATAGCTGCAGTGTTTGAGCTAGTCAATGTGTCACCAAGTCTTTGCCAGCCCAGCCAAAAATACAAAGTTTGCACCAAAGGTTGCATCAAAGGTTGATGATTAAGACCAGGAGAGAGAGGACAGAGGCAGCTATTCCAAAATTCTCACCACCTATTGTAAATAAATGTATTATTTTATTAGTATCTATTGTCACTTGTATATCTTTTACTTTATTGATACTTGTGTGTTCCTTAAATCTAAGTAGTTTTGGATAAAAGCTTCTGCCAAATGAGCAAATGTAAATGTAATTGTTAATGCTTGCTCCTGAATGCCTTCTCTTCAGCTGTTCGTCTCAAGGTTCACTATACTTAATCCAATCCCTGTGCTTCCATTTCTGCCACTGAGTCCAGCATTTAGTGCTCATTTCAGTCCAGAATGATGCTCACTCACAACCATGGCCGTAATCAGCTATGTGGTCACTGAGGTCTGGACCTCCGTGATTATATGTAGCACAAGCCTATCGATTCAAAAAAATTCAATAAAAAACATTGATTAAACAATTACTTAAATGAAGGATTTAGGACCATGCTGGCGCGACTGGTTATACCGTCACAACCCTCATTTCAAGTAGAAAAATTGTTTCCCCATTGGTGTCCAGACTTGAAGCACATGAAAAAGTTGTGCATTCAACAACTGAAAGCTCCACTTTTTGCAGGCAGATTTTTGGCCAATAAATATGTTTTGTGAATTTCCAGGTGGTTGAAAAAGTCTAAAGTAAACTGTTACAGAAAACACAATACATCAATACATCTCATCAATACAACACAATAAAGAAATAAGCTGGAAAGCTAGGAGCCGTACGGTGGGCTAAATCTGAGAAAATAATTAGTTTGTGGGGGGTGGGTGGATGATTTCTGTGCACATGATTATTTAGATAGCCAATCATCAGAGCCAATTATATTGTGCCAATTCAGCTGCTATAATCGTAACAAAACACTGCAAACAGCTGCTGATGTCAGCTATATATATTATTAGGCTATGATATCAGCTAGAGCATCCTCTGCATTCACCCCTAACCTGCTGTATTTTATGTTGTCCTATAGTAACAATAGTGTCCATTATGTAGTTTGCACATGTCATTCCAACAGTACAGTCCTGTGATGACAGTTTTCGGCTACATTTGAGAAACATGTAGTCTAATGCATGTTGTGAAGACTAGTATAAGAAGATTTACCTGTTTGCACTACCTGATAATGGCTTGTGTGTCTGTATCTCTTTTTTTGCATTTTTAGTGAGCCAAGCAGTTGGGAGAAAGCCCATAGTTAGCGTGTTCTTCAGCCAAACACAGTGCTTTGCCCACTGCCTGGTGTAAGCCTTCACTGTACACACACACACACACACACACACACACACACACACACACACACACACACACACACACACACACACACACACACACACAGAAGAAGAGAGAAAAATTCAGCTTTGATAAAAGTATTTTTTTGCCAAGAGGTTCCTTTGTAGGTCTATGTATTTCATGAAAGATCATTAGTTAGTTTGTGTGACTCTGTTGTATAACTTTGGTTGTGTTTAGGTGTAATTTTGGTATGAATTACCGTAATAAGTGCCGTTAAAGGAAAAAAAAACTGAGCCTCACTAATTTCTAAACATTGGTTACAGCCTTGCTCACTCCTAGAATCATGTGCAACAGCTGATGCAGTTCTGCTTTCATTATAGTTTTTCTCGATTGCTTAACCCTCAGAGGGTTAAACACAATTCTTGAAATTATGCCTCTCTTTCTTGAAACTCTAAACCCAAATCCAAAACTTCTAAATTCCCCAAACATCCTATATTCAGGTCAAAATGAAGCTCTTCACTCAAACCCATTCAATCTTGCTGAATAACCAAACTTTGCCCTCAGACATAACACACAAGCCATCAAAAACACACACAACACAGTCTTAAACATTGGTGAGATAAATTCAAAACAATACTACAAAAACTGATTATAGGTAATGTTTCTTGTGATTCGCCTCCTCAAAAACCTTTTTTTATTCCTTACAGTACAACACATCAAAAAACAAATTATTCTACCCCAGCATCCAGTCTTTGGTCTGGGACAGGCCAGAGATTCTCATCCTCTAACTTGTCCACTTCTTTCTCTTCTTACGCCTCCTCTTCCTCCTCTAACTCCTCCTCCTCCTCCTCTATGGTGTCCTATACCTCTTACTTGTATCTTCGATCTATCTGGATCCATTGTTCTAAAACTAAATGAATTAATAAAAGTATGTTATTGTTTGTTTAAGTTGGAAGTAGCCTACTTGTGAATTGAGAATTGTGAAAACTGTGAATTTGATGGAAAGGAACAAACAACACATGATATATGGGGGTAAATATGCATGTTACACCACTGGGGGTTTTCCCAAGAAGGTTGAAAGAAGTTCACACCCTGATTCTCGTGAAACACCACCACAGTAAGACACACACCCACTAATGAGTCATTTTAACTGTACTTTTTAGCTACTGGGACACTCATAGCGTCCAAACTATTCAAGATATATTTAAGGAGAAGAAGCAATCTGGTAAGTCAACAGCCTGTAATTTGTTTTGTTTTTCTTTAAAGAAAAGTACAACAATTGAAGACTGGTAGATTAAACCAAGCATGTTTAAAACTGTAAAGTTGATTTAAATCAAAATGAGAAACCTGCTCTTTAAACTCACCCCTGAGACTTGACTATGATGACTTGAATATTGATGAAAAATTAATAGATTAGAAGATGCCACTACTAAGTGGAAAGCTTACTTTTAAAACTTAAGTAAGTAAGGTAAGGTACGTACACACTAAGGTTGTAATGTTCCATTTTTGATGAAAAAATAATGGACAAAACAGTAGTAACACCTCTCAGTATAGAGTAATACAATTCAACAGCACCACAAACTGCAGCCTCCAAAATGATCATAAAGTTGAATCAACACCTTTATAAGGGTAGGATTTATTACAGGACTATTTGACGGCATTAGTTGTAGCCAGGTTTACCTAATAAACTGGCAAGGGAGTGTACTTCTTTTGACTGAAAGAAGCACCCGAATGCTTGATGTTGGGGACATTACACTGATGTTGATGTGTTTTGTCTCCAACAGACAGAAATGCTGGCCTCAACTCCAGAACAAGTTACTCTAACAGGAACATCTGGTCTGGGTTCTGAAGCCCATAGTGACTCAACCTTCCTGGACTCTGAGTTTCGTTACGTCCTCTTCCCAGTTGTCTATGGCATCATCTTCATCCTGGGTGTCTTTGCTAACCTCTATGTGCTGTTCATCCTGCGCTGTCTCCGTGAGGCAAGGGCCATGGGCGAAATCCGCATCTACATGGCTAACTTGACCATCGCTGATCTCCTTTTTGTGTGTGCCCTTCCCTTCTGGATTGGCTATTATAGTCGCCACGGGAACTGGGTCTACTCAGATTTTATGTGTCGGCTGACTGGCTCATTATTCTTCATCAACACCTACTGCTCTATCCTCTTCCTCGGAGCCATCAGCGTCAACCGATACTGGGCAGTCACCCGGCCTCTAGATGCGGCCTCTTCAGACCACAGGCGTCGTGGGATCATCGTGTGCATTGTCATCTGGGTGTTGACCTTGTCGATGGCTATTCCATTTTTGGCATCGCCAGGGACCAACACTGATGAGAACAACGTCACTCGCTGTTTTGAGGGGTACCAAAATCAAACTGATTCGCAGAAGAATATAGTGGCTGCCACTCATTTTGCAATAATTGGAATGTTTTTTCTTGTCTTTTTTCTTGTTGTGGTGTGTAACTTACTTATTGCTCGAGCATTACTTTCTCAAAGTCCTGCTCAGTCAGATGTCAGCAGGTCTGCAACAATTATTTCTAGAAAGTCCACCAGGACGATGTCCTCCTCTGTTAAAAGGCCCAGGGGGGTGAAACGGAGGGCTGTGCAGATGTTGTTGGCAGTGGTGGGAGTGTTTGTTCTGTGTTTCCTTCCCCACCATGTAATACAAGGCCCTTGGACACTGGCGGTGTTGCGGATCAAAGAGGGCTGGGGCCATGTAGAGTGGGACCAGAAGACACATCAGATGCTCAACGATGCACATCAGATCACCTTGGTTCTTATGGGCCTGAACTGCATTTTGGATCCTGTTGTTTATTTTTTTGCCACAAGGAAGTTTCGAAGGTTCATGATGGCCCACATTAAAAAGTTAGGAAAAGGAGATGGGTGCTCACAGACGGTCACCTCACAGCTCTCCATGGACAGCAGGAATCAGAGCCAGAGACTGCAGAGCGAGCACCAAATCCCCGAAATGGACTGATTCAAACATGTGCAATATTTGTAAATAAAAATGTAGATATCTGTTGCTTCTCTTGTATTGTCAAACATACAAAATTACATAACATACAATATTTTGTCTATGTAATTTAATGTCCCTCAGAATGTCTTTTAAGAAACTTTAATGTTGTCTTGCACACGTTACCTTGACATTTGTCAAGATAACGTGTGCATCTTGTTGGTGCTGTGGACTGAATTGCATCAGTCCTTCTCTTCCTGTGTGAAGTTCAAACTGAAAAGCAGAAGTTTTGTCATGCCATCTGTTCTTTATTGTTCAGAAAGGAGCTTCTCACTAGATTGCAATCACACACTCAACACACACATTAGTAAGTATACTTGCTGTGCCTGACATTATATCAGTAAAATATATGCTAGTCTCCCATTAGATATGTTACAGATTTTTTATATCTTTGCCTGAACAACTTATATATGGTATTGTGAAATCAGGGAACAGAAGTCATAAGGCTTGAGCTCTTTCCTCTCTGGAATGCAGTATTGTGACATATCTGTCATCATGGAAAATTCCATGATTCACAGTGACAAAGAAACCCAAAGCTTATTATTATTTAGCTATTGGTTGTAGATATACTTTATACAGCATTTTCTATGTACTATTAGCTGGTGTAACAAATATAATACAACAAGTCTGATGTATTTTTTATTAAATGGAACAGCTTTTGTTATCTTGTATTGGACAATAGTACTCAATAAAGAAACCGTTTTTTAATTTTAATTTGCTTTTATGATGATTAAAAATAAATTTTTGTCATTTTTTTGACATATAAACAATCAGTAAAATATCTCCCCATCAACAGTACATGTGATTTGAGACGGAAAATTATAGCAAAATACAGTTTTTATTTACATGTACAAACATGGAGAAGGAACGGCCTCTTAGTGTTTAACATGTTCAGATTATGTAAAATAAAGTGTGTGAAATTAGATTAAATCAAAGTACATTTTTTAAGTCATCCACACACTGAGAAGCCTCTTCTATCAGGTTTATTAATGCTGGGCTCTAAATGCAGAAATTACCTAATTTTAGCTAGTGGTTGCACCAAATGCTCATTTTGTCATTTTTCCTCTTTGTCAGTCTAAGGATGTTCATGACAGAACTGAGTACACATTATCTTCATTCTTATGGGTGGAGCTCAGATCGGTGTAGGCTCGGTTGGTGTTTGTGTAATTCATGTACACATCTTGATCACTGTCAGTCTGTGGCAAACCTCCCCTGTTGTGCAGAAAATTGTTATCGGACTATTAATACAGCATTTTGAATCGGCTGGCTAATAGAATGTGAACAAATTAACAAATTGCAAACATAAATATAACTGTTTTTCCTGTAGACTTACTTTGGCAACTTTTCTGGTCCAGGAATACCTTTAAGAAAACTAAGAAATTAAAATGATCCACAGAACATTTGCTTAAAATATGACACAACAGGAAATGCTCTGTCATGCGATGTTCTACCTTTAGCTGCAGTGCTGGAGGTGGTCTCCAAGGGGTCACCAAGTCTTTGCCAGTACAGCCAAAAAAGAATAGCAAGGTTGATGATCAAGGCCAGGAGAGAGATAGTGAAGGCAGCTATTCCTAAATTCACACCAGCTATTGTGAGCCATGGTAACAGCACAGAATTGCAGGAGAAAGGCTTTAGTTGTAGGTCACAGCAAAATCATAAACAGTTAATGATAAACAGATGATAAACAGACAAATATAAAGTTTTGGTTAGTTAGTTGTTTAAATATAAGATATTAGCCTAATGCAGAATTTTTTAAATATCTGTGTTATTATATTATATCTATATCTGTATATATAAAGGCAAGAGATGAGGTAAATTAGAAACAGTGCATTGCAATGCATTATCTGTCCACCAAAGGGAACTGACAAGTATAAATTTCAAATTTTCTACTCAGTAAATGCTATATCTTAATCACAATTATTTACCGACCAAGTTTAAACCTCCAATAACTGATTGTTTGGGCAGTTGGGAGCATTCAGGAGATAGAGAGAAACATTAGCATTCATCTGGAGTTGTGTTTCTGGCCACCTGTGTAAGTCCAATATTTGCTCTACAGCTGTTTTTAGTCTCCACCAACTCATGAGGTAAATAGTGTAACTGGCTCTTTAGCTGACAATGTTCACCAGCTAGTAGCTAACTGGCAGCGGGTAGCAAGGATTTGAGGGGCTTTTTGCTGAAAGCTGCCTTCTGTGGCCATGAACAACGCTATGAGCATGGTGAGATGGAACAAAAGTCTTAGAGCCTTAAGTAATTGCAATCCTTTTGTGTGATCAGTTCCAATGCGATTTCCAGTCATCAGCATGAAAAAACGAACATTGGGTAAATGTGATTTCTAAAGATTTCTCCCTCATTTCATTAAGATATGCAACAAATCAAAACAGACCACAAACCTGTCGCTGCCGGCATGGAAACGATATAGACTGTGTGGTTAGGGCTCACACTCTTCTGAAGTGACTTGCTCTCCGCACTACAGTGGTAAAGCCCGCTCTGCTCTGGCTTGGTGAGTGTCAGATCTGTACCGGTGCCCACTTCTAGCCAGGTCTGATTTTCCAGGTGTTGCCAAGACCAAATGACATTTGGCATGGTGAAAGCACTGCAGTGCAGGTTGACTTCTTGACCTGCTGCAACTGGGTAGTCTGGTGTGGCCACCAGCTGCAGAGGTGATAGCTTATCTGGGAAAGAATGAAGGATGATGGATAGAAGAAGGAGAGAGTAGGAGTGAAACAGACGACAGACAGACTTGGTATTGCATGCATTTTCAGCCACACATGGGTCTAGGGACTGCAACGTCTGTTTGTTGTTTGTTTTATCCATTACTTTGGTCCAGACTGAACCACCTCAGCAACTATTAGATAGCTTGCCATGTCCCTTTGTACAGATATTTACAGACCCCAGTAAATGAATATATAACTTTTCCTCTAGCACCACAATTAGGTTGACAACTACTGGATGGATTGCCATTAAATTTGGTACAGATTGCCATGGTGCCCATGTGTTTAGAGCTAATGAGCAAATGTTAGCATGCTAACACACTGTTAAACTAAGATGCTGATCAAAGAAAATTATCATAGAGCTGCAAAGTGGGAGGAGCTATTTTGAGTGTCCCTGATTCCATTCTTTTTAACTCAAAAGACTGCTGTGTAGTGTGCAGGAGTTTACATCCTCATAGGAGTATTTTTAAGTGTTTCATTTGATCAATCAAATTCTGTATTACCTTCTGCAGCTACTGTAGTTAGCCCATGTGACTTATTTCTCTGTGCTGTCACTGTAAGGATAAGAACAAGCACAAATAAATGTAGTATTTTTGAAACCCATATTCTGTTCATTATACATTAATTAAAATGTAAATTAAAAACATAAAAATCTCCTTACCTGTGCTCTCACACAAAAAGAACAGGGAAAAAAACCTAAGCAGCATGTTGTTTTGAGCACAAAAAGCTAATGCTGCACTCACTTCAGGCAAACAGGTACAAGAATGAATCAAGCGTTATAATCTAAGCACAGGTGAGAATAGAGGTAGGAAGTATGATACTGGCAAACTGAAGATAAGGGAAGTTTTAGGTTCCTTTTTTCATATATTCAACTAAACAGCTGTGCAGAAATAATATAATCATTATCAGTATAATTCCTCATTTTTTATACAAAGCAAGCAGTAATAAAAAAATGCAAAACCTAAAAACATAGAGACTGAGTTAAACAAAACCAAAGGTATAAGAGTAACACAAACACAAATGCACATATTAGCATATGTGCATTTGATAATCACAATTAAACCTAATCTCACCCATGAAAGCCTTTAGTTGGTAAAATTTTAAATCTGTCAATCAATTTTATGACCTGCAGGAAAAACATTTAACCAGACTTGACAGAACCTTTAATGGTTTTTAAAATTTCAGAGCTGACG
Source organism: Lepomis macrochirus (assembly GCA_024633595.2). Lineage (NCBI taxonomy): Eukaryota > Metazoa > Chordata > Actinopteri > Centrarchiformes > Centrarchidae > Lepomis > Lepomis macrochirus. Next base: position 17,440,513 of record JALXJV020000022.1, on the reverse strand, counting down.
GGCAAGTCTATCAGACTCTCAACACACTTGGTTTTGAACATGTCATATCTCCGACAGTGGTCACCTTCAGGCTTAGGCTGTGATGGCAGCTAAGATTGTTACTGTTGGACAGTTTGACATCAGACCTCTCACCTGAGGCAAACTCTCACTGGCTGCCAGAGAGGGTCAGGAGAAGTGAGTGGATTTTATACAGTTCTGGAAAAACCAATATATCAGATTTTGCAAATGAAACCAACACACATGGTGGACAAAATTATAAAAACATGCATATAACAAAAAAACTACAGTGGTGCCAAAATGTTCTTATATTTACATATAAGAGCTATATTTACATATGTGGCCACACATATTTGCTTTCTGACTGGGGCCCTAATCCTCTTCTGTATGAAAACGAGTGGCCATATGTACATGAGCATCTAATATTTGTTGAAGGGCTAACTCAAACCTTAGCCATAACCACTGTGTATGTTCTTATATACATTGTTTTGGAACAAAGTTAGACCTTACAATTGTGTCACTGAGATGTGGGAAGTGGTTTCTCTTGCATCATGAAGGTGTTGCTAGAACAACAGCTTTTGTACTGCAGAACAAAACGATCTAGGGTTACAGGAAACAGCTCCATAACACAACATAGTGAAGGAGTTCAATTACAAGTATGTGTTTTGTACTCATATTAAAAAGCATTACCGCTCAAAAGCGGGAGTCATTTTTATATTTCTGTGAGTTTAGGCCTATGTTACAATCACATGAAGTAAGCATTCTTTAGTATTGTAACCAAGGTCTGCGGTTTTAAATAATGATCCTTTTTTATTCATATAAACAGCACAAATTAGATTTACGTCTATTGTTGCCATCACAATTAAAAAGACAGAAACAACAACAACTTCGTTTCATTCAGACCTTGGTTTCCACTTGGTCACTGTGAAATTTTGAAATCAACACGATGAAGAAATGCATGAAAATGTCACAGATAAAAAGTGACATAAATCACATTGCTAAATGGCATTCAAACCAAACACTTTTAGAGCATTTCCATTTGATTCCATTTACTCATTTGGCAGATGCTTTTATCCAAAGAGACTTACATTTGAGGAACAACATACAAGCATCAAAAAATCATCAGTATAGCACTCGAGCAGCATCAAATGCGGATGTTGATCATTTTGAGTATTTTTAGAGGGTGAACTCAGAGTTAAATATATTCTGATCATTCTTGATGATATCATCTGTACCACTATTTCCTTAAATATGTTGGTATGATACCCTGCACCCATCTGTGACTTCCTCCTAATGAAGTTATGTATACCAGAGGGGACAGAGGAACATCTCTGTCTCTCTATGAGGGGAAAATAGATGGTGATACTGTATAATTATCTATGTCTCTGTGTGTATGATGTGTGCACATGAGTGCATATGCGTGTGTCCCCAAGTCATTATTCTTCATTATTCTTCTATTATTCATTACTCATTCATTATTCTGCCTGTACCGCTGGCTACAGTCATGCCTGTTGATTTGCACTGCAGACACCGGTGTGGTCCTCCTGCCGATAGATGACAGTAAAATAATGGGATGTTTGTGTTATGTGTACATGTACATCTAGACACGTATTATGTTGTCTTATATGTATATGTTGTTTTTACCAACCTGGAGAAATGACTTTAATAACTTATTTCATGTTATACTTTATTGAAATGAATAGTGTGAATCCATGGACATGGTGAAGAAATGTGGAGAGGGAAAGTAAAGGAACTAAGAGGCTCTAATAATTTGACAGTTTTCCCTTGATAAAAATGTCAAGCAAAAAAACTTAAATCTATAGCCATGTTTCCACCACAGGGACTATACCACAGAACTAGGAACCTTTGGCGGAACTTACTACCAGGGTCTAAATTAGGTTCCAGGGGTAGTACTTTCTTTGCAGGTCTTTAGACTGTGGTGGAAATGCACACAACAAAATAGCTGAAGAAACCTTTTAGTTTTTGTGTTAGTTAGAACCTGGGACTAAAAGTCCAAGGGTAGAAAAAAACACATCATATACATTTTCATTAGAACATCAAATAAAGAAATAATTAACTAAAAATAAAACAGCTGTGATTGGATTATGGTCTGTACAAGGAGCAGATGTCTAACATCCTGAACATCAAAGAGTAGAATCGGTGCTTCAAGGAGGTTTGATGGAAGATTTATTGATTGTGGAGGGGTATGTTAAAGAAAATAATATGGTGAACAGCAGGCACTGTGGTCACACGTTATGATTACAGGTTAATGATAAATGCTAAAACAGTAGTACAAGTAGCCTATCAGAGAGTTATGGAGTCAGCAAACAAACTCAGTAATGTCATCAAAATTCCCATCAAAATCACATCACAAAAAGTGCTTCTTTTTGCCACGGACAGACCACATCAGAGGATGTTACAACATCATGGAAAGGATCACTATGACTAACACCTGGTAACACCCTTTGTTTGTAAGAAAGAACAATTCTCACTCTGAAGTCTATGCTGATACGCTGCAGTCTGCCCTTGTCCTTGGCAATAGCAGCTGTGTAGCAGATGGTGATGGAAGAGGTGAGGATAGACTCAGTGACAGTGTAGAAGTGCACCATCATTGTCTTTGGACAAAGTTGGACTTCCTCAGCTGCCACTGCCATAGGAAGTACATTTGCTGGTGCTTTCTGCTGTACAGCACTTGAGGCCGTGGGTGTTGATGGTGCCCAGGAAGGATGATGGACGGGGCTGGGCTATTCCTGAAATTCTCAACCATCTTCACTGTCAAGAACAATGGGCTCCAGCAAGTGGGTTGCAGTCATTGTACAGCGTGAACAGGAGGGGGCTGAGCACGCAGCCCTTTGCGGCTCTGGTGTTGAACACTAGAGCGGAGGATGTTAGCCCACCAATCCAAACTGTGTGAGGTCTATTTGTGAGAAAGTCCAATATACAGTTGCTGTGTGTGGCACTTAAGTCCCAAGTTTTAAGTTTGCAGATCAGTTTAATGATGGAGATTGTGCTGGTGTTTTTTTTTCTCAAGGTGTGTAAACACTGAGTGGAGGGAGCAGTAAATGGAATCCTCTGTGGATCTGTTGGTTATGATTGCAATGTAGTGAGGGTCCAGGCTGACTGGAATGTTGTTTTCATGTGCTGGAGAACCAGTCTCTCAGAATGGGTGTGAGAGCCACAGGACAATAGCTGTTCAGAGTAGACAATGCAGATTTTTTGGGAACAGGGAAGAGCCAGCTGGCAACTGCCTTGAAGCCGATGGGAACACTCTCCGGTGACACTGATAGGTTAAAAATGTCAGAAATAACATCAACTGGCTGATTGGCACATGTTTTTAGAACACGGCCAGGAAGTTTATCAGGCCCAGCAACTTTCACATCTGCTGTGGATAGTAACAGTGGCCAGTCTTCAGCTGAAAAAGACTCTATGAGAGTGGTACAGTAAAGTTGCGGGCCAGACAGCGAAACAAAGAGCCGCTACTCACTATAAAGCTCAGTCAAGCCAATGGGAGCGGCAGATTCAGGTGATAATTCTCTGTAGGTTCTTCACTACGAGTGGCCTCTTTCACAAGGTTTTCATCATATAAAAAATTGGTGAAAGTATGAAAAGTATCAGCTTCATTCATCGGAGTATGGATTCCCCATTTTCCTGAGCAGCTACAGGCCATGCATACATATGTGTTTCTTCTCAGTGAGAGCTTTTACTGAACACATGTACAGTAACCAACCACTGGGTGGTGCTCAGTACTCTTAGTTTGTAGTTGTTCATGCATCAACACTTCAGCACATGTACTGTAGTCTTCATTTCAGGTATTTTTTCTGTGATCCCAAACCATCAGTGTGCAGTCTTAGCTGCTTGAATTTTTCTGACCATATATTAACTGTTTAATTAATGAGAAATCCATGTGGCAGGTTTTCCAGTGTACTGGAGATTGGAAAGTGTGACTGAACAGCAGAAATATTTGGTATGTCATGTGTAAATGCACATGAAATTCTCATGGTTTTCACATTTAGGAGGTGTAATATTATACAAATGTTAATCACAGTCAGCTTCTTGGTTGTAGATTATGTAAAAATCTCTGTATTAGAAAATTATTTTCTGGTTTATAGGTTAATTTCCTTAAAATTAATCCATGCTTTTGTCTACAGCACAAACAGACGCTTCCTTTCCGTGTCAGTGTGGAAGTCTCTGGCTGCCGGGGTGTTTTTTAGTTCACACTTGAATAGCTGTTTCCCTCCTCTTGTGCTTTCAGTTTGTCTCTGTGCATTCTGAACATTAGCCCTATGGGGGGTTACACTCACTTTGTTATGAGGAAAATACATTATTATGTTGTTGAGTGGAGAAAGCAGGAGATTCAGTCAGAGATTTCCTCTTGGAGACAGTTGTTCTTGATGACCCAAATGAAATATGATGACACTGTGTGTGTGTGCGTGTGTGTGTGTGTGTGTGTGTGTGTGTGTGTGTGTGTGTGTGTGTGTGAGCAGAAAGACGAAAGAGTGCATTCATCCCTACATCATATTTTGATGGATAACTTTCCTCCCTCCTCTCGTCGTGCGTTGGTTGTCACGGTGATGAAGAGTGGCTTCCTTCTGCTTTTCTGGCGGGCGGTGGGAAATGACAGTTGTACAGGCAGCTGCCAGCATGCGTCTCACTGTTCTTCCCTTGCCTTTATTATACCCCTCCCAGTTCAAAATGATAAACTCCAGTTGTCCATTTTTACCAGTCCTCTTCTCAACAATCCACACCACAGCATCTTAAACTATGAATATAATTTTTTTCTCCCCCATCTCCCTCAGCTGACCTGTGTGGTGCTTCAGATATAATAACAGCACTGAGAACAGCAACAGCAGTGACAAGAGCTATTACAACACCATGCAACACAACAACAGAGGAAAGACAGCACTGAACTCCAGATGGGCGCTTCCTGTGCCAGGCAGGAAATGGCACTGCGCTCCCTTGCCATCATATTTCATTTTAGCAAAAAACAGAGATGATCATCACTTCATCTTCGGCACATCCATTCCCCAACGGGTGAGCTGTAAATTCATTTCAGTCTTTTTGTTCTCCTTCTCTGCGTGATTCCCACTTGGGCTGTTGTCATCATTGGCAAGAAATACTGGGCATTCAAACTCCAATATTTTGCCTCAGAGCCTTTTCTCTCCCTGCTGTGGCGTCTTTCTGGGTGGAATAGAGATGATTCCATCACGACTGACCACACACAGATGCGAACAACTGCTTGACATATGTGCTTACACACTTACTTAAATGCACATGTATACAGCACAAAAGCTCTGTTATAAACTGTGTTGCACGTTCTTTTCACTTAAGAGACACTCCACCAATTTTACTCATGAATGTCAGTATACATGGAGTACAATTCAGTCATATGAGGCCTTTGTAGTAGCTTTTCAACCAAAGGTACCCAGGACTTTTAAGTCCCCAGATCTCTTTTCAAGGAACTAAAAGGTTCCTTCAGCCCACTTTTGTGTGCATTTCCACCATGGTCTAAAGACCTGCGAAGATTAGGCAAATTAACCAGCTGATGTCAGCTGTAGGCATACAAAGCGATACACTGGCATCATCGTAACCACTATCCACGAGCATAATTTATTTATTTATAAATGAACATCAGATTTGACTGGAATATAACAAAAAACTATAGGCTGTGACCGTTAAAGCAGCTTTTTTGTATGGGAGCTATAATGAGGAGACACATGATAAAGCTGTTTTTCAGAGTTAAGAATGCTCCATCAGAGACATATGTCTCTGGTGAAGCTGAAAAACAGCCCTGATGTCTTCAGGGTCATTTTGAGTTGTGAATGAGCTTGGACAATTGATTTTTTCTTAACAAAAAGCCTGTGTTATAAACCAAAGGCAGGACATAGATATTTAACGGGTGGGGAGGGAAGGGGACATGAACATTTTGTAGATTATAGCTATACCATATTTAATTTGAGCAAATAACCCAGCAGTAATATAAAAATGCTAACGCTAACATTTTGTCAAAATAACACAACGCCAGTCCCATTTAAACCATTTAAAGCATAATTTGTGGCATTTTTCTTTTTAAAGATAGGTCACAGTATGACACAAACAGGAAATGCTGAGTAGTAGAGAGAGAGGGAATTGATATGCAACATACAAGGTCCGTGGTGGACCTTGAGCACCAGAACACAAATGGTAGTGTAAATATGTAATATTAACCAGAACAGAGCCAAAAACGTTTTTTTAATCCTGAGTTTGGATAAGGAAAAGGGATCCAGATCAGGGATCCTTCTTCCAGGACAGAGAGACATGCAATAGATGTCATATGAACATATCCGACAGAAATAACAAGAATAACAACTAAACAAAGAACCTTCACAAAAAAAGAGTATGGTAAGGAAGAAAAACTGTTAGACCTTAAAGGTATCACAACACCTGAACACACCACTTTCATGTGCATATTCATGTGTTTGTGTAGTTGCATTCACACACGTGTGTGTGTGTGTGTGTGTGTGTGTGTGTGTGTGTGTGTGTGTGTGTGTGTGTGTGTGTGAGAGTGCATCATCCCTGTGCTACGCGGTGCAGATGATGCGCTCAGTTCTGCTGTGTAGGCCCTGTGTGGAACAGATGTCGCGGCCGCTGATACTGTTCCTGCACTGAGAGGGAACAAATTACAGGCCGATACACACACAACAACACACACATGCTGCAAATATAACCTTCAGATTACAGATGGCCCCTATCAGAGGCCGCCGGCTGGATTTGGAAGATGTAAATACTGGAGGGGTAATCCAGCATGGGGCAGAGGGGGTTATAACATGGGCAGGACGAGCACCAGATGGCAGATGTGTATGTATGTGTGTGTGTTGGAGGGAATGTTAAGCATGCTAAGGCACTGACATTGGGATTATGGTAGTGTGTTTTGATGTGCCACAGATGGACCTGTAGTGTTTTGTTCGCCACACTAAATGCAGGTGGATAATAACCCTCAACATGAAACACACCCGATTCCTTTTTACATTTTCTTTACCCACGTTGCATCATGGCAGAAGGTTGTGATCTTCCATTATTAGTTAATGCAGGCCTGTGCTTAGAGTGACCTTGAGTAGCATGTGAGCAGTAAGCTGAGTAAGAGAATGCAAGTGCGACTGCTTTCACTTTCAACCTCGATTTCCCCGTGGTGTGCAGCGAGCGCTATCAGACAGACAGGGAGGAAGAGAAAAAAAAAGAAGCACAAACTGTGAAAGAGAAAAAGGGGAAACATTGTTGTCATATGAATGAGGCCTCGTTTAATTCTTTGACTTGTAGAGGTCACAAGCCAATCGAGCTGGCACGCCATGATACGGTTTGCCATCCTGGGGAACGTTTTCTCCTGCACATCTTTTTTCATTTCACCTCCTCCCCTCCTTCTCCCCCTACTCCCGTCTCTCACATCCTTTTTGTCCTTGCCATAATTTCATCTCTTTGCACGTCATTAGCAAGCTGGTGCCTAATGAATTTCTTATCTCTCCGAATTCAGTGGCTGTTGTGATAACGTTTATTGTGTTCAGTTTTACTATTCCCCACATCGGAGGCAGGGGTGTGAAAGAGATGGGGGGAGAGGAAAGAAACAGAAACAGTGAGATGGGCAAATATTTAGACAGAAAAACAGAGGCAGAGACAAAGAGAGCTCTCACCAGTGTTGGCTTTTTAGTTTTGCATCATGCAATATTTAAATGTAAAATGTGAACATAAATTGAATATATTAATATGTGTGAGTGCCTGAGCTGTACAGATGGATGGCAGCACACTGGGAGGGACACAGTAGCCTTCACGGAGAGACGTCAAGAGGAACAGGTGGCGGGAATGACAGAATGGAAAAACAAAGGAACGGCTGAACCTTTTTGAAGATAGAAAAAAGAAAGCTAAAAAGAAAACAGGATCCGCTGATTGGAAACTGACACTGCGAGTGAGTGGACAAGAAGAAGCTTAGAGATGATTAAACAAGGAGAGAAAAAAGGTTGCGAGGCAGATCGAAGGACAGAGCAGTGGCAGATGGGAATGTTCTGGTCTGTTACTAATGTTCCTCAGAAGAATTAAAGTCCAGGATGAGGTTAGCACACACACACACACACACACAAACGCTGTCAGCTCAGTATAGGTGTTAGTGAGGGCCCCTGTAAACATCAGCAACCCCCTACTGGCTTTCCCTTGACAATAGTTAGTGACTTAGTGACCCGTGTACCCCCCCAAGCCCACCCCCGCCTCCCCCGCACACCGGCATCAGCCCCCTGTAGCAGCGCATGGTCAACCCAAAGTGTCACCTCGCTAAATACGGGCGCGCACACACATGCACACACCACTCGCTGTAAGTGTTAAGCACATTCTTCTGACACCTTCCCTGATAACAGAATGCATGTGGGGTGTGATGTGAGGAGGAGAGAGGGAGGCACTGAGTGAGGAAAAGAGGAAAGGGAGATTGGATGAAGAGCTAATAGCAGCTGTGTCACACTGTCAGCATTAGTGTAATGTGGTGTCAAAACAAGGCCTCATTGAGCACTTGAGCTGTAGTCCTATTTCAATGTACAATAGTATATTAACGCTATTGTGGCTTGGGAATATGATATCTTGTTCAATAGTGCTTTAGCATGTGGCATACTCATAACTCCCTTCTAAATTCTGACAATTTAATGTTGTATTCCTCTACTTTGGATTTTTGCTTACAACTTGCATGTTTTTAAAACTTAAAAAAATTAAGCATTTTTAGCTTTTTCAGAAACTACCCCTTACTGCAGTTCCACTTCCTAAATGTACAGTTTTTGGCAAAAAGCATTATTCCCACAGTTGTCTTGAACTAGCATTTGGTCATTTGGTGGAAAAACAACAAAAAAAACTTTTTTAGATTCTAAGAGATGATATTGTGGTAGATATTTATTTAACTGCACATGTATGAGATCTCTCACCTACCAGTCTTCATCAGTATGGTGCACACATTGACCCAGAAACCAACCTCATATGCTTGACCTGGACCATCTATTAAATACCCTTTTTACCCTGGACTTTGCACCATGTGACCACTAAAAATAAACTAAAATAATCTTGGCCATTTAAAAAAAGTCCCAATACAAGATAGTACCAAGAACATGTACTAACACAGAGCTTATTTCTGTTGGTTGATTTATTAATTGTATTTATTTGGATCCCCATTAGCCACTACCAAGGTAGCAACTGCTTTTCCTGGGGTCGACACAATATGATATTGCACTTTAAGGGTGCATATTCCCAACTTGAGCTTTTGGGTCCCAGCTGGGTTCCAGGAGGCAGTAGCCTTCTTGGCCAGCTGGTAGTCCAGCGTTGCTGCTGTAACTAAAAAAAATACTACTACTACAGGAAAGTTATGTTCACTGCAGCTACACCAATAAAAATCATCCTGTATCAATTTCTAGTGCAAGGTCAAAAATTAAATATTGAATGTTAAAAGACTTCATCTACGTCTTTTTGGTGCTTTCTTTTATAAAGAAGAGATCTGTTTTTTGACAGTATTTGAAAACCACACGGGTCTTATATATGTGAGACTGTGGAGTGATGCTAAAAAAGAAGATCAATAGTATTACAATAGAGCATCATTAGTGATGGAGTGAACCGCATCTCCTTACTGAAATATAAAATGAAACAGAAAATATAAAGTTCTTGTCTATTGCTTACTCTGAGTCACTGTGAAAGCTTCTCTGAACTAGAACTGCATGCAAGGACTTTTTTCTATTGCCATCATGTTAATCAAATACTGCCACCTTTCTGCAGTTTACCCAAACATAATGTCTGTAGCATCTGCTCTTTGAAAACACCAGTAGCTACCCTACTAATAAGGCAGATTAGCCTGCAAAATACCTTGAAAGCAGTGTGATATTACACACTAAATGATTCTCTAATACTGGTACGGGTCAGGTCATATATTACCAGGGCTTTAGTTAGACTGTCAAACAAATTAGCTCTTGTACTTTGACCTCTTTGAAGGAAAGAAAATGTAACTCTTAGATCGATATGTTGAAGGACAACAGGCACTGACTGTGAAGAGAAGTGACACATGTGAGTAAATCTCTCCTGAAGTGAAGGTCAGAAAGAGATAAGCTGTGTGTTTAGAAATCATTTTATCCCAAGTTAAGGCTGTGAGGAAACGGGATGATGTCTCTCGAGAGGTTACGGCTGGCATTCATGCTATCATTAGATGCCAAAAGTCCTCTTTGAAACCATTTTACATCTAGCTACTGAAGAAAGGATTCATTTGAGGATGCAGAAAAGGACAAGTTAAGCCAACTCACAAGCCTGTGGTGAGCACTTTTTTTACACACAGTTTGTGTGTATCTGTGTGCGTATGAACACAGGCCCTGCCAGTCATCCTTTATGAAACCTTAAGTTGTACATACAGATTTCCACATCATCCTCATCTTCTTTTGTTTTCGCACAAGAGACGCTTACACTTCTCGTTCAGTTCTGCACCAGCAGCTCAGACAGCCATTGTACACGAGGTAGTGAGTCTACAGACAGACCCAGAAGCTTCATTACACTCCCAGTCTCATCACAGTACACCCAGCCAGAAACCAGCCACCGTGTTGTTCTGCACTGCAGTGCTTGCCAACAGTCCACATGTCCTGGGCAGGGCTGAAATGGGCTCGGCCTGCCGAGAGACGCTTAACTGCCTCAGCAGGAGCATGAGGAGTGCAATTCTGTTAGCTGTCCCCACGCATATGGCCCTGTTTTTCATTTTTGGGTGTACACAGTGGAAAGGAGAGGAGAGAGAAGGCGCTAGAGCCGTGGAAGGGATGAGGAGAAAGTGACAGAAAGACAAAGGCAAGACAGAAGGCTAGGTTGAAAGAGAGTGATGGCCAGGAAAAAGAGAGACTGAGAGGCAGAGATGGAAAACCAGAGTGGCAAGAAATGAGTAATTGAAGGAGATTGAGAGAAAAGGGTTGAGAGGGTGTGAAATGCGAGAAGAGAGTTTAATTTGTTTTTCGGCAGTGTCGTGCCGTCACAGAAATGTGTTTACCAGCCCCTACTTTGCCATTAGTGACACTCGGGCGCTCCTGTAGAAGAAACCAAATAGGTTCATAACTGCCTCATGTATCCTCCAAATGTCCCCATAGCTCTCCGTCTGTTGGACTGTGTCCGTCCGTATGTCTCCTCTCCTCACTTCATCCATCCCCCTCTCTGCCTCACTCTGTCTCCCGTTTCCATTTTGTTTTATCTCTTGCTCTTGTCTGTTCCCTCCTCGCACTCGGTCTTTCTCCAAGTTTGAACCACTGCCTGTTGTCGTGATAGAAGGCTGACCCAGAAGTGCCACAGTGCAGTGGGGGTGGAGGGGTGTACAGCATGCAAATGAGAGAGAGCAGGGCCGATACAGACAGAGTGTCCCCCATCTTAGAGACAGCCTCCTTTGACAGATGTGGATTACCAAGTATTAAATTGGTTCATCACAGCATTATAATACATTGCATTATCATACATTACATACATACATTGCTACCCATTGCCTCTCAGAAACTAAAACCAGCCCAGGTCGGCTTGTAGTAGAGGAAATTCATATGTCCGTCATAGAAAGACTAAGAGTCTATGTTGCAGTTTTGTGAGATTGTACTCAGGCACAGTGGTGCTTTAATCAAGATGCTTAAAACAGCATGCCAACATTTTCACACTGACAGTAGAAACATGGTGATGTTTAGTAGGGGCAGTCTTTGCCATGTGCAATGTAACCCTAACCCTAACCCCAGAACTATTGACATGGGACCATGGGGACAAAGAACCCTGGGAACAAAGGAATGACTCCCACTAAACACGAAGTGCAGCCGAGGCTGATGATAATAATATTAGTTTTGCGGGTGTTCAGTCATAAACTAAATCACTGCAATTCATCCTAAGGGGGACATGAATATCTGTACCACCTTTAATGGCAATCTATCCAATTATTGTTGAGATATTTCAGTTTGGCCCAAAATGGTCATCCCACTACCTGCCAGATCAACATACATTGCCATCCACAGAGCCATGCTACGCGGTTAACAGCTAGGGCTTAACTAGTTTGTCCATCTAAATTTGGACAAACAGGCATACAACGCATCAAGATAATGCTAAAGTATACAGTATTTTTATCCAAATTCAACATCTTTTATTGTCATGACATGTGGGTAAATAGCTGTAAAAGTCTGCATATAGTGATTAAAAGCATGTCCAGGCTGCAAGCAAGAGCTTATATTTGGCTTGCTTTATGTGCATCTTTCAGTTTTCTGATGACACATGAACACCTGAATTTAAATTATTAAATGGTCACTTCTTTTCTCAGCTTCCTAAACATCTTTCTTGAGTTTCATCCTTGTCTTGTAACAAGTCATACCACAGAACCTGGTGGAGAAAAATACTGTTTAAGCCTGAACCATAGACATAATTTTATTACTGTTTTTGCAACACCTTTTATGTCTTGTTTTTTTCCTTAAATACTGAGGCATTGCAGCTCTGCCTATCCACTGCCAGTATCCTTCACACAGTGGTGCCTCTGACTTCATAGCACTTTTGTCTTTCAACCTGGTTGCTTTTATCCCCTTTGAAAGCATAATAGCCAGTGTATCCATCTTGCTGCTATTCTCTGCTTGCCCTGTATTATGTCCTTCAGCAGCCTGCGAAGACTGCTCTGTGAATCTGCCAGGATGTCGGCTTGCTCTCTCCTACCCAAACCCGGTTCTTACATACAGCTTTCCCTTCCAGAAGCATCTCCATCCTCACTTCCTCAAGGCTGGAACTGACATTTTGTGAGGAGCTTACAGTAAATTCAAAATAAGTCATACTGTACACCAAAAACAAGTGACACAAATGACAAAGAAGATAGATAGAGAGCAGATGACTGACAAAACAATACCATTTCCCCCCCAATATATTGGTGATAATCAATGATGAAGTTCAACCTTAACAATCCCGAGTTCTCCACCACCACAATGAACCATGCTGTCAAAAGCAGCTTGGAGGTTAAAGTTATGACTATGATGACTCTTGGCTGCTTCTAAATGCTTTAAAAACGTTAAGTTCTTTTCATACTCTGGTGTCGGACCTGTCACAGAGCGCCGCTCAAAGAGCGAGACAGAAAATACCCATTATTAATATTTTAACAGCTCAAACTGTTGGAGATCAGGCAGAGTGACAGATACAGGTAAGGCAGATTGAATCCAAGGGTCAATACATGGAAGAGAGTCTGTTTTTTGAGTCAACATTTGGCATCGCTATGTTGACATAAATGTGTTGACTTAAGGGATGGAAAAAATAATAGAGGAAGAGAGAAAAGACAAAGGCAGGTATGAAAACATTGAAGGAAAAAAAATCTGTTTTGTGGGTGTATCTCGCCATTTGTTTGCATGCGAGTGCATGAAGTTATGTGCTTGCACGTGCACATCTGTGTGTGTATGTGTTTGTGCGTGCATCTTGGGGGCAGCTTGTGAATGAGAGGATTTAGGAGGGAAAAGTTGGAGCAGAAAGCTGCTGGAGGTAATCTTGTGGCCTACAGCTGATAACAGCTTTCCACCTGGAGCCTCTTAACGAACGCCTGGACCACCATCAATCAACCAAATGTTCTTCACAGAGAGAGAGAGAGAGAGAGAGAGAGAGAGAGAGAGAGAGAGAAGGTCAAACTTTAGAGAAGAGTAATGACGTAATGCAATGTTGAGAACATATTATTTATAATGATCAACAAACATCCAATATTTTAAGATTTTCACACACTTGTGCTACACCATTTCATACTTAAAGGTGCACACCAATGATTTTACGTGTCAAAGTCAAATGACTGATCAAGGGAAGTACTACCCCGCCTGTGAAAAGAACTGCACATGGTTTTCTGTGCGCCTTGAGGGTCAGAGAAAATTTCTTAAGTGACATCCCTTGAGCATCTCAGCTTGGGCTTGAAAATGACAACTTTTTGATAAAAAGCCTGTGTCACAAATTGGCTGTGTGGAGAAAGAAAATTGGGGTTATCTTGGTGTGAATGGCATGGTTTAGACTTCTTTGTTAGCCTCTCTTTTACATTCTTCACACAACTACTTCTGTGTGCACAAAAGCTCTAAATCGTGAACGCCTTTGAGGAGAGACTGTCCAAAAGTGTACGCTCTCTATGACGGATGGCTTTTCACCCCACCTTTGTGTGGTCATCCAGAATTGCTATAAAACCCTTTGCCCTTAGAAATTCTCAGGTGACTCTTTGTGCAAATGTGTTAATTTCAAGCATACCCTGGCCTTAAAAGTAAGTTGACACCAGCTGATGCTGATCTGGTGTACTGTTGAGTGTGTCAGTGCACTGTTACATTACCTTTGGGTGTGGTTAGAGGTGCAACAAAGCACACTTCTGACCACACACACCCCTTTCTGGGTGTAGTCAGACTTGAAACACAGTTCAAACTAGAGATGGCAACAAAACACTGCTTTACAGTCATGTAAAATTACAGTCATTATAAATTACTCTTAAAGTCCCCCTACTTCATTAAAGAGTGATACTAACTTGATCAAGCTCTCTTTTCCTAGTCTGATGCAACACTGGATATGCATCTAGAAAATTCTTAAGCTTCAGGCCTAGAGTTGATTTAGATGCATGTGGTGGCACATCAAATGGACTAGCCTTGTGCGTGTATGTGTGCACATCTGTCCGTCTGTCTGGTTCTGGCCTAATGGGCCTTCAGCCCTTGTATTGCTGACAGAAAATCAATGACCCACTCGGTAGGCCCAATACTGCTACCTCTGTGCATAGAGAGTGAACGAGAGAGAGAGGGAGGGATAAAAGCTGGTGGACAGTTGACCCACTGTAAACACTATGGATTCATGTCCATGGCTTATGACAGAGTTGTCAGACATCTCCTTTCACTGACTCTTGATTTCCATTGTACGCTCTAATCTTCCTGGGCTCCCATTTCGCACACAACCTTGTGGACTTTGACACAGCACAGAGATTAGTACACCAGATGCACAATGCTATTTGTATTTCTGAAAAGCATTAGACCAGAGACTTTCAGCGTTAACGTTCCACAACGGGGTCAGGTTAACCAGATTACGCACAACTTTAGAGAGACATTAGAGTAGGAAGTCAGAGAACAGAAGTGACCCACAAAAATGAGACAAAAGCAAAGAGGAAATCAACAGAATTTAGCAGTGTGCAGTCTCGTGGTGCATTCTGGCAATCAACTGTGGTTCTTCCTAAATCTGAGGCAAGGAACGTGGGAGCTGTGTGAAAATCTGCAGTGAAGGTGTGAGGACCCAATGTTAAATTTGAATTTTAAGACAAGAAGAAATTAAACTTTAATGATCCCTGTAGGGGAATTAGTTTGGTGCAGCAGCAAAAGTAATATGATTCAACAGCAAAAATGGCTATATAGAACATTATAAATAAGCAATAATATAGCAGAGAAAATTGAAAATGAAAAGACTGTGAAAAATATCATAAGCAGTATAAAACACGAGTTGACTGATCTTCTGTTATTGCATTTACTTTAGTTTTCATTTCAACAACTAGGGATTTTTTAAATCTAAAATAGATAATGGCATCAGATATATGTGGTTAATACAACATATATTATGTGAAATAAAATGTAATTACAGAGGGTTCTGAGTTTGCTCTTGACCTTGAAAACAAAAGTTGTGCAAACAGCATCCAACAGTAGTTGCTGGTGCTTTCAATAACATCCCCATCAGCACATGCTCAAACATTTCTGAACTGGTCAAACTCCATCTGGTGATGAAGCTCATGTGACATGAGAACAGCCCCACAACAGCTATCAAATGGGCCTTGTGGTGAAAATGTTTTCTCAAAAAAAAAAACCCAAAGGCCTTTAGCCTAGAAATAGTCCCGGACATTACCCTCCATAAAATGTTAAATTTGTCGCGTTTTATAGATTAAATAAATGAGACATGCAGCACTACAATGTCCTAATTATTGATGTTAAGAGGTGCTGTTAGGTTGATTTTATAACTTTTGGATAGAGTGTGGCTATTCCCCTTGTTTCCAGTCTTTATGCTTAGCTAAGTTAACAGGCAGCTGGCTCTGGTTACAGATCTACTGTGCAAATGTAAGCGTGCTATTGAGCATATCATGTAACTCTCTGCAGGAAAGAAAATAAGCCTTTTTCCGATTCACTTTACTCCGATTTACGGTTTTGAAAGGCACAGACTCATGATGTCATCCTTCTGATTGGGGCATCAGATCAGAAAACGCTTATCAGAACCAACTGGATCAGGATGAACTGAATTTGGTTCTTGATTAATGGAACAAAATGAAGCAGAAGAAGAGATGTGAACTGAACTGAACTGAGCATAATGAAATGGAACAGACTGGGGTGGATAGAGGCAGGAGAACCAAACGAAAAGAAAGGGAACAGAACCGAATGTTATTGAACAAAATGGAAAAGAACAGATTGGAATACAGTGGAACAGACAGAACAGAGTGGAACAGAACACAATGGGGGTGAATGCATAAAAAAGTATACAACACAACTCAAGAACCCAGCAGTGCAGGGCAGAATCAAATCAGGCAGCGCGCAGGAGGTCAGTGGACTCCCTCTGCAAGCTCTGCCTCTCACTGCTGTGTGGATTTCCCTGCGAAATGCTGGATCACATGGTAATCTCAGTTTAATACACAAATCCCCAACCCCAATCCAATCAAACCTAATACCCCTGTGGGCCAGGCAGGCCAGGGCCCACCTACTCTCCATCCTTCCCATCATCTCATCAAACACCATCGCTCTATGTTTCTAAGAGGTGGGATGTACTTGTCCACTGAGGTAAGTTTATAAAAGGATTTAGGTGTTGGGTAGTAGAGAGTATAGGGTGCAAGTCAAAAACCTTTAGTTGAAATGACATACTCTTAAAATTAACCACTTTTTATTGAAGGGTTTGGATGAATTGAGTTTGAACATTCAATACTACAACAGTCAGACCAAAAGATACATGTTGAGCCTACATGTATTCATGTAAATGTACACACAGTCTTAGCAGAAGAAACAGAGAGAGAGATGGTGTGGTGTGTGTGTGTGTGTGTGTGTGTGTGTGTGTGTGTGTGTGTGTGTGTGTGTGTGTGTGTGTGTGTGTGTGTGTGTGTGTGTGTGTATCAGTGTGCATGTAATGCCCAGCCGGTGGTGTTTAATGCTGTCCCGGAGGGTTTTAATCCAGATTATCAGTTTAAAGTCACTGAGTCTCCCTCTTAGCTCGGCCTAGTCTCACACACACACACGCACACACACACACACACACACACACACACACACACACACACACACACACACACACACTGTTTTCCCTTCTTTCAATCCTTTTCCTGTACCCATGCACACTCAAAGGAGTCCCTGTTTTGGATTATCCTCTAGGGGGTGCTGTGTATCCAGACAGGAAGTGTGGTCCAGTTAGTGTGTCTTCAGATCAGACAGTCGCCTCTCAGATGCAGCTCACCCTGATGCATAAAGATCTCAGATCAACTGCACTCAGCTTAACCTGTTTCAACACATTCACAATGTTGTTGTTGCCTCATTTGGCATTTATATGTTGGCTTGACCCAAGAGATCCTCCTTTGTCTTACACAGCATGAGCATTTGATCCTATGATATAGCAATCAGTGCAGACATCTCTATCCGTACTGTTCATGACTCTATCGACAGCCGTTTTGGACAAAACCACGTGGCTGGGTTGCCATCCACCTTTCAGACAGCTGCTTCCTCATTTACATATGACAGTGTGATCTGCATATTGCCTAGTTGGTCTGGATTAATTTCACCATGTTTAATCTAATGTTAGAGATTGATGCCTGCGGCAGGGTAGGCTGGTGAGTATACATTTCCCCATATTGGCTCGCTCACTCACACGTCCCAGTGACAGGCAGTCTATTTGGATCACAACCAGTCATTTTACACTCAAATAGACAACAAATGAAAGTCATCTGCTCACGCAGAGTTTTTGCCTGGTCAGAATCCAGGAGGAGCTTTGACCTTTCCCCTAATTTAATTTATATATATATATCTATACTGTCTCTTTTATGTCTTTCAGTCTCTGTCCCTCATCTTCTCTTTAAGCTTTAGTCTTACCTTCTCCCCCCTGATTGTACCAGCTCTGGCTTTTTTCTCCCTCTTTGACATTCTCCCTGCAAGCATGTTTCCTGGTGCTCTGTAAATGGAATATTAACCTCTGGAGATGAGAAGCATCCTTAATGTGCTCAGTTCCTCTCACTCCTGTTCTCTTTCCAGTAAACCACTGCATTACAATATTATTTAATGGGAGCATCTAATTGGAATCAGCTGGAAAGCAGAGAAACTGGGTGGCTGATCCTTTTACAAGACTGAGATTCAAATACGGAGGATTATGCTCATTAAGAGACTGTGGCGTGGAAGTTATTTTGTGTATACATGTACGTGTGTGTGTGTGTTTGTGTGTTGAGAGAATCTTGCTTCCAGTGGAGGAGGGATCTGCAGTAGGTGCTGCAAGGGGAAGTTTGCGTGTGCACCATTCATGGATTCCCACCCAAAAGCTTCTTATTATCACCTAATCATTTAATACATTTGGGATTGTTGGGCCCACACAGCAATTGTTTGGCCTCTAAATACTTGGCAAGCTATATTTTGTGTGAATAGTCATTTTAATGTGTTGTGTTGTTTTTTTTTGGACCCAATGTTTTCACCCACCTCAGTCATGTGTTGAAAGCTGTGCCAGCTGACTTCCTGTATGGCTTACTGGAATACAAGCTTCACCGTGGTTTCCACTAACACCAGGATGACTAAATACACAGTGTCCATGCTTGCTGTTCCTAAACAATTACAGGGGATGTGTTTTTAGCAGCTGTGGGTGGCGTCTTCTAGTTCTTTTCATTGTGAATGTTGCATTGCATTGCTCCTGTAGATTTTGCAATGCTTAAATCAGAGCGTTAAGCCTTGTAGTGTGTTATTGTTTTTTTTTAGTACACTTTTGTTCAACAGGATGGTGATTCACAAATAGGAAACTTGTAACTACAGGGTTACTGTAGTATTTAACAGCTTAACACACCTCACACAACTTAACTTAACACAGCTGAATTAAAATAACTGTACAATTAAGTTAGAAAACACTGAACTGGTTAGAAAGGTGATCTTGTGGGCTTCATATTATGCCTTCTGTAATACTTAATTCAACTAAAACAAACAGAATTTTGCTACACCCATGCAATATAGTAGACTATACTGTATGTACTGGTGTCCCTGGAGCTGTAAACACTGACATACACAAGTGAGCCTTTGTTAGTAGGGCTTGAAGCCTGGAAGAAATCATAGCTTTTAGACTTCAGGCATACTAAGCTGATAAGTTAATAAGCTGAACACTTTATGAGGTTTTGTTAAACTACTCCATGTGTGTAAATCAAAACCAGTGGATGAGCATGCCTTTGCTATTTTATGCAATGATTTTTTTAGCGTTTGTGAGTGAAACTGCAAGGTTGGCCTGTTGTTCACTCCTCCAACGGCTATTGTGTATGTTTGGTGATCCCTTAAGAAGCCATCAATAGGCCAAACTCTTTGTTTGTGTAGTAATGACCAAATTTTTATGTCCAAATTATGACCAAATATCTGCAAAACGAATGTCATTCCTTTGAGCTTCAGCTGTTCTTTTATGTTTAACGTTCATTTGCAAAGTGTTAGCATACTAACATGCTAAATAAAGATGCTGAACATTGTATGTTACCTGCTATCAGCATGTTATCATTGTTATTATGAGTATGTTAGCATGCTTGCATGACATTTGCATTTACAATAAAGCATGACTATGATTAAGTACATCCTTACAGAGCTGCTAGCATGGCTGTAGACTGTGTTTTCTTTTTCCTCCTTGATATTATTTTCATTCCATTTATCATCAGATAGCTGACATTAGAGAATGACAGGAATCCAATCAAGGACATGGCAATTAACATCCTAAGCAAGTGGGTGCAGCTGTTGTCATTCATTTCTTAACGAGTCCTTGGGTTTTTGCTGAATGTTCCACATGTTTGTGATTTACTTACTAGAACCCAAGGTGTGCAAGTACATACTGTACACACTTCTAGTGCATGAATGTAATTATTTTTAGTTAGGGTGTTAATATCAGTTACATGCTCAGGCATTTTGCATCATCTTACCCCCGCCCCGCAACACACACACACACACACACACACACACATATACACACACATTGCTCTCAGGTTATTACGGGCTGTCATTGTTTAATTCTTGCTCATTAAATGCTCCAGACAATGACAAAGCGTCTCAGTCTCTGACAGCCTCTTTGTTAACCCTCTCTCTCTTATCTCTTTTCGACTCCTATTCTCGCCTCTCTACTCTGCTTTGTGTCTATTGTATGACACTCAAGGACGATTTGATGGCGTCCTGAGCCACCACTTAAACATCCCTATTCATCTCAGACCAAAACCTATGAGAAAGACAGAGAGAGAGAGAGAGAGAGAGAGAAATATCAACTTGAACTGTCGAGAGAACAATTTGCACAAGCCTTGGAATGTCAGATACCACTTGTCACTTACTGGTAATATAAAACTTGCTTTGATGGAGACAGTGATGGCAATGGCGACAGCAACATCGGTGATATAAGATGTCATAACCTTGCGTCCTTGCGCAGGGCGTTTCAGAACATCAGTCTGTTTGACCTTTTATGCAGGACTCAGACCCATCCTACACTCTGATCCTTTCTCTTAATTTCTTTCACTCTCATCAGACCTGCACTGACAATGATTGTTACAGAGTGTTGGGAGTCTACGTGTGTATGTATGTGTGTGTGTGTGTGTGTGTGTGTGTGTGTGTGTGTGTAAAAGAAACTGAGAGACTGAGGAAGATGGAGAGACTGAGAGAGGCTGCCCTGTAAGAACCGGGGCCACCTGAGAGCAACGGAGCACAGAATAGTGAAGATGAGAGAAAATGAAGAGACAAAAGCACTTCCCTGGTGTAATTATGCTTTCATTTCATGGCCAAGCATCCACATGATGTGCCCCGCATGCAGAGACACTCATTAGAGTTATTGTACACCAGAAAGTAAATGGCAACTGCCTGTAGAGAGCATGGGTGTAAAGTGAAGGTAAAATATCTTCAATGTGGGTTCTGTAAGTGGGCAGAGGTGCAGGTTTGGATGAACTGCAAAGTTTGGCATCTCTGAACTATGAACGAGACTGCTTTTGTGTTTGTTTCCATGACATCTTTAAAAAACTACACTCAACAAACATACATTTCTGAGTACACATCTTAATAATAATGATTTCATCAGGTATGTGCTTTACTTTTATGTCAGCCTTTTGTTCGAAAAAGGCTGATATAAAAAAAGGCTGTTTCTTTTCTCCTTTCAAAGAGTTTATATCTCATTTTCGCATCAAAAAAGTCTCCCCTGTGATGCTCATGAAAGGAGAACACCGCAGAAAAAAAACAAACCTGCTCAAAGCATTACCACAAATACAAACAAAGCTCAAAGCAAATCCACAGAACTTACAGTACTTCAGTGCAAAATTCCCCGTGCATCCCCTCTGCTAGTAAAGTAGCAGCATCCTGATGCTTGGATCAATGTTGCAACAAATAACTGTAATGTGTCTCACTGTGAGCTCTGTCATGCCCTACCTGACGCACTGTTGAGGAGGAATGGGATGCTAATGTAGTTAAATCTGCACACTCATTACTACAGCAGGGACTCACTTCATTAACAGCCCCCTGCTAATGTGCCACTCTACTTTTTGTGCTTGTGCATGTACGTATGTGTGTGTGTGTGTGTGTGTGTACATGTGTGTGGTGTGTGTGTGTGTGTGTGTGTGTGTGTGAGTGAGAGAGAGAGAGTTTGCCATTATTTGAGTGTCATTTTAGTGTGATATATATTAAGAGACAGAGGCAGAATAGAAAGACTGTGCATGTGTGAATACATACTGTATGTGTTTGTCTCTGTTGTACAACGATATAAATCGATAGGCACCTGTGTGCCACTGCTTTTGCAACATGGTACCAGGATTTACTGAATGTGCAATACATAAAACTGTTTGAAATGTATCAATTCACTCAGTTCAATTCAATACTGTCTCAAACTTTCAAAATATTTATCCAACTCTTCTCCTAATCTTCATCAATATCTTCTTCACTGTGACCAATGAGATTTAATAAGGGAAATCAGTGAGAAATACTGTTTTTTTAACCTAAATTCACCTCATCAATACATTTTATAGAAATAATAAGGAGCACTAATAATTTTTACATGCAGTATAGCATATATAAGGAGTTTATTTTCCTTTCAAAGCTCCAGAGTGGTTTTACAACGCATGGAGAAGGTTAACTTTCAGTGACACATCCTGGGTAGTTTCTCTGCCTTACCTTCCTCCCTCAATACACTGCTGCTACTTCACAAACTTCACACACACGTGCACACAGACACATAGCTCTCTCACCAGTGTCTAGGATTTCAGCAATTAATGGGGCGGTAAATGAGATTGTTACTGATGAGTGGTGGCGAGGTGAGCGAAGGTGTGGAGGTGATGGAGGGAGACAGGAGGTAGACAGAGGAGAGCCGGGAGCGGGGGGGCGGGCGGGGGGGCTCCGTGAAGATGTTGTGATGCAAATTAGAAACTCTTGCATGATTAAAAATTTGGTTAGGCTTTCATGTAACTTTCTTATCCCTGCAAGAGAGGTGTGAAGATGAAATACTTGCAGAGAGCAGCAATAGTAATGCTTCAAAAGTAGAAAACTTTCTGACTCATGTTTGCATCTGCTCTGTATAATCTTTAATAAAATACTTAGCAATGCATTTTGCAATGATGAACAATAAACATTCTTTTATATTGGTTATGTAAGTCCCACTGAAACTGTAACAATTTAAGTAAAATTCCCTCAGACACTCAGATATGTATAAACCATCTGTGATGTTAAAGGCATATCATAAATAATTTGGTGATGGACTCCTGAAATCTACTTTTGTGCTGAATCCACTTTCTGCTGAATTCTGCTTTAGGTAGTTTTTTCCGACATGTCCTGAAATGCCTTTTGACAACCCCGGAGAACAAGGCTAAACTTGTAGGCTCTACATATAGCAGTGGAGAGTGATACTGTGTGATGAGAGTAAGAGTGTTTCTTCACTAAGGAAAAATTAAGTTTCTAAGTCTCCCCAACACAAAACACAGCATGTATTATAGTCTCATACTTTCATTGGAAAAGTCATTTTTCTGTAATGGATGACTTCAAGTTTGAGAAATATAAGATAGTAAAAACATGTATTGAAAAAAAAGCTCTGCAGTCAGGACTGACTGATGTTTTGGATATGCTGAACGTTTTTCTTCTACTGTACCCACGCATGGGAATATCCTCCCACAATGT
Source organism: Lepomis macrochirus (assembly GCA_024633595.2). Lineage (NCBI taxonomy): Eukaryota > Metazoa > Chordata > Actinopteri > Centrarchiformes > Centrarchidae > Lepomis > Lepomis macrochirus. The sequence goes on along the minus strand of JALXJV020000022.1, from coordinate 17,417,195 downwards.
ACTGTGTACAATTGGCTGTAATGAGTGATGCAATTTTAAAATGAAAATAAAAAAGCTGATTTAGCTTGAGAATCATCACAAAGTTCTTCCTTCGCTCTCTCTTGGTGGCACATCCTATTGCCATTTCACATAGAAACTTTCAGTAAGGACAACTTTCATCAAAGATTGATATTGCAGCTTTGTTGTTATCTTTGGCGATATGACTCTGGTCTGGGATCTCCCTGTCCATCCACATGCCTATGTGGAAAGCATGAGGCAGGGAGAGCACACCTCTCTGCCCTTGCAGGTGCCTACGTGGAAAAGCCATACGGTAGGGAGAGCACCCTTCTTGGCCATCCATGTGCATACATGAAAAGCTCAAGGCAGAGAGCAGCAGTAAAGAACCCCTGTACAGGACAGAGCAGGCATATAAGATTTACATGTTTAATCAGATCCTAGATTGGGCACTGAAGTATGGTGTTTAGCCTAGGGCTGAAGACCGTACTGTTTATTATGAGGCTGCAGCCCCTTGCACACAAACACACACGTTGACTCACACGCACAAACAGTGGCAAGCGCAGAGATAGCCATGGACACGTTGAAGTGAAGGTAACTCTAAGCTACTTGAGTTGATGACAGCTACCTTCGTTACTGTAGCATGTGCAATAAAACCTCGGGAGTAAAAGACATCCAATAAATGAGCATAACATGTAGAAGGGGTTATTTGATCTGCTCTGTCCACATGTTATTAAAAGCACACAATGCTAATGGTAGCTTGGCAAAGCTAGATGTACAACGAGCTAAAAGAAAGCTGTCTGTAGTCTAACTGTTAAGCTTAAATTGCCATGTAGCTTCAATCTGCACATTGTAGGAAGGAGGACAGGAGCTAGCTGCCTGGACTGTGTCTTTGTGGCTTTATCCGCGCACAGTGACATGACACCCAGAGAGCGACAATGCAGTGGCATGTTAGCATGTTTGATCTATTCGGCCAAATTCATTCCCCAATATGCTTCCACTAATGATATGCCTGAACGGCCAATACTTGCATCCCTATCAGATATGGCCTGAAAGGTGGAGCTGGAGTGGTGTTGGGTTATGAGCTTTCTGCATAGGAAGACCAAGGGCAGGCAGGTATGCCACGACAGCTTAAATAGGTGCTTTGTATGGAATTTGCCAATGAATGCTAAAGAGGAATCAGCTGAGCTACCAGCTGATATGCTGGAATGAGCCATGCTCGACTTTGTTGCCTGCCTGAACTAACGCTATGCTCTGACAGATCTGAATTGCTGATTGCTTCTCCTTCTCTATTTGTTTCTTCTCTCTCGATGCTGATCTGCAGCAGGGGCCCTGGAATACCGTGTTCTGGGGGAGGTGTTGGCAGTAAGGGAGGGTTGGCCCTGTGTGTTGACACTCCCCCTCGGGGGGCCTATTTTTCCTGCAGGTGGATGGTGCATCAGGAGGAAAAGCTATCCATTTATATCACTTAATCCAGGGGACACACTATTAGAGCTCTAGACCAAGGGAGGAAAACACACATGTACGTGCCTGGGCACTTGTTTATACACACTCATGCAAGTCTACGCGCAGACAGTAACACACACTTACAGGCACAGACACGTGCAACACACAAGTACACATTTGAAAGAGTGCACCCATTAACACACACAAATACGTATGTATACAAACAGTAGCTCATCTATACACAAATATGTCACTGGCAGCACATCAACACATTGTTGTAAGTCTCGTTAATGCATGTGTGTGCGTGAGTGTGAATTTGTGTGTATGCTAATGCAGTATGAACATGTAATTTTCATGTCATTAGTCACGGAATAGATTTGCATAATGTGACATGGTCTCATCCTACAACACACCTTTACCAACTTCAGTGATGTTGTGTATGTTATTTTACAGTTTTCATACAGTTTTCAAAATATATGAAAACATTTTTTTATTATATTATCTTTTTCTGTCTCTATTTTTTAAAGATTTTATTCCGTTTTTTTATGCATGCTGCTGTGTGCAAACACATAAGCTGGTATAACAACATGTATAACGTGTAGTTGATTGTGTCATTTCTATTGACGGCAAACAGTTACATGCTGTCAGTAAAACATGTGTTCGTTACAAGAGGCATTTCATTTGTCTGTCATGACTGCGCAGCAGCACCTTTCTTGGATGTATGGCTGGCAGTGCAGGTTGTTGTTTGTCACCGTTTCTCTCAGTAATCTGTGGTACTGCACACAACAAATGTCTTCAATCTGCTGTCTAATCACGGCTCAAGCCAGGAGAACAATAACATGCTGACATCACACAGCAGATTATGGTGAATCTGCTCTGCTCTCACAGGGCTCTGCCGATCTGTTCCACCACTGCTACTGTTCCACACTGGAAGGAATAGAATAAAAAACAATCAATGTATCAGGTATCAGTTGTCTTGCAGATTTTTTTAATATGCAAGACTGTTGTCTTTCTTTAATGTTTTCTTCTTTTAAAGTTAGGGCTCCTAACTCTAACACTCATCAACATAAAAACAAATCCCACTAAGGAACTAAAGCTTAATATTTTACATATAACAATTATAATAAGCCGAATTTCAAGCTGTAACAATTAGGATGAAAAACAGCCATAAAACAAAGTCTCAGAATAATTTCACCCACTGGTTTGGTGATTGTTCCAAGAAAGATGGCAGTGTTCATTTGACGTTTCATTTACAATGTGCTCTTACTGGGAGCTGAAAATACAATTCATTCTCATGGAATTATCAAACTCAAAAACACACAAAATGAATGAGAGCCATGCATGCATAATACACTTCATATTTAAAATGACTGGAACCATATTTTATGTATCTGGCCACGCCTTTGGCATATAACAACCTTTACAATCTCAGCCTTGCAGAAACTAGCTGTCACTCAAAGGATATTATTGTAACCTTCCGACAAAAATATCAAGCTGGGAGTAGAATCAATTGGATGTGGTGCAAATGGTAATGATATAATCAATATGCATCAAGTTCTGTGGTTTTAGATATGGCATTTAATTATACTAATGACTATTCTTTAAAGTGAGTAAGTGAAGCATAAAGACACATTTCAAATGCTACACTTGTCCTCTCAATCCAGTTTGGTCTGTGCTGAACTGAATTGAATTAAATCTCTTCAACTGAACAAATTGACTATATGCAGTGAGACAGTACAGTGACCTTTTCCCAAACAGTTCCACAGTACAGCAGAGTTCCGGTTTGATATCTACTGTGTACAATTGAAAAAAGATACCGGTTGAATAGACAGCCCATTCCTCTGATTCTACAGCAAGAAAATCTATATGTTGGTCCTCCTACCCCTCTCATAGCATTCTGAATCCACTTGTAGGACACCCCAACCAATAAAAGCTGATCTTCATAAGTCATGAGGGAAGAGGCTGGCCAAGTTTGGGGAAAATGAGAAAGGCAATAAATGGCTCAAAGATAAGAGAGAGCAGAGTGACTGGCTGCTTAAGGCTCTGATTTACGCTCGGGATACAAAGACAGGAGTGATCCCCTGAGCTAACTGGCTGGTTGGTGGCAGACGTTGGCATGTGGTCGGTAATTTTCTTTTTATAACGAAGTTTAAGGTTAGTTGACCGACAGAGTGCAGTTGAAATTATTTTAAAATGAAACGACAGCTCACTCAAGAGTGAGAATGTTACCGGCAGACAAGCCTTAACAGTATCACTTCTTCATTTGTCAGTGTGAGGGACCAAGCAGCCAAGCACGAGGAGACACAAGGGGAATTCAAAATTAAGGTAGTTTATTTACAAAAAACAAAACAAAACAACATTACCAAAATAAAGATAAAGTTTTGGGCCCATAAAAGAGGTCAAATTAACAAACAATAACTAAAGTTCTGAACACAACCAACTCAAAATACAACTGACCTAACTCAAAACACAACTGACCTAACTCAAAACAAACAAAGGGGACTTATATATTGGCTGATCAGACCAAATGACACACAGGGGAAGACTAACAACACGGCTACATAAACTATAAACACAACAACAAAAACCTACCTAAATATATACTCCAAAAGAAATGTAAATTTGCCTAATCTTAACTCAACACAAATGAATACTCAAATAATATAAATCTAAACCCCCAAAATATCAAAGAAGAAAATAAAACCACCCCCCAGACATAGTAACAGTGGTAGCGTCCAATTAGGCCTCCTGCTCTATAAAACTGCTTCAGGTCCAACCGCCACCCCTTTAATCCAGCAGACCTCCTGGATCTCTCCTGGGTGTGGCAGCAAACTGGTAAGCTCAAAAACAACAAAAAAATAGTTAAACAAAATGACAATGCAGAAAGTAACTAATTGTGCTCGCTACAAAAAGATACTTCTGTGCAGTCAAATAAAGAATGTATGTGAAAATGAGTGTCCTGTGAGTTATTTATAACTGAATAAATATTTGCAACAAATGTTTAATGTGTCTGAAACTATATAAACTAATCCTAAAGAAAATAGCATAAACTCAAAATAATAAGTGCACGAGGTTACCACTTTTTACACTGGTTGTGAGGCCAGGTCAGCTTCTTCCATTCATTCACCATCTCCATCCAACTGTCCATACTGCTTTACCCCCCACCAAGATAGCAGCTTCTGTCCTTGAAGAGGACAGGGGCTTAAACTCAAACAAAGTCAAAATATTCATCAATTTAAAGTACTTTATAAACAGAAGGTCTTATCGCAATACATGGCGGGCATGGTTTAATTTTGTGGTATTCATGTATTCATAGTCTGTTTATATTACCCTGTAGGTATTCTGATTACCATTGTTGGTATTACTATAATTGTTACCTAAGATCCTTTCTCATGTTTTCTTATATGTATTATATACAAAATTGTAATTGAGTGTTATAATGTGTAAGGAAGCAGCTACCATTGTTTTTGTTTTTCCTGTTAATGGTAACGGGGGTGGGTTCAAATAAGTTTGACTTCTACCCACTCCGTTTCGAGCAATAGATTGAAGTTTTTGTTAAAGTTGATGAAAGTATGATGAATTTAAAGGCTTGTACAGATTAATCAAAATGCTACTTATTGCCTTGTCATGTGGAACTACATATTGCTCGAAATAAATAAATAAATAAATATAAATACAAATACAATACAAGATGGAACAGAATTCAAAGTGACAAACTACAAACATCCAGTGACACCCAAATGAACAGAAATGAGGAGAAAAATGGTTTCATACCCTGGTCCGAGTCTAAGCTCGATCTGATTTTAAGACAGGTTTGGTGAGGCCTCAAAATATTGCTCACTATTTCTCTTTCTCTCTCTGCTGTATATTGGATATTAAATGACATGACATTCCATCAGCATATTTCTACATTCGCATGTGTGCATTTGTTTGCTTCTGTGAGTGTGTGTGTGTGTGTGTGTGTTCTCTGTGTGCATGTATATGTTGCAAAGTTGACTGATGGACAGATGACAAGGCTGTCATGCAAGTGTTGTCATGCATTTTCATATTTTCTGTCTGGAAAATGATGCACAAAGTCCTCCCTACTCAGAAACACGTACAGACACACACACTTGCACATTTACACATACATTCATGGCGACGCATACACACACACACACACACACACACACACACACACACACACACACACACGACATAAACACACATGCACATTTTGTGGCTGTTGTGTCATGCTGGGCAATGAAGTGTTAGTGTTGTGATAACTCCCAGTGGTAGGCAGGGCTTGCCCATGGCAGGAGACTTGTCCCCGGGCAGGGCAGATAATGGAGCAAAGGAGGCAGGGAGGGAATAGGTACAGTGACAGGTAAAAAGCGAAAGGAAGGAGAAATGGGAGAAGCAGCAACTACAGAGGAACAGACAGTCAGACTAAAAAACCCTTAAGGGACACTACTGCTAATAAAAATAAACTTCTGAGACTAAGGGGGCTTTCACACCTTAAAGGTAGGGTAGGCAAATTGCTTCTAAAACACTTTTTGTCATATTTGTTGAAACTGTCTATATACACCAATGCATTTTAAAAAGTTAGGTGTACTGAAAAAGAGAGTATAAAAATTGGCTGTCTGTAGTCCTCTCAGGGCTGCAGTAAACACAGCCACTCGTTCCATTCGGACCGAATGGAGTGGCTGGCTGACTGTCACTCTCCCTCGCTGCCATGGCTACCAGCCCTGCTGCTACATGAGCTGCCCCGATGCGCGCACCCGGTCAGCTTGCTCAGACCTGACGAGCGAAGCGGTCAGACTGGAGCTAATATCTGCGTGGCTTTTCAACGATAGTGACAACTGAGAAACTCCGAGGGGCTGACACAGCGTGGTGGCTTTATTTCTGCTGGACAGGTAATCTGGCTTTTATCATTTTGATAGTAATTTGTTACTTTCATTGCTAGCAAACGCAGCTGCCTATGCATAGAGCTAACGTAGCTACCTACTTAGCATACAGCTAACTGTTGGTGAGCTGGAAAACAGCAGCGCGAGCTGTTTTCTGACGCTAACATTAGGTAAGACAATGTAAGTGTACACTTGCCAGTTTAGTTATTCACCATATAGGTTTATTGTTATAGGTCCTACTATGTTTACACTTAACTTTACATTATCTTTACACCTTGTATCTAATCGGTTTGTGTGATTATCTTGTGACTGCAGTTGATGTTAGACTGTATGCTACTTTTACAACTGTGGTGATGTAGCTGTGTGTTTGTAGTTATGAGAGACATTTCAATGTTAGTGTACATAAACAATGATGGCTAAAGGTCCCCAAGTATCTGTGTTTCTGGTATATAAGCTACCTATAATACAGTTTGACATTGTTCATCGCTAAACCTGCTGTGTGAAAACCTTTTATAATGCTGCTGTTACTTGTTGATGCCATTACCTATTTTACCAGAAGTAAAAAAGTCCTGTGTGTTTTATTTCTACTGTGCCCTCAGGTCACCTGCAGATGTAGAGTCTTTCATAGCCCTGTGCTTCTCACCAGTATACACTGAAAGGACCACGCTGGTTGGCCTGGATCATAACCACCATGTCCACAGTCCAGCCAGGAGAAAAGCTGATGACACAGCTCAGTATGTTGCATTATGAGTACTCCTCTGCATTTTACTCAATACATTTATAAGTGATGAGTCAAAAATATTAAACAGTATGAGGAATACAGATAGATGGTGCTGATTTATTGTTGTGATTGCATTTTAAAAAAGAAAGAAAATATTATCCAGAACAGGGAAACATACTTTGTATTTTCTCTACCCTCCTGGGAATAAAACTAACAATGTACAGGTATTCATCCACACAGTGGATGGAATTATTTGTGTAGCATTTAGTGACATTACATTTTACACCCTGCTAGGATTAAACCTCTGTATTGTCCTAATGGATCAGGAGAACAGTTGCATATCTTCTAGAAACAGCAACTCAGTATCACGACTCTGTGTCTAAATGTGCCACATTGCCACACTACAAACTGTCTGTATGCTGCCTGACTGAACTGTCTGTTACTCTGTCCTGGGTCTGAAGATCAGCCATGTGTGGTGCATGGAAACACTGTAGTCTGGATGTTGTCCACAGTCCTCAGATTCTGGTCTGTAAAGGAATATGTAGTTGTTAGAACTCCAAATGGGAAAGATCTGTGTAAATGAACAGAACATTCATCAACATGATCAGATATTTTTATTGAACAGTACTGTAGTTGTTCTAATCAGTAAACAATAATAAAAAAGTAATAATAGTGATTACACAGCACTTTATTTTGACACCCAAAGGGCTTAGGGGGAAACACCAGAGAAACTTTGAGACAAGCACACTGGGAGATAACAGACTAATATTAAAATATATATACCTGTTCATATGCCGTTGTGGGAGTGTGAAGCTCGACGCAGGTATGTGCTGCTTGGCTTGCACCTTGTCCTCCCTGTCCTGCCTCTTCTTCCTCGGACCCTGGCAGCCCTCCCTCCTCTGCTTTGCCTCGACCCCGGGCCGGTCCCGGTCCTGTCCCGGTCTGTGCTTGGCTCTGGTCTTCATCAGAGACAATAAAGCTGTCACAGTGGAAGCTCTAACATGCAAAACAACGTACATGTTATGGGTCTAACACGAAATTTACGTTTGTGTGGTGTAACTGTTACCGAAGCTGTTAGCACAGCTACATGATACCGCAGCTGTTAGCACTGCTACCTGTTACCGCAGCTGTTAGCACAGCTACCTGTTGCTAACAGTAAGCTAACTAGCTCGTTACTGAATCAAAGTCAGTCTTTTTAAACCTATCCAATATAAATATGGTCGCTCAATAGTGAGAACTAACAGCCACGTTAGTTGTTTATTTTCATAACGATAAAGTCAAATGTTTTCTTACCCCTCACGTGAGCCGCTGCATCGCTGCTCTATGCTCGTCGCATTGTGCTCGTCCTCCAGCACTCGGTAACGCGCGTTCATGTGTTTTGGGGGCGTGGCTTTTGAAGAAGCCCAGAAGGGAGGGGGTGGGAGTTTCTCTGTTGGATACTTTCAAATGCGAGCTAGTTTCTCAAACTTACCTACCCTGCCTTTAAAGTCCGCACCAAGGTCCGAACTAAAGTTTATGTTTTGATACATTTTGATTCATTCAGTTAGTTTTGGTTTGGTTTCACACTGCATTTGCTCAACCGCACTAAAGGACTTTACATGACAGACCTGCATCCTGTCATCATCATCTATGTGGGTTGCGTCTCCCTATACTTGACATTGATTGGTTTGTAAACAGTTCCGCGGGTAGCTTTAACAGGAATTAATGAATGAGGGATGAACATTTAAATTTGTTGCCACTGTATTGTTATTATGACATTACTACCTGCAGCAACAATTAGCCTATTGCCCACTCAAGGCTTGTTCAAATTTGCCAAATAAACGTTGTGTGTACATTATATCATCACCACTGGGGAGGTAAGGAGGAAAAGACAGCAAGCAATCCTTCTGCATCTCTGTTTGAGGACAGACCAAGGATGCGAGTGGCAGTTTGCGTCCAAAGGCGATATAAGGATGATGGCTCACAGCATTTTTTGCTTTTGTTTGCTACATGGATAATTTAAGTTGAGCTTTTTAATTTATTTGAAAGAGACTTTCAGACATTAATATTATTTTTTTCAAGAATTCAAAATGTGTTCATTACATAGATAAAATTTAATTTTCTCTGTAGCACTTCGTGGATTTCAGATTTCATAAGCAACACACTATAGTTGTTTATACAAAAATGTAAAGGTAAGAAAAAGCAATATATACAGTGTTATCTTCATTTTAGATAAGATAGCCCATCTTCAAAAGGGTAGTCAAAGCACTAATAAGTGTATGGCTGGGGTGAACCCCGAAGCATGAAAGGGAGGTTGTTGTTGTTGTTTTTTAAATAAATGCGGGTTTTTTTTAAATTTTAATTGTCAAAAAGTATTTGCGGCTCCTAGTGTTTTCTTTTCCGTGGAAACCGGGTTCAAATGGCTCTTTCGGTGTTAAAGGTTGCAGACCCCTGCACTAAGATAAAGATGGGATTCTACAGTTCTCATAATGCATCTCTATAGCATCTTTCCTACTAAATGCCGATATCTTTAAAATTCCACATCTTTAACACAAGCTTCCTGGCTGTGAGATACAAATATGGAGTCTCAAGCTCAATGTGAAATGTAATTTTCTTTCTTCATGTGTGAAAGGTGTGGTGCCCCTTCAACAAAAGGAAATTAAAGCTGACCAACAGGGGACAAATGAAAAGAAAGAAAGAAAGAAAGAAAGAAAGTCTTCTGTCCTCTCTCTAACCTGCAGGTAAACAAAGCAGCCAATCACATAATTGAGTGGCAATCAGGCTTGGTCAGGAGGCGTATATATTAAAGCACCCTGCTCAGAGAACTGTTAGCTTTATGCAGCGTATCACTGAAAACACATCAGCATCCCAGACACCTCATTACAGTGATCTCGCTCTCTCTCTCTTTTTTCCTTTTCTTCTGTTTCACTCTCCCAATTGCCGCCTCTCGATCTTTCTCCTGCTCCCCCCCAAGCAAACACACATACACACAATAACACCAATACTCATTACAGCCATCTTCATTGTCCAGGAAGTGGAAGCAATAGCTTTTTTTCTAGTTATTCCCATCACCTCTCTTCGTTCTCAGCTCTGGCCTCTTCTAAGATAATACCCATTTATCCCACAGGGTGTTTACACAAGCGATTCAGGTTAAGTGACTTGCTGAGAGGAATGACAGACAGCAGCTTTCCTTTATTCAAAGAAAATTGGATTCATCAACCACTGCTTAATGGTTGCATTCAAGCTTTTGACTACACTCCATCTAACACATAAGTAGGTGTCTGTAGTGTATTTATCTGTATGTTTGCTCACATGTATGATCTAAATAAGGGAAACCATCTTTACAAAAATGTGCTGTTGTTTTTTTATATCAGGATTCAACAACCATAAAGCTGGAAGCCTTTACATCTCCGTGCCTTATAAAAATCACTCCCTGGGTTCCCCATCATAAACTACAGCAATAAATAGTCCTATATCCACTATGCTAATATGGAATCTTTTTGCATGTTTCCTTCTATTTGCACGAAGTGTTTTTTAATGTTTTACTGGAGAACATGAAGTGCAGCAGATCCTGAGGTCATTTTAATAGGTTATTTCAATTTGCTCTGTAGGTTACAGCAAAAACGCATTTCAGTAGTTGTCTCCTTGGTTCACTTGTTTTTTATTCTCTTTATTCAATTTATTCCCCTTTTCTGTCTCCTGCTTATTTTGTCATTGAAATAATTCTATTCTGTTTTAAGCAGGCATTTGTTCAGTTACATGTGAAATAAATGCTTTAACATAACCTGTGATCAAAATAAGAAGGCCAGGTTAAGTACATTTAGTCAATTAAACATAAGCTAAAATAGACAGGAATAATTCTAATAGAAAAACATTATAAATAATAGTGCTGCTTTCCAGGGGACATTACAAAAATAGTCTACAGTACAGTGCGCAGGCTGGAAAACCAAAACAAAGAGCTAAATGTAGCTAAAAGCTGCAAAGAACTTCAGAGTGGGAGGTTGATTCTCAGTGGGTGCAGCAATACTAGTGAACATTTCACATTACAAGCAGCATTAAATTCAGTGTTTGTATCTGAAATATTGCTTCAGAGATAATATCATGGAGATTTTGTTCAGCTCAAACTTACCAGCTTAAAGAAGAAAACACAAACACATTATTTCATTACAGTGTACAGCGTAGTTTTCTACTGATGAACATTTTAGCTGAGGCTAAGACTCCACAGGCTTAGGGGAATATTTTATAAACTGGCTCAGTAATGGCAAAAAGTAGAATCTTAATGTGCAAGCAGATAAAGGAGCAGTTCACCACACAATTATGTTATTTAATAATGAATAAAGAGTAATGAATAATACCCTGTACCTTTAAAGAGGTGGTATTTTTGGCTTTTTCCCTCTCCTTTATTGAGTTATATATCTTTTTTGTGCATGTAATAGGTTTGCAAAGTGAAAAAGCCCAAGTCCACCCCAAAGGGAGTTCCCATCTCCCACAGAAAACACTGCTCTGAACTGCCTGAAAACAGCTCGTTTGTAGTGCAGTCTTTACTTCCCTTTCTTGTGATGTCACAAGTAAATACGTGTCATAATGCTCCCGAGTGACTAGTCCGACATGCCCTCAAAAACACTGATGGAAAAACACTGAGCTGCAGCACACCTCTCCCCTGCCTCCCAACACTAGCTACCCTCCAGGCAGACAGTGGACATAAAGTTACTGTGATGTAGCTCAGTTAAAACTTTATGGAAGATAGATACTTTTGTTAGAGATTAATAACTCACCACTCTGAAACTCTTGCTCCAGTCCATATTGTCAAGCTGGTAGGCAACATGTAGCCTACAGCTGAATCGAAATTGTTTACATTCTTTTCACTGACCCGCCCTTTTCTGCTTCTGATTGGCTATTACCGGCCTAATGCTGACCTGCCCTTCTCTGCTTCTGATTGGCTAGTAGCCCTTAACTAGGAACTGCACATGTGTAACTCCCAAAATCATTTAGAGACAAGATGTATCACTCCATGGCTAAAACAAAGCCTTCTTTTCACAGTGTGAAAAAAGGAGTTGCAGCAAAGTGCAGTATGACAAAAAATATGTTTTTTTTAAAAAATTAAACCATGTAAACCTGTTCTGGTACAACTCCTAAAAAGGATTGTGAACCTGAAAATGCGTATAATGCCACCTCTTTAAAAATTCTTGCATGACCTGTCTGGAGAAAATGGACTTTTGATGTTTTTTCATATTAACTAGGAGGTTGCAGGTGGAAGGACATCCAGGAACAAGGCTTAACTGGAAAATAGCATGGTAATATTGTTTCTGATTTAATAAAAACTCAATTTCAATAATAATTATTTTTTATCACTATGTAAAGTATTACTATACCTCAATATACTGTCTAGAAAGGAAGAAATGTTATTAAGGGGAAATAAAAATGAAATAATAAGAAAGACACATTACAGCTGCATCTTGAATCCTTTTCCAATCTTCTCATTTTGCTCTCTAACCTGCCCACCTTTCTAATGGGTGCTAGATGGTGAACCATTTCATCGCAGTTTGTTGCACTAGTGGAAAGGCTCTCTTGTTGTAATTAGTTTCTGCGGGACAACAAACCATCACAAGTGTGTGTCTTGTTTCTGATTTATGAAGCATTTAAAAGGCTGCAGGAGGGGGAAAAGACAAAAGGTTCCCGAATAAATAAAGCAGGCCTCAGCCAACCTCTCTAAGCCAATGTCACAGAGAGAGAGAGAGAGAGAGAGAGAGAGAGGAAAGGGAGAAAGTGAGTGACGATTCATGATTAACTTTCATTTCCTATGCCTTATTATTCCTGCCCCAAATGAAATTTCAGAGGAGGAGATAAATCTTCAGGCAGTGGCCGTGCACCTAACGTCCAGGAATAGCTACTGCTCGCCATTGCTCAGCTTATCGCTTTAAATTCACAGCAAACTAGCTGTCTAGCTTGCCACAGCAATATGAAAGCCTGCGTTGCTTTAGTGTGTATGTGTGTGCATGTGTGTGTATGCGTGTGGGGGTGAGAGGAAATAAGGTCGTCAGTCAGTCTACCTCAGGTTGATATTTATAGATATGGATGGTGGATCTGTGGATGTGTCTGTTGGCCTGTGTGTGTTCATATGTGATATGCATGTGAGTGTGAGTGCTTGAGGCACCAGTAATGGTTTATATAAGAAGATCAATAGGATTGAAAGCATGAATCATACAGCCTTTTAATCACATTCGTCTCAGCCAATTTCTAGATGGACACATGGATAAGTAGATATTGATGCCATGGTGCAACCATCCATCCTGCTCATAATTCTATTGTTGTGGATGGGCCGACTGTCCATCGACTCCTGTAACTATTGGCTCTTCAGTGTTCTAGAGCCAACAGGTAAAGGCCGCTTTCCTTTTACTCATTTATTCCAACCAGACAGATGGACTTATTCTAATACACTGACACCAGACCTGAGACTTCAAGTCATTAATGCTTTTCCATTCGATTTGCCCGATGAGCACATTAAATATATTGCAAAATAGACTTTCCCAGGGGAAATTTCTCTTGCAGACAAGTAAAATATAGATCACACAATCATAGTTGAACATAAAATATAAAAACATAGCATCATGATTTTAAAAGAAAAGAAAAGTTATCTTATCGTTCACATTGTTTGAATTATTTCACCGTTTACCAGATAGTAAGGATCCAAAAATGGATGTATTATGAGAATTGGATACCAGACTAGATGGTGCCCATCCAGTACTCAAAACACTAAAATATAAATACTAAATAATAAAGTGCTACATCAAACTTAAACATCAATATATCAACTAAATGGTAATACATTGGTGTAACTATTGCAAAAATTAGACAGTGAAAAGATAATTGAGAGCCATGATTTTTAAAATTCACATAAACCACATTATTTCATTGTGGTAAGGGTTTCTCTGTTTGAAGAAGATAAACATGCTCGAGCATGAGGTGAGTTTTTCATGTGCCTTTCTCTTATTCCACATCTGTTATCATGAAAATCTCTCAAAGCTTTAGCTCTGAAAAATCTTAACAAATACCGAAACTAGTGCAGAGCGCGCTACCAGTCTTCTTACCACTGGTAGAGATTGTTACCAATGATAACATTAGCACTATTAATGTTCTAATGATCTGTTTATCTTAACAGGCTTATGTGATAAAACACAATGAGGCTGCTATTAACTGATTTCCATTGTCTGACATTGTGCAGCTTTACATTTACATGTTTTAAGCATTCATACCTTCAATTTAATATATAATGCTGTTTTCATACCAAACAGCATGGTGCTGATTAGGTCTCAAAAGGAGAAAATCACATTTGATTATGAATGTATTGTAAACATTTTGAAAAACATTATCAATGAAAAATTAAATAGGACAGTCATCGTGATCCTTGGGGAATTTTGTGGTCCAATTTAGGGTTTGGAATTGCTCGAAATGTGTTTGCCCACTCCCTGCGCCGCCAGGACAGTTATATTCCCCATCTTTCATTGATATTCATGATGCCTGAGACAGAGCCATTTGCTCACTTTCTGTGCCAACTATGGTCCGCCCACAAGTTCTAAAAAATAATAGGCATGTTTGGAGAACATGGAGACAAGTGGACCAAGTGTGTGTCCTCTCCTAGTACATTTGAATTATCTATCTTGCTATATCCACCCCCTGGCCTGTACATACTGTACACAATTTGCGTGCTTGCTCATACTGTAATATACCTCTGCAGTGGGAGGACAGATGACACAAACAGGCCCTTCAATCAAATGTGTGCTAAGCATTATTTCACTGTAATTATAGGTAGAGAGCATCGCTGTACACGGCCAGTACAACAGGTGGTAATTATTCTTCACGTACATAAGTAACAATGACTGACATACAACTATGGACAAGGTAAAAATATACAAAATCCCCCCCTTGATCATTGTTAATTTGCATTAGGTGCCTATATGTAATTGGGGAGTGTTTTGACAGACTGATTGTGCTTGCTAATTATCTCGTGCCCTCACAACACCTCCCTTCACCCTCAGTGTTTAATTATTCTGTGTTTTATGTATCCTATTTTACCTTGTTTCATGTTCTATAGACCATCATATGGTCAAAAATACATCACTTGAATCATGTTTGGGATGTCACATTATTAAAACTGAACTTTAAACTTGTTATCAGATATGTATTGTTGGCTGTTCAAGCTTTCAGTCCATAGGGGCCAGACCCTGGTGTGCTGCACTGCATAACTGGAAGGCTGTTTGTTTCGCTCCCTGTGTGCATTTATAATTTGTGTGTGGGTGTGTTTTGGATATGGGTCCCTGTCAGACTGTGGGCAGTAGAAACAGGGTCCGTGTGTGTGTGTGTGTGTGTGTGTGTGTGTATGCTGTGTTTTTTGTGTGTATATGCTTGTGTCCCCCCACCATAATGCTAATTATCCCAGCAGTAAATTCCTTTGCAAATTCTTACACATTCCATGACATTTTCAGCTATCCTCTTTTTGACTTGCTTTGTCTTGGCTGCCAATTCAATCACACACTCACACACACACAGTGGTCTATATATGTGTTGGCAACGTCTGTGTGAGTGTGCAATTGTTGTCAAACTTGGATCAAACAGATCCGTAGATTCTGGGAACATTGAACTTGGTGGCGGTGTGTGCTGACTGCAGCAAGCTCATCTGAGTGTGGATTTGAAACGCTGCCTAAACTGGGAGAAGCGATGAACAGAGCAGAGAAAAGGCCTTTAAGGGATGTATCACATTCTCAGGCAATTAGCCTTTAGTCTAGGTTTTTTGTCTACTGCTTCTTGGTTCCTGTTGGTGGCTCGGTCAATAGTTAATTAAAGGCTGACACAGGAGAAGGGCCTTCATACAGCTGGAGGTCTTCTCAGATTTACCTCACTGCACCACACACCTTTATTCCTCTCTTTTTAAAGATATTTCTTTTTTGTTACAAATTACTAGTGTTGGCTATAATTCCTATGGAATTATATCCATACAATTTACACAAATCCCAGCATTATATCTGACTTTCATGCAGAAGACAGGAGTTTGGGTCTTGCCACAATTACATTAATCTTTTTATTTCCCAAAATCACATTTCTTGTTCTAGTTCTGCATGAACACAGTTTTCCTGTGCAATAAGGGATTATTACTAGGGATGGGTAATGCTACTCGATACCTTTATGGAATCTGACCGAAATAACCCAGTATCGAGTAGTATCGAAACTTCTCCAATCAAACCAGTAATTGAACAGATAATTTTTGTAACCAAATTTGTATGGTTTTGCTTGCAGCTACACACACAAGCAACACACCCAAAGAAAGAGAAGAACACACCTTTTCTTCCTTATTTGCCTTCACCTTAAACTGTTTTAAAAAAGGCCTGCATGCACCATCCACGCATGATTTTAACAGCGACCCACCTTCGGCTGCGGTCTCAGGCATGTTTGTCACTGTTGCAAGTTTATCACCACAAGCTTGGCTTTCATCTTCTGGTATCACTTAACACTTCTCTGTACATTTTTATGTATGTATTCACATCACTTGTCACTGATCGATTGCTGCGTTCCATCACATCAATGATGGAATGCAGCAAGTTGGTTGCGTTCAATGATGGAACGCAGTTTGTAGTTAAGTGACTGGTTTAAACAGACTCCTTACTTGTTTTATACTTGTGACTGTCATTTTTGGAGGAGGTTACTGACTCACCAATAAAGGAAAAAGCACTTGTGAAGATCTTTCAATTCAGTTTGTTGATCGAAAGATAACAAAATAATTTTCCATTTTTTAACTTTCAACAAACATATAAAAAATTAGCTTAAATTTGTTATTTGGTTATTTAACTATTTCACTCCTCTCTCATTCAAATATAAAAAAAATTTGCAAGCTATAGTTTTCCTCATATAATACTACTTGTGATCAGGAACTCATTAGGATGACGAGTGATCTGATACAATTTCCCAATACTTACCTAACAGTTATTTGAAACAAGAAAAAAATTAAATACCTTGCTTGGTCATTACAACAATAAAAATAATAATAGGCTACCAATCAACTACTATGGCATTTTAAGCAAGGTATCGAATGAAGTACTCTATTGCTATCAGTATCACTTTAAGTGTACTGGTTTTGGTAGTGTTATCGTAAAATTTTAAACATACCCAACCCTAATTATTACCAACAGTTTGGATGCCCTTACATTCAGTTTTCAGTTCCAAATAAAAGATAGATAATCTAATTTATTGGCTAATTTTTTGTCTTATTTTTAATTGTTTGACCACTAGAGTTTCTTGCCTGTTTGGACTTTGAGGTAGGCACAACAGAATCGTATTTAGTGATTTCAGCAAGGGACTTGTTGATTACACTGTCATCAACAACAGAAACAGTGGCCAAAACAACAAAAATAAGACCCAAATTTGCAATAAAAGAGAAATTTTCCATTACAGGAAGCTGGTGAATATAGACATAGTCTTCTGTGCTCAAGCTTATTTGTCTACAGAACAGGGGAAGCCCTCATGGAAAATAACAGCAATTAGACCTCTGGCTGTCAGATCCTTTGATATTTACTTTTGATGGTGAGCCCTCTATATGTGCTTTGTTTGATTAGCTCAAAGCCTGCTGGTTCCTCTGTAAATTAAACCGTTTTTCAAAAGATCGACAGGGAAGCAGCTTATCCTCTATCAGCCACGCTTCTGATGAATATCTTAGTGGTCACTGACCACAGAGCAATCTAGGGTGCCCTTTTGTTTGCGTGCCCACACCACTAGTTCCCCTACAACAGGGAGCAAACATCTTTCAACTAATGATCTACTTTACATTTGTTTTAATTAGGTGTATTTAAATAGCTCTGAGCAATAATTAACTAGCCAGAGCACTGAAGTGGGAGTAAGTGAGTGAGTAAGGCTTTTCTGTTGTGGTGTGTTGTTGTTGTTTTCCTCCTGCAGCTAGCTCCATCAGCCAGGGCACTGTGCCAAAACTGCATTAAAGAGGAGCTTGTTCTTTTCTTCCCCTCATCTTCTCCTCCGAACATCTCCAGAGGGAAGAGGATCTGCCTCTGGTAGCCGCACATCGCCTGTGTGACAACAAACAACCCGCCGTGGGACAGGTGCAGAATGAAAGAGCAGGAGTGCAAATCAACAGTCTAACGCAAACAGGATTGAGAAGACGGGGCAAAGACAGAAGGAATGGTGGAGAGAACATGTGACACAGGAAGGGAGGGAGAGGAGAGGAGGGTAGGCGTGTGAAGGTGGGCGGATGCTTCCAGGGCACAGCTCAAGATGGTGTTTGAAGTGCTCTGGGGGTCTCTTCCCTTTATTGTCTCTCTTAATGAGCTTTTTATGTTCTTGTGTATTTTACACACCATGTGATGGTCGCCCTCCTTTGTGGCCTCCTGATGGATCTCTTCTTTTTCATCTGGCTATTCACCACTGCATGTAAATTTAATTATAAGCATCTGGTTAGTGAATAGGGCTAATTAGCAGATAGGGGCTGGAACATCAGGTCAGAGGCCCCCCTCTCCCATCCGCCTCCATGTCCTCACACTCTCCCCTCTATCCCTCAGGCAGAGATTATGCTGCTCTTTGGCTACGTTCATGCTTTCTGGTTTTCAGTTTTTAGGACAGAAGAGTTGCAGCAAAACCAATCTGTGTGAAGCAGAACAAGGTTAGGACATCGAAGAGTACTTCAAAACAAAACTAGGAACACGCTGTCAGGAAATACGACAAATAACTTTCAAAATTCAAAGCCACAGCTGGGCTTGTAGAAAAACAAGCAGTCTATAATTAGAAGCGATGGGTGAATTCCGATTGAGGTGAGCACCTAACCTGTTAAGGGGGCTGTGCAGAAAAGAGAGGCTTCGGAAACTCCAAAGAAGCAGTAAAGTTTGCTTTCAAAGATTCTGTGTGATTTCAAACACTGTACTCTCAGAGCCAGGAGCTTCTCCCAGGGCATGTTTTCCACCAAAATATTGCCTATAATGATGCAGCCTGCGGGATGTAGAAGTATCCCCACAGACTTTAAAATTAAGGCCTTTTTCTGCACTCTCAGTGCTCCAAAACTTAAAAGAACGCACCCCCATCAGTACGATACTTCTGTTAATTTAGCCTGTGGAGAGCGGGTCCAGCAACATTTTCCTTTTTTGTTTAAAGATCTCAGCCGAGGTTATTTGTCTTTCCTAAATTGGCAAAGACTGCTCAAGTGTGAAAGCGAAAGATTGATTCATTCATTTGTTCTCTGGTATTTAAAAGCACACAGGAAGAACAAATGTGCCCTGGGTTTCTCTGGTCCATGAAATGATCTGACAGCTGATGTTTAAATGCTGATGCTCTTGCTGTCTCTTTGTCATGTGATGGAAAGCTTCTACTTGCCCAATTTCCACAATCATTTGCGACAACCAGTAGAGGTTAGTACTGATTTTCTACTGATCTTTTGCTACCAGCCAGAATATCTGAGAATCTTTTGATTGTGTTTTTTAACCTCTGACCCAATTTTTTTCGGCATAAACCAGCAATTAGTGGCTACCATGGGCATTAGCCTCTGTCTGCCCTCTCTGCCTCTAGGAAGATCTGGAAGTAATAGCCTTGGTCACACAATAACAACAAGCTGTACAATATGTCAGAGTAGACTTCACTAAATGGATGTTCTAATGAGGAACAAAGGGATGGTGTTGGAGAAAAGTGAGGTGGGGGGAGCATGAATAGATGAAAGGTCAAGAAGGGGGAAGAGTCAAGCACAAGTGCTCACCTACCTTGGAGGAGGACACGGGTCGTTGAATTGTGTTGTGATGGAGGTCAGTGCTTACATGGTCTCCTGGCAGTCAGTGACCCTTGCTCTCCCAAACCAGTGCCAGAGTCTGCAGGGCTCCATGGCTAAATGTCTGCTGTCTGTTAAGGAGATGAAGAGTGATGGTGGAAGAGGATGAAACAGACGACAACATGGAGGACCTCTAAGGCCTTGTTTCATTTAGTCCTCTGGTCACAGGGGGGAGTGGTGACTGACAGTAGAGGTGACTTGCCTGTCTGCTTGGCTGATTCCCGCACTGACTGACTGACTGTCCCCATCTCCCACTGTCTTTCTCTTTCTATCTGCCTCTCTTGCACTCACAGACTTTCCCTGTCTCTCCCTTCTTCTCCCCATTCACCTTTCTTTTTCTCTCTTGTGTGGATAGTTGTCACCCGAAAGGAAGGTTAAGTTTTAGAATAAACGTGATAATGGTTTGGGATAAAGGAACAAAAAAATGTCAGACAAGTTACACCAGGAGATACTGTTTCTTGTCTTTTCTTTGGCAATGTTAGATCAGAGCATTCACTTGTTTCTTTGCATGAATGCTGCAAGCAGTTCAGGTCAGCTGGCAGGGGGGCAGCTCTATAGAGCTCTATATATCTGGGGCAACCGTGGTGTTTTTTGGCTTGAAGAGAAATTTTAATTTTTTAAACTGAACCTACTGTTAGGTTGCAGTTAATGTATTGGTAAAGGTGCCTTCATACAGCCTAGTGAAGTTTGTGTTTTGCATTTTGACTGGGTGGTGCCCACTGTTTACTGTACTGCAAGATAATTCAACCTTGAAGCTGGTGTTACTTCAAGCCCTTTTTTCATTAGTATCTTTGTAAGCTGGCCTAACATAGCTAATTTGAAGTACTCTGATACCATCCTTTTGGGTTGTTATACTTGTTATGGTTCCCGTGGTTGCCATGCTGCAGAAGCGAACCAGAAGAATTCAGTGATCATCAACTCTGGTGACTGTGGCAAATACCTGTGTGTACATACAAGAGTGGTAGTCACTGTCCTCTTTTATCACTGCCACTACTCTCTAAGGCCATGTTAAGACCAAGATTAGCCCTGCGTGCAAAAAATGAATTCAGTTGAAAGAGGCCACTCCACTGATGCAGCGAGGCTACTGATGCGAAATGTTCTTGCAAACCACCACAGGGTTGTCTGGAACCTGTCTGGAAGCTCAACTTTTGCCACAACACAATGCAACATCATCCAGTAAGGCACTGAATTGGCCAATCAGATATTATAAATAAATACATGGCATGCAGTATTTTGACTGTTTACCTCACAAAAACAAATTGATGATGATAATGATTTCTACTTTGATAACTTTACAGTGTTGTATACTCCTCTCCCTGTAATATTATAAACTGCTGTTCAGTGTTTTGTCATGTGATATGTTTTCAAACTCATGGATCTGTTCAACAACACAACCCCTTGCAATTTTTTAAAAACGCAGTCCTTCTGTCTTCTGTAAGTAACTGCAGGTTGTTTGAAAAGCGTATTAACTGAAATTAGCTAACAGACACTGCCATAGCTTGAGGTGCTAATGATAAACATAACAGTGTTCAAGTGAAAACAAAACCTTGTTTAAAAAAAAGTGATAGACTCATGTCTGCACATGTGTATGCAGACAAAATGTTTTTTCCATATCAGTAAGAAACCGCTATCAGTCATTTCTACTCTGATGCCATTAAAGGGTTATGCAGTGATATGTGCCAGAAAGGGGAAAATTCAGTGCAAACACAAGGAAAGTATCAAAGAGGAAACCCCACAACAAAGTTACTTGTTTTTTTTATAAGGTCTGTCCTCATAAAAGAGATGATTAAAATGTTTTTGTGCAATGGGACGTAACATCGGTGAGGCTGGGAAACTCTGATATAGTCAAAGTAACACACCGTAGCTGGCAGCCTATCTTCTAAATGGCTAATAAAAGACATGTTTGTAGGCTTAATGTTTTATTTGGTTTATTGAAAAGGAAATGTGTGACATTAAGCTTTTTCCCCCCTTGTAAACACAACATAAGCAGAGGCCTCCAAAAGTAGGCAAAAAGGCAGAATGAGAAAAGTAGGGGGGGGGCATAAACAAGTCGGGTTTGGCTGAGTGAGCAAGCTAATTAACTTGAAAAACTATAAAAATGTAAATTGCAATTTGCCACCATGGGCATCTAATTAAAGCCACTGGAATGTTAAGGACCAAATTGAATTTGCTAAACAAGAGGAAAAATATATGATTTCGTCACATTGTCAGGTATTGATTGCCTACAGTGGCCTTCATCACAGACAGAGAGGCAGAGGGTGGAGGAGGGACATGAAGAGGGAGCAGAGAGAGAGAGGAAAAGATGACGCAGAAAGGAGTGCAAAAAGGTTTGTACAGAGAAAGCTAGGGAGACAGCTTTGGTGAACTAAGTGTTCCTACAAAAGCAAAACAGTTTGGCAGAGACAACAAAACACAGTGCCCGCCAGAGACACAGAATGTAATCAGAGCCAAATGGCCCTCCTAATACTCCACAGGTGCACAACACAGACGGTTACATGATACTTGGAAGAATTATATGAAATGAGGATTGACTGGGACCTGCTACAAATCCTCATAAGGTTCACCAAGCCTCTAAGATCCTCCATGGCCCTGAAGTTAATTGTGTTAGCTTAATTGGTGCAGTGTATGTATGATACTTTGGTGTAATTATTGTGCATGCAAAATTGTGGCGGTTTATCTTGTTATGTCATGTCCTCTGGGCATGTGATTAGTGTGTACTTGTACTTGTGTGGGTGTTTGTGTGCGGAGCCATCTTTGTTGGAGTGTGTGTGTGTGCGTGCCTACATGCATGCATGCAGGTAAATAAAAAAAGAAAAAGATCCCCCATGGATCATTGTTGAAGAGCCAATTGCCGCTGCTTTTAAATGCCAGTCTATTTCTCAATCCAAAACTGGAAGTGTATGAAAAAAAAGAAAAAACCCTGGGGGGGAGCTAGCCAGCTACTGCGCACACTTTATTTTTTACTCATTCTGCTTTTATTTTACGGCTTCACAGCTCTGAATATTTAAGTTGTCATTATACCAGATGGGTGCAGGAAGGCTGAGGATTGTATGGCTTTTATTGAAGTAATAAACAATAATCACTAGCTCCCCTGACAAACAGAGCAGGCCAACTGAATGCTTTGGCTTTCTCCACCATGATGTTAAATTCATAAAGCTAATGAGTGGGATTCTGGTGCGGCAGAAAGGTGAGGTTTTTGTGGCTTTGCATAAATTCACATCTCTAAAGCCTTTTCTCTGTTACCTCTCATTTATCCTCCCTATTCTCGTCGATGTGTGAAACAGGATCCATCCACTAATGAAATGTGTTTAGCAGCTTGAAAAACACACAATTCCTTTTATTTCCTCCCTCTCCCCTCTCCCATGAAACATATTTTCATTTTAAGATGAACATACTGTGTGTGAAGGGTAGAACTGAGCTCATTTGCAGTGGAGTCTAGACAACTCATTGTGGAGCAAAGAGAGCAAATGTAGCTGATAAGAACGCAAGCTCTGATGGACAAATTTAAAAGCAGCCATAAATCCTTTCTTTTCTTCTCTCCACCCTTTTCCTCCCTCCCTCGTGTGCCTTCTAGCGTCCCTGTCGACGGTTGCAGTTTGTTAGCCCAGTAAAAATTTTATATGCGCAGAAGAGAGGAATGGTCTGTCTGCTGACATGAGTTACGGGCTGCAGTAAACAAACTTGAAAAAGGCGGTAAATAGACTGAATCAAGATGGCAGCTCCAATAATCCATTAACAAGAGTCACTAGGCTGCTCAAGATACATGCTACTGTTGACATACTGTATGATTCAAGTATGTGTGTGTATGTACACACACATGCCAGACATTGCCTGGATGTTTCCCTAATTATTGTTGTTTCCTTGAACAACCAGACATATATCCCTCTCACTCAATCTGCAAGTAATAAATTCCCTCTTTTAAGTAATATTTAAACATGATCCTTATGGCAATGTGTTACTGTGACTGAAGATTTGCACTTTTTCTTTAGCAGGGGATATGTGCAGGAGGGTAGAGAGAAAATAGCAGGGAAATCTGCCAATGCTATGCTATCTTAAACAACAATAACACAAGCTACAGCCTCAGAAAATAGTTAAATAAACTCCTGTCTGAGTTAGCATTTATTCAGGGACTAGTGTACTGGATTATTGTCAAATATTCTTGTTATTTTGTCCACCCCCTATATGCACAAGCTTTTAAACAGCTGCAAGAGAACACTCCACTTCCCCAATGCTTTGCATCAACCCTTTTTACATTAAAGGGAAACTCCATCGATTGTACACATCAAGGCCTGTTAACAGGTCTTGTGGAGTGCTGCTGCATATCGGAAAAAAGTGAAGCCTTCTGTGGTGCAAAGACTGCTAAATGCCTCAAGTGATGTCACTTGTGTCTGTGTCAGCTGGCTACAAGACTACAAGTCTTGTAGCCAGATGAAAATGACACCACCAGATGAAAATGACATCTGGTGGTGTGGAGTTAGAAAGAAGTGAGGTCACCAGACCTCTGCAGCATTAACGGCTACTAGCATAACACTAATGAATCTCCAAGCAAACTGTTGGTGGTCAAGTTGCTTTGTGATTTGACAAGGAAGAAGAATGTGTGGAATAAAAAAGTGATAAATCTAGGCTGCATTGACTTTGATGCTTTTTTAGATCTGTCTATCATGAGTCTGTCTTTTCTTTTAATGTTTCTTCACCTCTGTCTAACCAATTAAATCTCACAACCACAAGCAGTTGTGGATGCTAGACAGCGACAAGGCTGTATTGATTGTATGACACTTTCACTAAGCAGTTTATTATTTATATTCATATTAAATCAATATCATAAACATGTATTGTGTCAGTAATATGTCTTTTATTACAGATAACACACATGCAGGGACATACGCATATTGATCACAAGTACAACACTCAGGGAGCAAAACTGAGTGAGAACAATCGTACTTTCATGAAATGTAGAAAATGACAGTTAATGATTACCTCGGCATCGTTTTTTTATCAAATAAATAAAGACATTCATATTTTTCTTCTCTGCTGGTTGTGGCACCAAGGGCCATTTTTCCCCACCAACTGCCTTCCAACTTTACATATGCATTGCCTTAAGAACAGAATAATTTATTACAACAAACAACCTATTAATAAGAAATCAATATGAGACTCCCAGAAGTGTTTTGCGCAAAACGTTAATGAATTTTTAAAAACCTCTTAGGTAAAACAAATTGAAAATTTGAAGAAAGTAAAGTAAGAGGGTGCTGGATGCCAGATACACCGAAGTAAATGATATGAAACAGAAAAAAACCTGCCAAAATTAGCTTTTTGTATGCATACAGTGTTAATGATGTCATTGTTCTGTGTGTGTGTATGTGTGTGTGTGTGTGTGTCGGGATGAGAAAAGAGGGAGTGTGAAAGAAGAAAAAACCCTACTGGCCCTGCCAGAGGGGCAAAGCCATTAAACAACATATTTATTGCTCCCCACATATAATTTTAATTTTACATTTATGGGGTCGTTGATATCTGTTAAACATGTATTGATGCGTCATAGGTTTGTGTTTCATTTTGCTGGCTCATTTCCTTTTATTTGACCTCCAAGTGCCTTTTGGCCGCAGTGTGTGCCGAAACAGAATAAATATGTTTCTCACATTTGTTTTCCTCCAACTCTTTTCTCTTAGAAGCAACATTTTATGCAGTCACGAATTACAGCAATAAGTCGAGGTAGATTATTTGCATAAATACAGCTGACATTATAAAGAGCAGTAATTCTGCCATGAAACTTAGTCTTTGAAACAGTATATTGTATTTTAACATGTTTCAACCTTCCTGACAGATTCACTTCATCTCACTTGACCCATGCGTCATACCGTCTCCATTTATGCTGTGTTTTTAAAAAGACAATGACAAAGACAAATTCTGCAGTCGTTTCTATTTTCTTCCTGGTGTTTAAAGCTCAACGCTGGCACATTGAGCAGCTTTTATCATCAAACTATTAACAAACCTTGAACAAACACACAAGCATCTGTGCACAGGTGAGACACGCACGAACGCAGACACACACAGAAAGCAGCACACTGTGAATCAGATGCTGCAGCCTCTGTAAAATCTCTTTGTTTGTACTGCAGGGCATCAGGCTCCATGCAGCCCAGTGTGTGTCATGTGTGTCTTGGTGGAGGCCGAAGTCCCCACCTCACCACCCCTCGCTCTCTCTGCTTGCAGCAAGACCGTACAGAGCCATGGTACAGAAGGACACAATGAGGTGGCAGCTCCGCTTGGCTGGCCAGGCATAGCCGGAACAGGAAGAGAGATTACCTCCCAGAGGGTCTCTGTCACTGTGTTTGTTTGTGTGTGAATGCGTATGTGTGTGTGTGTGTGTGTGTGTGTGTGTGTGCCATCCTCTCCCAATTAGGAACACATTCACCTCTTTTCCACGGGGGTCATTGGTACATTATCTTTCTTTTAAAAAAAGAAAGCCCTATGGTATCTATGCATAGTTTCTAAATGTCAGACCAAACTACACAACAGGGTGCTGTTAAAGTATTTAAAATACTTGGCATGTACAGTGTTAGAAAACAAGTATATGCATAACTATGAGGGGTTGAACATCACTTTTCAATCCATTCATCCATTAACCATATGCTCTTGTCAGAGGGTTTGGGGGGGAGTGGTGGTGGTGGTGGTGTGGGGGGTGTGTGTGTGTGCATTGAATAGGTTACCTGTTACGTTTAACACTTCTTAAACCCAACATCAGAACACAGACTGAGAACAAAGTAGAAATTCATGGTTAAATTTATTTCACAGTTCCAAAAATGTGCAATAATAACCTCTTGCTTGAAGTCCTTTCAAAGGCAGTTGGTAAGGGTGCAGAGAAAACAGTTGAGGAACTGAATGAGACTGACAGCAATCTATCACAGGACAAGAGAATCTAAGGCATAAGCAAAAACATCAGGCAACAAGAGCAAAAACACTAACAGGATTCAAAGGTTTGGTCATTGCATGAACATCACTTAGATGAACAGACAACATGGGAAGGAACAGAGTGACCAGCCACTGCAGGGCTTGATTGCTGGAATAAGTTTCAGGCGTGCAGGTGATTGGACAGCCAGAGAGGAGGACCAGAGCCACACCCTGACAACACACACACACACACACACACACACACACGTCACTTGTTCCTCTATCTCACATGTCACGGACAAAATGCATTCCCTAGCACCTTACCCTAACCTTAACCTAATTGTAAATTGAACCCTCAAAAAGCAGTCTCTAGCCATGGGGACCTCAATTTTTGTCCCCAATGTAACACAAGTCCCAACACTTAGTGTGCATTCAGGTTAAAGATGTAAAAACATGACACACAGACACACACACACACACACACACACACACACACACACACACACACACACACACAGACAGACAGGGAAAAAGCTAGAAATACAATGAGCTAAGGAGGTGGCACAGCCGACTATAGAGGGTATGTGCATGAGGTTACAGAACACAGTTACGCTCACTGAATGACAGAAAAACAAGCAGCAGTGTTAGCTTGAATCAGCTAAAATACAGACAACACATATAAAATGGGAAAGAGCTGGACCAGTGGTTCTTTGGTAAGCAATATGGATCACTGTCAAGTCCGACTGCCTTTAATTTGATCAAATAATCACTTGTTTTACTCCTGGTTTGCTAAACGCAGCCATGGTAACAGATGTTCTGCCATTCAGTCCTGCGTGTTCCAGAAGGGGAAGTGACATAACCTACTAACTCCTCCAGCTTGCTTACAATTCCAATTCATAGTGGAAGTTAAAGATTCACATACTAAACAATTCTGTGGGACAACAGGGAGGCACAGTTATACTTCCTCAGGGGATTTTGAGACTGAATACAGACCAATAAACCAAGGAGTCTCATCCCTGATAATATTTGTATGTACTAAAATGTATGAGCTAGGACAGATCCCTAGACCCAACTCTGTAATTCTATATGGACTTCAAACTTATTTTAACAAGCAGACAGAAACCTGCAAAATGTCAAGACAGGCAGACAAACAGACAAACTGTACTGCACTGTACAAATGTATCCATTGATTGACTGAAGAATATTATGGAAAATCTGTTAAGGGTTTTTCAATACAGCTTTGCGTTAGTTTATTTCTACATGTTTTACTACATGTTCTACAAACTAAATAAAGAAAATAAAGATATTTATGTAAAAGGGCAATAAACAAACATTCTATACATAAATACAAACACAAACAAACCATTCAAAGCAATACAAACTATATTATAAAAGTGTCAAGTAATAAAGTGTCTTCGTATCAAATGTCACTATGCTCAAGGGAAGATGCTAATGGTCCATACCCTTTGCTGGTACCAGCTCGACTCTACGCAACTCGCTTTTGGTACCCCGTCCTCTGTGTCCTCCATTGCAGATATAAAAAAGGACTTAAGATCTGTCTAAAGCACTTTGTGACATCTCACATCACCTTGACGATGCCAAAACATGTTATGTACAAAAGTGGATTTGGGACTCTTTACTTTATGTTTTTTACTTAATGGACCTGATTTGAACATATTCCAGGCTCTTGTCTTACAGAGTGGACAAGAGGTAATTTTTAAATAATAAATTAACAAGTTTTTATCAAAACAGCATCAGACACTTACATGTAAATTTCTTTTTTCTCGTAGTTGCTCCTTCCATGTTTGTTTACCTTTGTTAAAACGCCTCTGGGCTTCCCCTGGTAACCCAGTGTGTAACGTCACAATGCTATGAACTGTGGGTTATTCACCGAAGCAAAGTCTGCAGAGGTGCAGACGTTCAGACAGTGTGCATAATGGTCTCAAAAAGTCTGAGAGAGAGTCCTCATGCACTTGACGATTTGACAGCGAGACACTCCATGAGTCAGTGAGTGCAGAGATTGGGACTGGGCCTTAATCTGTGTGTTCCCTTGTCTCAGGCCCAATCCCAATCTCCCCACTCACAAACTCACAGACTTTGAGGTACATTCCTGATAAGTCAGCGAGGGCTTAAGGCTGTCTTTTGTCTTTTGTATACTGACAGTACATACACTTACACCTGGTTTGCCTCCTGAGTCTGCATTTATATATATATTTACTTTTTGTTTAACTTGAATATTAATATTTTGTTTGTCACTCTCTGCTCCAAATCCAAACTCCTTCTGTTTTATTAGTTTTAATAGTTTAAAGTTTAAAAGAGAAGTTAAAACATCCATCTCCAGCTTATTATTTTTTTTAATAACAGCAATAACATAATTGGCTTTAGCAATGGCTGTTACTTGCTGCGCATGTCCTACATGTGTGCCAACAATACAGCTGTCATGTTAATTCCTTTGATTAAAGGACTAATGGCAAATATTTATAAAGCAGTGCTCCAAGGACAGTGTTGCTTCACACCTCTTTCTACTTGACAGGATTCTTTCAACACCATTAACATTTGCACCAACACTTGATTTAACATACAGACATGTCTGAATAAAGGCATCACAAAAGCTCTATACTTTATTGACAGCACAGGGTTATCTCTGGAGATGTAATCAAAAGCTCTTTTTTTAATTAAGCCCATTAATATAAAAAATGTTTTGTTTGTAATTTCTCTTAAAATACATAGGTTGTCCCACATCTTGATAGACCATGTTTGTTCTCTTTATATCATTTTATATAATATACAATTCATTCATCTATTCATAATATTTTATATTCTGTATTCATGATAGTCAGATGTCCATAAATATCTACATCAGCATAATCAATTTTTTATATAATAAACAAAACAGACAAAAAGGATACCCCTATACTGCCACTGTCCAGACCTTCATTATACACAGAGGTAAGAAGACATCATCTATGTATTACTAATAAAACTGTCTGGATCTGTGCTTTTCCCAGTGTTTAACTCTTGGAAGGCCTACAGCACCTCCTTTTTTCTTGTCTCACCAATGAGTGAGTGAAAATTGATGAGCTGTATGAAGAAACCACCTTTAAAAAGGAGAGATGGTTTTTATTTTCTTAAATGCATTAACACATAATTCTCTAATAACTTCACAGAGCATTGAGTTGCAATCTTGGTTTCTCATGGATCTTGTTAACCTGCTTTGACATTGTTTATGACCTTAATTCATTATTAATTAAGAGCATGAACCACATACCCTCTGTCTATTTCTGACAAATGCTGTACAATTCATATTAAAGTTATCTATTTCTGTGTTTTAATTTAACTTCTTATTCTATTGTGAATCTTTTTTCCATCTAAGTATTTTCATTATTGTATTTTACCATAATTTCATATACTTTTTGGTTTGAATATTTAATTGTATTTTAGGAATATCTTGTTTCAATACTGTTATTAAATTATTATCTTTTAAACACCAGACCCTTCCACCCACATTGTCCAGCAGTTGTTCCTAGCTTTTCCCATCATTTCCTAGTCACCTTATTTGTACTAGACACTTCCTAAACATGCTGTAACTTTACTTAATTGCCAGATTGTCTATTGTGCCCCAAAAAGTCGAAGATATGATGTTTCTATTGGCCTGATTTCAACATGTTTTAAAATTTCAACATAAAATGCTCAAATAAACATGAAAAAAGAAAAAAAGCTTTTAATAAATGTTATGAAGTGAGTGAATAAATCTAGAATTGTAACCCTAACCCTTAAAGAGTGGTGGTCAGTATGCATGTGTAGGTGTAGCTTATTTGTAGCTGTTTCTCAATATGCGTTCTTATCTGTACTTGTGTTCTTGTGGATTTCTTGCAGCGTCATCAGTCACAGCCCAAGTACTGTTCCAGTTCAAAAGTCTGCCTCTAACCAGGTACAATCAAATGTGTTCTTGCTCCTCCTGTTTTACCGAGCCTGCATTGGTGGTGACTTTGTGGCGTTTGGCTAGTCATGTATCCCAGAATGCATTTTACGCCAGCAAAACCAACCAACCTGCCAAGTCTGAGCTTGAAATGTACAGTGTAAGTTACACTGACAAATGAGTAGAGACAGCAGCTCTGCAGCTTCTCAAAATTAAGTTGGAGCACACCTATGATTCGACTATCAGTCGACTATAACCAAGATTTGACGATTCTGATTTGACAATGTAAATCCTTTATCGGGGACAGTCCTAGTGCCATGCAGTCTTAGTTTTCCTTCACCTGTTGCTGACCTATTTATTGTACAAACAAACACAGAGTAAGCTGCGTTTTTGCCTCACCTTACCTATCTATGTGTCATGATTTGGGTCCTCACAACATTTACTAGATTTGTCTGTTCAGTTCTTCAATATATGGACTATATAATCCTAGACCTCAAGTCAAGTAAAATAAAAAATATAGGGCACTGCCAAGCACGCACAAAGTGTAGGAGTTGAGCTTTCATAAGGGATAATAGGCTACAGTCTTTTTGCATGAAAGATGCCCAAGGGCTAGATAACATGCAACCAGTTTCCTGCTAACTAGATTTTCATGATCATGAATGTACATCTATGAGCAGAATGTAGACAAACAGACAGATAGATAGAGAGAGAGGCAGACATACGGGACATGTATCCGGAGGGGAGAGGGGTATTCTGTGAGGATTGATAGACTCCATATTGTGAGCTAATGATCTCCCTAGGGCGCTGGGGAAAAACGATGAAACCAGCCTGCATGACACTGTCACACTGCCTATGTCGCACTGCCACCTTCATCTCTCAGTCTTTTCTCTCCCCCTCTCTCTCACTCTCTGTCTTCCTTTAAACCTCTCTTTGTCTCTTCCTGGGGGAAATGCATCGATTCACCTTTGTTTGTACTGTCACCCACACATATTCAACTGTCACAGAGAGGAACGGAGTTCACTGAACTGATGGAACTGATTTAGAGTAAGAGGCACACGCTGTCCTCATTTCCCAAAAATGAAACTCCACAACATCTATTCTCATTTAGTTCAATCCGGATGAAAAATGCCACAAATGTCTTCAGGAGCTTTAAAAGTTACTGGAGAGGTGGTTGAAAATAGGTGGGAGATAGCATCATTGGCAGACATAGTAGCAAAAAGATCTTTTTAAACCAATTGTCAGCACTTGTACAATCGCAGGCACAATGAATGCATTCACCGGTTGTGTTGATGGAAAAGCACAATCATCCCCTGCGATCTAATTCTCATTGCTGTGCCAAGCTGTCACTGCTTCAAGACAAGATGAGGTATAAGGGGAGGTAAAGACACAAAAGTAGGTTTGATGTTAACTATAGGTAGAACATTACCACTGAGGTATTGTATCTGCCAGTAAATAGAGCCAAAATTTTGCTGCTGGGACAATGTTTTCCAACCAAAAGAGGCTGTTGATGTGTGTACTGTGTCCATAGATAGATTGTGGGCAAAGACAAGTAGAAGGCTCCTCTCCTAAATAACAGCAAGAAGCCCAGCCGGAAAGAGAAGCTAAATTACATTTTGCATCTCTTCTGTAAATTTTTGTGTGCCTTTGTAGTTATTTTGTGTGTCTTTATAGTAATTTAACATCTCTGTAAAGTAATTTTGCATTTCTTTGTAGCCATTTTGTCTTTTTGTAGTTATTTTTAAATTTTTTATGTCTCTTTGTAGTCATTTTGCATCTCTTTGTAATTGTTTTGTGTCTCTTTGTAGTGTTGTGTCCTGAGTTATGTTTCTTTGCAGTCATTTTAAATCTCTTTGAAGTTGTTTTGCATCTCTTTGTGGATATTCTATGTCTCTTGGTAGTAGTTTTATGCTGTTTTGTGTCTAGATTGACCTTCTGACAAAAATGTTAAGAGATACTTAAAAATATGCTCTGGCCAAGGGGTTCCCTGACTCCTTGGGCCCCTGGTTGGCCCAGTATCCAGCTATACCTGTGCCTGTGGTTAAAGGAGTGGTATTATGCTTTTTGGCTTTTTCCCTCTCCTTTATTGAGTTGTATATCTTTTTTTGTGCATGTAACAGGTTTGCACAGTGAAAAAGCCCAAAGTCCAGCCCAAAGGGAGTTCCCATCTCCCACAGAAAGCACTGCTCAGAACCACTTGAAAACAGCTCGTTTGTAGTCCAGCCCTTCACTTCCTTTACTTGTGATGTCACAATGAAAACGCGTCATAAAGCTTGCCAAGGCTGGCAGGGGTCAGGCACGCCCTCAAACCAAGCTAGTCTGAGCGGAGGCCCTTTGGCTCGACTTGCCTCTGTTTGGGTTTCCATTGTAGAAAAGTTGTGCCTGTACCTGCTTCCAGGTACTTTTTTCGTATCACCTCACCTCCGTCGAGGTTCCAAGCGAGCTGAGGGATACTAAAATGTAACGTGAAAACATGACAGACTTGATTGGTCTGACGGAATATTCACTATTCACTGCATCATCATTGCACCGGACAGAGGCCAGCAACAGAAAGTTTATTTTACAGTTTTCGTATCATCACTAAATCCACTTCTGAGAAGTTTTGAGGTGAGAAATCACCTGTGTAGATTTCAAATATTGACAGTTTTACGAGAAGTGATGACGGAACAAAAATGTGATGAATATTTTCGGAGTTGAGGAGCTCCGCAAGTGGCGGTGGGGGAAGCCTGCACCAACACGCGGGAGGAGCGTGTGAGGCCAGCCAGCCGCCCGCTCACAGAGCCCCGTCGTGTCACACAGACCACTGCAGCAACAACGGCAGAGGAAAACACGGCTGGAAGGTTTTCATACTGCTTATCTGTCTTTACATTCTGAGGAATATTCAAACATTTTAACCATAGACTGTATATATTTTAAGAGCTGTGTGGATCGCTGGTGTGTGTGTCGCATTTAACATTACTTCGCGGCCGTTGTGTGTGGCGTCGCTATCTCTGGGTACTATCTGCAATGGAAAACGGATCAGGGCCGAGTAGAGTCGAGTCTATCGATTTGCGCTATGGAAGCATTTTCGGCAAGGCAGCATAGATCGTCAGAACATCAGCAACAGTTCAGCATTTAGTCCTGATGGTAAGATGTGGAACAATGATGTTGTGTGATTGTGGACTGGTAATAACTTATACCATCTGCTAGCATATGGTCACCGTCTGAAGTCTTTGATTGGTGTCAGGTTTAGACACCTAAAATATCAAACAAGGAAGAAAGACAAGAGAGTTAATAGCTTTTCTTTTTTTACTTGCGAGGAGAACGGACAGAGATGTACTCAGTTACATACTCCAACCGCTCTGAGGCATATCTGCCGTTTCCTCTCTTTTTATTATGTTCAGGGAGTTCCCTAGTTACATGCACACTGCTGCTATGTGGGGGAAAGGGGATAAAGCAGCAACATGAACTGTGACATCGTTAGATTAACATATGTTATACAGAATTTTCCAGGAACTATGTACTGTATGTTAATCACAGCCGCATATCAGTAGCTGTTTTGGTTCCTGCTTCTTCGGATGTCTGCTCTGTGACTCCTGTCTGGCACCCATCCACTGCAGCCTTCCTGTGAACACTTCTCTGTAACAAACTCAAAGACTCATATTAACAAAATGCTTTATACTTCCATATATGTTTTTCCATGTAATGAGTAAATATGAGATAACTTATGTACATAAAGATTCCAACAATTGGGATCACACTACCTTGTTTCTTATGGCCCGCCCTTCTCTGCTTCTGATTGGCTAGTTGTCCTTAACTGCGCATTTGCAACTCCCTACAAAGATATGGTACAAGTAAGATCACTCACTCACTCATCACTCTGTAGCTCAAAAACGGAGCTTACAACAGACAAGCTGAAAAGAGGAGCTGCAGCAATGTGCAGTATGAGAAAAATATGATGTTTTTTGAAAATTAAACCATGTAAACCTGTTCTGGTACAACCCAAAAATTTAGATTTTGAACCTGAAAATGAGCATAACACCACCCCTTTAAAATAAAAATATTGTTTCCTGGTGCCACCACATCGTCTTTCTAGTTCTTTACATGTGAAGTGCGCTTCTGCCATCCTCTAGTGTTGAAAACAAATAATCTCCTGCTGACACCTTGCCATTTTTAGTTCATTTCCATCTTTCCTGTGAGAGGAGGATTTTGTAGTCTAGAATTACAGTTTTCTCAGCCTCACCTCTACTCACCTCCCCTCAGTTCTCAATCAAATGTACACAGCGAGGTCTTGTTTTGATTGCTTTGCTGCCTTTATATTGTTGACTTGTTTTATATAGAGATAGACACTGAGGGAGAGAGACAGAGTAGGTGAGCCACAGCTGCTGAATGGACTGAGATGGGGTTAGATGTGGGCTGAACTATGTGTTGGTTTGCTTTAAAGTTGCTAAGACTCATCTGTCTGAATTCCACTGCTATTTCAACCTTATCTATGTTGCACTGGAGTGTGGACAAGATTGACAAAGACAGTGCAGCATTTCAAGAGATTTATGCACCTGGGTTACTTGTTAAAAGTATATAAACTTTTGCAATACCTCTGACTCACCATGACATTTTCTGATAATGGTTTGATTTCCTGAGTCATTCTCGTTAGTTTTTTTTTACCTGCCTCATCAAAGGGAAGCAAGTAAAAAGTACCATTACACATGCCATTACAAATCTCAGAGGAAAAATAACATTGATTGAAAGCCCAGGGGACTGTGAATCACTTACTGAGGCAAATTCATCTCGGCAGCTTCATGTTGATGCATGCAGACACCAGCATGTTGTCCTGTTTGTGCCAAGAAAATAATGGCCTTTCTGAGTATCTGGAAAACATATTTTGTTCCTCTTGATTGTTGGGTTATTCTGCACTGCAACAGGAAACAGCAAATACTTCTGGTCAAAAAAGGTTTAACACTGCCATATCAACTATTGCATTTTATACATAAGTGTTATTGAAGAGACAATAATTTTAATAAGATTTTTACTGTCAAGTCACACAGTCCCACAGCTGCTGGCATTGATATTGTATATCCAGAGCAGAGCAGAGAATCAGGAAAGCAGAGGACACTGCTGAGGAGGATTACCAGACCAGAAACAGAAACTTTTTAAAGCACTTTTCCTAAAAGTGATGTTTGATATTTTTATACAACAAGTTTTCTCAACTTTTAACTTAAAGGATTACTGAACTCAAAGGACTGGATGGTTTTGGAAAGAGCTGATATTTGACGGATCTTCATCAGCCTTAGCCTTCCTCCTATTGAGTGATTTTACCTGAGTGGATCCTGGCCAGGCCTCTGGCCTTTTCACAATCTACAATAATCCACAAAACAGGTAATCATGTCAATGAAGTACCAGTAAGAAAGCACTTCAAAATGAAGAAGACTATGTCACCATGGACATTTTGAAAAATATTTTGGAAGAACAAAGGAAGTTTTATACTGATATGCTTGATAGACAGGAATCAAGCTTCCTGTCTTTCACAAAAACAATGCTGGATTCTGTTAACACTAGAATTGATGGGATCATTAAAGATGTGCAGGAGGTGAAGACCAGTCTTCAGTTCTCCCAGGCTCAAATTGACGATCTTAGGGCAATGGAGAAAAAGGTGGATTCATTTGAATCTCAACTGCAGCAGCTGTCCTCACTGTGCACTAAACCTGAAGTGAATGATCTTGCCTCAAAAATTGATTCCCTTGATAATCAGAGTCGCAGAAATAATCTGATAATTGATGGCTTAACCCAGGATAACGCATTTGAATCTTGGCCAGACTCTGAGAAGAAGGTGAGGGAATTTTTTAATGACAAGCTTAAAATTGATCCGAAATCCATTGAAATTGAAAGAGCTCACCGTGTTGGACACTTGAAACAGCAAACAGCAACAAAATCAAGACCGATTGTTGTAAAATTTCTACGCTACAAGGACAAAGAACTTATTCTCACAAAGGCAAAAGCTCATCTTAAAAACACTGGTGTCCGTGTAAATGAAGACTTTTCAGATCGCATTAGGAAGAAGAGGGCCGAACTGCTTCCAGCTATGAAGGAGGCCAGAGAGAGGGGAAACTTTGCTGTTATTAGCTACGATCGGCTCATAGTTAAACCCCGTCAACAACATCAGATGGCAACTAACAGTGAAGTTTAAATAATTCCTCTCATTGTACATGCATGATGATTTCTTCTAATCCAGTCTACATGCATGATGATTTCTCTTGATCTAGACCAAAACAACTTTGGCTCCTCTGAATACTATTGTGAAAGCACTTTTAAAACTTTGATAAATTCTCTTAGTACTAGAAATGATCTTTCTTTCCTTCATATTAATGTTCGTAGTTTGTCCAAAAACTTTGAGGGTTTATCCATTTGCCTTGAAAATTTAAATTACACTTTTAGTGTGATAGGGCTTACTGAAACATGGCTGACTGACAATACAGCTGGGAATTTTCACCTAGAAGATTACAAACATATTTTTAGATGTAGAGCGGGAAGGGTGGGTGGAGGGGTTTCTCTGTTTATCAATTCTAGTTTACATTATAAAGAAAGATGTGATATTGAAAAGGTTTTTGATTCTTCTTCTGAAGTATTAGCAGTAGAAATTAACTTAGCAATAGTTTTATGCATCTACAGACCACCTAACTGTGACCTCTCTGTATTTATTACTGAAATCTCAAATGCTCTGGATATCATTTCTAATGAAAGGAAAAAGTGTTACATAATGGGTGACTTTAACATTAATATTGAAAATAGTCATGGAAATATGTTAATCAAAGAATTTACTGACACTATGTATTCCTATAGTTTTAATCCTATGATATCAGTCCCCACCAGAGTGACTCATACCTCAGCAACTCATATAGATAATATTTTTACTAATGTGTATAACAAGACTATGAAATCTGGTGTCCTATGCATTGAGGTGGCTGATCACTGTCCCATATTTTTAATCACTGTTAACGAGAGTGAAAATTACCCTTCCTTACAAAACATCAAATATAGACGAACTTTCAGTGAAAGAAATCTGATCATTTTCAGACACGCTGTAAGTCAATTATCATGGAGTGAAATCTATCAAACAGTAGATACTCAGAAGGCCTTTTCATTGTTTATAAAAAATATTACTCAGGTTTACAACTCATGTTTTCCTCTCCAACCAGTGCTTCTGAAACACAAATTGTCTAAACCGTGGATAACTCCAGCCATCATAAAGTCACTAAAAAACAAAAATAGATTATATAAAAAATATCTTCTTAGTCCTACCCCATTTAATCTATTGCAATTTAAAAAATACAGAAATAGACTAAATCATGTCATAAGAGGAGCAAAAATCCACTATTACAATGTGAAATTAGTCGAACATAAAAACAATGCATCTTCCTTGTGGAAAACTATCAATTGTATTCTCAACAAAAAGCATTCTAAAAAGCAGTTACCAAATGAATTTAAGATTGATGATTCTATTATCTCAGATCCGCAGCAAATTGCTAAAAGATTTAATGCCTATTTTTTGGATGTAGGTCCAACATTAGCTTCTAAGATTCCATCTAGTCATTTTGGACCACTAGAATACATGAATTCTCCAACGACTGAGGATTTTAACCTTACAGTTATTACCGAGGATGAGATCAGAGATATAATTATTAATTTAAAAGATTGTTCACCAGGACATGATATGATTGATAGTAAAATATTAAAAGCAATTTACCCGGATATCATTAAACCATTACTTTATATTTTTAATCTTTCCCTAGAACAAGGAGTTGTGCCTGTAGAGCTGAAAATAGCAAAAATTACACCAGTTTATAAAGAAGATGACCCTGCTATTTTTAATAATTATAGACCAATTTCTGTGTTACCAGCTCTGTCCAAAGTTCTCGAAAAACTTGTTTATACAAGATTAATTCAGCATTTGGACAAAAATAATATTTTCTATGCACACCAGTATGGTTTTAGGAAACAACACTCAACTTGCATGGCACTTGTTCATTTTTTGACTGAAATATACAAAGCAAAAGATAGAAAAGAAAACACTATAGGTATTTTTTTGGATCTTTCAAAAGCATTTGACACTGTTGACCATGTCATTTTGTTAAAAAAACTCTCACATCATGGTATACGAAATAAGTCACTACTTTGGTTCACCAGTTATCTTTCAGACCGGTATCAAATTGTCAACTATAATGGGACAGAATCCCCTCCCCTTCCCCTTCAGTGCGGCTTACCACAGGGTTCCATCTTGGGTCCTTTGTTATTTTTATTATATGTGAATGACCTCCCCAATGTTTCAGATAAACTTTCCAAAATCTTATTTGCAGATGATACAAGTGTGCTTTACTCTCACAAAAACCCTGATATTTTAATGAAGGTAGTCAATGAAGAACTTGATAAGTTATCTACTTGGTTCAAGTCCAACAAATTGTCACTCAACATAAAAAAAACAAGTTACATATTTTTTGGAATTAAGTCTGATACACTTAAATTACCAATGAAAATTCAAATTGACAATATCTCCATTAACAATGTTAGATCTGCTCGCTTCCTCATGCTATATTAGATGATTCTTTATCCTGGAAACCTCACATTAGTGACATAAGCACAAAAATAGCTAAAGTGGTTGGAATACTAGGTAAAACCCGGCACCTGATTAATAAAAAAGTTGCAATTATGTTGTATTATTCAATGTTGTATCCATATATTAATTATTGTAATGTTGCTTGGGCTAGCACCCACCCAACTAAACTGGAATCTGTTTTTCGACTTCAGAAGCGAGCTTTAAGAATAATATTTTCTGTAAATTGTAGACACCCCTCCCAACCACTGTTTGCTCAGGCAAGTATTCTCACGGTTTACCAAGTGAATCAACTTCAAATTGCTTTATTCGTTTATAGCTCTATAAAAAAGTTGCTCCCTCCGCACTTTTGTAACATTTTTACTTTTAATTGTGAAATTCACCAGTATCCGACTCGTAGTAGTCTTCTTATTAGGCCTTCCTACTCTCGTACGACTCAAACACAGTTTAGTGTATTAAACAGAGGGGCAAAAATATGGAACAATCTTCCCAGATCATTCATTGAAGTTTCTAAAGACCAGTTTAAACAGAAAATAAAATTGTTGTTCTTAAGTTGTCTATATTTTCCATATGGGTTTGTGCTCTAAATTGCAAATTTAATTGTTTTATATAAAGAATTTCTATTCGTTGAAATTTTATATATGTTTTTATTACTATTTTTATTCAGTTTTTTTGTTTTTGTTTGTTTGTTTGTTTGTTTGTTGTTTATATAATATATAAATGTTTTTAAAACTGCTAAACATAATTGTTTCTATGGAGATTGCCACTTATTAAGCCCCTTGAGGGTTTTTAGGCAATTGTCCATCACATCTGTGTAACATATCGCACTTTTTTAATGTTTTTGTCGTGAAAAATAAAGAAAGAAAGAAAGAAAGTCATCATAGTATAGCCTGTCTACCGGAATTTGACATGGTTCTTGATCAATACTCATTATTTTGCCTGGCTTTCAAACATGACTTCCTAATTGTACTCTTGCTTGAAATAAAAAGATGGAAAGCAAAGTATTTTGCATTTTGATATAATGTCTTTTCCCAATAAGTTTAAATCACAGCACATTTCTGTTGAAACTCCCCATAGTAAGAACCTTCTGGGCCTAGTCCTTTCTTTGCAAAAAGGCATAAAGGAAATGAATCAATACATAGGATATAGCCTACATGGGATGTATCCTGTTTTCTAATGCCTCTCTAATTTGCTAGCTTTGTCATTTCTATATACTGTGTCAGGCGAGATGTAGTATCCAGTAATGATGGATGGCAACCATTCCTCTCGTTAACAAACTGGTGGATAAATGGAAAAACAATTAGCATTACCAAGGTGGGGGGTGAGTTTGGAGGAGGGTGGGGGTCATGCCGTGGCTCTCTAATAGGAATAACAAAGCTAAAAGCCTCCAATTTTGCCAATGTTCAAGTTAGGGTCAATTGATAGCCACAGCATTTGTGCTAGGTGTCTTATATTACCGTGGTTCGGTTTTCATTGGAGTCTATTGAAAACCAGGTTCTTTACTGTAGAGATGCCAAAGGCTGTCTCTCTCATATAGTGTTTTTTGTTGAAAATGTGACTTTCTATTTGTGTCATTGACAGCTTCCTGTCACTGTCACTATAGGGGATGGCAGGAATGGGATGGGTAATTTGAGGGAGACTTGGACATAGAATTGAAAGGTAGGACGAGATCAGGATTGCTGTCAAGGTTTCTTTTGACATAGGGGTTACTTAAGTTTTGTGACTCCTTTAAAGAAAGCTATGTCTACTTCTGACCTCTCTCCCCAGATGGCATATGTCACAGTGTTTCATGACCGATGCAGTGTACAGTAAGGTGTATTTTAGGACATTATGCCAAATATCAGCATAAAATCCTTCTGAGCCACCAATTTGAAGTTCTCCTTTCCTGGGTCTGTCCTTTCAGTACGGATCTTTATGAGCATCAAATGTCAGAAATGCTTTCTTCACACAGTAGGTCCTGTATTTTCTGCATTAGGCACTTTCTAAGCCCAAAGTAGTATGTCCATAACTGGAAACATGACACAAAATTTTTATCCCAAAGAGGCATATGATTGTAGTTTTCATTGCACAATCCCATGTGCACTGGATTTTAATTCACACAATTTACATGCTTAAAACCTGTGAACCGCGCTCTCTCTCCCTCTGTCTCACTCACTGACACACACACACACACACACACACACACACACACACACACACACACACACACACACACACACACACACTTAAACTTACAAACACACCCATTCATACTGCTACAACAATTATAGGTAGTTTCCCTCTGTATAAGAGAGCTAGTGAGGTGTGCTTGTTCTATAATTACAACTCGCATTGTGTACATCCCACTGCAGTGTCCCAAACCACCATATCTGCCTCAGCCACTTTGTTCAATGGATGTCAGATCACACCGTGTGGTCTATGTTGAGAGACCATTATATTTAAAACACTGCAGGAACTTCTAAAACAACAGGGACACTCAGTTCCTTTTATAATTTCCCCTCTTCCTTCGTTTTTGACACTATCCTTCTTGTGATTTTGTCTTTTATGCATGGCGACACCTGCTCCTTTTGTTCTCTCTTTATTTCCTTTTTTTACTCCCTTAGTCTTTTTATATCTCCCCCTACCAATCTTTATGCCTCGCATGCTTTCACACTCCATTTTCCATGCTGGCTCTGGGTATCCCCACTGTGGAGAACTCTGCCTGTTTCATCTGGGTGTGGAAACTGTGTGCTAATATCGCCTGCTTATACCCATTGGGTGGGATAATGGCAGCCATCACTCACTGATGCAGCACAAAAAGTGACATTTCGCTCTCCTTATACTGACAAACAGCATATACCTCCCACTGCTCGGTCGCTCTCTCTTTTAGTTTCTTACATGTACTCCCTTTTGTCTATCTGAATCTGTCTCTCCCTTTGTCTATGTCTTTTTGTCATTTGTCTATCTATCTCCAAGTCTCCCTGTTATTCTATTTTCATCAACCAGTTCAAGCTGGTACAAGACAAAGGTCATCACCCTTGAAGGATGTTGCTGCAGAAATGGAAATTGCACTTGATTCTAAAAGCTTCACAACTGATCATTTTACTCATGCATAAATTATTCAGTTAAGTCCTAAACAGAGGGACACATTAAGAGTCACGGCTTCTATTACAACTCAATCATCCTACCGGGAATTCGTATTGCAGCTCAGTGAAGAGATTATTGGCAGGACAAATGACAGATATATGGCCAATATACCTACATGCCTTTGAATCCGGCAATTAGATCACTTTCTTTTCTCTGTGTACATTCCTAGAAACCAACATCTTAACACAAAACACATTTTATTTCATCAGAAAGTGAAATTTTCATTTGCAATTCAAATTCAAAGTCACCTTATGTTTTTTGGGGTTATATTTAAACCTGCATGAAATGATTTCTTGGTCACCTTCGGGCAGCGCAAACAATCTGTAAAAACAATACTGACATATTATGACCTTGTAAAGTTGATATGATGAACTTATTTACCAATCTACACATCCAGCAGATATCGAACAACATTAGCATTCAGTCGTCACTTTTAGCTCTGTTTTTGGTCTCCAACCAACACCTGAAATATCACTTTAGTGACTAAATGCTCTGTTATGTTCACCAGTCAGAGATGCTCACAAGTCTTTGAGCTAGAGTCCAAGTCAAGTCTCAAGTTTCATGTGGTTATAACGAATGTTATAATGTTGCATCACCAGCTGTGTTCAATCCAGACTGCTTATAAACTGCATAGCTATGAGGAATTCTGTAACTGTAACCTGTTTTTTACTTACAGAGCACAACCATGTAATGTGCAATGCAATAAATAACAGCTTAAATTCCTGAAAGTCAACACACCACCAGACTTTCAAACCAGTGTATGCTTAATGTTAATTAAATAAAACTGTAGGTAGGTCGTAGCTAAAGCAAGAAGCGAGCTAACTTTAGGTGGCCAATGCTGAGCTAAACATGTTGATTAACCTCAGGTTACTAACCTATTTAGCAATCAGCGTGTCTTTGTTTGGTTCCAGTTGTATGAAGTTTAAAGCCAAAGTTTATGATGACTGGCACAGCAGCTGCCACTGTTTGTTGTCCTCTCACGTGTGGCCGCGTGCGTGCAGCTGATCCTACCTGTTCCGTAGGCATGTTATAAGTAAGGGAGAGGAGCAAGCTCATCAGACGTTTCTTAAAAATAAACATTGTTCTCGAGTCCCACACCTCGAATCCGAGTTGAGTCTGACGTCTTTTGAGGACGAGTCTCAAGTCAAGTCTGAAGTCACTGTGTGTGCGACTAGAGTCGGACTCAAGTCCGAGTCTCAAATTCGAGTCCCCATCTCTGTCATCAGTTAGATGATGTTTAGTGCTGGGCAGACACTGTTTTTGGCTGAAAACATCTCCCGGCTTTGGTTAAAAAACTGTTGTTGAGGCTGGTCAAACAGTCAAGTTTTGAGTCACAACAAATGAATGAGATGAAAAACTCTGAAATACTCCGTCAAATTATAATTCCCTGTGGGTTTTTCACTACAAACAACACCTTTCACTTTACACATGGTCATTTCAGCCAGTGGTAATATCAAATTATTAAGGTTTACTGATTTCTTTTGAGTTCAAATTCACAGTGTTTTCTCTTCATGCATGAAGTGTTCTTTCCCATAGTTCTAGCATTGCACAGTCATAATAGTGCAGAGACAAGTTTTAACCATTCCATTTAAGATAACAAAAACTATAATAATCAGTTGTCGATGCTGCATGATTGATTGTCCTTAGAGGATACTTGAAAAGACTCAGGTACATATTGTTCCAATGCTAGTTGTCTTTTATTGTGGTTATTAACAGATGAATTAAAGCTGGGGTAGGCGAAGTTGGAGAAGTAGCAAGAGACAACTGGATTTTAAAGAATACAACCATAGAAAATCCCACCACATTTCCTCAAGCCTCCCTCCAACAGTCCTGCGACAGCCACAGTTACAGGATATTCTTTACTTTTGAGCCAGAGGATTTGATTTTTTTATTGATTGATGTCGGGATGTGAAAAGGATGTCAATAAAATTACAAAAAAATTGCCTGCTCCACCTTTAAAGCTATATTTGAGAAAGGCACGTGAGATTTCTATTACTACCATAAACCGCTTTTGAGATTTTTTAAAAAGCTCATTAATTAAAGTACTGATGCGAACACTTCAAGGGCAAAACAACAGCAGCAAAAAAGAGCAAATTGCAATCACTTTCCTCAAATCGGAGGCATTGTTAAGAGGTGTGAGTCTGCAAAAAAGATTTCTTTCCCTCAATTAGAATTGCAAAGGTATCTGGCACGTCTGTTTGTCTCATGCAGGAATGAACTGCAGAGGATTATTTGTGTAATTGCTTTGGCTGGGGTTGAAGCCCAGAGGTGAGCCCAGCAAAACACCAGAATGACCAGTCTGTTCACTCGCCTGAACTCAGAACAGAGGCCACGGAACTGTTCTTTATTTTGTGATGTAGTGATTTTGTGTATTTGTGTCCATACTGCACAACAATATACTCACAGGCCTTGTTTCTATTCTAAGTTTCTCTAAGAACAACAGCTCCTGTAAACGCTCAAGAATCTGAAAATAATGATCAATTTTAAGCACGTAGCAA
Organism: Lepomis macrochirus; assembly: GCA_024633595.2. Lineage (NCBI taxonomy): Eukaryota > Metazoa > Chordata > Actinopteri > Centrarchiformes > Centrarchidae > Lepomis > Lepomis macrochirus. Next base: position 17,372,352 of record JALXJV020000022.1, on the reverse strand, counting down.
TAACATAATGAAACATGATATAATGCACAAGCTTTTTCATTTCCCTGTTCTCTTTTCCCCTTCCTTCTTGTTAATCTGATGGAAAAACAGGGACTTGCTCAGCTAGCAGGGTGCACTATTATGGTTGAGAAGCCATTGGAAGCCTGCTTCTCCTCTACCAGCATGTACAGCATCCTGGGTGAAGGAGGAAAGCATATGAAAGTTTAGGTGGAACAATCTTTTATTTGTCACAGTGCACTACAGCATCATTCATGAGTTTTTCAGCTGCTAAAACAGCTATTGTGGCAAATAATATGCACAAAACAGTGTCATTTTCACCAAAGGTGGAACAAACACAAAGAGGTATTCACGTGATTGTCTCACAGAAAGTCTCCCCAAAATGTCATTTCCTACATTGGCAGCATGCACAGTAAAGCATAGCCCTTTCCCATTAACCCAAACAATCCTGGAACAGATTTGTCTGCCCTTTCAAAACGCTGTCTCCAGGGTAACTGAAGCAGTAATTCTTGCACCTGTTAAGCACTGAACAGGGAGAGCAGAGGATTCACCTGACTCCTCTTTTCATAGATTAATAACCTCCTGTGGTTCTCGACCTGCAGCATTTCAGTGTGTGGGTGTTGTGCGGTGTTGGTGTGGAATCTCGCTAAACTGCATTGTGATTGCTAAGCAATCAGCTGAAAATGATTGCTAATTTTAATGGGAGAGGTGATATTTTGCCGTTTTCATGCACACCTGTACCCATACAGACCCGCCTACACATGCAATTTCTTGCCTCCCCGTGGTGCAGACAAGAGTTCAATATATGTGGGACGAGCAGAAGATGGTTGTTGGGCACTCCAGAGGTTGCTAGAGGGGTTGCTGAGGTTCAGTGATCTGCATCCCAGAGATGGTGGCTGTTGTGTGGCTACAGTCAAGACAGCACCACCAGCTGCAGGGTCAGGGCACCAGGGACCACGGGTGCTCTCCCTTCAAATGTGACAAATACGATGTGACATGTCGGTGCACGCTCGAGAACATCGCCCTCTTTCCCTCATAGTGGTGCACTATTTTTCCCCCCTCTGTTTCTTTCTCTGGCACCCCCCCCCCCCACACACACACACACACACACACTCACAAAGGAACAGACACATAAATACAAAAAAACAACAAACAGTAGCTTTCTCTATTTCTCTCTCACAAAGCCAGACACAGAAACACAAAGACATTCAAACAGAGAAACAAGAAACGGAGTTACTCATTCTTGCATGAACACCAACACACACACACACACACACACACACACACACACACACATACACACACTCACATCACTCTACTCCCCCTGTGGCTGTCATCAAAAGCAGCCACTCTGCCCTACACTATGTAAAAGTAACAGCTTGCTTTTATTCTCCCTGGTCTTAGTCTTCGCTTTTCCTCCTCCTCTTTCACTCTTCCTCTCCTCTGTTGTGCATTCCATTCATTCCACGTCATCCCACCTTTCAAACACCTCTACTTCCACCCAACAGTTAAGTGCATTTGCAGACCCTCTCAGATAGGCTGTCATATATATTTCAAAGCAATTTCTAAGCACATTCAGACAGAATGAATGCACATTCGCCAAGAGGCTATGCAGGACGTACTTTCATGCTGTGGCTTTTTGGAGTCATTTTTCGTTCTTAAATAAGACATTTTTCAAATGTCATGCTTTCACACTCACTCTAGCGCGTTAATGTGTAGTTATGATTTTAACAGTGGATCAATAAAATATTTCATGTGTCTTTTATAGTCTTTAAGAAGATGTCTTGTATTAACAAAAAGTCAAAATGTATTCATTTACTGTATTTTAAAGCACACACACACACATGTACACACGTACATAATTTTAGAGGTTGCCCTCCAAACTTGTATGTATTAATAACTACAGTTTTTATATTGTAATTCACAGCTACCTATATTGATTATTATATTATATTATTTGCTGATTACTATTTTACAATTAGAATACATGACATTTGTAACAATTGTTAATACATAACACATTCCAGTTTAAAATAGCTATTATCAATATTATTTAAAAGATGGGGTGTCATGTTTGATGTGTGGGTGCCATTGTTTTCTAGGTTGATTAGTGGAAATGCTGATTCAACATACAGTATAGGCCTAAACACATATACACAAACAGATAAGTATATAGAACACGTCATATGAATAATGATGCATGAATGAAACACAAACAAAAATAATGCATACACACACAAATTACAACAGTCATCCCAATTTGTATTTCCTCCTTTGATTCAGTTATGGAAAGTGAAGTCATTTCACCTGCCCGTCTGCTTGTCCTCGCATCATCCACCGAGGATCTTAGAATGCTGGGAAGTGTTAATAATATTTAAAGTTAAACGCCATCTGTTCCCAGGGTCTAACGTGAATACCAATACGGCCGGCAAACGTTGCAATTAACGGAGCCAAGATGTCAGGAACACCAGAGAGGCAGGCTTTGAGCCTCCTGCTTGAGGAAAAAAGAGGCAGATGTGATGTGAGCAGAGATGACTTTTCCGTTCTCAGGGAAAAAAAACTCCTCTTGTCCCCCCGTTCCCTACCTCCATCTGCCCATATGTGATAGGATCCCCAGTATCATCTTTACTTAGAAGAATCTGCTTTGAAATATATCGGCTTTATAAATGCCTGTCTCCCTCCATTTGAATGTTTCATACACAGAGCAGAGACGCATCAGTCAGGTGAATGTGAGGCATGCTGTTTTTTTTCTGAAGTGAAAGCAAATTGCATTTGCCCTGCCATACACAGTTTGTCGCCGCAGGGATGTTCTGTGTTTAGTGTGGGTGTGTGTGTGTGTGTGTGTGTGTGTGTGTGTGTGTGTGTTTGCAATTGTGAATAAGAAGGGAATGCATTTAAATAGGTGTATAAAAAAAAATGTATGTACGACAGAGAGATTCAGAGGCATTCATACCATAGGTGTCATTTACACTAGGGACACTGGGGACATGTCCCTACTACTTTTTGAAATGGCTGATTTTGTCTCCACCACTTTTTTAAAGCAGAATTTGTTAAATGTCCTGAAATATAGCTTAAATAACAAGGGAAAATGCATTTAGAAAGGATTATTTGCACATTAAGAAAACATGCAATGCAATTAAAATAACAAAATATGTATAAACATATGTGCATTGCCCAAAAAAATTAACTTAAGATAAAGAAAAACAAGCTACTGATTATAAAATGACCCAAAAATGTGCATGCACTCAGTAACTTTAACAACGACACATTTTTTTTTTTTGGCCAACTTTTCCATTCTCTCCCTTTTAACATGACAAACGAGGATGGAGGACTAAATCATGCCTATATATGTGTTGCCTCAGCAGGGATGACATTACATGGGAAAAGCTAATCTACAGGAGAAACAGATCTGAAAGCACAACAGAATGCCTGAGAGCTGCACTGCTTTATATCCGTTAGATTCGATTTAGATATTTTGAAATTTCACATGCTAGCTGAATTCTGGATTTCCTTTTACATAAATAAAAACATTTCCACCATAAATTGGTGCAGAAACTTTCACCAGAATGCAGGGAATTACTTTTTTAGGTTTCCTGGGGGAGGTCCCCCCAGACCCCTCCACTCATGTATCTCGCCATTGAGGATATCTTAAAACACTGTTTTGTCTCGTTCTCATGAACCTAATATCACGTATCTTGATGTCCTGCAAGCTAAGCATACACTGCACATTACACTTAGACTAAGATTAATGAGGGTGAATTTGAAAATGTAATTCATGGGTGAAAATGTTTTTAGATCCTTATCTAAAAGTTTTCTGAAATCTCTTCTTCTACCTCTCCTTCTTTTGGTGTAATGGCAGTGAGGTAAACAAAAAATGGAGCAAGATAAAGAAAATTCAGCTACAGTATGTCACCTCTGAGTTTCTCTGTCATTATTTTGTGACTGCTCTTCATATCACACTTCCAAGGGCGACCCTAAACTCTTAGATTTATCCCCTGCACTGATGTCTTAAAATGTGTCTTAAGACACCATCTCTTTTTGTTTTGATAGTCATCATGAACATTTTTTGTATTAGTTCTCTGCGCAATATACATGTGTTTTTATAACTGTCTCCAAAAAGTCTCTTTCTATAATACACATTGATTTTCATGATCAAGTTTGTGATTGTCATCTCTCTGAAAAGATCTTTTGTCAACACTTTTTTATTAAATTGCTCTATATTTTAATGGGCTTGACTTTCTTTTCATGATTGTATGGCTTCAGGATTAATGCTACATGCTACAGGGCTAACAGTAAATTCAGCCTCAGTCAAATCACTGCTATATTGTGTAGTTGTCACATTTAATTTGTAGACACTTTAATCCATAGCAAGTTTCTTTTGGGGAGCAGCGTCTTGTGACACTTCGGCATGTTCAAAATCGATCATAGAGTGAGTTGGGTGTGATAAAACACTGGATTCTAAAGGACATCAGCGCTGTTCCCAAAAGTTTTATCACCTGACATGTACAGTATATTTTAGTGTTTTCATGGTGTTTCTCACATGAAGTTGGCTATACAGTAGGTACAAGCCTGCCATTGGCCGATTATTTCAATGGGAATTAATACTCCTCCCTTTCTGCTATCTTCCAACACTATTTTGCACGGGCACAATTGCTGTATCCTGGGCTTAGCGTTGCCCAAGATGATTGTAATTGGTGTAAAGAAATACAGCAATGGCACAGCACTAAAACGAAATGTGGAAATAGGTCTGTCAATTCAAGACTAGTGTTTTCAAAACGCTCAGCTTTCCTCACCCACCCACACAGACACTCTAAGACTAGTTAAAACATACATTTGAAAACACCTTTTTTCCCCCTGGACTTCTGTTCAACTTGCTTTTTAAAGTTTTTTTTTTTTAAACTCCACTATCCCTTCACACTCACCTTCTCTCTCTCTCTCTCTCTCTCCCTCTCTCTCCACTATCCCTAACACCACGTCCACAATAGAGTTGTGTGCAGAAGAGGCCCGCTTTTGTGTGCCCCACTGGGATCACTGGTGTCACTGTTCACACATTCAGGTTCATGTGACATTGACCTGTGAGTGACAGGAAAGCGCAATTCTTTGGAGGGTTAGGTGTTACCAAGGCTGCTGAAAGCACCACAAGTGAGGTCATAAAGTGAGGCGTGCAGCATTCAATGGATTTACTTTGATGATTCACACTGAAAAAGCCTAACAGCCCACAGTGACACATTAGCCTGTAATCTATTTAAGATTAAAGTCTGTCAGCCTTTTAAAGTTTCAAAGAGACATATACTGCTAACGAACTTAGAGAGAACAAATAAAAGTTTGTTGTCTGTAACAAACATAATCATAGAAACAAAGCAGACTACAGGGGAAAGCAGACTACAGTCTGGATACCCGAACTGCTATTGAAACTAACTGCTGTGTTTGGGGTATTTCTGACATTTGCAGTTTCATGACAGGATGATGATGATGACTTTCAGAGAAGCATTTGACAGAGATCAGTATTTCAGGGGCTATTTTATCCACGCTTTACCTTCATCTGATTCCCCATCAAAGGACTTTGCTGCTGTGTGCCTTTTATTAGCCTATTTGTTTATGTGTTGCATGTTCCAGCTCTCCCATGCAATGTCAACAAATTCTTATAATTACATCACCAAAGTGTTAGCACAGTAGAAGCGCATTTTTAGCTCTTGTTGTAAACGCACAGTTAAAGAAGAAAACATTATCAGTAAGTGTGTAGGGACCATAATCATATACAGTCATAACTGCTTCTCTATCATCCACCAAAAACAGCACACCCCCTACCTAGGTGCAGTGACAGCTTTGTATTGCATGAAGACAGTCCAGGTTGAGTGTAGATTACTTAATGGTACCCTGTGGATTTTTCATGTTGAAGAAACATGGCTTTATTTACATTCAAATGTTCTCACCATAATGCATTTTGTGTATACCTACCACCCAACAAGCACATCTTATGAAAAAAACATGTTTGTTGCAAAGCCTTTTTCAAACATTTATAAACTGTTCTTTTATGCGCTTGCTACCTTTTTAAATACCTCATCATCATGTCTCATTGCCACAAGTTGTCAGAAACTCCACCGGGTACCTTAAGGGGTTAAAAAGGTAATATTGATTGTTGAGTGTCTTGTTTATTCATTTAGTTGAGGGTCACAGGCTGGACCCTATTCCAGTATGCACTTGTAAGAATGTAATCAAACACATGTTGTTGGAATATGGCAGGAAAAAAACACCTGAACAACACTCACTTACACACTTGAAAATGTGTGAAAATGCAAGCTCCAGACAGATATACTGTACATTGCATTGAATTGAGGGTGACCATAACCACTGAGTCTCTGTGCTGGCAAAGAATTTATGTCAATGTCCAGCAGGCAAACAGGTTTTGGTGAGTATGAGGAGGATCTGTACATGCACCTTCATCAGTCAAGGTCACAACGGCAGACAATGCCTACACTTGACGTAGGAGGCAAAACAATGAAACTAAAATTGTGGTGAGGGTGAACTCATCAAAGGCTGAATATGAGTTGTGATCAGTTCAGAAAGTTGTTTATTTAAGTGAAAGCATATCAAAAGCAAATATTAGAGAAATATGAATATCATACTTTCTAGAAGATGTTCTTCTTTCCTTAGTTGTTTATTAGATTGTGAGATTCCTCCAGATTAGACGTTAAAACCAGTAAATGCTGTGTGCACCCACACAGGTGTTTCAAGTTATTCTGGCTGATTAGTTCTATCCTGAGGTTGATGTTGGGCACCGCCACACAGGGAATTACGAGCGGTCACCAAAGTCCTTGTACTAATAAAAACTGTAATGGTATACGTTGTTCAAGGCATAACAGCTGCAAGAAAACTAACAGGAGAGTCAGGGGGATGTCAAGCACAGCCTGTACACACCCACACAGTGCAGAGAAGAGGGATAATCAGGCACCTAAAAACACCTAAAAGCAGTTCAGTGTAATCTCAGATAACTGACTGTGTCAAAGAATATAGTTCTGCTTTGTCTTTGAGAAGGTGTGCCACTAATATACACTGTGGCTTTACTATGTTCAAGCAGCAGGTTAATAAGCTATAACACTTAAGTGACATGTATTCAGACCCCTCATAACACATCACTACAATATTCCAATAATATTCCTTTCGGGAGGACTACATCATGTTTATGGGTTTCTTCTGCTTTGATTGTATAGCTCTTCTGTAATATCCCTATAGGACATTAAAATGTATTAGATTACATTTTTATTTCTCGTTTAAAAGTCATAAAACACATAACATAGTAGGCAACTACACAATCAACATTCCTGATTCACTTTTGCATTGGATGGCATTAATCACAGTCAGATACCTAGTACACTTTGTGTGACTTTCACAACCTGACGAACTGTTAAACTCAACAAGCCCCTGGCCGCTCTCCCTACAGCCTAATGGCCTAGTCTAATGGTTGTTTGTCTTGTTTCATGGTAATTGGGGGGCAATAGGCTCTGCAGCAAAGTCTCCGCTATCCTTTCCTGCTGAGATTCTTCTGCTGGATCCCTCTGGGTCCTCTGCTTTGTAGGTATCGTTTTTTGCTCTAATTATAACGTTATTGCTGTTTTCCCTCACAGTGGACAATAGTTGCCAAGCCTGAAGGTGGCCCAGCAAATGAGCTGGAGATCAAACCAGGGACACCAAGATGATGAAGGCACAGTGTAGATGCAGAAAATAACACATATTGCTCATGGCATGTTGTGTTGTGGTCCCTTTTAGATGTTGTTGCTCATACTTCCCCCCCATTCCTTTCCTACCTGACAAACCACCTATTACCCACAATACATCATTAGCAGAGGAAAATGCAAATTAATCTTCACTGTGTAAGTCAATTTGGACCCGCGTGTGTCCTTGAAGCGCCTGTATGACACTGAGATATTAACTTGAACCGTGTGGTCACCGACACTCGTTGCCTGACAGAGCTACAGATATACACACTTGCACACACGTTTACACATGAACAGAATTCAAGAGATTGGCAAAATTAACGATATATTTTGTATTTCATGCATCATTCCTGCAACGTCTGTTTCTGCAATTCACCAAGACCAGCTCCCCTCTACACCGCACACTCACAGGAGAGAGATTGTGCAGTGCTGTTTGAACAATCATTTCTCAGTCCAGCTGAATTCATGCTGACGCTCCAGTTTGCTCAGTTTGCTTTCTGAAAACTCCCCTCTTCCTCTTTTTAATCCTCTGAGGGGAAGCAGAGAGAGGTAGAGAGAAAGAGAGAGAGACAAGCATTGAATGCTGACAGGGACATAACTTGCCTTCCCTGCATACCTTGTTTACAGTCTCCCTCCCTGCTGCTATACCCTCCTCTCTCAATGGAGCTATAAAAAACAAATAGGGGCTTTTAGAGAAATTGCCTGTGCACTGAAGATTAATAACAGTTGCACCAGTTCACCCAAGAAAGTCTCCAGAGGCAAAAACGATATTGGAAGATTAAAAGTGCCACATCTCTAAATTGGAATGATTCAGAGCTCAGGCCACTCTCTAACCAGCATATTGAGAGTCAAGGCCTTGGTATTTCTGCCACATAAAGAGCATCATTAAGTATTTACTTCTGGATGAGGATCCAATGCATGAGTATAATGATGAGCTGAGGGTGTGATCGATCCTCTGTGTCTAAAATGGAAGTGTGGTGGCTCGGGAGCTGCCACAGAAGCACAGAGATCATCCTGTGTGAGGTTAGGTCATCTTTTCACTGTTTGTAGCCCATTAGCTAAACTAGCCTAATTTGAGGAAGTACAAGGAGGGCACCAATTTGACCCATTACTATCAAACAAAATAGTGAGTTGCAGTACAAATCTTTTGGCCTACTATCAGATCTTCATTAGGGGAGACTAGGGATGGTTGTAACACGGGTAAGTTGCAGCACGTCCGATTTCTCAGATCAGGCACAAGTTATGAATCCCCTGATTCACTTTGTACATGCCCAGTTTAGTCTTTATAACACATGGGGGGGAAATTAGCCATATGTGGCATGCACAGCCATAGAAGGAAAAAAATATTTTTAGGTAAGAAAGTATTTTTTAAAACTCCTTTATAATAGTAATAGCATTGCCTGCGTTGTATTATCAAGCTAAAATTATGTTTATTGTGTATATGTAGATAATATCGATTGTTTGTGCTAAAGTAAGCTAGTTAATGTCTACAAGAGTCTGGGTTAGTTGTAACAACAAATATTTAGCTGTATTTATGTTTTCTTTGAAATGCAGTATGTATTGGGCGCACAGTAAAATTTAATTGTTTTATTATTATTTTGAAATGTTAGTGTAAGACCTGTCGGCTTCTCTGTGGGCCCATGACGCCTGCACTCCAGGAGTGCCATATGTCTGTCACCACTGTGAGAGTGCAAGACAAACAAGCACAAAACACAAACACTCACACAAACCCACACACTGATATTTATTTGGTGACCATTTGCACATTTTGTCAAATTATTAATTAATTATTATGTTCACAACTATGTCACTTTTATGACTGATAGTAAAATAGATATGTTGCCTACACCGACCAATTATGACCAATTATTACCAACACCAATTATGTATAAAAAAACCTGTTGAATATAAACTTTCGATGTTTTGTTTTTCTCATATTCTTACTACATGTTTTTCTCATATTCTTATTACATAATGTTACACGTTTTACTCCTTTTATTTGAGACTAAACCATGCATTTTCTGTCTGTGTTGCAGAGATAACAGCTACACTCATTTAATAGCAGACACATGAAACTAGTTCTTACCACATTTTGAACGCACTGGCTCAAGAGCTCCGAGATGCAGACAGAAATGCCAAAAATGTTACAACCATCCCTGGTCTCCCCTATAGCTGCACACCTTTGCAAACAAAGAAATTATAGTTTTATTCACTCCTCTTACCCATAGACTGTATATAAGAAAGCTCTTACCTCATAATAATTAAAAAAGATTGGGTAGCAGGATTTAGATATAATAAATCATCAGAAGCGTTGAATCTCTAAAAAAATACTAATGAAATAATCACTATATTAATATTTCTGTTTCTAATACTTGATGTATATGACACATTTTAATAAAAAGTAAATGAAATAAAAAGAACAATGCTTATTAAATGCTTACTAATGCATCACGACACTTTGCTCTGCATATTTTCAGCAGTGCCCCAGGATTTTTGTGGGAACAAGGAAACACACGTCTCCACAGCAACCAGACCAAAGCGTCTCTGAAGTTGCACAGCAACCACTACAAAAACAATCGGGCGTCACGTTTTGAGAGCCACACAAATATCAGTTAGTTATTAAACATTGCCTTTCATTTCTTCTTATTTTACAAGACGACATCAGTAGATATGTTGAGGAACAGGACGGAGCTGAAAACACAAGGCTTCACCGTGAAGGCCACTATGAAGAATTCCGTGGTGAGTGAAGTTATTTGACGTCGTTAACCGTAGCAAGCTAACGTTCGGTCAGCAAGGGGTTTGTAGCCGTTGGGTTAGCTTTAGCAGTGTATGTAGCCTGTTTGCATAGAATGTGTTATAGGGAAGGTGACGAAAATGTGATATTTCATTTCACATTCAGTTTATCACAGGGGACCTGCATCATTTCTGTTAGTGAGAGCTCAAGCTGTCTTAAATCTACACAGAGGTTTGGCTTGACACATGGCTTTGCCTTTGAATGTTTGCAACATCTCAGACAAGAGTCATACATTAGTGTCAGAGAGAGAGAGGGGCTGAGTTGTGCTTCATGTGGTGGGTTACATGAACGATGACAGTCTGGACTCCCACATGCCCTCAGTGTGACACAACTTCTAGGTAACAATTGATGAAAAAAGGGGTGGTGGTGGGGGCAGCCTCTTTCTTGATTATCCTCTTCTTTCCCTCTATTGTTCATCTATTGTTAGCAGAACCTATCATCTGTTTACCTTTAGTGCAGAGCAGAATCTCTCCACACTAAATAGCCCAGAGAGACGGGGTAGTGGTGAAAAAGGGCAAAACGAGAATGGCTGAATGTTTTCTCTCCAACCATTATTTTGCTGTTCCTATATTCTGTGTGCAAGTGTGCGAGTGTGGCGAGTGTGTGTAACTCTTTTGGTCAGACAGACTTGGGTGGGTTACACACAAGTATGGGCATTTGAGAACTCTAAAATGATCCAATAACTTTTATGGGCTAAAATGACACATTTAGAACCCATTTCAAAGCTATTATGCAATGATTAGACACTAGGAAATTTAGAAGCCATATGCTAAGAAAAATGCAAATGTCTTTTTTTATGACATCTTGGAGATACCACATTAACATCAAAGACTCATATTTTGTAGACTAACATACTTGTCAAATAGAGTTGTCTATTTGTGTGCCTAGCCACCAAAGCTTTTTCCGTGTTCTAAGAAAGCTATTGTGCACTTATTTTTGTACTGGTGCTCCTTTTCCTGGACCTTGATTTCCTTGCAGAGCAGTCCCCATCATGAACCCACAGTATAGTTAAACTGTGTTCAAGGAGTTGTCGGGTCTTCCTCTCCCCTCATTTACTGCAAATAAAGATGGATCAGGAAAGTGTAATAGGTTTGTATAGCAGAGGGCATTAGTCTTTATTAATGACGAAATGTATTGGCTGGTCAGTAAAATGGACAAAAATAGATTATTATTAGTAATCTGGACTAGTTGTATCTGGGGTATGTCTTCTGTACCTGTAAATTTATTAGATGAGTATAAGTTAAACCATGTGCTCATGGTTAAGTGTACTTGTAGAATTGTGGAGTGGACTAAAGTTGCATCAGAGCCCTACTGATAAATCGGCATGACGATGATTATCGGGGCCGATAAGAGTGAATTTCAGATACACTTCAGTATCAGTAGGTCAGACAGTATCAGTGTTTATAACACCAGAGTGTTTGGAAACCACAAATCCACAGCAATCAGCTGACATAATCAGCTTTACTTTTGTTCAAAGTAGCGCTGGGCGGTATATTGGTAGAAATTAAATACCAATATAATTTCAAAAGAGATATGAAATCAGACAATACTGTTTAAACTGATATAGTTTGATGCTGAATTACTTAATGTTTCGATAAAGTCCTGCCAGAGTTTGCTCCTCTCTCTCTCTCCCTCACCGTGCAGCCCCACCCCTCCCTCTGCGTCTGCATGCGCCCTTCTACTTACAAAGGCTACGTTCAGACTGCAGGCCTTAATGCTCAATTCCAATTTTTCCCCAGATCCAATTTTGTTTTCTGTTTCATTACGGTTTCTGTCGCTGTACAATGTTTTGTCCCACAACTCACTTCCTCCCTCTCCCCCACTGTGTCCGCTCGGACAAGAAGCATGCACGTAACTCAGAAGAGAGCTTTCGGTCAGGTGGATTTCAGCTATAAGAAAGGAAATTTGTGAGTAGATGATAGCAAGGTAGAGGAGGAAGAGAGCCACATGTTTAATAATGTCTTTTTGTGGAGCTTTTTTGTTCACCATGGCTCCGTCTACAGCAGAACAGCTGCTGTAGAGTGACGTCAAAGTCACATCAAATGCGACCTGAGTGTCCAGACTGAGGTCGCATTTAAAAAGATCCGATCTGTATGGGATTTGGACCACATATGGAAGTGACCCAATTCCAAACTGGAAAAGATCAGATTCCATGTGACTTGGCCTGTTCACACTGCCATAAAAAGACCAGATCTGAGTCACATATGGGCAAAAAATTGGATTTGGGTCACATTGGCCTGCAGTCTGAACGTAGCCAAAGTCTGCTGTGAACGGAATCACGGGAGGAAGATGTAGTTTGTACGATGCTTTGGCAATATTGTTGTTACACATTCATGCCAATAAAGCTAATTTGAATTGAGTCCAGAAGACAAGTTCTGTTTTTTTCTGTTACAGTCCAGCCTACTACTGATGGAGAAAGTCAGTGGACATACATGGAGAGAGAGAGGGTAATGTTAAAACGTTTAAACTTAAATCCAGATACAGCTGTTTGTGCGTCGCTGGTGTGTGTGTCGCATTGAACATTACGACACGGCAGTTGTGTGGGCGTTGCTATGACGACCAGCTACATTGAGGGGTACTATCTCTGGGTACTATCTGCAATGAAAAACGCAGCATGGCCAAACCCAGTCGAGTCGAGTCGAGCTGGTACTGGTAATAGAAAAACGGCATAAGAAGCGGGGTTTATTTCAATATTTTCATTATGTCATGTTATCTTCACTACACATAACAAATGTCAGGGATGTGTTTCTGTAAAGAAGGAAAAAAATATTGGCCGTTACATTGGAATACCGGATTTTATAATCCTCAAATATCAAAACCGGTATCTGTCTATAAAATCCCATATTGGTCGGGCTCTAATTTGCATGACCAGTTAAATAGTAAAAATAAATCTAGTAAAAAACAGGATAATGTATAAAGCTGGATTTTCCCTCAGCTGATGTTGAAAGATGTGTGTGTAGCCTCCAAATCTGCTCTGGCAGATGTGGTAGATCATAGAGCAGATATGCCATTGCTGCATTCCATTTACATTGAAAGTCAGAGGTCAGAGCTGGGAATGACTTCCCACCCGAGTTGACGGTGTCTCAGTTAACAAGTCGGAAAACCATGCTTGGCCAGCCATTGTTTACAACTAGCCAGGTTAGCTATTGTAATGGTGTCTGAAAACCCCCCTCACATTGTGCGGAATTTACTTATACTAAAAACACTGTGGCAACAAATCCACAGTCAGCAGATGGACAGCACTTTGTGTATGAAAATGTCTATGTGACAGTAGTACACAGAAGTGCTAATAAACAGTATAAACTACAGCTTTCACTAACTGTTGATGCTCAGACCAGATCTTGGATCACAAACTCAAGGTAGTGCGGTTCTCCTGACTTTCCAAGTTGGAAATCCGACTTTGGTGTGTTTCCTTTCAAATTTCCGACTTTGAACTCAGAAATTCCGACTTCCCACGTTAAATGGAACATACCATATAAGCTGCTGAAGAGAACAAGCCTCTCAGCAGCACATTTACACAGGCATCATTTCTTAGCTTTGCCGTGCTTGTGTGAGGTATGTAAAAGTAAAATGTGCCGTCACGCTGTTTTAACACTGAAACCTGTTAATTATAGTCCTTCTTTCAACCGATGATTCTGTACTGTACAAGTTTGACTCATTCAAAAAGTTCAGTTGAAGTTGTTCACCTTTTGCCATCAGAAAGACGACATCGCTTCAGTTTGTGTGAGGAGGAGAGTCATGTTGTTCACTCTGTTTTAGGGGTTTGCTGTATCACATATAAGGAGCACAGTCTGAGATGTGTCACGTATTACTTCTTGCTTTTAATTCTCACTTGGCACTTTTACACAGAGGCAGTAGCGGCTGGTGAGCAACAAAGCATGTCACAGTCATATTGCTTAAATTGAGGCATTCTTTTACTCTCACTTGCCTGATCTCTCAGGCAATTATCTCCAACCTATTTTTGTTGTTAACGGCAAGCTCTTTATTAGAATCTCTTCCTTTAAGGGTGAAAATAAAGACAGGTGGTTTACCGTATAATTCTTTTTACATTTTTCAAAATAATTCCTACATGCAAACTTGGCAACATGTCACTATCCGGGATATGGTAAAAGCATCTACTTATTCAGGAAGTTCCAAGAATACCTTATATTTTGATATCTGTGTTTTGTTTTGATGTTGTCTATGTTGACAGTTTTGACTTGGTTCATGGTGAAACGAGAGCACTGCACCTGAAGTTGAAGCATCTATGGTCAGCAATAATTTAATGAATGAATTTAAGGAAAGTGTCAGTTTAATATTTTCTGTCAGCAATCCCCCCCCGGCTCTTACTTCCATATCTTTTCTACTTCTAACATGTTGCCTGCCCAGTCTTGGGTACTTTGACGCAAACAATTTAACTAGGTCCTCCACTCTGAGCCAGTAAGTTTTTTGCAGACAGCTATTGCCTTATTACGTTCACACTGCACTTTAAAGAATCAGGGCTATGTGATAAATAGAAGTGGAAGAAGTTCTGATGACAACAGTAAATCTCCTTTTTTTGCTGTGGCAGGGACTGCCTTGAGATGCAAAAGAGGCAGTCAGAGCTATCATTGACTTCCTCCCCCCTTTTTTGAAGGTCATAAACAAATCTCCTGTCAAGAGCCTTCACAAGGAAGGCTCCTGCAAAGCCCTTTATTATTCACAATCTCCCCAGAGGATCTGCTATGTCTGAAACATGAATGATACTCCCACACTGCAATACCACTGGCTAAATCCTCAACAAAAACCATTACATTTTTCAGAGGCTTGCTTGTGTCTGGTGCCTTCTGTTTTTTTTCCTCCCCCGTGGTCACTGACATATCGCTCCAGAGAGGGCAGCTTTGCGGAGAGCTGTGATTTGTAGGTAACGACAAGGCCATTTCAAGCCTTGAAAGGGTATGGGGACTTGAAGCATAGGCTTATTATGCTTTAAAGTATTTGTGGTCATAGAAATTGAATCAATAGCACAGGCCCCTGAAACTCTCTCCCTTTTTTTGTAATGATTCATCCCCTAGCATTTAAAGAGAAAAAAAGATGCACTTTACATTCTGGTGGGAGGTTGTCACCTTGTGTTTCAGACGGGGGGGGTGGCGACAATGCTGTTATTTTCTGTGTCAGAGGCTTATTCCAGCTTGGTGACAAAAAACAAGGGTTTGGAGAGCGACATAGCAAACACCTGCATAGTTTGGTGACACGAATGGACAAGAATACACATAGTGTATACCACAGCTGACACAGATAAAGGAAAAAAAGATAATGATTTTCTTATCTTATGTGGTATGTGTGCTTGATATGGATGAAGTTGTTTTTCATGGTATAATCTTATGGAAGTATTTGATTTTGGCTAGTCTGGCAAATGAAATACCTGAAAAATCAAGATACTTCACAAACTACTTCATACTTTAGAAATCTTAAAAATCGGGCTGGAGCCTATCCCAGCTGACATTGGGTGAAAGGCGGGGTACACCCTGGATAGGTCGCCAGTCCATCGCAGGGCCACACATAGACAGACAACTACTCACACTCACGTTCACACCTAAGGACAATTTAGAGACGGCAATTGGATGGTGGGAGGAAGCTGGAGCACCCACGTGGACACGGACAGAACAAGCAAACTCCACATAGAAAGTCTGGGGCAACCACGGTGTGATCCCATGACCTTTTTTCTGTGAAGCGACAGTGCTTACCACTGCACCACCGTGACGCCCAGGTGTGGAACCAGGCTAGCTTATTTCATCTCTCTGTGTAAACACCTACTTAAAAGTAAAGACATTTGGTCAATATATAATTATTGAGCACACTTAGAATCAATCATGTAGGTACAATTGATTTGTAGACTCTTGAAGATGTGGAATATGTGACCTTAGATCACCATCATGCCCTGTAATCGATTTATGTTGTCTGTAATTTGTTGGATGTTTGCCACAACACATCCTGTAATGTTTTGTCTTATTGTGTGTGCTTTAACAAAGGCCATCTCTGATGATATTTTCAAGGTCTTATGTTCTAGTTCCCATGAAAAGCAGAGTGCTTTTGGTGTCATGAAGCCTGTTAACTCAGGATATGCTCCTCTATGAAAAGGCAAGAAAGAAAGGACGAAAGTTAAAGTCTAAATGTCTCTACACTCTCCTGTGTCCTTCGCTGCACCACAACATGTTGAGAACATAGACGTGATCCTCTTTGAGACTGTGCATTGAACAGCTAATCCGAGAGGACGAATCGATACAAACTACACCTGATCTCAACCTCAACTTTTGTGTGGCATGGGTCTGCAGATTGCTGAGCCGATAGACTGCTTTTATAATAAGCACACCTCATTTACTGTTTGCTTGGCCTCTGGGATGAGAATTGAGCAGGCCAACACTGTCCCCATGCCCCCCCCCCCCCAGCCCCACCGTCATCCCTGGCTCACCCCAGTAACCCCAGGGGACAGATGGTGACTCCATCCTAGCAAACGTGACCTCCATATCTTATTCAATTACTCCCCCACAGCATTATCATTATATACCTGAGCAGATGTCTCAGCTCCCTATGCTGCCTCCTTCTCGTTTTTTGCCCTTCTTTCTCTCTCTTTTTTCTCTGCAGAACCTTCATGCAACCAGACAGGTCCCTGAAGAATGTTTTACACTGAGAAACAATGGGTTACTAAACAGTTGCTGTACAGTGTAATAAAACCTGAACCAAATCAGCATTATAGTAATAATAAATAATTATAATGATAACACAATAATTCAGTGGAACAGAACGTAGATGCACTTTAATGGTGAATTGATTTGTATTCTAGTAATTTTGCCTTTAGTAGATAGAACCATGTTTTAAGATTCTGTCAGAGATGTGTTGATTCACATTTTAGGTATTTGGCTTTAACGCAATAAAATCTTAATAAAATAAGTCATCAGATCAAATTAAACAAGTGACAGTTTAGAAGTGATCCTTGATTAGGGTTTAAATTAGTCTAGAATCTCACTTTAAATTGCAATATAAACGTAGTTAAGACGCTGTCTTAAATTTAATTTGGTTCAGAATTAATAAAGATTTAAAAAGTTTGTCTAATAGTCTGATGTGTATCAGTTACAGCTTGATTTGAAATGATTAAATCTTCTCTTCTTTCTACTGAAACACCACGGGGTGGAGAAATCATAACAAATAGAACATGAACACAGCAAGGATAAAAACGGCTGCATGTTTGAGACAGAAATAAGCTTGTCCTTAGTTATATTGATAGCAGGCAGTTGTTGACCAAGATTGAATCCTTGAAAGCTTTTATGGAGATGAATGTGCCTATTTATTATTTTCACTCATAGTCAAAAAACATTCTTCCCCATCACTCCAAACACATTTATCTGACACAGGAACTCATAATGTGCCCAGCGTGATACATAAATTGGCCATGAAGCTGGTTGAGGTATTTCATGTCTGTGTTGTGTGTGATGTGTGCCTATGCAACAAAAGGCAAATTGAGCTTGTTTCTATTGGATGCCATGCTGTAGATTCTCTCACTGTCTGTCTGCTTGCCTGCCTCACGTGAACTGCCTCATGAAAGTGTCTTCCCAACCAGTGGTGCTTGTGGACACACAAACCCTCACACACTGAAACAGAATTTTTTTGCACCCATCTTTTCTCTACTCTGCTTTTGCACGCTCATGTTATCAGCACCAGAGGCCTGTAGTCCATCCTGGTAAGCAGCTGTGTTATTTCAGGAAGAATTGAGTCATGGTAAAACAGGTTAAATTGGCAAAGGGCTCTGGAGGCCCGCTGGCGTTTCCATTACTATTGATCAACCACAGAGCCCAAAGGCCTTGAGCATTGGCTGACTTAGAGATCTTATAGTTTCCCCCATAACTTTTGACTGTGTTGACTGTGGCTGCCTTGCTCCTCGCTTTAAAAGCAGTGAAAAAAGAGACTAAATAGAAGCACATTCTTAACATTGTTTATATATTTTTATCCGTAAAATGCCATTTCTTTTGAGAATTTGCTTTGATCCACTAGAATCTGAAATTTGATCCATTTAAAATTAGGGATGTCCAGATCCGATCACGAGATCGGAAATCGGGCCCAATCACGTTGTTTCAGACTCGATCGGAATCAGACGTTACCTCCCGATCAGGACTCAGATATAAATGTATATGTATATATAGATGGGCTTTGCAAACACTGTGGCACTTTTATTTTTGTATTTGTTTACATGCCTGCCGGGTATTTTAAGTTGAGGCGCTATTTGTTTTTATCTTAGACTTTTCTTATATTTACTACATTACAACATTACTACACTACCTAAATTCAGTATATTTACATATACTGAATTTATATTAATTATTACTTGATTGTTCAAGCTACCTCACAGAATTGCTCTATTTGTTAACACAGTTGTTGAATGTTAAAATAAGGTGAATTAAATAAAAAATAAGGAACATCCTGGACCTTTTTTTTCGCTCTTCTTTATTCTTTTTTTTAAGTATTATAGAAGAATCGGATCGGGACTTTGTATCGGTAGATACTCAAAGTCAAATGATTCGGACTCGGACTCGAGGGCAAAAAAAACCTGATTTAAAATCTACATTTCAAACCAGCCAGAGCTCTATGCTAACTTTTTCCCCCTAAGGAGTGAGTACATGTGCATATTACACACAAATGTATACTGTGTGTGTATTGTCCTTCTCATACAGTGTAGTTATGATGTGAAGACCAGTAGAAAACTATGGAGGCGAAGTCCCTAGTATCTGGACATTATGGACCTTTAAATATTGTTTTTTTTTTAAGTTTTTAAAACATTAAATTCAAATACAGCTTTTAAAACATGGACACAGCTTTTTAAAACTATGATCACTCATCACAGCGATGAGTAAAAACACTCACCAATGGAAACTATACTGACTTTGGCACATTGTGGCATGTGGCATGTTGGAATAGTTTTTGAACCAGGAATTTGAACCAGCACTGATCACACAAGCCATGCCACGCTTTATTCAAACAAGATTACTGAACACTATAACAATTACTTTAGTAAAACAGATGTATAATAGAACAAAGGGAATGTGTGGCTCTCAGGAGGAGGCTAGCTACAAGTAACACATATTGGCACCATGGCATCCTGGCTAAACCTACATCTGTCCACTGCAGAGGCACTATCCACAACCTGGAGGAGGAACTAGTTGAACTAGAAAATTTGCACTTCCTGCGGAAGGTGTGTGAGAATGCTGAAGCTGAAATGTACTTGCAAAAAACTGGAGAAAAATGCAGAAGACCTTAATTCAAATTCAAAAAAAGTTGCAAAATATTGCTCAAGAAGCTGAAATGCACTGCAAAAACACAGCAAAAATGCAAAAAAGCTGAATTCAAATGCATAAGAAGCTGAAATGCACAAAAAGCAGCAAAATATTGTAGAAAACTCAAGAGTTTGAATTCAAATACTTGAAGAAGTTGAAATGTGTAAAAAAGTGCTAAACATTGCAAAAAATGAAAAAGAGCTTAACTGAAATGCTCAAAGAAGCTGAAATGCATAAAAAACATCGCAGAAGTGATTAATTCAAATGTCTTAAAAGTGTTGAAGCTCAATTGGACTGCATTGAACTGCTTAAGTAATGAAAAAAGTATAAAAGATATGAAAAAGTTGATTACAACTTTAATAGCTTAAATATTTCTGAACCTTTTATAGTTGAAATGACAAAAATAGCTTAAAGTATGCAGAAGTAGTAGGCTTTGACAGCTGAAGGAGCTTAAAGACGATTTGAAGAATTCTCCATTGACTTAACATTGTAATAAAAACCTTAATATTTTAAAAAGTATAAAAGTTACAAGAAAACCTTCAGCATTCACACCAATTAGTGTATTAGTATAAGATTATAAGATTTAGTCTATAAAATTTCAATGAACTGTGAAACATGTTCACATCACAATTTTCACACAGTGACGTCTTCAAAATGACTCTTTTGTCCAACTAACAGTCCAAAACCCAAAGACTCTACATTTACTATCACGAATGACACAAAAATAGCAGCAATTCCACAATTTTAAGAAGACAAAACCAGGAAATTTTTCACATTTTTTCTTTAAAAATTGACTGAAGCGATTAGTCGCTTTCAAAATAGTTGTCGATTAATTTTCTTTCGACTGACTAATCAATTAATCGAATTATTGTTGCAGCTCTACAAAACAACGAGTTTAACATTTCAAAAGTTTGACTGTGTTTGTCATTTTTTCCTGGTTCTGTCAATCTAGGGGAGCAAGTGCGAGTGAAATACTCGCACTGCGGAGCCCCGATTTTAACCACAGATGAATTTGGCAGAACTTGCAAGAAGTACTTTCTGTGCCCCATGCTCCTCTCACCAGCTACCAGCTGATAGATTAGGTCATAATTGATGGCATGCTATCTGAAGTGCATGACTGCTGAAATGACTGTGACCTTTTCCGTGGTTGAGGAAAACACCATCTAGAAACTTTGGTCAGATATGAAGAAGTACTTCCACAGCATTCTAACATGACCTTATAGGAAGTGCTCGGCTGATTATGTCTGTTATGTTTGCTTTCCTCAGACCCTGGTTGACAATTACACTGGCCTCTGTGTTTGTTATGTTCTCCTTCAAGCCCTTGTAGCTTGCATTCTAATTAGATGGCTTTTAATGGAAAATGTTTATTGCTCCTTGCAGGGCCTCTATTTTCTGCTCTAGAGTTAATTAGCTGTATGTCATGTGACAACCAATGCAGAGGGCATCTAGACCAATGCGTCTTCAATGAGCAGTGTCCTACTTGTATCAAAAGCATGGGATCGGCTGAATTGTGCACTTTTTTCGTCTTCACTGATGAATGTGAGGACAGTTTGATGTTGCTATTTAACATAAACCACACATACACACACAAACACAGTGTCTATTACACACTAAGCTTTCTGTAAATGATTAGGAATTACCATAAAATCAATTAATATGTTGTCAGCTAATGTTGTGTTATCCAGCTTTGACAGGGTGGGTGACATTAAGACTGTAAAGTGATGACTTTATGTAACGCTAATCAGCTGGTTTTTCTAACTTTCAAGCTTACGGTCTCTTAATTTCATTGGTCACCTGTATCATGCAAAATTGTTTCACAGAAACAGAAATACAGGATAAAAGTATTATCTTGACATGGATAAACATTGTTGTTTGTTAATTTTAAAGTTGAATTATTGTGGTAGAAAAACACATTTTAATTAATTGCATTCTTTAGGTTTATCACATGGCTTTACTGTCACAGTTCGCCTCTCAGTTCCCGAAGCCCTTAGCCCTCTGCATTATTCTCTCTATCTGTCCCTGTCTCTAGCCCGAAATCCCCAGGCCTGCCATCCTCAAGCTGTCCACCAGCTCACCCTCAGATTTTTCCTCTCTTCCCACTTCTCTCATCAGCCCTGCAGTTACCTGGCCTACTCCGCCCACTCCTCACCTGCAAATCACTCCCTCGCCAACTACTCACCATATATCCCATTTCATGTTCTTTGTTCCATACCAGATAGTTGTGTTGTGTTGTTGTGCTTGCGCGCATACCTTAGTGTCCTAAACTGCCTGCGTTACCTTGATTTGGTCTTTGACTGTTGCTAACTTTGATTGGTGCTGGACCGTATTTCAAGTAATCAAGCAGAGTTTTAAGCGATAATTTAAACTTTAAATGGTAATCATAACTGTCTGGAATTTTACCGTGGTTTATCTTTCATCCATAATGACTTCTTGTGTTCTTTGTTGAGGTGATTTGTATTTTGGCATAGTTTTTTAAAACTTGTTCATCTTGACAAACAATTTATAACCCAATATTAGTGCTTATGGGCAGACATCTTGTATAATTGCTCTTGGTTTTTAATTGTAATTCAGTTACTTCCAAGTCAAGTCAGTTGTCATCAAGTGTTCATATTATGTTGTGTCTGTGTCCTTACGTAAATGTACTTATTACAAGTGATGCATTATGTGCTTATGTCCATACAAAAGTCTGCTAAACCTAAATAAGGCTATGCTTAAGTGTTTTAAACTGACAGGACATTAGCCATTTATTCATCCATCCTCCATCATTATCACCCATCAAACTGACTTGTCCTTGCTAGAGGAGAATAGGTCCCTTAGTGTTCTACTTAAGCATGCATGTAGAACACTTACTACAGGGTCATATGTTGCAGCTCACATACTGCCTGCATCAACATAATAGGAACTAGTAGCAGAAAATCAATGTGTCTGACAAACAGTGTTATTCCATTGCTATAATGCCAAATGGTTGCCTTTGTTTTCTCTACCCCCCACTTTGAAAATCTTTTAAAATCACCACTGATGCAATAACATCGGCCTGACCTTTTGATTTTTGCTGACCAGCGCAGAGACCAAAATGGCCTACATGTCTGTAATCCCCCAAGGACAGTGACAAAATCTACCATGCATTAGTGATACATAGCAAATGTTGCCGTGTAATAAATGTTAGAAAAAAGCATATAGCAACACAAAAAATGTTTCTGTCAGAAAACATATTAGGGTTATAGTTGTTCTAAAGAGAAGAGGGATGGGAGGGCAGAGCAAAAGTGCAACAGTGCCACCATCTTACACACGGAATGCAGTTAGAGACGGCAGCAAACTTCATATATGGTGCTCCAGGGCTGTGGTGTTCTTTACCCAGTGCCAAGAAAGTAAACCTACAACCCTTTGAGATTTGAAGTAGTGTGTACCTTCCCTTCAGAATTCTACTGAGGATTACTCTGCTATTTAGCTCATGCCTCGCATCCAGCTGAGTCAAAGTGCTCCCAGTTGAAGGTACGCTGCAGGCAACAGCGCTGCCGCAGCAAGCTGGAGAAGGCTAGGAAGGGGAAGGGCTGGAAGGCAGAAGTACTGTGACAATGTCAGAAATGATCCACATCACAGCCCGGCACCCCCCTGCTCCAGCCACCTCTGCTCATTACCCTTGCAGTCCGGAAACACCGAGCAAATTCTACTAACAAGTGTTTGACCAACACGTGACTCTCATGACTCTCTCTCTCTCTCTTTTCTACTTTTTTCGCTGTCTTTTCCTCTGTCTCCCTCCCTTCCACTCCCTTAAGACAGAGGAGAACAAAGGGAGAGAAAGAAGAAAAGCAATATAACCTCTTGGCCCTTATCTGCGGAGCACAGCAGAGCATGTCTGGCCTCAGACACGGCTTTGCCTGTCCTTTGAAGGCCTTCATCTCCCTTTTGATTTCAGCCAAATGGTTAGCTCAGTGGCCTACGCTTAACTTTCCATCTGTCACTCTGACACCCATCTTTTTAGTGTTGGTGAATCTATCTGACTTTGTTTGGACTGTCTGTCTGGCTGTCTAAATAAGATTGTGACATGGATGCTGATGTGCTAACATTTGCGACTAAGACCTTTAGTTGAGACAGATAAGATAAAACTCCCCAATTTGTTAAGGTTGTACTGTCTTGGCTGTGTTTTATTAATATTTTAGGCATTTAGTTGATGCTCTGATAGCGAGTGATTTAATGAGGAGTCTAAGGGTCATCATCACATTACCTTGACAGCAGTCCTCTGAGATGGGCCACAGAAAGACATAAAAATTCAAGCCAAGGAGAGTCGTAGAAGGCAGCCTTTTATGAGAGGGAATTAGACTGAGTAGAGGGGGAAGATATTGGAGAGCAAATGAGCTTCAGGAGGGAGAGGATGACGTAGTATTCCTCTTAAATAGATGAGTGCTCATTTTATGATTGAAGACGAAAGGGCTGCTCAGACTGAACTTGGGAGGTCATATCTAACTCTTGCCTAAACAATAAACAGTAATACATTCTTTTTAATCATTGCTTTGCTGATGTCTCTTTTTCGAGATATTTTGCATCATCTGTAAGTTATTTTGACGATGAGACAAAACGCAACCTGTCTGGCTGTTGTTGCAGCAAGCCTCCCATTCACTGTTGCTGATTTGCACAGCCTTGATTCATGCTTGTCATGAGAGGTGTGGGATAGAGGAGGTGGCAAAGAGAGAGTCATACTAATAGCCTAGACACCTGTTTCATTGTCAGAGCATCAACAACCTGCAATGCAGAGCAAGAGGTGGAAAAGTGGGAGGGGTGTTTGGACAGATGGATGGATAGAGAGGGAATTGATAAAACAGAATGAGATCTGTATGACTTTATGTACGAAACCTGCTCTCTGAATAAAAGCCACGGGGTGACTTGCACAAAGTCCATTGTGCAAGTCTTTGTTTTAGCTCCTTTTTATTTGTTTGTTTGTGTGACTGTGTGCATGTGCGTGTCTTTGTGTGATTGCCTCCCTGTAGGTCAGCTAAAATTGTCGCCTCTGTCTGAGAGAGCGGCTGCAGCAAGCACAGCGTGAGATTTAAGGCATTGGAGAAGTTGACTGTTTTCAAGGAAACTGGGGAGCACTTTTTTTTTCTTTGTCTCTCAGGCTAATCCAAGGGGTGGACTATCATTCAGAGCATTATCCTTGCAGGAGGTCTCAATAACAGACCTCTTTTCCATACATATCGCTCTCTTCCAACCTCTGCTGGGAGCCTTTTTCCCCTCTTAGTCTGAGGAGTAAACACATTTTGGATTAGGAAAGCATTTTATGTTACATTCAAGGAAGTAAAGCAAATAGAGAGGGAGTAAATAAAGTGTACGTGTAGGTTTTTTTGTGACTGGGTGCGTGAAGCGGAGTTAGGCAGACTGAGTCTTGGCTATCTACTAGCAGGGATGTAGCCGTCACTGTGCTTCCTCCCCGTTTAATTTATGTAAAGGTCAAATTTCAGACCACGCTGGGCTTTGGTGTCTGCATGGTGTCTCTGTAAGCAAACCTCCAGCATCATTTTTAACAGACGGCCTTACAGGCAGCAAGACTGATTTCCTGGAATAGAAAGTCACACTGGGTATGTGATAAGACCAAGGGCCTGGGGTTCATTTTGAAATACATACTAATCACCTAGATAATGTTCTTCACTGTTAAACAATATTCCCATATCAGAGGTAGAACCTGTATCTCTCGCCATTCGCAGTCTGCTTATCTCCCCATGCTTCCCTCCACTCCTCAGGGATCTGTTAGTGCTGGCCTGCCTGTGACACTTGTGAATGAGTGTGGCTGTGGGGTGGGGTGGCGTTGCGAGGCTGCAGACTGACCTGCACTCTCGTCTCTTGTGGCTCTCTGTCTGTGGCTCTGTGGTCAAATTGATGGCCTCCTGGTGCGCTGGGTGTGTCCCTCTCCCCCTGGGCCTGTTGCTGTCGAATCAAACCTTCCACAGCTCCCGGTGATGCTTCCTCACTAAAGTGCATGGTCGCAGCTACAGTCATCTGCTTGCCTGTCTCACTGTCTGTGTATGTCTACCTTGCTCCAGCCTGCTTGCCCATCTCAGCCTCTCAGTCTGACTGTTTATTTCCATGACTGCCTCCTTATCTGCTTAGCTGACGGTCTCCTTACTACCTGCAAAACAAACTTAGGTTTCAAATTTTGGATGAGTCATGCAGCTATTCCAAGCTGTGGCCAGCACTCCATAACCACACTAAAACAAAGAGTGTTGTTACAGACTTCAGGAACATTAATATTCTATGAGGTGGTTATCAGTCTGCCGTAAATTAAATGCAGTTATGAGGATGTTTATTGACAAGAAGCTACTTATTTGATGAATAAAATTGTGGCTCAGTTAAATTCTTCTCATTCAGAAGCAGAAGTAGCAACTGCAGCAGGTCAGGGATGTAGTTTCCTTGTGTGTCTCATTAATTTCATGGCCCGGCGCAGTGTTTTAATACCTCTAGGTGTCGTCACTGATTGGGGCTGTAAAGACAAAGCATTGGATCAGTGCGTGCCCCTCTCTCTTAACAGCCATGACTGGAAAGTGTGCTTTGTTCCCTTTGCTTACACATACTTATATACATGCATATTAAAGCACTCACACAAATTGCACAAATTGAGCAGTGGTCAGAGAGATGTTGCTATACAGTGGAAACTGCTCATATTGATCATGGTTACAGTGATCAACCACTAGATTCAGTCCTACAATGTTGTTTGTTTTCAAACTCTCCTACCAGTTCGGCATTGATACAGTTTATTTAGAAATGCACTAAAATCACCCCAGAGCTGTGATTTAGTAACCTATGTGCACCCACACTACAGATGTTACTGTGTTTGTAAATAACAAAGTACTGTTTAGGTTATAGCTGAATTATAATTCAAACTACAGTAAGCTATATTTTATTTACACTACTGTACCATATTACTTTATATTTGAATTATATACAGTACAGTAATTTAATTTGTAAACTTATTTGAAACAGCAAACATTCAGTAAATAACGAAGCTGTCCGTTTCTTTACTTTATATTCATGTAATAAAGATACAAATATAAATTAGATTGTAATCTGCATGAGAAATAAGAAAAAGAAAATAATCAGTTATAATAATAATCCACTTATGGTGATCAATTTGACCTGGACAGACATGATCACTTTAAGAGGTAACCACTGTATACTTTGTGTTAATTCTAACAAGGTGTTACATCAAATTGTAGAATTCACATTAGTGCGGAAATAAAGAATCAGTTGATAAGTTGATCAGTTTCTTGTAACCACAGACTGTATAAAAGTAGTGGACGTAGTTATCGTGATGTCACCCGTTGGTTTGTGGACTGCTGTTTTGACGCCTTGATTTTGGCAATGTTGATTTTTTGCAACCAGTGGCACCGAACGTGACTGTATTTGGATGAGCTTGGTTAGCAAGATGCATCTGTAATTCACGTTAACTATAATTTTGATGGCCAGAACAACTTGCTGAAGTTCAAACGGAGCATCAGAATGGGGAAGAAAGAGGATTTGAGTGACTTTGAACATGGCACGGTTGTGGGTGCCAGACAGGCTGATCTGAGTATTTCAAAAAACTACTACACAACAATCTCTAAGATTTACAGAAAGTAAATAGTCCAAAAAAGAGAAAATATCCAGTGTGCGGCAATTGTGTGGATGAAAATGCCTTGTTGATGTCAGAGGTCAGAGGAGAATGGGCAGACTCTAATGCACCATGTCACAAAGCTCAAATCACCTAAAACTGGCTTCTTGAACTGGCTTCTTGTTGAGATCACCAGATCTCAATCCAATAGAGCACCTTAGGATGTGGTGGAATGGAAGATCCGCATCATGGATGTGCTGCCATCAATTCTGCAGCAACTGCGTGATGCTATCATGTTAACGGACCAAAGTCTCTGAGGAATGTTTCCAACAACTTGTTGAAACTATGCCATGAAGAATTAAGGCAGTACTGATGGGAAAAGGGGGTCTAACCCAGGACTAGCAAGGTGTACCTAATAAAACGAGTGTATGAGTCAAGCAGCTTGCATGTTTCTTGCAAGTTTAGCCTCACTAGCTCAGTGCATGTGGTTCCCCATTCACTTAACAAGTAGTAAGAGCTACTATATTCTGCTTTTCTCCTGCAAGCTGATTCACTCTGAGCCATCATCTTAACTGTGGTTTGGTGATATGAATCAGCCAATAGGGCTCTGCAAGCACAAGGCTGCCCTGCTGCCTAGCTGATAAGTGGGCCACACAGAGAAGATGGAAAATACTCAGGGCATTCTCACTCTCTCTCCGTCCGTCGTTCTGTCTTGCTCACTCTCGCTCACACACAGCCTCTTTGATTTACACTCCTCCCCTCACTCTCCTACCTCCAACTCTTTCTTTCACATCCCGTTAATGTCTCCCTGTGTCTATGCTGTTCTTTTAAGTGATGGGGTTAAACTAGAGGAGACAGAACACAGCGGGGCACACTTCAATGCTTGATGCTTCTTTTTGAAGTTCTTCTTTAAAGTTACCTCTCTTGCGCACAGTTCAATAGTAGGTGGCTGTCACCCGTTTTATCTTTGTGTCTTTGTAGTGACACGAGGTGTGTAGTGTTGTCTTTGCCCAGCAGTGTCGTCACTTTTCATTACAAACATCCCTGCCCTTGTGCCTGTGTGCTCAATACAGTTGATGCAAAAGCCTTTGACACAGTGACGATTGTAAAGCACACCTCTATGGTTCTGTGAGCTCTGAACAAAAGACTCTGTTACCTTTCATCAGTCTGTGGTCTGCCAGTCCAGCGAGAGCTCTTCACACACTTGCTGTCATCCGACCTTGTCTCTCACAACAGGGCTAATTTTTGCACATAATGAAAACTCACTCACAAACTGATTGCACTTCTTGCTGTTTGGTCATGAGAAATTAATGGAGTGCTGCACAAATATTGTAGATTTATTCCTATGAAAGGAATCAGCCTCCCACCAGTCTGTGTTTTGCCATGCAGAGGGAATGAGTAAGCAAAAATATCAGTTGAATGATTGTTTGACCATATAGCGGAAATTCCCTAACAGCCTAAATATTATTTTGTCTGTCTTATTCATTTAAATTCATTTTGAGAAAAAAGCATATATCTTGAGCCCAGCCTATATCCCCGGTGGCCAGCGGGCAGGCAGCGGGCTGAGCTATGGCGGAAAATGCCCTGTAAATAAAGAGAGCTAATTTTGTTGCCTGTGGCAGCGATGTGCAAGCTGACCTTATCAGGAAAGCCTTGGCCTGTCTATTCCATCCTCTGTGACTCACCTACCGCGCTCCCTCCCTCAGGAAGGGCGGCCTTCTGTACCGAGCTAGATTTCAATAACCTCTCAACCGAAAACAGTAGTGAAATGCAGAGAGTGAGCGAATGAGCAAACAAGCGGGTGCCTACCCCCTTTGCTGCGTCAGTGAACAGGTGATGTAATGCACCCATGTGCTGGGGCACCCTTGTTCCCCGACACATTATAATACAACAAAATGCATTTTTACCCTTGCAGACAAGAGGCAAAAGAAATGAAAAAGGAGATTAAAGAGGGACTCATTTGAGGGAGTGCAGTGGTGATGGCAATGTAGGGTTGACAATGAATTGACAGCCCTTCAGCAGACATCGATCAAAGGTATTCAGAGGTGTTTTGGGGTGGTGGTAAGGAGGTAGAGAGATGAAGAGATGAGGGAGAGTGAGCGCTAGAGCTGGAGGCCCAGGCACAGTGATGGATCACCTACATGCTGCAGCGGCCCCGCCATGCTGAACTCACCCTCAGAATTGATGAGCCACACCTCTTGTCTCCCTCTTCCTGTCATATCCTCTATTCCTCCATCACCCTCCTCCATTCTCCATCTCTGTCTATTGATTTCGTCACTCTCTTTGTCTTTCTGTTCTTTCTTGTGCCATTTCTTTCCATCTTCTTCGTGTCTCTGTCTCTCTCTGGCCCATCTCACCCGCCACCTTTATCCCGCCTCAAGCCTCTCTCTTAATTGAGTTTGTTCCCCTGTTTTTTCCTTATGTCTTTTGATGAGCGCACTCACTCTGTGTGTCAAAATCAGGCAAGAAACCCATCCAAGTGCCATACTAATAAGGTTAGAGGGAGCATCTTTGTGTCTCAGGGTGACACCTTTATAAATGACAGGATCACGAAGCCCCGCCAGTGCTCAATCACCTCTGCAGGGACTTGCCTGTAGGGAGCCTGGCATGTGTGGTGTGCGAGCGAGTGTGCGCGTTCATGTTTGTGTGTTATTGCCTCTGTGGGTCTTGCAGAAGCCAGGTTTACAGTGGAGCTAGTTGGTGTGGACAACAGCATTAGGGAGAAAACAGATCTGAGGGCAGAGTGAAGGCGAAGGAGAGAAATGACAGCCTGGAGCTCATCTGACCAGTACTGCCTTGTTATGACTCCCTGATGTGTGCACCAGGGGCACACAAAACAGACACTTCCTCCCTTTTATTGCCTTATACCACCTCTATCTCTGTTCTGTAGTCTGTCGCCTCACAGGCTCGCTTTATGGCCTCCACTGAGGGGCGGGATGTTATCTGCTTGTGTAGGTCTGTGTTATAGGCTCCTTTTGCTGTCTTTTTCACTTTCTGGTAATGATTATGCCAGTGTTTTTGGACAGGGATGAATTTTGGATCATGCTGAGGTATGAGGCCGTGACTACCACTTCATATAACAACACAAGCCCCTTTGTCGGGGAAGACAGAAAAAAAACATACAGTTTAAATGTATTTGGGAGATGTGCCGAGGTAAATATGCTGACATGCTGGCTAACAGTACAAAACATTCAGTAGCAGTTGTTGTCATCAGTATAGGTAGTCTATATTGAGTTAACAAAAATGTGTGCTCACCCATACAAGACAGAACTTAGAGATGCTATTGCTCACAACATGGACACTGTTTGCTTCTTATCTGAAATGCTTGCCATGCCCTGTCAAGAAGGTCAACAGAAGAAACAAACTCTCTCTTTTTGTGATTCTGCAAACCAGCAAACCAGGTTAGAGGCTATAGCTATGAAAACCGGAGCAGAGCTCATTTGAATGGCATCAGGAAACCGGCACTTGATAATCTCCCAACAGCGGTGTTTCTATTACAGTTCTCCTTAAGCTGCTAGGGACAGCAGCCTACATCAGTAGCGAAGTAAAGGGTTCCTGTGTTTGGCTTTTTGTAGTGCATGCAAGAAAGATCTACAAGAAAGGTTGGCATTGTACATGCATGTACCATATATGTACCTTTCTGGACAGTGGTGTGTGTTGCTGCCAGTGATAATTAGAGAGAAAACAGGGAAATAACTGAAGCTTGCAATCCCCCATTGAAGTGACTGCAGCGTCATCATTCTTGACCATAAAAGCTGCTCAGCCAGTCAATGCAGTCTGGGTTCATTCTCTCCGTGCTGCCCAGTCTGAGCTATTTTTAGCCTCCCTGTGCAGCGTGGCTCAACCGCCATCGTACCCACCTGGATATGAGGGCTTTGTCACTCCTGCAGACTGGAGCAGCACTGATCTTGCAAGCGTTACAGCTTCCTATTTCCACAGCTAGTGCTGCAGAGCGACTCCTGCCGTGAAAGGAATGAACAGAGACAGAAAAGAGAGAAGACAAACAGATCATTGTGATGTATATTTCACAGAGCCTAAATAAAACAACAAAAGGCATTTCATTCTTGTATTAACTTATACTTTGTGCTTGATGTAACAAGACAGAAACATTATTCTAATGAGGCAGTCTGACACTTAACTATTCATGACAACTCTAAGTTAAAACAATTCAAGCAATTATTGACTAACTGATTACAATCTAATGCAAGGAAAACTGGGCACAATGTCTCTTGTTCAGAAATGTACTAG
Organism: Lepomis macrochirus; assembly: GCA_024633595.2. Classification (NCBI taxonomy): domain Eukaryota; kingdom Metazoa; phylum Chordata; class Actinopteri; order Centrarchiformes; family Centrarchidae; genus Lepomis; species Lepomis macrochirus. The sequence goes on along the minus strand of JALXJV020000022.1, from coordinate 17,340,735 downwards.
TTACAGGGTTTTTCAAAACAATAAATGATTTGTTAGTATATGATTAAACACACCATTACAGCTTAAATTACACTCAAAATAAAGGAAGGGACTTCAAAGACAATAGCAAGCATACATGTTTAATTTGTTTGATGGATTTCTTTTCAGGTAGTACGGGTAGGAGGCGATACTGAAAAGGGCTTTTTTTCTTGTCTTTTACATGCATTGTTAGTCACAGACATTTTGTTAAGGTAGTCTTTCTCCTGCAGGTATACAAACCTGTGCCTATTAATTCAGCATAATATTATTCCCTGCCATGGTAAACAAATGCTCCAAACGGATTCATTTGAAATGACTGTGCTGCAATCCCACGGTGTATTAGGGCTGTTGAATGCATTGAGTGCTCTGAGACGCTCACTCAGAGTCCCTCATAATAGTTTCTCCTCTCTTCTTGTTTCTCTTGAGTCTAGCTAATCTGTTACCAGCTACATCATGTCACACGTATAAACTTTGTTCCATGTTACATCATTTCTTAGCGTCGGTTTTAGAGAGCTACATTTGTGGTTCTAGGCTTTCTTTTTTAATATCTGTTTTGTTTTTGAGTTACGCAACAAACAGGCAATACTAGTGAATGATGTAACATAAAAAACTAAAACGTTGTTGAGTAGGATCATAGTAATAGACTAAAACCCCTTAAAATCTCTCAAGTTGCACACCAATCTTAGGGAGTCCTGCCAAAGATAACACATGCCAGTCTCACTCTGCTCTGCCTGTGGGCTGCTGTGGCAAAATTCTGTTTCTCAATGGGTGGTAATCTGAGGATTAATGACAGCAACACATCTGCCAGTCATGTGGCAGCGCGACACAGATGGCAGGAGATGCACACGAGGGACACAGACAGGGAAAAGATTTGCTCCAACATTCTGTCATTCGTCCACTACAACATGCTGTTGCAAAGCTCTAATGTTTCCAATCAAATAAATCCAAATTCCTCAACTACATGAGTGGCTTCCCACTCCATCCCTTCCTTCATATAGTTTTCCTTGGTGAGTGTTTCTTAGCAGGTATATTTGGGTAATTGGCCCTTTCGAGGCTCCTAAAATATGTTACACCTTTGTAGTATCTTTCAACATATTAATAATGACATTTTTTGTAAAAGTGAATAGTAACACCAATTTGGGATACAGAAGACAGTATTAAACACATGACACATTTTTTTTCTAATCTTAAAATCTTCACTCTCTCACCTTTCTACTTTAGTCTGTTGCATTTACTTATATCTGATCTATGGCTACCACGACCAATGGCCCCCATAACAATAGCAGCAGACACTGTGGCTGATGTGATAGGAGTCCCATTGGCTTACAGAGGCACAGTAATAGCACATATCCAATATGGAGGCAGAGAAAAGATGATCCTAACAATGCCTCTGGCAGTGCCTCTGGCTACAGGGCCAACACACACATACACACACACACACACACACACACACATCTATCTGTGTTTTTCCTTTCTTAGAGCAGACACATGTGTCTCCATGAATTACTTTTAAGGAAATGCAGTGGGAGTGATTCTGTTCTTGTTGGAGAAAACAGTCAATTCTGATTTCATAAAACAACACTCTCACTTGCTGCATATGTCTCATTCTGTTTGTTTCGCTATTTCCCTCCTTTCTCCTCAATCCCATTTTCTCCTTTATGTCTGACCAGGTGGTGGGTCCCCCGGCTGCAGGGGCTTTTCGGGAGCGCCCTTCCAAACCAACCACTTTTCGCAAATTCTACGAGCGTGGCGAGTTCCCAATGGCGCTAGAGCATGACACCAAAGGGAACCGCATTGCGTGGAAGGTAGGTGTGCTGTCCTCTAATACAAGTAGTTTTTACATGCTATTAACGGAAACGGCTAGGGGAATGTTGTCAGAACGGGGTTGGGAGCGTGGTGCACTCTCAGTAACACTAAATGATATTTATGAGCAAATGCTAGACTAATTTGGCCTAATTAAAAGTTTGCAAAGAAAAAACATCATGCCATTAAGAAAATCTCTGAGAACACCAAATAAAAATTTATAATTACACACAACTCTGAGATACAGTACACCTTGTACACAATCTACTGTTTGAATCCACCCTTGCTGTCAAGCAGTTGTCGTGGTTGAATTTGATGACTTGACAGGTGTTAAGCAAACACCATTTATCGTCATCACTATCAACTCTGTTGATGGTGTCGATGACAGTTTCTATCATATTCACAGGTCCAATGTGGGCTGTTATCCTGTAGGAGGCAGTGTAGATTAGCTCACTTGAAGGCTCCACCTGTATCACAGCACCAATCACAGAATCCATCAATCACAAACTCTGTAGGAACTGAGGGCGGTCGCAGCAAAACACTGGGACTAATTGTATATGTATTTTGTGTTTGTACTGTATGTGTGTGTGTTTCAACATGCAAGCCTTTACAGAACCATTAGGCTTCTGACTGGCACAGTGTGCGTGGGATGGATGCTTTCTTCTAATCACCATGTTGCTTTATTACAGCTCCCACTATGCTGCCAGCTATTCCATAACTTCACAACCGCCGTGCAGCAACCACTCGTAATGACATTTATTCATAGTAAGCAATGATAAATGAATCAAACAAATTATACCCTTTTCCTCCCCTTTTTCCTACTTCAAAGAGAGAAGGAAGGGTAGGTGGGTGAATGAGCTTTCTTACTAGTTAGCTGTCTGTCTTCAGGTGAAAACACTGTAAAAGCTCCTTTTGTATGAATTATTTATGCAAAATGAATCTTAGGGTTTGCAAAAAATTATGGATTTTTTTTGTGCTCCACACCTGAAAAAACATTCAGCAAATAGAATGTGGTGTATGAAATTTTTGTTGTCATATCCAGTGCAGCTGTAATGCTTATCAGTTTTCCCACAATACTTACATTCTGGCCATTTTTAAAATCCTCTGCAAAAGAAGAGTTTATAGCTTGTGTCTCTGTAATGTTTTATTAAGCAGTGTTGGTTTTAGTGGAGGAGATAAGCCTAGATTTTTCATATATGATTACTGTTTCCTTGAAATCAGTCTTTAGCAGTCTTTTTGTTTAAAGCAGTCCAAGTAGACATTGGTGGCACTTGCTGTGTGCATCTGTTGTGTGGGTTTATACGTGGATATAGTGGAACAGAAAGTGTAACCATGATCAGAGTAAGTGGAGAGGGGCTGCTGCGTGTTTGCACTGAGCTGCCCTTAGGGCAGAGGTTCAAGACGGCAGCTCAGGATCAATCCCAGTCTGAGAGCTCAGCCCCCTAGCAAATAAAAAGTCTGGGGAAAGTAAGAAAGAGAGAAAGTCTTTCGGAAAGAAAAATAAATGGTGTGTTGATTTAGTTTGTGGGCCGAGTACTCAAGCATACAGAGTGTGTGTGCATGGGGTTTTGTGTGTGTACTGTATTTGTGTATCAGTTTGACTGTCTGCATTGATGTATTCAGGTCAGGAGTTCAGCTTCCTTCCTACAAAGATGTTGTCTGTACATGTTTGCCTCTGCGCAGCAGCAAACAACCAGTGTGACCATGAAATAGACATACAGGCCTTATTGAATGTCAGATCTGTGCTCTGTTGCACCTGCACCCATAGTGCATAGAGTATTAAGCATACAATGAGTACGCTTAAACCACTGGAGGTTAAAAATCTGATTATTATTTTGTTGTTAACTCTTAAAAGCTCTGAAAGTGACTGCTTTGATTGCTAGATGACAGAGTAGGCTCTAACATTCAGCAATACAATTTGATGCGCTAAATCAGCTAATCAAATATTTGTTGAAATACATTAGCAGACACTTGCCCAACTTTACACATTGAGTAGAAACAAAGCAAAATGTGTCTTTGAGTTTTAGAATTGTCTTTATTGCTACCTGTGAAATCTAAAGCCAGCATTCACTAATGCTTTAGTTTTAGTTGGGCCCACTAATTCCTGAGAAATATATCTCAGTCTTTTTGGCTCTGTAAATGCTTTCTATTCATTTCACACTGGGCAAGCAGTGTAGAATTGGCTTATGTGAGCAGTCTTGCCTATAACTTGCATATAACTGCAAAGTGTGGGGTTGACTCTCAGTGGGATCAGCAGATACCAACAAATTTATTTAATAAAGAGTAATTGAAATCAATTTTAATATAAAAAATATTGTATAATGGGGTTTTGGAAAAGTACATGATTAATTGGGGAAACAGGAAACATCAATTTCTAATTATCTACAATTATTTGTTAAGCCCTAACCATATGTTATGGTTTCAAAACATCCTGTGTTTGGATACATTAATGTTGGTGAAGGAGTCTCATATATTTGTTTTAATTTGGATGGCAATAAGTATACAGCTGGGAATAGTGTCCCTATCAATAGAACCAGTATCGTCCTTTCTTAATCAGACAAATGTAAAATGAGCTTTACCTGTTATGAAATGCATTGGGTGTCTGTGCTCGTGTTTGTATGCTGGTGTATGAGTGGTTTTGTAGTGTGTGTTTGAGACTATATGTACAGGCGAAATGCAAGTGAAATCAATGTCAAGGGCAAGTTGAAAAAGGGAAGGTTCTATCTGAAAGGTAATTTGGCTCTCCAGAGGTAAAAACCTCAGCTGTAATGGCATGCTCAGGTAAAAGCTTTACACATATGGGGAACATGTGCGGCAGATAGATAAGAGAGAGACGAGCGAGTTCCTATCCCTGTCTGTGTATTTGTGTTCCTGTGTGTGTGTGTGTGTGTGTGTACATGAGCTTGTGTATGTTTGTATGTGTATTTGGCCCCTGCCATAACGTAGAAGCCAAAGGCCTGGAACAGCACCGTAATCTACTGCGATCCTCACTGCCAAAAAGAGAGGGAAAGAGAGAGGGGGAGACAAAAAGAGGCATAGAGAGAGACAGAGGGAGAGATACAGAGAGAGAGCGAGAGAGCTCCACAGGGACTCAGCAATCAGGAGACATGGCAGCCGCTTGGCTCTCAGTTATAATGGATGAGTTGAGGTCTTCCTGCCTTCCCTGTGGGGCTTGGTTTGACTCTCCCATCTCTACCCTCTGCTGTGCTCTGCAGGCTTGTAGCCAAACATCATGGTACACAGATGCATGCACGCACACTCACCTCACATTTACTATTCACCTCCTAAACAGCCTTGTTTATTTCATTTCATTGATCGCCCATCTACTTTATCTATCCTGTTCATCTCTGTGTCTCCTGTATGCTCCAGGTTGTTGTCGTCCTTATAAATCCTGCATGTCTGCAGGCTTATACCCTTCCATGTTGCCCCCCCCCCGGCTCATGTATTTTATCTATTCCCCTTTGTCCTTTTACAGGGTCTGTCTGGGGGCAGAAGGAAAAAGCCATTTTATAAAAATATCAATGCAAATCTGATTTCCGCACACCCTCCGCCACCACCCCAGCCTCAGTCGGCAGAAGGGGCTCAGAGATGAGGGGGGGACAATCAATTAATCTGATCAAGCGCTTTAGGAAATGGAGAGCGTAAGCGCTCCTAGGGGACGGATATCCATCTCCTTGGGATGATTGAATTACGCACAGAGTGAGAGTTGGAGAGGAGGGAGGGCTGGAGAAATGAGGTGGTTAGGGTGACCGAGGATGAGGGAGCATGTGCTTGAGAAACGCAGCGGGAGTGTGTGCTTGATTCCAGAGTATGAAAGATAGTGACAGTGAATGAAATAGAGCAAGAGAAAAAGAGTGTGATAAAAGAGAGATGAGGTCATTGCAGAAACAGCAATGGAGAGGAGCCTTATTTCTCTACCTCCCTCCTTTTCTAACCATTTACATTTTTATGTGTCATACCTTATGGTTGATAACCCCGTTTTTGACAGCTATATTACATGTCATGGGTACATCATTTTGCTTTTGAGTCAATTCACAGCTGAGTGCTGCTCTTGACAAATTTATCATTTATTTAACAGTCTTAAATTGTCTTACAGTATGCATATGGACCAGCAGTATGGAGGACTGTATGGCATTGGCCTATGGTACAATATTAGCTGTGTTGTCTCTTATCTAAGTTGAAGACTGAAGTGTATGATTGACAAGGGCTTACTGTAACATTGTGCTAATACCTTCTCCAAAACCCATCTCCAGTAACCCATCTAAGAACACATCCTGTAGCTAACCATAAGCAGAGAAGCATAGTACAACAGCTGTTCTATAGAAAAGTGAGTTCTTCAATTGTTTTGTAAGGTGCACAACATGGTGCAACATTTTGCTTAGAAATGCACTGCTCCTTTCGAATGCCACACTTGTGCAGAAAATGACCTTCTCTTCTACTTCTGTTGAATGCATACCGAACCTTCTCTTCTACTCTCTGTGAATGATTTCTTATCTGCTGTGAGCACTAGAGCTTTGTCGGGGAACCTTTGAATAGACAGAATAAAATGGGGTTAACCATGCGTTTTCTCCAGCTCCCTGGCTGAAAGCTGGATACTCTGGGGGGATAGTTCTGTGTCATAAGGAAAAAGATGAAACACAATAAGAGGAGAGAATATGAACAAGCCCCCCTGGGCTTTCTCTGAGAGGAGAGAGAATGAGGGAGTTTAGATTAGAGACGTAGAAAAAGCACCAGGCATTCTTACTGAAAAAAGAGAGATGAGAAGAGAAAGAGGAGGAGTAGAGGAAGGAGGTGGAAGGAAAAGGCTTCTAATAAACAACACTGGCTAACCATCAATGCCTGTCCGGAGGGAGAGAATTGTCAAATGGCTGCTGGGAGGAAGCCCGATGAGCTGCACCACTGCCATGCTGCTGGAGTGACTGCAGGAATGGAGGAACTGTTGGAATGGAGGCATCCAGCAGAGCAAGCCTGTCTACGGATCTCGAACTGCTACACCGCCCGCTGCCCTCAGCCATTATTCATAGCAGACGAACGCCACATGAAGCTGATGATGGTTGTTTAGCCTGTGGGCCTTCCCTTCTTGCTGTGGTTTGAGACAATTGTAAAAAATGGATTTTTGGAGAAAATAGAGGATCACTTGCGAAGCTTTTATTTAGGATGACTTACAATGTGACTCAATATAAAACTGTTTACGCCTTTAGTCCTGTCTATGGATATGTAACAAAGTGGCCCCGCTACTTTATGGGGCTCAGAGTTACATCTTAAGAAACTAAATTTGTTTTCATGATCCCAATTTCCAGCAGTGGTAAGCTTTATTTGTGAAATGTCCACACACAATGCTTTGACAGGCAACCAGCTGTTTCCCAACGCAATCTCCTCTCAAACCAGCATGCCACAGCTTATATTGACACTTTTAGACATGGGTGCAGACATGGAAAATGAGCTTCTCATTCTGTGTTGTGATCATTTTAACACTGTGAAGTCTCTCATCATGAGACCCTCCCCTTCTGTTCCACTGTTACTTCACCTCCTTGTCCCCAAGCTCACATCATCCCTCTGGACACCCTATTGATCTCAGCTCCACTCCTGCCCATCGCAGCCTCACACATTTCCAACCCCAGCTGCAACCCCACACAGCTGGCTCCCCTGTGCAGATGGTGACTGAAACAAATGTACACACGGGAAACAAAGGACTGTGACTCCTTGTAGGCATGGGAAAAGCTGTGGGTAGCTGGGGGTAAAGAAGGCAGAGCGAAGTGATAGACGACATCACAGTGAAGACCGGGAAGGAGATTGAGGAAGGGGCAGGGTAGCTACCAAATTAGACAGAGACAGAGGACAAGACAGAGAGGGACATGGCTCGTCTGCCAAGGATACAAATCATGTCCCTGAATGCAGCACCAGTTCTGTCACCCCTCCCTCCCACAAAATAAGCCAGAGATCTATTGATTGGCACTCGTTTTTGCTAGCAGGCTCCAGCTCAAAATGGAGCCTTTAATTAACTTAATGGACCGGCTGCAGCTGTGTGTGAGCCAGTGAGGGAGGAATAGAAATTGAAAGAGGGTGAGAGGGAGTGAGAGCCAGCATAAAGAATAAGTGGGGTTAACTGCATACCCCCTCTACTATCAGTCAGGATGGACATGACGACACAAGGAGGGAGAAGAATGTGAGACTGAGTAAGGTGGTGTCCACTCCATTGCTTCCAACCACCAGGCTTTTCTGCCTTGGAGCCCTATCAGACCCCTTATCGGCCATGCTCTCAGTCAGCAAGGCCCCTGCCAGTCAGACTCCTGTTTCTGCACACTGCTGCCCACTCTTCTCCACCCACCTCTCGCTCTCTCCCCTTCCGTCTGCACAATTCTCATTCCTGTCCACTCATCCATTCTGTCAAAGGTTAATTGGTTTGGAAATGATTCGATTCATTCTGGACGTTAATGCTGTTATCATGCTTTTGTTCAAAAAAAAAGAGAAAGAAAAACTACCCCCCACATGCACTTAAGCCTAATTTAAAATAAAGGGGAAAAAGAAAAAAAATCCAATTTAATCTTTTTTTCTTCTCTTACTCTGGCCCAGTCCTGTCCCCACAAGTCTTTCCTTTAAATTATGGCAGAATTTCATTACCTTGAAAGCTTTTCTGCCCCCTCCCTCCGCTCCCCTCCCTGTCTCCAATACTTTGAATGGATCAGGACTAATGTCTTTCTTGTAACCTCAAGGTCGGAATATTTGGATCCGTGGAAGCGCTCAAGGGTCCCTGTGATTAATGCACTGTACAAAGTACCTTGGAAAAATGCAGTGGCTGATGGCTGCACAGAGTGATCAGACACACACACACACACACACACACACACACACACACACACACACACACACACAGATACCCAGACACACTACTACAGCCATTGGAGGTAGTTGTAGATAGAGGTGCCCCTGTCAGTGCCCTTGATGTGGATCATGGGAGGCATTCATATTCAAATAGGGTTACCTAGAGGCGCTCCCTCAATTCCCCCCAACAGTGCCATACAGTGCTTCATTCCCCAAGGAGCTTTTTCTCTGCTCAGTATGTTACATCTTTACTTACACAGGCTTTGTAGTCACAACCAGGCTATCGCTTCCCTTAGAGCTGCTTATAGGATGACGGATTTTCATTGGTGCACATCATTCTCAGTGGTGGTTCCTGTATGAAAAACTCAAATTACACTGCAGCGCTTCAACAACAACAATTTCAGTTTGCATTTACCTATTAGTATGCCACATCAGAGACTTAATTTGATTACCTTTAAATGTCAAAGAGAGATAGTTTCCCCCATTTTGGTATCTACAATAAAACAGCCACTGCCTGATTACTACGTGTCTTGATGTTTTTTGCTGACACAGCTGCGATGTCTGATAAAAATGAGATTTTCTTTCTTTCTGTGGCCACCTTGCAGAGGTCCTAGTAATGGCTGATGTGCATGCTGTCCACGCCCTATTGATCAGAGACACAAAGAGGTCTCTGTATTGAAGTTGTTTGCAGAGCTACAGATGCTATCTCCATTTTTGTTAATTATTTACATTTGGTTCCAGAAATCTGATCAATACTTAATTGAGCCAGCAGGAGCTGTCTAAAAGAGAAAAACAAAAACTTTGCGGGACTAAGGGACAAAATCTTTAGTGCTGCCAGTCTTATTTTCCCTCATACTCTTAAGCATAATAATATTATACGAGTTTACTGGTTTAAAGACAAAGGTAGAAAGCCTAGATGATACATTGAATAACTTCCCGCTACATGCTTACGTCTAGTCTTCACCTTCTTACAGCTGCAATAATTCTAAATGGAAACATTTTAAAGGAGTTGAACTCATGGCTATTCTCTTGATTGAAGTGCCATTTAAAGTGGCAGGTGGCTGACTAGAATACACTAGTGTTTGTCTCTGGTGGGCTGTAAAGAGAGGCCTCTGAAGTCCAGGGGCTGTATATCAAAATGTGCATAGAACAAAATCTAGGTGTATAAACTTATGCTCAACATAGCTGGTATTAATGAAGAATGCATATAGACACCTGTAAACAGTGTAATCAGCCTTCTTTACATTTTACAATTTCAATCTTTCTGGTGCAATTTAGATTTCTGTATTTGTAAATTAACTCATGTGCTCCCAGAAGGTGAAGCTAGAAGTGACCTCAGTAAATATTTATCAATTTCATTACATTTTACATTATATATTATACATATTACATTTGAATACACCGTGATATAATGAACCTTAGTCAACTGCCACAAAAGCTTTGTTTTTTGTGCAGAACCAGCTTCTCTCTGAGCTATTGGAAAATTTTCTAGGTTGTTGGGATGTCATTTTAAGACATTTTGCAGCCTCAAGTTCTTAGACTCTGTTTACCATTCTGCACAACACCTGTAACTATACCTAAGCTGTTTGTTTATTATTCTGTAATTCTGCATGATTGTTTGTGTATTCCAAGGGGGACAAAACACTGACAATGAAGTTGAGCTAAATTAGGTTCAACTAAACAAAACTTTTTTAATCAGCACTTTCACCCATGGCATTTTTAAAGGGGAAAAAACTCAACATGGTAGCAGCTCACAAAAGCTTTGTGCACGTGTTTTACCTGTAATAACAACTGTGGCAGGGGTGAAGAAAAAAATAGCTTGACCTTTAAAAATCCACACGTTGCTGCACACTTAGAGACATTATTGGCCCAAAGGGGTGCAGAGTACTTCAGTGTCATCCATAGATGTCAAAATAGCAGATATTATTGGTGAGCTGTCGCAGAAACACATCATCAGTGGTGACATCGAGAGAGCAACTCTGTCAACCACAGATGAGCCTTGATCAAAGAAGTGCGCAAATTATGATACCAAAACTTGTTGCACTTCACAAGAAGCAACATGAATTAAGAAGAGGCACTGCTGGCCAAACTGAGGACCTGGAGGAGGTACATTTAAAAGAACTAAATTACACCCTGAAATAAATTTGATCATTGCCCAAAATAAACAATGCCTGTTAGCTTGCGGAAGTTGCTTGTTGGGTGCTTGTGTGCCTGTTTGAGTCACTGAGTGACAGGAACTGATTAAGGTATGCAGTAGCTCCATTTTAGTAATCTGTGCTGCCACACCTCAGAGGACAAACCATATGCACCCGGATCTGGCTGTTAATGCTGCAGGGCCCATGGTGCATTATGAGGAGAAATTCATCTCATTGTTTCTATTCCCATTTACCAGTTTGGGCTGCACATTCGCCATTGTTAATTGACAAATGTGTCAATGACTAATCTGCCTGGGTGTTCGACCACCACACCTTGTACAGGGTTTGCCGTTTCCTTATCTCACTTCTGTTTCCAGCCTGTCACTGATAAGAGAGAAGCAAGGGCAGGAGGTGTGTGTGTAGGGAAATAAGAAAAAGGGAAAGAAAAACAGAAAGGTAGTGTTAGAGCAAAAGAGAGAGACAGAAATAGAGAAAGAAATGGGGCATGATTAAAGAGAGAGGTCTCTGTGGTGAGACTCTTCCACCTTTTCTCTGTTTTGTGCTAGGTAGTTTGTTGAACAAGCTACACTGTCATTGCCAAATATCAGATAAACAGCATCTAAGTTTGTCCTCCTCCTGTATAAAGTTTTGAAAAAAAACACAAAACATTGGGAGCATCCATCCATCCTCCAGTGTCACTTTTGTTTTGATTTGTGTGTGTGTAAATGAAGTGCATGTACACACACATACACGCACAAGGCACTAGTCTGTATTTTTCAGTGTAAGGAGCAAGGTTCAGTAATTTGTGTTCAGATGGATGAGCAATAGAAGAGACGAGCAGCATGGTGCCAGTTGTGACTCCAAATTCAATCTGAGTCTGACCTGACCCAGCAGTATTGCTAAATCTGACTTGTTACATGACGGGTGTTCTGGCTCACCTCGCCTCGCTGAGACAACCTCTGGCCGCAATCTGGGTGTCTTTGTCAGCTCAGAGCAGCCCGGCCCCCAGAATCGCTGAGGTAGTGGATTTTCCTCTCCTCCCTCACTCAATCTCTACCCCCTCCCTTCTTCCTTCCCAACATTCACAGATCAGCATTTTTTTATTTGCTGTCACCCATTCACACTTCCATGGACCAGAGCCTTTCTCAGCACCAGGGGACCATAGTCTAGAGACCGAAAACCCCTAGATCATTTTCTCACTGGCAATTAGCAGCATACAGACACCTCACTGTATCCCACTCAATGACCTGACACAGACAAACTGACACAAAGAAAGGGAATGAAAGAAAAGTATGACAAGAAAGAGGGGGGGTGATGAGAGATAGAGAGAGAGAGATAAAACACACACACACAAGGACTTGATTAAGTGGTCTTTTAAATGCGTGAGTGGGTAGCAATTCAGCAGCTCTTTAGTCTCGGGAGGACCTGTCTCAATTACCCTAATGAGTCAGAGTGACTCTGGCTTCCTTGGAAGGCTGTGGCAGACAGAGAGCCCTGCAAGGCCATACAGGAGAGGCCGGTGGAGCAAGGGCCTCAACGTGTGTGAGAGAGAGAGAAAGAGAGAGACAGAGAGAGCGAGACATGCAGGATGTGGATGCCCTGTGAAGTTAAATGGAGCGTGCCGGGTTCCCAATGAGCCAGTGTTAGCTGGCGGTCTGACACACAGTGACCTCCCACTGTGCACATCACTTTCTCATCTGGGCTGTCAGGGAATGGCAGTTAACCCCAGTCTGCCCTGAACCTTGGCCTTCGCTAAACCAATACATGTATCTTGAATGAAGACCTAGCAGGGAGAATGGTCATGTCACTTTATGTAGGCGTACCTCTATTCTTATCCTGCCTTGTAAAGACAGAAGAAGATAATTTTGTGTCAGGAAAGCCTCTGTTGTTAGGAGCTACAAGTCAAACATGGTGCAAGTTTGGCTGTTTGAAATTTTTCTGGTGCAATACAGTTTAGTTTTTTTTCTGCTTCCTGACACCAGGTAATGGAACCAGCCTCAGTGCTGTATATTAACCTTTCCCTCGACAAACGGACAAACATGTCACAAACTACGCTGTTGTGGAAGCTATCAGCTCAGTGTCATCATCACCATTACCCTTGTACATCCGGCATTCCCCTTCACATGACATTCCATTAGAAATTCAACACACAACACACTATTTGTTTGGTCAAAAACAACATCACGATTATTTAAAGGTTCATGTGTATTATTGGAAAGGGAGGGGTGAGAGGTGAGTTAGCAGTTGGTTGCAATCAGGTTTGCAACCCTCACCGCTACATGCCACTAAAACTTACACACTGAACCTTTAAAATAATTACTCATCGAACTAAGAAACATTACGTTGAAATTCAGCCATGGTGTTCTCTTGGGAGATGCAGTTACCTAAACCAAGTGTGAGTAAGAAAATTCTGAATAAGAATAAATAATAAGTAATTTGTTAACCTATAAGAAGAGGAAAAGTCTGCTAGCGGCATGGCTAATTCATGCAACGTAAAATGCCGTAGCCGTAAGATAATGATGGTGACTAGGAAGTTATGGCACTTATAACCCCCTGGTATCTTCGCTCAAGGTGAACTAAACATACCACAGCTTGGCTGAGAGTGACTTTGGGTTGAGAGTGCACCGCTGTAAAGTTGCAGCATTTATAACACAAGAGAAAATGAGAGGATCATTGTCAAAATCTTTTTATCTCAATTATCTTGTTAATCGTTGTAATACAAAATTGTAGTTAATAATATAATTAATAATAAAATTTGTTTAAGGTGAGACACGGCAGGCAAAAAAATTGTTTTATCATCCACTGGTCAATTTTGAGATTTTGGGATATTTTGCTTCATTAACATGTCTTAATTCAAATTAGTGGGAAAAACAGTCCCAAATACACATTTAGTAATTTATTTTACTACATTTTGTCTGTGTGCATCTGTAGATTTAGTTAGCATTCTACTGCAACATGTCCTTTATCTGGCAACATGATTGGTTTAGATGTGTCATGGGACACTTCCTAGTTTAGCTTTGACTCCATCCGTTTCTGTGTGTTTTGTGTGTGTAATTTTGTCTGTTCAGAGATGCTGTTACTAATTTATCAGTTTTGATGTGTTTGAGATGTTATAGTGGTGTTGTTAAGGATTTGATTCAATATTGGCTTTGTAATTATTGATTTTTAATGAAAATGTGTAGAAATCCTTATCTACAGCTGTTTTCTTAAAATGAGATTTTCCTCATACAATGAGCCTAAAATCTCCACTTCAGTAGCACTTACATACACCAAACTTTCCATTTGTCTTCCTGACTATACTCTGAAGGTTTTTTTACAGGGGTGTTTGTTCATATATCATTCATAGCCTGAATTATAAAACATTTTATTCCAGAAAACAGGTGAAAATTTGTTGTTTTATGCCTGTTGCCAGTATTTTTTGATTTATGAAATAATAAAAAGATATCCAAAATCCCCTCTGTAAAGCCATTTGAGTATATGTGCCAACAAAATAAAACAATAATTTTGAGCCTGATATATATTAGTTAAATTTTTTACCCTATTCACCTGCAGTGTTTCGACTTAATTGCACAGCCATACCCCATAACCACAGCACTCAGGTTACTTTTTATCATGTAGTATCTGTTTTAATGTACATTACGCTACTTAATGTGAGTAGCATCTATAACCGTGGAAATAGGAACATGAGATGAACGGCAGACACAGGAAGCTTTGCTACTAAAATAGGACATGAGGAAAGGAAAAAGCAGAAGAAGCTGTGAAGCTTGTGAAGGCAAGAGGAGGAGGACACACTGTAAATGCTAAAGAAAATGCAGAACCTAGAGTTAGCCATGACACACATTAATCATTGGTGGCCTCTCTACACACCATACGAATGTGCGGTGATGATGATCCTCCCCCCTGCACCACTAGCTTACCTACAGCTGTGACACAAACACATGCCCGGGTGTTACATAAACCCTCTTCCTGTCTTTTTGCTTTTCCTCTCCCTGTATTTGTTGTCCTCTCACCCTCCCCGTACATGCACACAGACGTTAATTAATCTTATCTTTCTCCCACCCCCACTCTGGTCGCTGCTGGCCATGCCAAGCAGAAAGCAGGTGGCTGAAAGAAAAAGGTTACGCACATTATACAGATTAAACCTGTAAATGCCCTGTCATTGGTGTAATCGATGTGCCACTTCATTGCAGTGACTTATTGATCAATCTTGTCTGGGGGTCGTACACAGTGCATCGTTATAGCTTTGGTAGTAGCAGGGACTGCCTTTCCTTTCAGACCCTGGCCCTGGCCCTTCCACAGATGCACTCTCTAACATATGTTGTTCACTTCTACCACTGCAGTTCCTTGGTCTGGTTGCAACAGGACTTTAATACTATGCAGCGGCAATACTGTGCAACTATCCAAACATGAATCAACAAGGACTTAAGATAACGTTAACATAAACATCTGTAATCCACAGAATCCAGAAATCAAAGTCAGCTAAATGGCGCTCAGAAGAACGTCTTCTATTGCCAGCTTTTTTTTGAACGCTTCTTTATGACTGTACCTGAAACTGGACATGAGTTATGAATTCAGGTTCTTTTAAGCACTTATAACAAAGTGCTGCAATACTATAAAGCCATTGAGCACTATCCTTGTCCAGTGGTTATTCAGTAGCCAGCATCCTTTTACTGTTGTAGCACATTTCCGGAAAACAGGCAGCTTTGTTTGCTGATAAGCACATATTCTGGCCAATAAGTGTGAAATGATAAACAGTTTGTGTTCTTCAAAATCTTTTCAGCAAAGTTCTGTGCAAATACACTTCATAATATTTTATGATATCCTGGCAACAGAAACAGAAAAACAGAACAAGCCGGGAAAAAATCAAAAACTATCCAGTTCTCTTGATGGTGCTAATTAAAATTGATAAGCATCTAAAATAGCGTGTAATTGTTTTTACTGAGGCAGTTAAGCTCACTCCTATAAATCCAGCCCTCAATTAGAATGAAAAAAGTTTCAAGAAATGCCTCAAGACAAAAACAAGCAGTACCCAACTACTCACTCAGAGCCATGTGTGCTAAAGATAATAAAAAAGATGAAAATAATTAAAAGAAGAATGGCTCCTGGATTGAGTCAAGAGGGGAAAACTCACAAAATGACACAACAAAAAAACACACAAAGAACGTATTAATTTAAATGGTTCCCATTTCCTGACAAAAGGAGGATAAAAAAATATTTGTGTGAAAGCTCAATTGACATCCTAACACCTGTCCAATCTTATCTGAGGGCTCAAATGAACTGCAGTGACTCAATCTTGCCTAGCTGAAAGGAGACACATTTGGCTCCTTTGAAAGGAAACCCTTTACTGCAGGGAGGGAAGAAAGGCAGAGCAGCTGCCTTGCCTCGCATGACGCCTGCCTCTTCCAACCCGCAGATCACACCGACCCATACCTACAAAGGACATCAATTTGTGATTACAAATAACACCGCTCATCCTTCCCCACATTCAGAGCACTGCCCATACCACCCATAGTTCTTCTTTAGAACTCCTCTTTCTCTGCTACATCAGTCTGATGGGGGAGGTATCAGGTGCACATTTGGATTGAAAAAATAATTGGTTTTGGTAAATGGATAGATGGAAGTGTGTGATCGGCCACGTTTGGGAGGCAGAGCTTGCATGCTTGTCATGCTGCACAGCTGCACACTGCGGAGTTTCTTTGTTTTATGACGCCTTGCTAAAAAGAGCCTTAATTGCAAAGTGAAACAATATTTTAAACCACTGTTGAGCAGCTCTGAATACATAGAGCATTGTGAAGTACACGCCAAAGCAGGCCTGTTTCACAGTAAATTCTTTCATGTAACCGTTGGAAAACATGTTTCTGTGGCCTGTTTTTCAGGTAGGGCACAAGAAGATGTGGAAAGAGAAGCTTAAATGCACATGTTGTCTCAGGGAGCTACAGTCACAAGAGGTTAAGGCAGAAGGCAAGAATGACTGGAATCTCTCGCCTGTTGCTTGGGGGCAAATCTTTCATGTTAGACAGCTTTCAGTTCAACATGACACGCCCTCCCAGAGGCACAGTATCCCCCATCCATCTGTACACCATAGGTCTGCTAACAACAAATCAGCAGTGCCCCCACATTACTGTGAAATGCGTCACTTGTAAATAGGGAGCGTTTGAAGACTATGAGCACTGTGCTACGGTATTTGCCACAAGGGTAAGAGTGTATAAGTCTGGCTTGTCGCCATTAGGAGTGAGCTCCCACGGTATGAGGAGCCATATTAGAGTCTCCATCATTCACCATTTTCTTCCCTACCTTCAGTTATGGATGGAAACAGATGACCAGGAAATTGCACCATGTCTGACAAATAGCAGTATGGCATGGCTCCATGGGCTGCCCACTGGCAAACTGCTGCTACTGAAGGAAAGGACGAGAACAAATCGCCTCCCGCTGCTCCAATTACCAAGCACGCTCATCTCACAGAGGGACTGCAGTCAACTATATGGGAGGGGGGTGGAATAACACTACCTTGCGTGAGGGCACACGATGATGGGGTCAAGGGTAAAATGACATCTCATTCTAATCAGCTATCAGCCTTAATTTGTTATTTCACTAAAGTGGGAGTCCAGCAGACAGGAGACCAACGCAGTTAGGAAATTGCTGCATAATTCAAACAGTTAGCTGGTAATATAGCCGCTTTACTTTTTTCTGTTTTTAATCTACCATGGAAGTGCTAAATATTCCATTCTAGTTTTGGGGAAAGAGGAGAGCCAAGGATTTTCTGTCCAGTTAGGACATGATATACTTGAGCTTTGCAATGGGATTTGGCTATTCACTATTAGCTTCAAGTGCTCCTTAGGGGAATGAGGGAGTTACTAAGTTTTAAGAATAAAATCGGGGTATAACAGGGAAGGGGAATGGGGGCTCTTTGTTAGATTTAAATGCTGCACTATGTTCTCTGTGACAGGCTGGTGGTAATTTATTGCCACCGCCATTACGGTTATTAGAAAACTCACTCAGGAAGATAAATGGCAGCCTGGCTGGTCGTTGGTCTTCCGTCAGGGCTGACAAGGGAGACGCGGCACTCTTGGCTATTGACATTTTCACACCTAAAGCCAAGCTCTGCCAGCTGTATTGCAATTCAAACCCCAACTTAATGGCAATGAGCTAAATCATCCATGGGCTTGGCGTACAACTTTTTCTTTATTTCCTTGATAAGAGAAGGAGCATTGTGCTAGTCAGCAACATGGTACAGTCTTTCGGAATGGCCATTTCATGGGCTGATTTTTTCCCCCAGACTGACAGATTAAAATGAATCCTGCCATAAATAACTTCTATCACAAAGAGCCATTAACAGAGACCGTTAGGAGTGTCTAAATGGAAGCCATTTCTTCTATATGACTGAGAGTGTGGAGGAAAGAAGGAGGAGAGGCTGGAGATTTGAGATAAAAACGCAGTCTGTGCCAATGTGCTTTTTCAATTTCAACATTTCTGAGGCCTGTGACTCATATTTCACTCAGTGGGCCAGAAAGAATGACAAATGATTTCAGTTGTTCTGCAACAATTGAAAGTGAAAGGTGGCATGGCTATCAGTGAGGGCTTTGGCCCCACAACACCCTGTCTGGTAGCACAAAATACTGGTGTATAAACAAAGGTTGAGAAAAATCAAGACTAAAAGTTTAAAGTTGGGTAGAATGAACAGTTTCCATAAGTATATTTAACTACTCTTAAAGCCTGGAGGGAATTAGAAAAAGGTTTGACCTGAAGATGGTATTACAAAACAATTAGCCTGTTCCATTATGTAAAATGTAATGTGCATGTTAATGTGTTAGTGCAAGGATGGGGCCATTTGGTTGTCAGATCATCACATGCAGTTTGTTGTGTGCAAGTGTACATTTTATAATACGAGTTGTACGAGAAGTAGAGATCTTCAATATAAATAAAATGAATCATCTAGGGCCCATCAATATCCAGAGCATATATGTCATGGAAATAAAACTTTTTGTGTTATATCTGTGATACTTGTCATGAACCAGATGTCTTGCCATATGGAAATTTTGATCCATCAGTGATGCTCGACAGAAGTTCATGGGGTCAGCAAAAACAAATTGCCCTGAAACCAAGTTGTAGGGGAATCTGGCCAGTACATCTTGATCTGGAACAAAAACTGACAGATTGACAGAAGGACAAAGAGAGAGAGAGACTGAATGACAGATAAACCAATGTTGAGAAAGGAGCATAGTTATGTAATTGTGCAGGAATAACTTTTTTGTCTAGACTAACAAACATTGACCTCCCTTGGCCCGTCTGCCTATAGGGGCAAAAAAACTGGCCAGCTGGGGACAGCATTCCAAAGAAATCAGTCAATTAGAAATTAAAATGTAAGTATAACAATGCCTTTTCATGTCAAATATTAATTTTTAAGAAAACACTGTAATTACAGTAAGTAGCTTGCAAGGGATTTTTTTCTTGCTGCTGTCGTGGAAATTTAGATTCCTGGTGAGAGATTAGGCAAATAATGGAGTTACAACCAACCGTTGTCTTTGAAGAATTTATTTAACAAAAGAGAATAAACAGAGAAGTACTACAACAAAATCAGCTGGACCAGAGGTTCTGTCTTCTAAGACAGTCACTAACGTCTGGCCCAGAACAAAGGGATGCATAGTCATTTACACAGTCTGAGTATCTATGTTTTGGGGACAAAAAGATTCCTCTGCCTGCTCTGCCTGGTCCCAGACAAAACAGGAGAGGAACAGAAAACAACTCCACATCCTTGACTTAAACCCTACACACCTGTGGACAGACTAGCAGAATGAGAATAATAATAAGAATAATAATAAAAGGAACACGTTGAAGCTTAAACAATGTATAAGACATAATAATAATAAAAGAAAAATAGCACTATTATAAGTACTTGCATAAATGGATAAGTGTAAGAAGAATACAATTTTCTGCCCTTACAGCTGCCTTAAAGTAACTTAAATACTCGACTTTCAGTTTTTTCCCACTTTACTTATCCATGCTTTATCTCACCTGTCAGTATGTTTTTTCTTCCTGTTTTACACCATGACGCACCAATTAACATACAAGCCAATTAACCTACATGCTTATCAGTGAAACACAGACTTGGTAAGGAACTTTTAGAGGCTGACTTCACTTTTTTTAGCAACAGCTTGTTCACTGATTCGGTTACAAAATCTTTATGAGATAGAGGAAAATGATCGGTTTCCACAAGCATTCATACCTTTCTTGTAACGGATGATCATCTTTACACTGCGGGAGCGGAATCTGAGGACATCTTTATTGGATTTAATTTTGATGAAGTGATTTCTTCCGTAAATATAAGATTTCACCCTTGATATTTTTCTAGTTTTGCTTGCTAAAATGAATAAATCAAAGCCAGATTATTATCAAGCTATTTTTCATTGTTGTTTTTTTTACAAAAAAATGATTTTTTTTTTTTACTGTTTACTCTTTTCTTCAGGGTTTCTTATCAGGTGGTTCAAGCCTGGCTCTTTGCTCACTTATTTTATCCACACATCTTCACTTAGATACAGTATAAATCATTACAAAAATGAATAGGTGTAAATGTGATCCTTTTAGATCTTGTCTAGAGTGTAGTAGGCTAATGAACTATCCTGTAAGGCTTTGCTCAATTAATTATCACATCATGACATACTAAATATAGTATCTCAGTCATCTTTAATGTCACTAATAATAATAATAATAATAATAATAATAATAATAATAATAATAATAATAAACAATACTCCAAGTAAAGATCAAGATGCCAGTAAAGTCTGATTATGTAAAATTGTACTTTATGGTGAATTGTTTTTAGTGTCTTGATTGTGTTTGTCATAAGTGGTTTTAAAGTGACAGAGGATGGTTTCTGATTAAACCACAGAGAATGTTAGATACTGTAAACATTTATTTTGGTTAAAAATGTACCAATTAACTAGAATAGCAGACAAAGGGAAGAGCTCCCTTCTCTCTGTCTCGTCTCTGCTCTCACTCACAAACATCTGAAATAATACAATGTGATGAATGTTGAATGGTATTTAAAAATATGTATAAAAACAATGTGATGAATGTTGAATGGTATGTAAAAATATGTATAAAAACCCTGTCCACAGTGATTGACATAACTTGCCCCAGAGTTTATTTTCATGCTGTTTGGAATTGACTGGGTTTGGAATTGACAAGCCTGACAAGATTAAACAACTTTAATCCTGGACCAGCTACGTTATATTCATCAAACAAAACTCATAAAGAGCATGTTTTAAAAATGTAATTGAAATCACGCCGGAATAATCCTTTAAATGATTAGGCCTCTAAAAGACTATCTGTTGAAGAAATCACAGCATGGTAAATGTTCTTCCCTGTGGATGGCTGCAAAAATGTCTCTGGGGCAGAAAGTGCTTTGAGCGTGTTGTCAAGGGAATATTACTGCAGTGTTGTGATGTGTTTTTATTCTGTCAGCCTCATCCCCAAGGGCAGGAGCCCCACTCACAACTGTGCTGCCTGCTGGTTCACTTTGCCAGAAAGGCTTCAACATATACAGTGCATAGATACACCAACAACAAATGAGCACAGACACAGATGTGCACGTACACACAAGTGCGTGCACACACACACACAGACATAAATATAGACACACGCACCATCACCTTCAGAAAGTTGACTGCTTGCAGCCGGAGCCAAGTTAAATGCTGCTTTGCCAGTCCATCTCTGTGTCCCCTCCCTCCACTTCTCTCCTCCCCTCTCTTCATCTCTTTGACTCCCAAGGACAAGGAGACCCATTGTACAATGGGACACCATTTATCACCACAGGAACAATTACTGGAGACATTTCATTGTCAGAAAATTTCAAGCCAATTCTTCCTCCTATCTCCCTCTCTTTATCTTCCTCCTCCCGCTCTCTCCCTCTGTCTTTCGTTCTTGCCCTCTTGCCCTCACCTCCTTTTTTGCCCTTCCTCTACTCTGCCTCTTTGCATGGCTCCTAGTGAGCTCTATTGCAGGTCAGACTCCAATTAGCCTGAGCCCATCACGATAAATTACAGCACAGAGGCGGTGGAGCACTGTATTATATCTCATCTAAAGGCCCTGACAGACTTTACTCCCTATGTTTCCAACAATGGGATCCTCTTTTCCCAAGGAAAGGCATGGAAAATTGCCCCTGATACTGTATCTCCAGCCCCGTGCTTTAATGACGCCTTTCAACATGGTGTGGTGTGAAGGGAAGGGAAGAAAGTCAGTTGGCAAAATTGAACCCAGATTTGTGGCCCTGAGACACAAAGTCCTGTATTTAGGTGTCTCTTGTCTTTCCTTGATATTGCATTGTCTCATTTGTGTCTAAGCAAAATATGAAATAGTGAAATACATACCAGAAAAGCTCATTCAGTCAAGCGTGAAGCAGCACCCCAGGTTGCCCGCATGGCATCCTTGACATCCATCAGTGCCAAATGGAAAATGGTGTCAAATGTGCTCTGATTTATCAGCAAGTGCTGATATGATCGCTATTAGATTGTTTTTAATGACTAATGACATTTGAAAAATGCTTGGGTCTGTGGTGCAGCATAGAGGGCAAATTACCTCTCTCCAGTACAGTGCTGTCTTCTCCCTGTGGCGATAGCAGCAGGTCTAAGTCAGTTATGAAATCATGTATTGAGTATACGTGTGTCCATTTGTGTCACTGAGCAAGCTGGTAGGAAAGACCCCGAGGCAGTGCCTTAGGGTTGGTTTGAAGCTGTGTCGCTGTTGTATTTATTACTTACTTAATTTAGTATTTTGAGCCACAGATTGCAGTGTTATTGGCATGTTCATATAAATTATAATTAAATTAAATTAATTTAATATTAAGTAATTTAATGTGTCCTTTTTATGTTTGTTTTTTTGTGCTTTGCTGTAATTCCTTAACAACCTGGTCTTGCCTGTTTGGGAAACAGGTGTCATGTTAAACTGGCCCATTACTTTGTAAACTAACTTTATGTAAAATAATCTTTTATTTATGTAAAATAATCCTTTTTGCTGTGGTCCACTTTACCTGAGTGACGTGACTTGTTGGTATTATATGTGAAAAGATGTGCCAAGCATCGACTATATAAAAGAAGTCATTCTTTGGATTGTGGAGTATCATTTTGAATCCTCAATTTTGCCAGCTAGCTTGGTTAGCAAGGCATCGATAATTCACCAGGGGCCGTATTACAGAAACTTCCTAACCGGCAGATCCTATCCTAACTGCTCGGTAACCATGGTTATAAGGGTTAGGAACTGATTTAGGAAAAAGGCCATTACAGATTAATATTCCTTTCCTAACTTTAGATAGAAAAAGTGTATTACAGAAGCATCCTAACTTCGTAAAATCGTAAATAAACTCTCCTAACTTTAGGATAGCTGTTTAGCTCTCCTAACTTTTACTTTTCCACCAGGTAGTGTTTGCTAACTCGTTTAATCCACATTGTCGCAGTTTAATTGCTTTAACAAAATCAACAAAATGTCAACGGGCGGAACTTAATTGATTCTACCGATGTGTTTGATGACAAAACCCTCGTCAGTAGAAAGGCTGTCGCTACAGTCGTTACATCGCCCATAACGTAAAGGCTTCATGTAACAAAATGATCCTAATGCAAGTCTTTGATAGAAGGAGAAACAGCCTACATGAAAAACATGATGACGTTAGCCCGCAGCCTTTATTAGCCTTTCCCGAGAAGAGCTACGGGTTTCTGCCGGCATCAGTGAGGGAGCACAGGAGGGGCGACCAGCGGCTTTCCTCTGCTCGTTGGACACAAAAGTTGTCTTTCTCTTTGTATCACTTGTAAATGGACTTGTTTTCTTTTTGGCAGCATTAACGCTCCGCTGGATGCCGGATATGGGGCGGTGACTGTGTCCACTATTTTAGCCCACTCTCTAACGTTATCTGACTCTACCCAAGCATTATGTGGATTTGGATTTCTCGACGGTGGTTACCAAAAAAGTCAACTTAATTGAAGTTCAATGATAGTTGTTGTTTTTGCCCCATTTTCAGTGTATGTTTCATTAAAAAAACTACAAAATACAGCGATTAAAATCAGTTTAGCTCGGCGACGAGAGAAAAGCGTCATCGGTTGCTAGGTAACAGACATAAAAGTTGATAACCGATGTTGGATTGCGTATTTCGGATTTCCTAACCTTGAGATAAGATGGATGAAGTAAGATAAGATAGGATTCCTAAAGTTCGTTAGGATTTGCTTCTGTAATACCAAACTGAGAAAAATCCTATCTAGACTCTTCCTATCTTAACTTAAGACTTAAGATAGGAAACTTTCTGTAATACGGCCCCAGGATGCTAATTTTAGCTAGCGGAAAACAGGCTTAAAACAAAATGTACTTACCATAAAAACGAACAACCGACTCCTAATAAGCTTTTTCAAATGTACACAGTGCAGTGGATACAGGCGCCCCTAGCCTGATTGACAGGTCGCCATGGTGGCGACTTGTCAATCACAAGTTAGCCAAGCCCTAAAACATATCCTGCTTTATCGTTTATTTTCTTCTAAATGGGACCATAATTTACAAAATTAACATAATGTTGTATCGAAGATTTGAAAAAGAAAAGAAAAGAATTAGGCTGATTTGCCATTAAGTCTAATGCAATCAGATTTGTTTTTGCAACCAGTTGAGTCATCACCTGTTGGCCATTAGAAAAAATTTAGGTTTTAGGCAGTTCTACATTGGCTTCAATTTTCAGACCCGGAGGTTCCCACTTGGTGCCAAGGGAAGAAAACGCAAGGTGATGTTGAGACAGAATGGAATGTGTGAAGCAGTTGACACATACCGAGAGGAATATTATGCATCTACAGCTCTGCACTGTCTCTTGGTTTTTGGAGGGGGGTCACTTAGCCACAGCTGGTTTAAACAGCAGCCAGACACCCTGGGGAACTCTCAGGCATTCCTATGGGTCTGCCTTTGTAATAACTCTGTTCTAGCATGGGTTAAAAAGGGCCAGAGAGATAGAGGGAGTTATAGATCTGGCATGCCTGTACAAGTGAGTGGAGATAAAACTGACCGTCTGTCTGGTGTGTACCCTGAATACTGACAAGAAAAAGTCAAAATTGAGTATAGAGTGTTACATTCAACACTGCCTGTTCTACTTTCAGCATACAGCCCACAGTACTCAACTCAAGTGGAAATTTCCAGTACTATTCAGTGTAGCTACCTTAACCTTTAGGCAGATTTAATACCAAAGTTCCCAGAGAGTGGAGACTTTGGGCTTTGTTGCAGTCTTCCTCATAGCTCTTTTAATTTTCATCTCTGCAAGTGAATCCAAGAATAGACATAAACCACAGACAATCCATACAGAGTTTAATATCACTGAGAGGGCTAGAACAATGATTTAGAACCACTAAATAGATGCTCTACATAATAAACTTTGCATATTTGATGTGAGGCTCTCTCCAAAGTGGGCAGGCTTTCAAATGTAAATTTTGCCTGCAAACTTAAATCATTTAGTACATTTTACTTGAAGCGTATCGTTGACAACAGTAAATCACAAGGTTGCTGCATCCATTAGCAAATTGGCTCTGCAGTAGATGGAAGAATAAAGGGAGAGAGAGGCAGAGTGAGAGTATGCGGCAGCGGTCTTTTATAATCAACAGTAGCAGTTTCAGAGATATAGTAGCCAGACACTGCGGCACACGGACACCCATAAACCTCTGGTCACATGCATCATAACAATAGGCCCATTGATTGGCTGGCTAGGACAGTGGGTGGGAGGCACTGGCTTTAAGTGATGCATGCCACAATCAGCTTTGAAGAGCCTCTGTTCTTTCCGTGGCCCTGTCTCACTCACAGCCCTCTCTGTGTGTCCGTGAGACACCCGCAACAGATCTTTCAATGGGCGTCCTTCATGCCTCACAGTTTCCAACCAGCCTCTGCTCTGCATCTCATCCCCATTCTGTCAGTCTCTCTCTCAGACACACACACACACACACACACACACACACACACACACACACACACACACACACACACACACACACACACACACACACACACACACACACACACACACACACACACACACACACACACACATACATACATACACACTCACTCACTTTTCAAGGCACTGGCCTTGTCTTTTCTCTTTGGTTTCATTTGGATAGTTTTATGGTATTTGAATAAGTGCAGGCTACAGTATGTCCACCCTTTTCAGAAACAAGTATTCGACAGAATAGCCGGTGCTTTCACGAGCACAAAGAGAGAGACAAGAGAAGGAGAAATGGGGCCAATTAGAGGCCTGGAGCTAGCACTGTCTTCTGATACTGCTGGTCTGGGCCAGAGCACTCTGGGTGTGTGTGTGTGTGTGTGTAGGTGGATTGTCTGCAGGTTTCGTACAGGAGGTGATGAGTGAAAAAGGAAGACCAGGGAATCCATTATTTCTATTTTGCTGTCCAACATTACTGGAAGCTGGCTGTCATGTTTATGTGTTATGGAAGTGACTGTAGGGGGTCTCTAGCCCACAGGCTATGCTTCAGAACCCTCTTTTCCTCTTGTGATCAGATATGATAACAAAAGGTGGATTCAGGGGGGTTGGTGTGCATGGCCATGTCCTGATGCCAAAAAAGGGGACTTAAAAGGCTGTGAGCGCTGTAGATCTCCATTGTCTGTGTTTTAGGTTAAAACATGAAACACTGAGTGGGTATTGTCCGCTTAGACCAGCAATGCATTTACCTCTTCCAAATGCACCAGAAGTTATATAATTTCTTCTCAGGTTTAAGAATGCGAAGGAGAAGAGAGGGTATAGAAAATCACTGTGGGCCTTTTTTTCACACTGTGCTATGCAGTCAAATCGGACTGCCCAATGCCACATTCTGTATGATCAAAGTTTGCAGATCAAACAACTCAATTGGCAGACAAGTGAATTACCTATCCTAAGGCTTCGGGAAATGTGGTTCAAACCCTGCAATTACTCATCCACGATGCAGTGAAAATATCTAACTGCTCACTGGAGAGTTGTTAAAGGTGTTGACCAAGAATATTTATCATCATTGTTTGAGTAGAGAAGCTTGTGTGCCATTACAGCTCTTTGTTGACTTGTTCCTGCATCCTCCTTGAATTCACACACTACGTATCTTTACAGCCCTAACCACATCCCTACTAATTAACAGGACAATAAACATGCTGGCTCCCATTAACTGTGGCGGGTGCTGCATATTTCCCCAGACAGTGTCTGAGTGTGAGATAGGAGCTCTCTCTACTGCACAATATGTTAATCAGCCTCCTTCATCTCAAGCCCTCCTTCTCCGTCTTCTCTCTGCCTTCAAAGTCAAGTAGGGGACCCTCTTTCCTCCAGTCCCCAGGCCCTGCCCTATCTCCATCTGCAGGTAGCTTAATCAGTCTTCACTGGAGAACTCTGCCACATTACTGAGGTGCTCACCAACCAATTACTATCCATTTCAAGTGGAGGTCTCATCAGGTTGGTATCACTAAGGAAAAAATACCCAAGTCTTCTTGACCTTTTGACTGTCCTGATGCATCAAGTGCTAAGGCAAACAAGAGGAGCAGTGAGTGGGTCTATCAGGCTTAGGGTGACTAACTCAGCATTATCAACAAAATAAGTGGAACAGTGTAGCCATCCTTAAAATCTGTGCTGAAAGTGCAAGGGAGTGTGGCACAGCTCTGAAAACACTTTGGGCTTTATGTGGCGTGGAACCTCTTTATTTTGAAGGGGAGCGTATTGCAATAATCCGAACCGCAGATAATAAGACCCCATGTCATAAATCCTCTCAGAAAACTAAGGCAGTTAGGCTCATATTTGCTCATTCCATCGGGGCACGCGCTGTTTGCTGCTCAGAGGAAATTGTCTCCTTTCTTTTCCTTTTTTTTGTCGTAAGACTGAAACTAAAATAGTCAAACGCTTTAAATATCAGCTGGCCTCATATACACAAAGCAGACACCCACCCAGCTCTCAACGTAGCTCAAGTGTGAACTCTGTAAACAGAGATTGTCCCTTAGAGAGTGTGAGTCAGGAGCGTTATCGTAAGCAACTGTCAAATTTTGTCTTTGCATTGTTAAGTAGAGAGAAAAAAGCAAACCATGATTTAATTAAAGCTAGACTGAGGGCACAGGAGGAATTTAAAAAAAAAAGCTAAAAGAGAATAGAAGTTATTAAAGTAGCATGAGTGAGTATGTGTATATTTATGTTATTGTCGGGCCAGTTGTAGAATTATATTTTTACCTTTGGGCGGTTAGAACAGTGGTGGGCGGTGTGTGTGCCCAGCTGCCGGTCTGAGACAGGCTGTGGTTACGCATGCCAATCTGGTGGCCTCTTTCAGCCTGCCAGTCTGCCCAGGTCTTCAGGCCTCCCCGTTAGCCCCCTCTGCTTTGCTGTGCTCTGGCAGAAGAGCTAATTAAAACAGGGCTAAATTAACAACACATTCACAGACTAGCCTGCCTCGCCTGTTTGACTCCTTCCTCCCAGGCTTTTTTTTCCACTGTACCTCAGTGCGCACACAAACACAAACACACACACACACACACACACACACACACACACTCCTTTCCTGATCACCCTCTATCTCATAGAAGCTGCCTACTGCGGGGGAACATGTGTTTACCTTAAGGGGTTTTAAGGCAATTACACTCCTGTGCTCTCTCTGCCTGTTTTGTTTTCCATTTATGTGTTTATTTAATTGGCATTCAGTGTGCTGTAATTCTATTAGTTCCTGAAAAGGTCAGGGTCATAGGGGACTGGCTTCTGGCGGACTCGCTTGTGAAACACGTAAGACTCAAACCATTCCATACATACTGAGAGATAATTAAAACGGGCCATGGTAGATCTTACTTCACGACCTTTTTAGAAAGACTATTTAAAAAAAATCAAACCTAGTCGTACTAACAGAACCTGTGGATTTTAATCAATTTTTTAAAATGTAGTTGCAATATAAATAGTTCCCTCTGTCTACACAGAACAGAAGGTAATTTAATTTTTATTCATGATTTCTCTATCAAACGATAATACAGTTGAATTAAAGATTATTAAACATCATTACATAACTGAGTGCATTTGCACTTTTAGAGACAGTTTTCAATGATTATATTTTCTTATGAACCACCAATTGCAGCAACTGTGTCTTTTTCTCTTGGTAACCATATTATCCTGAAATACAATAAATGTAATAGTTGGACGGCAATAACTGACTGCTGTACACGTGCAGAGTCTGAGTCACTGAGAAAAAAACCCTTAATGCTGTCGTTGCGATATTAGCTGCAGATCTCTCTGAGATTGTGTGCAGAGAGGCACCTTTCTGCTGTCAGGTCATCGTCCAAATTACCCAGGAATTTTGAAGTATTTAAATTTTAAACTTCCATAAAGTGGCTTACATGGCCCCAGCTGCATTTGGCTGTTAATAATGAATGAAGACGAACAGATCAGCATGTGTAATGGGAACTTGGCTGGAGACATGGTGTGAGCTGACTGGGTATTTCAGACGATCTGTCAGCGTGTCTGCTGACCCCGATGAGCAGTTATTAAAATTATGCAAGATGAGATCCAGACACATGATGGAGCCAAGACTTGACAAGCCTTCAGTGTTTGTGCTTCTATGGTAGTTGAGCGTTATTGTTCAAGCTTTAGCGTAAACTTTGGCACAGAGTTCTCAGTTTAGACTCACATCATTAACCCATACTGTATATTAGTTAATTGTATAATTATCATAAGTGGTTTGATCTGAAGGTACACTGAAGGAACCGAAACATAAATTGTATGATGACAAAGCATTGAGTCGCACTGAGCAAAAGCAGATAGATACACAAGTGAATAATATAAAGTAATGCATTTACAACTAAAGAACCAGTGTTTAATTTTCAGTAGACTCTGATGCTGTTTTTTTTTACAGCTCTGCCACCTTCAGTACATTTTTACTGACAGTCTTTTCTTTTTGCCATCATCCACCCCACTCTCTGCGGATGGTGATGATTATGGTTAATTATGTTGATGAATGGTCGTGCTGAGGGTACTCCATCAGCATTTCATAATCTGTCTTTTCTCCCTGCTCTTTATCACGACTGAGCTGAGACAGTGTGCAGGATGGTGCATGTGTTGATGCTCCTCACATACTCATACATGTCAAACTTGAACTCTGACTCAGACAGACTCAGGTCTCTCTGGTGAACACTAAGAGGATACAGTCTTTGCATCTACTAGACAGCAAGTGTTTGCATAGGAATTAAGATGGAAGTAAAAGCCTATCTGTGGATGTGCTACTCTGCATTTTGGTTAACAGCTGCAATCTAGACAAGGGCCAGCAAAACTCATTTATTGGTGTCAGTGATTCTTCTTTAATTAGTTTGCTTTAGTCACTGGGGCTAGTTTTAGTAATGGCACCACATCTGTTTTAATTAGAGTTTTTTTTTATGTAGTGCTGGCTTCACCATAAAATCTTGTTATTTAAAGAGGATACCTTATATTATCATAATATTCGTACTGAACATTTGGTCTCGCTGCTATTTCTTGCAGAATTAGGATAGTTTTGCAAACACTACACAAACATAAATGTGGTGAACTTAGTTTGACAGTCTCTTGTGATTGTGGTTAGAAAAGGACATATAGCCATAACTATTAATTCTTCATGATCTCTTCTTGGTTTGCAACAGCTTCTTTTTTAGTCTGTATTACAAAACCCTCGCAGAAACTGCATGCTTTTTTTTAGCTAGAATACATAGGGTGAATAAATTGCAGGCAAGTCTTGCTAATATTTTAGAGTGGACAGAGTCCTCCTGTGACATTGCTCTTGAATGTGCACTCTAACATTCAAGCAAGGATTATGCCCCATCCCCAGTCCGCCTCTTGCTTAATTGGCTCAGATGAATATCTAAAGAGCTAAAGCTGGGTTTAAGCCATGCAATTAGTAGAGTGGTGTTATTGAATTTACATGAATACCACGGATAGTGATTATGTGTCATAAACAACCTTTAAATCATGGCCCATATATGATGGATACTTTACAAACTGTAAAATGTTTATTTATAGAAAAGAGGGAGCAAGAAAGAGGTGGTGTGAGAAAATTGCCCGAAATTCAATATGCTGTGCAATTATCATGTGTAATAGCCTGTAAAATCCTAATATCTAGTCAGCCACTTGGAAAGGCACAAGAAATGGCCTGACCACTTAGCCCACTTTCTCTGGCCCCTTCCTGGCTATGACAGACGGCCCTGTCTGGAGAGCAGAAAGAAATAATATAAGCCATATTTCATTCAAAGGCCCCTCCATGTATCCTCATTCTTTCTGTTTAACTGACTTTTCCCCCCTTTTCTGATCCTTCCGATTTCTCCAGAGCCGTATTGGTGATTACCTCCGCTAATCAGCAGAGGTAATGGAGACTGCATCCTGGAGGCAAAATGCACTGTGAGGATGTCATTCTCTTGTTTTCTCAGGGTTTGGAACCAACTGAAAGTTAATTTGGGACCTGTTGAGCATCATTTAATATTGCCTGTTATGCATGCTCATTAAACGTCCATCCAGTAGTGTACAATATGTATGAGCCCCAAAAGATAGTAGTAATACAAACATAAAACAAAACACACACACAAAAATATTTCACGCACACAACCAAGTCAGTCTAAAATAACAAAGCATTTACTACATCTTGGTACTGTATATGAATGCAATGTTTAGTCCCCTCTCGTAATAATAATGTAACCAAATCAGCTAGCACATTCGGCTCAAGTAAAAATATATGTAAAACAGCAAAATTGTGTATGACAAGAAAGAGACTATATATTTCTGTATTTTACCAAATACATGAAAAACGTCTTGTCATTCACATCATATTACAGTTCATGGCATCATCAGACTAATTCTCAAAAGCAATTTAGTCTGGAACCTCTCGCTTAACTTTCTATTTTGGGGCTCAGACCAAAATGCCTTTGGGTGAAATTGGATAGACCTATAACCAGTCACAGCAACAACATGTGTAGTATAGTTGGTAAATTAAATTCACCAAATCCTGTCGGAAGCAAGACAAAATTAACTTCTTATCAACAAAAGCTTTAAGAGCAGTGGTTTGTTCGTCTTTTAGAGAAAATGGGGGCAGACACATATGTCAAAGCAAATGAAATATGAGCTTGGAAATTATAAAATGCCATGAATCAGAACTAGAATTCAGTAAAAACAAGGACTGATGAGAAGAAATGGAATAAGAATTAATTAAATCAGTCTTAAATCTCTGAATTATCTTTTTCTCTCCTGCATATAATAGATATGAATACAGAAAAAAGTAGCAAAGGGACAAAGTGAGGTGGAAGACTGAAGTGGTAGTGTGGAGGCAATACGTGCTTTACATATATTCATTTGGCAGACACATGAGATATGAGGTTCAACCCATGCTACAATAGATGAAGGAGAAACCTAAGAATAAGTGCCACAACGCTCTGACCCACAGTCCACCTGATACAAAGCTTTATATATATATATATATATATATATATATATATATATATATATATATATATATAGAGAGAGAGAGGGATAGAGAGAGAGACTCTTGGATGGAACAGGTAGATCTTCAAGTGAATTATGATGCCATAAAGAGACCATACAGGAGAAGAGTTTGGATTGAGATTTCCTACCTTGCAGTGACGGCCGTTTGTCGCAGATTGTTGTGAATATCAGGTGAGCATTAGTGACTTGAACTTGGGAGCAGCAATGTGGAGCCAGTGAAGAGTAATTAAAAGTGTCAGGAACTGTCTTTGACTGGTTGAAGACAAGACTTACTGCCTCATTTTGGAGCATTTGCAGAGGTTTTACTATGCATGCTAGCGGCCCTGCCAGAAGGGTGTTAGAGTAGTCAAGGCCAGAGACAGTCAAGGAGCGAGACAGGTCAGACAGGACCTGAGAATGCCCCATACATACGTCACACATGCTACTTTATTAATTAAAACTGCTCTTTTTCTTTCCCATCACCATCTATGGGAGACATCAGAGGCAGTGCAAACTTGCATGTGCAGCTCTGTGTGTCATTGCGTTTGTGCACGCATGCGTCTTTTGCACGTGCTAGTGTGCTTGCATGTGTGCATGCATTTATAGCAGCAGGCAGCAGCAAGGCAAGCAGTTCGCACCTACTGTGATTGCAGTAAACCTGTCAGAAGCATACCCATCTTCATCTCCTAGCTGTTCACTTTGTCATCTGACAATGCCTGTCAAATCCCTACACAGGATTTCCTAGAAAACAATATCTCCCCACATCTCTCACACCAACAACAGCAACAAAACAGCAGCAGCAGTAGCAAACAAATGCTGCAATAACTGCTTCCTTGATGGCTTGTGAAAATAAAGAATGCTACAGCATTACAAATTAATGGTAGATGGATCATTATTAATAGTCATAAAAGGAAACATTTAATTCACTGCATACATTGCTGTCCTATCACCAACCATATCTAGTGACCCCTTCACCCTCCCACCCTGCCCAAATCATATAGCTACTGTATATGATATCTTCTTTTCCTTGTATAAGATGACAACTGGACTAGTGCTGTTTATCCGCCTGAGATCTCTCTTCCTGGGGCTAACCAGAGATTGCCTGCTACCGGGAATGAAGAGGGACTATTTCTTCATTTGCTGTCCTCACCACCTCCGGCTCAACCACCACCTTCACCATCATCTTCACCACCACTGTCATCATCTTCCCAATGTGTCACATCTGAAAAGTGCAGGGAGCATTCGCCACCTTTGCAAGGTGGCAAGAGGTTTCCCCATTCTGTTGCAACCTGATAAGCTCTGACTTACTTTCTCTGTGTGCGTCAAAGAAACTCGGAGACACATGGCTTGTTTTGCCTTTTGTAATTACATCTGCTTCACTGCACTGTTTCTGCTCCCCTCACTCTCCTTCTTCCAAACGGAAAGTAGATTTGTGTGTGTGGGTGAGTGTTCTGGCACGTGCACATGCAGAACAAGCGGTTTCCCCATACACCATCTTCAGCCACCAGCTATTTTTCTTACATCCAGGCAAACAACATTAAATGGAAGAAAGCTTTTGTCCCCGCAAGTACATATATCTTTGAATATTCTCCCCATTCACTGTAATCTCACCCACTACCTGCTGTAATGGATTTCCTACTGTGACCACACACTCTTCAAGCTGGTTGATTCAGACTGTAGAATGTATTTATACATTTTGCCATTCTTTCCACAATGGAAATATTTAATGATCTCCACACACTAGAATTGTGTGTGTATGCCTGTATTTGTGTGTGTATTCAGCACTGAACAAAATACTTATTTGGATACATAGTGACAGATTTCTATATACAAAAGGGGAATGATTAATGAAACAATATAAAAAAGATATTCCTTGTATTGCAATGTGATGTTGGTCCTCTCAGTTTTGCCTCTGTGTTTAGTGGTGAATTTGTTTTGGTCAGGTTAAGAGCACTCGTTTACCAATTTGTAGCAATACTTTGCTTCTCTCCAACTACCATTTAACTAGACACTTCAGTTACCCTCAGTATTAGTTCAGACACTCATCTGAGTCACAGATCTCAAACTTTGTTGCCAGCTAGCGTGATGGCCACCGCTGACAGCACCAAAACTATATCTTAAGCCCCATTTAGATGGGATTTATTTCTCTAGAGTAGGCTGGGTAGTTGCATGCGCTGATCTTTGATTTTCATCCCATCTAGAGTGCATATTCATGTGACTTTTCTTGCTCTACCCAAGTATTAATCACAGTCCCAAATCCCTCTTTTCCAGCGCCCTCATCTGTCCTATCATAATATAAAAACTAACTTCACACCAAGCTAAAAAAGTGTTGTTCCGCTGACTTCTTAAGCTCCCAGCATGCTCCCTGCAGAAAGGTTTCTGCCTGCCATCTCCTCTGCGGGTGTGTGCGCACTGCAACAATGATTGTGTACACACTCAGTAGTGTGTTGTGGGCGTTGACACATCTACAGCAAGCACACCAGAGAAGAAGAAAGGAGGAAAGCTTGATGTGAGGATTCTTTGTTAAAACTTTTACAGTGGCTTTATTTTGTCACTGTACAGAATGTGTTTTATTTTCTATTTGTTTTGCTTATTCTTTTCATCTTTACAAGTATGTTTGTTATCTGATTATCAGTGTGTTTTAGAAGGAGGCGGAAGAGGTAGCTATTTGGTTTGAGGGTACCAACAACCAACAACCCAAACCATCATCACAGAGCTGTTTGCAGTTGGCGAGACTTTGATGTTTCAAAAAAACACAAGCGCGACACTCTGGGTGCAGTTATGTTATTGCAGAGGTTTGTGAGCACACTTTTACATCACTGCAGCATTGTGAGAATTTTAATGTTTGTAAGGCCAGCAAACTGGTTTTTATCTGGTGTTACTATAAGTTACTCCAATAGTAACACCTGGACATTGTTGCCATTGTTCCTTTGTGTTCAAAATGTTTTATTGTTTGTTGCCTACCTTTTGCCATCCATCTTCAGTTGCCCAACATCCACCTGCTTTGCGATGTATTAAGCTGTCCTTTATGCTTATAGTTTTGTTCTGTTTGCATTTCATTGTCCTTCCTGTTGCCAGTAACCTGAACTGTGACAGATGATGCGTTGTATCAAATGCAATATTGGACTTTTTTTTAATCAGCATTTGATCCTGACATTTCAATCCTGGTTATTTTTTCATTGCTGTTTGGCAGAAACTGGAAGTAAATTAAGTCATTCCACTAGATCTGTGCATTGCTTTGCATTCAGTTATTCATCTGATTATCAAAAGATCATGATCAGCCTGTACCAAAAAATGAGTCTTACAGAAGTAGTAGTAGCAGTAGCAGTTCTGTGTTTGAGTGAGTGTGCTCGCGCTCTGAATCATGCAGCACTACATTTTCTGTGACATTTCAAAAGCTAGCTTTCATCCCACTCTTAAGGCCTGCGTGTGGAGCACATTAGTCAGTTTCCCTGAAACAATCCTCTTCTTTAGATTCAGTCCTTTTGTTGAGGGCCTCGAGTGAAAGTGTTGAACCATGGGACTGAAGATGCTATCATCAATGCTGAGGAAAGACATATTTCTCCCTGCAGGTGGATGATGGAGCTCTTTGTGTGTGTGTGTGTGTGTGTGTGCAGCCCTGTTCATAAAGCTTTTTTTCTTTTTGTGCGGGCTTCCCCTGACCTTGCTTTGTGGCTCTTGATATTCATCACACCAAACCATTATCTTATCTCTGGACCATCAGCTACACAGCTTGCTGCCATTCATAACTCAAAAGGTTGATTCCACATCACCTGACAAAGAGCTTTGCCCTGAAATCAGCAACTGACCCTTTGCAGAGAGGGCTATCATTCTACTGTGTATCTCATGCAATACAACCTTGGCCAGCTTCGGATGTGATGCTGCTTCATTTCACCACTTCACCAATTGTTGACCCAACAAATATCCAAAACATTTTATTTTCCTCTTGTCTTGTCTGACAAGTAGGACTGTTCATCCTTCTAGAGAAACATGTTGTAAGTGACATCATCTTCCATGGTCCCAACGTTGTGCTGCTGCTCACAGCAATATCCATCTGTCAGCTTTCCCAGAATTTGGTTTAAAGGAAACACCACTATCCCACTTGACTTGTATAGCTGGCTTTCATCTTTTTCTGCTCCCCTCTTTTTCCTCACCAAAATAGAAGCAGAAAATAGAAGAATGGGCTTTAATCTGCCTCTGAGGGTGAACAGAGGGACACAATGCATGCTCACTGCAAAGGATAGGTTGGTTTATTTTCTTTTTTGCTTTCTTTCTTTCATTTGTTCTCTTGTTCTTGCTTTTGTTCTTACCTGTTTGCTCACGTGCTGGCTTATTTTACCCTTTACTTACCCTTCCTAGTCTACTCTCTGCCTATGTCCTCTCCATCCGTGCAGCCCTGGTAGCTCTGTGGAGTCCAGGCCCTCTTTGATCTGTAGTCCAGAACACAGGATGAGAGTTATCCGTTGGCAACAACAAGAACATCCCATTAGGAGCAGGACAGAGCCTTGACAGACACTGCCTCTGCCTCTGCTGCTGCTGCTGCTGCTTGGCCTGAAAAGCACACTGCCTACTGCTACTGATGCTGCTGATTTTCTGTGCTTGCCCCCAGCTCAGGGAGAGCATTACTGGCTCAGCACACACAAGCTCAGAGTCTGTTTCACTTGTTGAATTTGAAATGTTGAAATGCTCTTGTTAAATTATTTTTTGTTATTCATGGAGCTGTCACCCACTGGTGTTTCTGGCCCTGAAGTTTGGCTGAGTGCCCTGGTTGATCAAGGTGCCTCAGGAGAATTGGGATATTTGATTTAAGTAGGCACCATCTGGTGAACAAACTGGTCTTACATCGAGGTCCATTTAGTATCTGTTCATGAGTTTGCCTAGTTGTCATGGAATTGAACATTTGAAACACTTAAAGTACTTCTCTTTGATGTTGGCTTAAAAATTGAGCATCATGTTTCATTCTTGTCCCTTGAGGCAGCAGTTGACAAAGTAATCTCACCTCAAGGTCTTTTTAGTAGCTGTTCTGAAGGGTTTGATTGTATCACAGAGTCTGTTGCTTAGTCATGTGATGTACAAAGGAAAATTGGCAAATTCTGCGCTGATATTTGCCTAATTTAAGTTATTATGCATCACAATGCATAGGATAATTTATCATGATAGTCAGCCTCTGACACCAGAAGATGCAGTACACAGAGGCATATTGCACCAATGCTTAGGTGGAACAAGTGTGGAAGAAGGAAAAGTTATGTCTTAAGAGGAATTGGTGGGCCAGGTAATAATAACACCAAGATGATCAAAAATTTAGCCAGGTGTTGGTTTTAATAACTCATCCTGTGCACCATTCGACACATGTCAGTTGATTATTTTTTTTACATGTCAATGGCCATAGATGTGCATCTATCTAATCTAATTGTATCTGTATTGACTATATCTCCTCTTTATTTCCTTGATCTTGTCCCAGTCCCACGCACAAAGAGAATGTCACACAGCTTGGTGAAACTGCCTTTTTATCTTAAACAGGCTGAGCATTTGTCTTGGTCTCTGTTGTTTTGGCTTCATGCACAAAATCAATGGAGCTCATTCATCACATGCTCATTGAAAATAAGCATATTTGTTTGAACATTTGGGAGGATTTTTCAGTACAGTCTGACTTAGAGTAGCAAGTTTATCAAAACTGCAGGCAGTAGATGATACAGGCACAGTATTTGCTTGCTGAAAAGGCATTATTCCGTCTGCTTATCGTCACTGTGCATCTGACATGTATAAATCACGCATGCATGCCAATACAGACACACACACACACACACATTTTTGCGAGTAATGAATTCATGCATAGACATATTCACGCTTACACGCTCCAACACACACACCACACACACACAAACAAATATTCTCTGTGGTTTCTGTTTCCGTCACAAACAACCAGTGATAGATTGGCCCTCTCCATTTTAAACAGGGAGAAAACACAAGCCCTGGGGACCCTTGTGTGTGGAAGTACTTTGAAGTGTCCACATTTAATTCTTCTGTATGATAAATGAGAGGAGAGCTGCGGTTGTAGCCTGTGAGGAAAAGCTCAGCTCGCTCAACGAGGGGAGCGGTAACAAATGTAGCGATAGCTGATAAGCTGACTGTGTCTCTTGCTCTTGCTTGTTGTTCTGCTCCCTGCAGACCCCCACAGCCAGATAACAAATCCATCCTATCAATCAAACCCATCAATGGCTGGCTGCAGATTAGAGACGGTGATTTTGGGGCTGATTGGAGGGGAAATGCTGATTACACCTCCCTCTCTCTGACTTGATTACATTCTGCCTGTGTGTTGTCAGGCTTGGCTGCTGAGCTGTAATCACTGGAAGCTAAGAGCAGAGGCCATGGCTCACGAATAGACAAGAAACAGACACAATCGCACCACTAGCTGGCGAGCTGTGACTTTATGACCATTGCTAGGTCATTGGAAAAGCTATATCTCATGCTGTCAGAGCATCTGAGCATGCTAACTGCACAAAGGCCAACACGTGCAGACATGCACACATTACACAGAGATAAGGAAGGCTCCGGCTATGAAGCCTTTTCTCTCCTTTTTTTTCTCCAATCACTTCCCGTTTCAATCCTCCTATCAGCTGCTCACCACTGTTCTGGCCTACTTCCATCACAGTAGAAGTAGGGTCCCGTGCAGGAGTGAAGAGACACACACACACACGCACACATACAGTGAGTCCTAATCTTAACTTTATTTAGCTGCTTCTCCTTTAAAACTAGAGCAGCTTTCAGACAGCTTCTTCAGCATCTTCTAACAATATATCCATCAACCCCTCTACTCCTTCATCAATCTGCTCGGCCCTCCTTCATTCCCTGTTCACCTTTTTTCAATCACTGCAGCCACAGAGGCAGGCCTAAGACTCATAGTCACTTTGAGTGTACTGCGCAGTGGCTAACAGAATGTAAACAAACAAATGTGTTCCCAGATATCAACATCATACTACTGGTAGGACTAAAATGTGCATGGGAAATGATTTTGTTTCCTTGGCTCTGATGGGGGAATCAGTGGGGCACAAGAACAAACAGAATGCTTTCTTTGTCCCTTTATGTAAACAAGGGAACCGCAGAAAGACGAACTTAATAATGATTTTGATGGTGGCACTTTAGCTAAATATAGTGCATGTCTGCATAAAAAAGCCTGCAGCAATGTCAGGCCTCTTTTAAAATGTGTTGCTAAATATTTGACATGTTGAGTTGTTTTTTTTTTTAACGCACCCTGGAATACACTTGTTAGTTTTCTTTTACTGTACGATAGAGATTGAGAAAAACAAAATTTCTAACAGGAACGTCTACCAGGGTTTTCATCGTCTTTAACAGAAGCACAAGCTCAACAGGAACACTGTCTTCTGGGTCACTGTTTCAATTACTCTGGCTAATGTTTGGTACTCTAATAACACCCTCCTGCTTTTAATCCTTAGTACACCATTTGAGACTGCTGGCATGACTGCGTGCCTAAATAAAATTCTTTTCATCTCAGTGTATATGAGTATACATGATAGGATGTGTGTGTGTGTGTGTGTGTGTGTGTGTGTGTGTGTGTGTGTATGTGTGAGGTAGATTCATAT
Source organism: Lepomis macrochirus (assembly GCA_024633595.2). NCBI lineage: Eukaryota > Metazoa > Chordata > Actinopteri > Centrarchiformes > Centrarchidae > Lepomis > Lepomis macrochirus. The sequence goes on along the minus strand of JALXJV020000022.1, from coordinate 17,300,914 downwards.
AAAACCCTCTGTGTCCTGGTTTTGAACTATCTTTGAAGCCCCAAAATGGTCTCATCCAGCGTGTTTTAGGTATCATTTCAATTGACACTATGCACTCTTCTACTAGTGTTTTGAATTGAGCATACTTGCATGCTTGTTAGATGGAAACAGCTGTCAGGGGAGATAGCGAGAATGACTCACTCCTCTTTCCCTCACTTATCGTTTGCCTATTCCAGTCCCGCTCCTCTTATTGTGACCTCCAAGAAAGTCAAAATATTCTGCTCTTTTTCTATTTATCTCTCTCTCTCTCTTTTTTTTGGTATTCACAGTGAGTACACACAACATGGTGACTGATTTTTGAAAATGTTGTGGCCAGAGGTGTGCTGTGCACCTGTGGCAGAAAATGGGTTGGATTAGGATGAATAAATTAGTGGTACCTGTTGTGTGCTCATGACAATTTCTGAGATTTTGGAGAGGTTCTACCATAAAAGCTTCTCTCAAAGCAAGATCATAACATACTGTATGTGTGCAAGAGGTGCAACATCTCTCTCTAATAAATGACATCCTTACATTTATTTTTGTCTCTTTTATTTAATATATAGCCAACACATTTTATCTTTCTCAAATTTGAATAAATGATTTTTTAAATTTATTTTATTTTGAAATTGTTTCTCGTTTTAATTTGCTTATATTTGATACTGTTCCAATCTCAAAATACAATTGTATATCTTTTATATCATCTGTTTTATATCTGTGAATGTTCATGAATATAAAAGTATAAATCTTTCACATAAATGAAAATGAGCATTGACACATCAATATACTGTATGGATAAACTTGAATCAGCCACAGAGGCTGCTTTTTGTTTTAGTTTGCTTTAGTTGTCAATAAAACGCAATGTTTACATCTCAGCTTGTTTGTCAAAGACAAAGCAATAAAGTCCATCAATTATTTTGCTGCCATTTTGTTAATGGATTTTTCAGGGAGACAACCACGTGCCAACACGTGTTAACATCTTTTAGAAGAATCAAACACTGAATATAGAAAGGGATTTGGTGGTATTCTAAGATCTAAAATTAGCAACAACCTGCAGTTAGGTGGGCACCAGCAGTCATTTTTGAGGCTGTGGCCAACCCCTGTAGAAATGCATGTATGAGTTCTTAACCCTCTCAAACATGAATTATTAAGAACATTAGCTAAATTTTTTTATTACTCAGAATTGGGCTAAAATACAACTCCTTTTACATTTTTTTCAAAATTCTGATTTGTTTTTAAATTATTTAACTGTCTATGTATGCAACAAAGGTGTGAAATGCCACACCTGACAATATGGAATATTATTATTATTTTTATAATAATAATAATAATAATAATGTATTACATTTATATAGCGTTTTATCATTGAAACTGAAAGCGCTTCACAGTCAACCACCACCAATGTGTACCACCCACCTGGGTGATGCACGGCAGCCATTTAGCGCCAGAACACACCACACATCAGCTTGAGGCAGAGAGGGAGGGAACCATTGAGCCAATTACTACAGGGGATGATTAGATAGCCATGACATCGGGGAACCCCGTACTCTTTGCGACAAGTGCTATGGGATCTTTAATGACCACAGTGAGTCAGGACCTTGGTTTAACGTCTCATCTGAAGGAAGGCATCCCCTAAGAAATCAAACAATATGCAATCTGATTCTACTATTGCATGATGTCCACATATGTGGACAGTTGGTTTTTGGTGTATAAAAACTATATTTTACTCTAATTTTAATTTATAAAACATAAACCTGTTAATACCTGTATATACTATTGTTTATTTTTACCTTATTTGACCTTCTTGACTAAAAGTTTTTCACAGATTTCCCTGAGACATTTAGCACATGGCCATCACAATCGGCTATCTTGGATTGATGAGGTCATCAAGCAATAAATATTTGGAAAACAAGAGAGTAACCACTGTTACAATGGTGCTATAAATCCACTGACACTGTCCTTAGTTAAATGACTTGGGGAACATAACCATGATATAGTAACCCAAAATAGAATTAAAATAACTGTCCACAAATGTGGACACCCTGCATGATATCATTAAGATAGCACTTTGCATTGATGTTGTTATCACAGCAGACAAACACAGAAAGCTAAATCTACATAACAAAATGTCTGGAATCTACAACTGAATAACTTGCCTGTCGGTCTGTACTGTTTGATGTCACACCAACATTTATCAACGTGCTCATTTCTCTGTAAGAGAGTCGAAACTGTGATGTCTGTAGCTACACAGAATGAGTTGAGAGTTGGGTGCTGCCCTTATGGACAGTTTATGCATCCAAACAATCCAATTTTATGGTGGAGCAGATAGTTCATAAGAGCCATTAATAAGTGGGATATTGCCATGTACAGAGTAGATGTTGTGTTCACTGTAATTTGAGCTGCCTCTTATTGAGTTGGTTCATGGAGCGCTTCCTTTACCTTCATTTAATGGCCTTGCTTCCACAGTACGAAAATTAAAACGGTGATTGCAGTTTATAATTTAGCCTTATTGTTCCACCCTAAATAATAATTTCAGTACATCATCAATTTCAATACACTCTTAAATTGCAGCACTTTATACAGTTGATCCTTAGATGATGAAGTGCCTGAAACAACAAACAAGCCTGTCGGGAAACAAGAATGCTGCACATGCAGAAATTCTCCAAAAATAACTAAACCACTGTCAAGTGTCAAATCTCCATAATAGAATAGCTAGAATACTCAGACCGCAGATGAGTTTTTAGAAATTGACATTGTTTCTCAGAGCAACAACGTACACTAGTTGCACCATTAAGTCAAGAGTCACACTGGTGACTGATAGGAAGTCTGTGGTGTAATGTATTGCTATTTTTAGTGCTCGTTGGTTCATAGCTCCCTCATGCATCCACCTGACTTACAGAATAGCCCTTTCAATGCATGTCTCTGTCCCTTTTAGATGCACGCCACTCTGTCCTGGAGTCCTGGATTCTTTTTTCTTCCTCTATAATACATTTTCAGCAGAACTAATGGATGTTTGTTTGGCCATAGGGACTGTGTAATGAATGACTCATAGTGTGAGTGGCACCAATGGGATGCCTGTTTTCCTCTCAAAGCTGACATAATTGACAGCATCTCATCTGCCAGCTCATCTAAATACAGAAACCTGTACTTGTGTCAACGGAAAGCGAAATCCAGGTCATGTCATTATAGCATCATCAATTAAAATAGCATCATTGTCAAACAGCCAGCACACCGCCTGTTTCTGGCACGACCTATGAGATATGATTTTAGAAGACAACAAAGGTTAGAACCCAAGAGCGAATGACAAAATTTGCTGTGAAACCGCAGTTTCTGTAATCTATTTGGGACTGAAATGGAATATGTGGGCATTGTATCATTTAGAGAGGGATTTGATCAAATACTGTACTTCGCTGTGGCCTAGCGAATGCAGAGTTGCAAAAGGACATGGAGCTGTACTGGACAGTTGACCTCTACCCACACCTCCCTTACCAACATTGTTAGATCAGGAGGCAGAGAATAAGGGATGAATTAATAAATTATTCCACAACTGCTCTTTTGGAAATTCAAACAAACACACAACTCCAAAGCCATGATATCATTCTGCTGGCTACAACAACCCACAAGCCAAGTGTGGTTTTACATAAGTGCTGAGGCCAACTAGTTGCACCAAATCCCATTTGATGTAGTCCACAGCAATGACCTCAGGAACAGACTAAACACACACACACACACACACACACAAAACACACTTACGCATTCCCTCTTTTCTTCTCATGTTCTCTGTCACTTTCATACTGCTGGATAGCCTGTGTGTGATTTTGCCTAAAGCTTTCTCTGAACTTAAATGACTCACGCCACTGTGGCAAACTAGCCCAATAGCTTATCACACCTGAGCACATATAGGCTTATACATGGAGTCACATGTAAGCGTTCATACACACATACACACACACACACACACATACATACACACAAACATCCACCCACACATGTACTCAAACATATATCCCCCACACAATCATGTCCAGCTATTGTGTATTTAAAGTGGCAACCTGCTGTTTTCATTCCTCCTGGTCTCCTGTTCCTGACAGGGGCCTCTGATACTGTTGTTTAATGAGCACAGGCTCTCCTCAGGCTTGCTCCTAGTCTAGTCTGCTTCTGTTGCTGTGTGTCTGGTTGTTGCAGCGTTGACCAGAGTAGACATGCAGCTCTGTGTCCCAGGGCTAATTGCTGCTGCTTGGCTGATAGTCTTTCTGTGCTCCACTCTCATTGACTCCCCGGACTCCAGGTGGATTCCCATAGGCACCCAAAGACAAACAAACCTGGGCGGACAATCAATAACGGATGCAAGAGTTACCGCTCAGCGCAGCGGCTGATTAACATTCCCTGGGAATGTGTGTGTATATGTTTGTGTGGGCACTATGTAAGAGCGTGAGTATGTGAAGGTGTGTGCTGTCTGTCCCCACTCCTTTAGTGCTAACTGGAGTCTTCTGCCAGTCCCTAAGTGCTTCTTTATGTGATTTTGATTAAGAGTGTCAGAGGGTTCAAAGGCATCCTCAAAACAACACCACATTCATGCTCCCAGGTAATTATCATCAGGTTCACAACCAGGTAGCTGAGATTGCGTCTCTGCCTAAATGTGTGACCTGATAATCGACTAGAGCCCGACCGATATGGGTTTTTGGCGGCCGATGCCAATATTAAAGTAATAAAGAGTCGATTTCTGAGCCGATATTTCGATTATGAGAATGATTTGGATAGTAGACCCCTTTACTGTATAAATTAGAACAGGACAATATTGAAAGCTGGAATGTTTGTGGGCTATAAAACATTTTCCCTAAATGGATTACGTTAATAAAATGAAAGTGAAACCATTTCTCATCATCTGTCTAAATCATGCCGTCTATGATATACAGTGAGTTGCTCTTGACTGCATCTAAAACTGTCTACAACGAGGACCTGCAGCTTTGAGATTTCATTTAACTTAACGTTATAACTACAGGCAGAGCCGTTACGGCTCTGGCTACAGCATTTCACATCTACAACGTCACAAAAAGAGGAGCTTCAGGAAGCTGTGTTAGATTCTTGTTCAGCTTACGTTTATTTTCATGTCCGCTGTTGTTTAATCATTTCAGACAGGCAGACAATAATTGCAGACAGGCAGCTGGCAGATATATTTAGAATACGTCAGAAGCTCATTACCGTTAGCGCTCCTCCACTGATAAACACGGCATTAGTTTTGTGGCTAATTTAGCAACGGGCAGCGTGAGCTGCTGTAACGATACGTGATTGTAGAATATATTGATAGGGACAACTAGGAACAAATGGGGATTAGAACTGCCACACTGTTTCAGATTAAAACTACAGTTAAGTTACGTCTGTCAGCAGCTAGCTTTGAACACCCAGCTACCGTAACATTAAACTGCTGTTAGCCAGGAGAGGAGCAGTGATTGGGTCTGTTTTTATTATAATTATTTAAGTCATGTATTTAACATGACAAAAGACCGACTCACCACTAAAACAGCCCTCTGCGTGTTTGGTTTCTACATGCTGCAGTAAGCTCCGGTCAGAGCCCTTTGGCTCCGGTAAACTCCAGTCAGCTGATTGTTTTCTTCTGTATTTTTTTGTGGTTCAGCGGTGTTGTTAATAGCTGCAGCTCGCCCTCTGGTGGGCAAACTATGCAACACCTATGGCATGAGTGAAGGATCTGAGTCTATATTTAATTTTTAATAGTCAAATATCTGCCGTTATAAACGGCCGATGCGGATGAAATTAAATTATCTCATATCGGCCGATAATCGGTCAGGCTCTATAATCGACTGACAGTGTTATGCGAAAAAAGTAGAAATACAACTGTGTGCTCATTAAGCTCAAGATATAGCTTTTTATACTTTTCGCATTTTTATATTATGTCTTTATATAAGTTGCGGGACCCAAGTTAATTGTATTTATGTTTTAGTTTGATAAATAAGTACAGTCTGTATTTTCTTTAATTGATTATGTAAATTGATGATGTAAATTTTTAAAGTCAGCTAACAGTCATTTTATTTAAAGAAGAAACCAGCAAGAGATAGCTAGATTTTGAAAGAATCTAACCGAAAATCCCACCCCCTCCCAGTGAGTGCACGGGCAGCGCATAGGTAGGCAGGCAGGTAGGCCGGTCATTTTATTCAGTCTCACTGTAATCGTTTTATGTCTCTTTGCAGAATTAAACTATTGGATGTGCTTATTACAGTCCTGGGAATGCCACAGATACCAGATCTTTTTAATTTTTGTGTCAGACCATTTAAATTGGATTACTGATTGCTGTGGAGATGTAAAGAATTTCAACAAATATAAAAAAAAAGCTTCTGAAAGAAAGTGCCTACTGCAGCGTTAATTCATGCTGATGTAAGCATGATATTTTGTAAAAGGCAACACTGTAAGCTTTCCGTAAAAATGGTGACGGTCACTTTAAAGTATTATGCTCATTTTCAGGTTCAAAATCCTGTTTAGGGGTTGTACCAAACCAGGTTTACATGGTTTAATGCTCCTCTTTTCAACCTGGGTTGAAGTCTTCATTTTAGCTATGGAGTGATAAATCTTGTCTCTAAATGAACTTTGTTGGGAGTTGCACATGCACAGTTCCTAGGTAAGGACTACTAGCCAATCAAAAGCAGAAAAAGGTGGGTCAGCGAAAAGCCAGTAATAGCCAATCAGAATAAGAGAAGGGCGGGTCAACGAGAAGTCCGTAAACAGCTTTGATTATATATTATTACTATGTTTTCACACCTGTCAAATTTTAAATACCCATAGGATTCTGAGCTGGGGAAACTTCAATCAATTATAGTAACCATAGTCTAGTTTATAAGATATTGCACAGCACTTCCCCGCCTCCACTGAAGAGATTTGTTATGCAGAGAGCAGGCACTCAAGTGACCAGAGGTATCACAAGAGGGGATTGTATCATTCCAACTCGAGTGCTTTTAGTCAGTCCGCGTTCACTGTAACAGCATCTAAACAATGGAATCTATTGCCAATGCTGATAAGAGAAGCAAATATTTATCGTTCTTTTACTGGTCAGCTTAAGAAGTGGCAAATTGATATGTGCACATTAGACTACTGACTGCCTACTGAGATTTGTTGCTTGTTTGCAGATTGTCTTTCGTCAGTCTTTTTCATTTCTCATTTAGGTTTTGCCCATGTTGTTTGTTGTTATGTTGTTTGTTACTTATTGTTGTGTGTTGTAACTGTCTCACTACTATCCTGTATATATTGTTATTACTTGTGGACTGTAATAAGTCATTTTATGTCATTTTAAATCTTTATTTTAGGTTGCCCTCATAATAACTGGCCAGGGACAACAGATGAAAATTAGCCTGTTAAGCTAACTCTGGCTCATTTACAGTTATTTTACTGTTAATTAATGAGCACTGACCCTGTCAAATAGCTAAATAAATGAAATGAAATGAAATGAAATGAGATTCAGCTGTGAGCTACATGTTGCTGACAAGCTTCGCAACATGGACTGGAGCAAGAATTTCAGAGTGGTGAGTTATTAATCTGTAACAAAAGTATTTTTCATCCATGAAGTTTTAACTGAGCTCTGTCTCTACCACAGTAACAACGTTATGTCCATTGACATTGACTTGAAGGTAGCTAGTGTTTGGAAGGGAGAGGAGGTGTGCTGAAGGTTGTGTTTTTCCACCGGTGTTTTTGAGGGCATGTCGGAGTAGCTGCTTGGCGAGCATTATATGAGGTGCATAGCTTTCATCCCTGTGACGTCACATGGATGAAAGGTAAACGGCTGGACTACAAACGAGCTGTTTTCAGGCAGTTCAGAGCAGTGTTTTCTGTGGGAGATAAGAACACCCTTTGGGCTGGACTTTGGGCCTTTTCACTTTGCAAACCTATTACATGCACAAAGGTAAATAACTTAATAAAGGAGAGGGAAAAAGTCAAAAAGCATAATACTACCTCTTTAAGAGACATGAATCTCTAGTGTTCTGTCTAGAAGAAAATTTGATAACACAACACAGACCCTACGATATAACACACCAAAACACTTGTGTTATACATGGTTCTTCAATTTCAGTTTCTTAACCCACAATTTTAAGTTACTAAAATAATGTAGGTATAATCAAATAGATCAATATTATTTCTAATGTAGATTCATCTTTCTAGCATTCTATGAATCATATAACATTAAGTATTTACATGATATCAATCTTGCACACTGTCCAATTTAAGATCAGCAAAATTAAAGAATAGTAAATTGAAATTAGGAGTCAAAATCTAATGGTTAAGATATTTTGGGATTTGCTTTGTATATTGTTATTGTGGCCAAAGAAAAAGCAGCGTATGGCATGACGTGTGCCACTGACTGCCACTGGCAAACAAGCAGTGCTGTGCGTTAGTGTCATCTCGCCTCTCCTCACCCTCTCAACCACTTAATCCACCCCCCGTCCCTGTCTCTGTAGGCTCATGTTTGCTTTTGTTCTCTTCTCGAGTCTGCCTGACTCACAATGATGATCTTGACCAAGTGCAGGGAAAGGTCAAGGTTGGCCAGCAAATTGCCTCAAAGCAATCAGCCTTGTCTCTCTGCGCTAACAGTGTGAGCTCTCTGTCTCTGTCGCCATCTTGCCATCTCTCCATCTTTTTTCTCTGTTTTTTTTTTCAATCCCTGGGTTTACCCAAGGGGTTGGGGGAGTCTGACCTGCTTTGAAGTATCAGCTCTGACCGGCAGCTGAGCTAGGTCTGGGAACTTGAAAGCACAGAGTGTCACAGCCTGGGTGACATTTCAGCACAGACCAGCGTGACCCAGCAGGGTGCTTGTGTACCGATAACTTGTGTGTGTGTGTGTGTGGACAAGAGAGTGTCTCCTTATGGCCTCTGCTGTCCTCAAGGACTGCTGGCTGCTGGGGGCTATTTGCCTCTGCACCAAAGGGATTACCTTTCATTACATGATAAACAGAATCACCCATTCAACCTTTAACCCCCTCGCTCAACAATAATGCCACTAGGATGCGGTCCTACAGCTCAAACCCCTGTTATAAATATGCACTCAGTAACTAGATCTAGGACACTTAGATATTACATGAGCCATGATACATGTACATGTAACATTTTATATCATTTTCAGAACTCACACATATGCACACAAGGCTCATGGACAGCCTACTTTGGGTTAGCTTTTGGTTTCAGCCCAGTGTGCCTGTGTGGCTTCACACACATGAAAGACTTCACTTTAATGTGTCACACAGTACCCACACACTCAGCCAACAAACATCAAAGACTGTAATTTGACAAATGTCTTCATCTATCGCCCGATAGTGTGTGTGTGTGTGTCCGTCTGTCCTCTAAACGGTGTAAACAGGTGTTAACATGTCAGCCCACAAGATGCCACATGCCGCTGTGTCATGAGTTCCTGAGCAGCTGTCCCCCACCGTGTGTGTGTGTGCGTGTGTGTGTGTGTGAGCATATCTACATATGTGTTTACTATAAGCGTTATATATGGCTGCAAGAGAATCTTGAGCCTTACATATCGTGTTAAGCCAAGGACAAACAATGAGAAGAGCAAAGGATGAAAGGGGGCTTTACACCGATCACTGATTTCCTCGAGAACGAACGCTTGAAATTTTTATCTGCTATATCTCTCACTGTTTCTGTGCACAGGTACAGGTGTGAATCTGAATGATCCTGAAGGCTTAGTGGGCAGGGAAGAGAAGGGACAACACAAAAAACAAAACAAAAAGTTCATCCCTGCTGCTAGCTTACTCCTCTGTCAACAGCTGTATGTTCCTACAAATCCTTGAGCAAAGGACAGAAACTCCACCCCCTCTCTCTCTTTTGAATGTCCCTCTGGATTAAAGATGCAGTTAGTAATGCCTGTAATGGAAATGGAAATGTCTGTCCTCAGGTGGAGATTGAAAAGCTGGACTACCATCACTACCTGCCTCTGTTCTTTGATGGCTTATGTGAGACTGTTCATCCGTACGAGTTCTTCGCCCGCCAGGGAGTCCATGACATGCTGGAGCATGGAGGCCCCAAGATCCAGCCCGTCATTCCCCAGCTCATCATCCCCATCAAGAGTAAGTCTGGGAGTGTATCTACTCTCACGGTTTAAAAATCACACACAAAGCTCCTTTCCAAAGCAACCCTGTGTGTGTTGATGTAATTTTTAGACTAAAGAAAAGAAAGAAATAGAAAGAAGAAATACCATACATATGCTGGTGTTTGTCAGCTTAAATGCAGTAATGAGTATTGTTAAAAATGTTCCCATAAAGCACTAAAGAAGGCTAAGATCATAGCCATGAAGCTATGAAGTGAAGTGGAGAAAGGGATCAAAAGACACAATTTGTGCATTTGAAATATGTTCAACTTGATATTATTTTTCAGTTCTAAAAAATATAGTGTATTCACATCCCACATTCACAACTATATAGTATTATCACAGCAATTTGCAACTATTCAATTAACTTTGGCAGCAAAATGGCACTACTCATTTGCGTTATTTTAACAAGCCTTTCCATAAGTAAATATTATTATTATTCTATGAGTTATTGACAGCCAAGTAATCTTCTTAGTTAGAGTTTAATTGCAGCCTTAATAAATATTTTTGCATGTTATTACTTTATAATTTACTATTTTGGTGACAGCACCATTACAGTTGCTGTTTGCCAATCTCAGACAAATCCTGACTCTAGAAGACATTCCTATATACTTGTAGTGTAACTGGCTGCAGCCTTAGCAGCTTGTAGGCACATACAAAAAAAAGGTCTAGTGTGGTTGGTAGGAAATCTAATACTAGGTAACTCAACAGTCCTTCTTTATAATTTTCTAAGAATTGACCTACCTGAAAAATACTTGAGAATATATTCAAATAATATTTTTAACAATATTAAATTAAATTATTACATCAATATTAATATGCATCATAATCTATATCTTAAATATATTCACACAAAGGCACTCTCAAACCCCTGTCAGACAGTATTGCAGCAATCAAGTTCAACCAAAATAGAACAACATACTTTACTAGGAATAGAGTCACCTGTCTTACACAGTTGCGCTACGGCAGATTCTAACATTACCATACAACCAGTCCTGTGACATGTCCTAATTTTGGTTTCACAGTCATACTGTTCCTATTATTACATTAACCCTCAGGGCGAAGCGTCCTTATTTTTGAATTTGCCGGAAGACGTTCGCTCTGAAAGCATGCCTGATAATCTGCCATGTGCAACACGGTGACATGCTACATTCAACTGTGTCATCGTGCTGTGCCTCCTTACCTTTCCGCACTGACACTTTTACTTGGAAGCATGCACGCGCACACACTCACACACTGAAACTCACTGAAACACACAAGTTGGCAGATGGAGGTGGATGGAAAGGTCATATCTCAGGGTGGAGTGGTCTGTGACTTCAAAAATAGACATCACAATTTAAAGTGATGTGGACAGGAAAGGTTTCTTGTGTGGCGAACACGAGGAGGTTACATAGAAGTTAGAGGATTGCATATTGGTTGGGCTTTTGTTGCAAAATTTTAGCACAGACACAGTCTCTCTCTAACACACACACACACACACACACACACACACACAGTCTTTTGTTTGGCGCCGCTGCCAAGTGGAGTGTCAGTTTCAAAGTGGGAGCCTTTAAGTGGCGCCCAGTGAGCCTGGGATAGTGTTCATGTCATGGGCAGTTGGCTGGTGTGTACGTGTATGAGTGTGTTCCCTGTTTATGTGTGAGTGTTGGACGTCTGTGGAGGCAGAGGGGCGTAACGGCCAACAATAGGCAGGACTGCTGGAGAGACCGTGACAGACTGACCCTGGCACAAAGTCTGTTACCACACTACACTATGAGGGGCCCTACAAGCCATAATCTATTCTAGACCTCTCACATATATATATTCTCCTTTCACATACATATATTTTCATTCATACATTCATACATTTTCACTCTCACATATATATATTCTCCTTTCACATACATATATTTTCTCCTTTCAGATACATATATTCTCCTTTCACATACATATATTCTCCTTTCACATGCAGATATTTTCTTCACACATTCATACATTTTTACTCTCATATTCATACATTCTCCCTCACACATTCATACATTTTCACTTTCACATACATATATTTTCTCTCACACATTTATACATTTTCACTTTTACATACATATATTTTCCCTTACACATTCACACATTAATGTGTACATTTAACATTATATATAATATATGTATGTAAGAGAAGAATATATGTATGTGTGAGAAGAATATATGTATGTAAGAGAAGAATATATGTATGTAAGAGAAGAACATATGTATATGTGAGAAGAATATATGTATGTAAGAGAAGAATATATGTATGTAAGAGAAGAATATATGTATGTGTGAGAAGAATATATGTATGTGTGAGACAAAAGTATAGTGGAAAAGGAAGGAGTATAGTGGAAACGGAAGGTAAGACATTTATCGCGCAGTGATTGGCTGAGAAGCTCGAGTCCGGTCTGGGGGAGGGGGCAACGAGAGCTTGATTGACATCTCCACACAGCACATTAATCTTCCTGAACCAGCCGTCCTCTCGTCAGCTCTGAAGGCTCTGCAGCTAGCATCACCGAAGCTGAGGTTATGGCTTTCACAAGTTCACCAGGAACTCCTAAATAGCAAGTAAGTCTGTTTCTCTCTGTTGCTGTTTTCTCACATAGAGCCGGGCTGGGTTAGAGTTAACGGTAACTGCTGGTCTGGCACAAGCCAGCTGGAATTAACGTTAAGCTAATTTTGCTAATAACTTAGGTGACAGCTAACGGTAAGTTAGCAGCTAACTTACATAATGTTAAACGCCATCAGGCCGATACATGTTAATTGTTAACTAACGTTAGCCTATAATTCTCCTGTCAGTAACAACATGTGCATGACAGGAGATATTACTGCACGGGACCACGACACTGAAGCTTCCGATTCGGCAGTTAAGGGGAACGTTAAGGGGAACTTAAGTGAAAGTTAACTTACGTTACTGAGCTACTGAATCTTCGTTTTTTGCACCTCTTACTGCTGTGGAAGCTGTTATGCATGTTAGACAAAGCCTTAACGCTGCCTGAAACACTTTTCAGATTTGAAAAAACTTTATTTTATTTGTAAAAAAATTCGGTAGCTCAGATACGTAAATTAAGGGGAACTTAAGTGAAAGTTAACTTTCCCCTTAACTGCCGAATCGGAAGCTAACTTCAGCGTCGTCACGGCACCACTGCATGACCATCAGAAAGCTTTCTTGGCAGCCAGGAGACTGACATTGTAACATTATGCTTTGAGTTATGAGCAGAGTAAGTTAGCCACTGACTGAACTTTAACTGAAAATAACGCTACTGTAGATTACCTAAATATAATGGTAGTGAAATGCTTGCCATTTTATTGCCAAATTTAAGAAATGACAAGGACGTAAATAGTTTTTTTTTTTCAGTCAACTCTAAACTTTCATCGTGTAATAGAGATGAGTGAGTTGATGATTGTGTGAAAACACACTGTATCTTGTGCAGTATCACTGTTGTTTTCAGATAAAACAGTGGTGGGCTTTTGTGGTGATTTGTTACACTACATTGGTTTTGTGTCTGTGTAAATGTTTTTTGAGTGTTTTTTTTTCTTTGCTCTGTTTAATTCAGGTGAAGACTGGTGCAGAATGGACATTAAGAGCTTTCTGACGGGCTCGCCTCACTTTCAACGCGATAATCCCCTTCGCTTTCCAGCAGCTGGTAAAACACAACACTTTAGCTGCAGCCTTTATTTTCTCACAAACCTTAACTTATACTGTACATTTACTGCAGAACTTCCCTGCTCTCGTTTTACTCAGCTCAGCTGTAATTACTTAGTACTCGCTCTCTCCTCAGCCACACACTCACTACGCTTACCATAAGAAGTGACTCTTCAGCAACCGCGACTGGTGGGATAAGGCTACAGGGGAAATAATAAAATCCCTCTTTAGGTGTATTTTGGGTTTCATCCCTATGATGAAGAGGAGCCAGCTTACTCAGATCATTATATCGATTAGGACTGAAACTAACGACTATTTTGATAGTCGATTATTCTATGGATTATTGAAACGAATAATCAACTATTTGGATAACGACTTCGCAAAATTATGCAATGCCTCTTATTTAGCTATCAGCTTTTAAATTAAACTTGAGGTTGTTTTAGGCATGTGCTAATTAACAGCCAAGATAATAAATTGAATACTGCTTTCAAAAAACTATATTTTAATGAACGTTTTTGCTCCAGCAACAGAAAGTTACGCTGAAATCCAGTCCTCATGGACCAAACAGGTATATACAATAAGAAATAACTGTGTGTGCACAGCACTGTGCAAGCACTAACCGACACTATATTTTTTACAAAGAAAGGAATCACGTCGTGCATTACATTTGCCAAATTTACAACAGAGGACCAATAATAGCAATTTTATATTAGACAGCGTTTCACAAAGTTTAGACAGTTTTCCCGAACTCAGCAACTCACAAAACTCCATGATCTTTTAGTGGCATCTGGGTCGGATTAGCAGCCAGGTCGTACATAGACAGGAGAACTTTTTTTTTCTTTAGAAACTATCAAATTATCCTGTGTTTTCTAATCTTGTGGACTTGGTAGAAACACGTTCTCCAGCAGGAAACGTCGCCATGAGAAAACCATTAACAATTAATTAATTGTATGGATCTACAGTGTGAAAGCGGAAAGGTAACATGCCTTTCACGTGAAGCTAGCTTTCTAACTAGCTTACCGAGACAAGTCTTCATCATCCAGTGAGCCACAACATTACGTGCCTCCTCTTCAGATGCTCGGTGTGACCAGAAAAGCTCAGCTTTGCAGATGCTGCAGTTAACCTTTTTGGCTGTGTGAAGAGTGAAATGCTCCCACACTTTGGAGGTTTTAGGTTGTGAAGGTGTTACTGCAGTGCTGACATAGTGTTGTTTTAGTAACTTTCCTGTAATATTACTTTACTCCACTAAGATTACTCTGTCATTACAGCCCCATGACGTCATGAACGAATCGATTATTAAATTTGTTGGCAACAAATTTAATCGATTTCTGTCGATTAGTTGTTGCACCTCTAATATCGATATATGTAATTCTGTGGGCCATAAGGATTTAAACCCAGCAAGACATGTCTAAGTAGGCTAACTTCTAAGGGTGTGACGAGATCTCGTGCCATGGGATCTCACAAGATTAAATTGTGACCAGATATCTCTTCGGTAAAAGCGGACTCAAGCAAATGACATTTTTCACACACTGTTAAGCCAAACATTAATTTTCTCACGCAGTGAAATACAGATGCATAACTGATAAGATAGACTCGTGGAGCTAATCAACTCCACCCAACTGATGCCACACCAGCACACGCCCTGATCAACTGAACCCCTCCCGCTGTGAGTCCTGGCAGCTGTGACGAAGTTGTAACATAGCTGGTAGAGTTTTGCAGAGAATCTGCTGAAACAAAGTAGCTAATATAGTCCAGGAGTTTATAAATTTATTAAAATTAAAAAAATTATCATTGAGGTGAAAAGTTGGTTACTTTCCCAAAAGACTGAACGAGGAGGGATGATATTAAATAAGTTGATCAACAGGAGAAACAGATCTGGTAACAGCACAGAATGACTGAAAGCTGCACTGACTTATTTTCTGTTATAGTTCGTTACCTGTCACCTGAATTTTGTTTCTCTTTACATAAATTTAAAAAAAAAAAGACCATAAACTGGTGCAGAAAAATTCATCAGTAAGCAGGGAAAAAAGTGTTTAATACTAATAATTTTTCATAGAATTTAACATTAAAGATTTCTAAAAAAAATAGTGTTAAAATCTCACACCCCTAATAACTACATAATAGACAGCATTGTCGGCTAGACAGTGTCACGCATGTACACTTCTATCACAAGCAGCTCAGCTTTTACTTTTTAAATTTTATTTTACACAATACCACATATATGTATTGTGGTGTGTGTGTGTGTGTGTGTGTATGTATATATATATATGTATATATATATATGTATATATATATATATGTTTTGCAGGTTATGGACAAACATCTAACACTCAACCATTTCTTTATCTGTCTTTTGTCACAGATGGTGCTGACTGATCATGAAACTCAACTTGGAAATGTGTCATCTGTTATTGAAAACTGCTGATAGCTGATTGTTAGTTCACCACAAGGTGGCTGTGGGCAACTGTGACGTCACTGTTTTGGTGTGAGCGCCATCTGTGGGCCAACTTGCACTATTTTCATTCATTCCATGAGGAGGAACCCCAGAGAGAGATGGAAAAATGTTGTTGTAAAAAAATACATTCTTTTGATAAAGTAGATTTTCACTGTGTGAGATCCTTACTTACTTCCTAGTGAGGTGCTTTTCCTATTTATTGAGTCTATATTTCTACCTTATATCTACTGTACATCTTTACAGCACAATCCCAGCATTTTTGAGAATTTTAAGCACTGATGCCAAAAGGCTAAACTGGAATTGGTTAGTAGTCCTGAAGTTTACATCTGTAGATGGAAAAAAATTTGGCGGTTGTCAGACATGTGAGATAAATAAGTTGAAATGAACATAAGTTTACTACCTCCTGTAAATGGTTGTGGTAAATAATGAAAACTGAAACAGACAAAAATATTTATTGAAGAAGAAATACAGTGTAAGATGCAAGGTAGCTGTGAAATTAGCCTATGCAGCCTGCCATGACTTTATGATACAAACAAAAGCGACAGTTTTGAATTAAATTATGAAATGGTTTCTTTTAGCCTAACTAAATTCAGTTGCTCAGTAAACATTGAGGTTCAGTGGACAGTTCTTATTGCAACCTACCAGCAACTGTATTGATTGAGATCTGTTTTGAGTGATAAACTAATTTAGACACAGTTGCAGGAAACAGTGGTGACAGTTGGCCCTATATTTCCATTATAATGTGTTAAACCAATGATATGCTATTTATATTATGTTATTATATAATTGCTGTATTATTACAAATATTTTAATAAACTCAGATTACCTTTGCTCATCTTTTTTGTTACAATTATTTATTTACCACTATTTGCCTGTTATTTTGCTGTTAAATATTTATAAGGTGCCTAATAACTAATGTGATCGTAACTGCAGTAGCAGAAGACATTAAGCTGATGGCTCAGTGCAGAGGGGCGAAGACTTCTAGTGGGGCCTTATACAGTGGGCACTTTCCACACTTTAATTGTTAGTAAGACATTGAGGGAAACCGAAATACAGCAGACAGGTGACGAGCTGCTTTCACACTGTAGTTTGGTAGATCCTGTCTGGACTAGGGGGGAGAATGTATAGGCCTTACGTTGTTGCATTGTTATTGTAGTCCTGTTAATGTTTGTACTGACTTTTACAAAAGAACCAAGAGGGGTAAACATCAAGTTACAGACTCCTTGGCAGTTTTGGCAATTGACATCCCGCATTATCAAGACCCATGTGGGAAATCAAATTCCAGTGACTTTGACAGTTTATGCAGCACTGTAATGCTTTTGCTGTCTGTATTTATTTACATTGTATATTGTATTGTGTACAAAGAACTCATAACTGATAAGCATTATTAGTATAATTAGACTGCAAACATACAGCATGTTGAAACATACAGCATGAATAATGGCGTTAAGACTGAAAGGAGGCCTAATGATTGGGGGCTTATAACTGTGGACTGACAAAATAAACTGAGGGCAAGCACAGCGTTTTAACACCGACTTGCATACATGGTTACCAAATGATTTGCATAATAGGCCATACCTATACATGTCTCATCTGTTTTATCTTAAGATAGACATGTAGCCAACCAAACCACTTGCTTTAATATTGGCTGCATATGATCGGCCTTCTCCATAACAAGTGCAGCCAATACAATATGATTATTCCTAAAGAAATTAATGAAAAGAATTATTGTGGCAAGAAAAGGAGTAGTCCGTTGCTGAATGAAGTAAGCCAATATGAACTGTCGTCAAGCGTGAAGCTCAGGACTGTTGTATCCAGCCATTTTGCTCTCTCCTTTCTGCCAAAATTGATTGTTTCCTAAATAAATAACTGAGTGTTAGGTGATAGCTTACTATAGTTTTCCTGGAATTCTCTCTGCAGTTTTTTGTTCACATAGAGCCTAATGTTAGCTGTCATGTATTAGCAAACATTAGCGCTAGTTACAGCAGACCTGTAACCCAGCTTGGTTCTATGTGAGAAAACAGCAGCAGAGAGAAACAGACTTTACCGGAGCTAACTAGAGGAAGGCTGGTTCGGAAAGATAAACATGCTGTATGCAGGGGCGAGTTCAATCTTAAAACATTTTGCACCGGTTTGCAGCGTTTTCTGATTGAGCGACATGTTTCCTGAAAGCGTTAGCATAGCGTTCTGCAGCGGGTTTCTAGGTATGTTTGCTCCCGTTTGGAGGTGTTACCCAATCAGCTGCAACAAGTTTGTAAACACAACAGTGTTAAAAAGGCAGGAAAATGCAGTGCACTTGAGTACACAGCAGGGTGTTCAGGGGACCACTGTCTCCGTTGAAAGAAACGTTTTGCTAGGTTTTGTCTGCGCTGAACTTGCCCCAGATGTCAATCAAGCTCTCGTTGCCCCCTCCCCCAGACCGGACTCGAGCTTCTCAGCCAATCACTGCGCGATAAATGTCTTACCTTCCGTTTCCACTATACTCCTTCCTTTTCCACTATACTTTTGTCTCACACATACATATATTCTTCTCACACATACATATATTCTTCTCTTACATGCATATATTCTTCTCACACATACATATATTCTTCTCTTACATACATATATTCTTCTCACACATACATATATTCTTCTCTTACATACATATATTATATATAATGTTAAATGTACACATTAATGTGTGAATGTGTAAGGAAAATATATGTATGTAAAAGTGAAAATGTATAAATGTGTGAGAGAAAATATATGTATGTGAAAGTAATGTATGAATGTGTGAGGAGAATGTATGAATATGAGAGTAAAAATGTATGAATGTGTGAAGAAAATATCTGCATGTGAAAGGAGAATATATGTATGTGAAAGGAGAATATATGTATCTGAAAGGAGAAAATATATGTATGTGAAAGGAGAATATATATATGTGAGAGTGAAAATGTATGAATGTATGAATGAAAATATATGTATGTGAAAGGAGAATATATATATGTGAGAGGTCTAGAATAGATTATGGCTTGTAG